>JANRMT010062814.1:14816415-14893434 GCA_026402145.1 Polypterus bichir lapradei | reverse complement strand
ATCACTAATTGAAAATAACTATCACTTCACACTATTGTTTAGATTGTTCAGTCCATTTAACTATGTATATATATTTGAGGCAAGATTTGGATCCTGCAGACATACAGTACATGCTCAATTCTGCCTGTTGCTATGGGATGCCTCGGGACTTCTCAGCAAAGGAGTGATTTCTTTCGGATAACTTTTAAATATTCCATTTGTTTTGACAATAAAGCAGGTATGCATTAACATCTACAGTTGTAAATTTAACTACTGCATGTTACTAAAAAAAGTACAGTTTTAGTTAGCTGCATCATATATTATATTTAAGTACTTTTCACAAACAGGTATTTGATTTAAGAATACTCATGTCTCTCTACAGTTCATTTTATAGCACCTTTCACAATGAAATTTTATACTGTATATAAGGCAACTAGATACTCAACTGGAAAAATAAAACCATTGTAATGTATTATACCTGCAACTTATGAAAGTACTCACTGGAAGGCCCTTTTTTAAATGGGTATAAATGTGCCATGTAACAGACTGACAAATTTGATGCCAAGGTAGGCTGTTACACAACAAAAATATCATCTCACTGAGACTGGGAAAGCATCAAAGAAAGAAAAAAAGAAGTGTTTATCTCAAAATACATAAAATTGCAATGTCCAAAAAATACATTGTCAATTGGACCAGAGCAAAGCAAAAATCTAAAGGACCATTTTAAAAGCAGTTATCTTTATTAAATAACAAAAGAATCTATTAGTCGATTAATGTCCCGTACATTTGTACTGTGGCATGTTTTGTAAATTAAAGAGGGTACAGGTAATAAAAACTCAAACCATTTCATGACTTGATGAGGATTCTTAAGTGGGGTATGAGTGTTTTTGTTGAAGTGATGACTTCCATGCAAGAACATACGCGTATGCATTTTGGTCCATGTAACACAAATGTTAGTCCAACGCCTGCAGAAAATGAACTAATTGAATTTTCTATTGAAGTGTTGATAAAACAGAAAACATTAGGTTTGCATTGGCTAGAAGACAGACATCAACAAGACATCCTTAGGCAGTACACAGAACTCAATTCCAAGTATTTTTATAAGATATTTACTGGGAAATTATTTTTAAAAAATCCAGTGACTTCAGTTTTTTATAACTATATAGGTAAGCTCAAAATAAAAAAGAGAAAGCAACAAAAAAGAGGTAAACAAAAGAATGAGAGAGAAAAGCCAAAAAAAGACAAATTGGACAATGCAATGGTGATCATCAAAAACTGGACACATGATGTGGAGTGTAAAGTAATATTCTTAATCTTGCTCAATCCAATTTAGGGTCCAGCTGGGATGAATATACTGGCAGCATCAGATGCAGGTCAGAAACCAACTCTGGACAGAGTGCCAGTCTATTGTAAGGCCCACTCAAATATTTTCACACAGGGCCACATTAGAACCGTCAATTAACCTAACATTCATGTTTTTGGGCATGTAGGAAGAAAACAGAATTAACCAAAGAAAAGCCTGTGCAAACATTATAAAAACTGGAATATTTTATTTAAAAAATAACCATAGTTTCTCAGCCCTGAAACTGAGAAACTGTTTCATTCATACTCCTATTAGTTAAAAGGAAAATGGCAAATCAATATGATTTTGATTTCACAGTAGTTTACAGTGCAACAAAGCCATGGGCTTTGGGAAAAAAAAAATCCAGACCACACGTGTATTTTCACAGAGGACATGTGCTATGAGGCAATGGCTGGGTGCTAGGCAACCCTTATTCAATGTATTTAATAATATCTAATTTAATACAGACTGTGTGCGCCTGAGGGAGATCTGATGTTAGACTGCAAAATATAATTCAACTCAATTTTCTTTTATAAAGAACAATTCTACTTATAAGATCAGTAATAAGGTGATGATTGAATAGATATTTTCAAGAAACACACAAATGCAATTTTTATGGATGTTGTTAGCTTCTGTAACTGCCATTTTCACGTGTTTATTCCTCATCTGTGGGAGTACAGATTTTAAACACATTTAAGGATCAGAATGTCAGAAGCAAAACAATATAAGAAATACTTTATAACGATGCATTCCATTTTGAGGCATATCTTCAAATGCTGCAGCAGAAATTATGGACACCAGACCCACCCCCACACTACCAACAACAGAGTGAAGATCAACATGGAATACTTAGCACTCTTTTTATTATAAGCTGTATTTCATACCAATTTACAAATACATACCAATAAAAGTAACTTGATTAGAGTCTGTCTCAGACAGTATTTGTGTTGGGTACTCGCTAATATTCAACCAATAAACAGTTATCAATCATCTAACAGGAATCTTTTTGTGACACAGGAAGAGTTCTTGAAGAAAATCCACAAGGAGTATATGCTAACTTGACCGTGTCCAGGGACCACAGTCCCTGAGCATTAGCTACTAACCACAGCACTATGATGCTGTCCCAAATACAAAGTAGTTCACACAAAACCAAAGTCAAAGAGCAATACTGAGACTCTGGGTACAGTGCGTGAAGCTCCTTGAATCAAAACTGCACAAAAAAATGAAAAAATATCAATGAACAAAAAATACATAAGAGATGACTAATAGTAAGTGTTAAAAGACAGCACACACTGGAGTTCTAGGAAAAAATTCAAGTATAATAATAGAGTAACACAAACAAACAGTTTGGATTTGAACATGATGATAAGTGGAGGCAGAATAGCAGAGTCCTAAAGATAAATTCAATGGAGGTGGAGCCACAAAGGATGAGGAGTCTTATCTGAATGTAAATGCAAGAAATAGGGTGCTGGAAGATGATACATGTCTATACAGGGTTAAGAAAAGCAGCAGATGTTCAGCAAGTTATAGATGAAGACAGCATCGTAAGTTGGTAACAAAGACCTGAATGTCATTCTGTATCTGGTAGGATAGCTGTATGGCTTGATCTGGTCGCCTTGTTTGGCAGAATTTTGAATCTGCTGTAAATCTGACTCTACTCTTCAAAGCAAGAATACTGAGAAAATCAGGCTGAGAATTCTACCTCTGAAGTAAAGAGTTAGAGTTACAGACTAGCAGTTTCACAAATGAAAGAATAAAGTTTCAATTAGTATTGAGAATCAAGTTTTAAAATTTGTGACACTGTTAATTATGATTCAGTATCTGACTATAGCAGATTATGGTATAATTTGGTAGGATTAAATGTCAAATAGCCAGTGATAAAGGGTGAAGGACTTTAATATGACACACAACAATGAAAAGTACTGTTTAGTCAACATTTTTTTTTTTTTTTTTTAAAAACACAATTTTTTTTCAAAACTGGAAATACAAATTAAAAAAAAAAAATCATCAGATGCTTGGATACTTGCAACAAAAAGTAAAAATGACCCTTTAAATTTAACATGAAAAATGACAGACCTTATAAGCCAATTTCAGAAACCCAAAGATTAAGAAAGCAGGCCTAAAATGGAGCGTGAACAAACAGTCAGGAGTGAATCAATCTCCAAAACAGAAATTATAAATAGTAACCAATTTAAAGATGATCTTTTGCAAATAGCTCTATGCTATTTTCCTCAAACATCGCTTATCTGTAGTGTTTTCTTTTCCTTGAAGTGGAAGTCTGATAGTTATTCATATTTTTCAGTCCTAAAATCACCCTGGAGACAATCAACAGCTCAAAAGGTTTACTACACAGCAACTAAAAAAGTAATTGTGAGATTGAGTGGAAATGAAAGAAAATTTAATACAGAAAGGTCATAAACTGCTACACATATGAAATGTTTATAGAATATAAGAATGTGTCATGCCACCAGGGGTTTAAACTGTAGCTTGCACTGCAGCTGGTCAGAGCAAAAGCCCTTGAAGATTCTTTTAAATCAATTTGCCAAAGCCTAAGGGGAAGACATAAAAAAAACCTGCATAATGACCACAAAAGCAGAACACAAGTCACCAACTGTCATTAAGCCTTTCAGGCTTAACATAAGTGTGGCAAGATAATTCTTATTTGTCAGGTGAAGAGTACGAGAAGAAAAGGGCAGTTGGAAATTGATTTTAAAATGACAGGATTAATTGTTAATAATGATTTACTACTCAACATTGCACATTAAAGAGCAGCTCTAAAAGTACTATGCAAATAAAATTGCTTTAAACAACACAATTGATTACAAGGAGATAAGGTAACATAAGATCTTTAAATTGTTATGTAGTTGATCATAGCTAAGGTTGTATTTTTAATCAGTTTCATAATACAGAGATGGTACAGTAGAGCTAAAGAGATTAAACAGAAAAAAAAATACAAGCTCTTTACTTTTACTGAAAGTAGAGTAGCCACACAAAGTATGTGATGTAAAACTATCTGAAACTTTGATTCCACAATATCACAATGAACCTATGAACTTGCATGTGTCAGTCCATTCTAAGGGCTCAAGGAGAGGCTCAGATTCTGGACAGTGTGACTTCTGAATGCAAACTCACTCACAAAAAACAAAAACGCTTGAAATTCTACATTTTGTATAACAAAAAGAAATCTAAAAACAATTCCAATATACAGTACATAATTGTATATACCCTAATTAGACGTAACAGACTTCTCATTCTGCTTTAACTTTTTGAGGGCTGAATCTTTTTTCCAAAAAACTCAGCTTTATGAATAGCACACAATGCACTGGTTTCACAAATAAATCAACATAAAATATCTGTTGCTATGTGCTGTGGCTGCTGTTGGTGCCTGTTTGGCATCTATGGCGCAGGGGCAGCTCGATGGCCAGCAGGAATGCATGGCAGGCCGGCTACCTCTCTGTCTTCGCACAGCAGTCACAGTGTGACTAAGTATGGTTTGTACCTCTTGTTATCATAAGTGGTGGTCCTCCTAGGTGAATGCTGCTGTAGGCGCATCAGCTACACGAACGTGTTCAGCACCATGATCAGCTAGGGACTGATAGGCCGATACTGGTACCTCATTTTCTTTTTCAATATCCATCTCCAGATCACTTGCATCAAACTCGGAGTCCGAAAAGTCAGAGTCCATTTCAGAGATAATACGTAAAACGTTCATGGAGAATTTTGCTTTGCACATTTGCTTTAGTCTTGCCAGATGTCAATGCCATTTTAGAGGCTGTTTACTCTTCACTACTCATGCACGTGCAGGGAATCGAGGACAAATCAACAAAGCTATGTAACTTTCCTTCAAGCAAAGAGAGTTGAACTAAAACATAAGGGCGAGTTTCGTTCACAGTTTATAGCCGATTACTGTCCTCTACCCCTGAATTTCGACAAAAGTTGACATCAGCCCTGAAAGAGTTAAAAGCTATTTATGAATTTTTAAGTTCAACATACCTCCATTCATTTTACTGTGCTGTTTAAATGCTTCATCATAATTTTTAAATGTATGCTTTTGCCTCTTCATAATTTAGAAAGAGCTTAGAACTCCCTCACTTTGCAATGAATTTACTCATTCAGAAATAACTACCCATAAACAAAATAAGTGTCCATTTGCTACCCTATAGCAATAAAGTTCACTTGACTGGTCAAATTTCTTTCTAACCGTTCTAACTGAGGGAAACATTATCTTGTACTTACCATAGAGCACATGCTAAGATCAATCATGTTCAACTCCATAGAAGAGAGTTTGATAATCAAGAGATACACTAGAGATTTGGAAATAAAACCAAATACCAAGTATTTTCTAAACTAAAATATTTCTAAATCAAAAGTTTCGACTTCTGAGAAAGTCTTCAGTTGTGGGTTAGCTAAAATGCATTTCTGCTGCCCACTCTTTTTAAGGAGGAACACTATTACTTCGTAGCATACTGAACATAGCAAAGTGGTGTTCTTCCTTGTTTTCCCCATGAATGAGCAGGATTGCTTGAGGTTGAATAGCTAGTGGCCATGTACTTGCACCTCTTGGGCACGAGTTCCTACCACCCCACCTGTCTGCCCTGGTCCCACTACCACTCAGCAAAGGTTAAGGCATCACCAGTAAATGGTGGATAGCCTGCCATCTAGCCTCCCGGTTTAAAATTGCAGTTACAAAAAATGTCACTATTCTTTCACCTTTACTGGTGTCTTTGAATAGCATACCCAGAACACATACTTTACATATTACCACTCTATGGCTCTCGTTCCTACAATCACATGTGCAGGTCATCACCTGCTCCTAATGCAGTACTCCATTCTAAATGTCTTCTCTGGGACTCGCCCCTACCTGAAGCAAACCCAGCATTGCCCTTTTGTTCTGCCAACCTCTTATCACACAGGCACCCACCCACTTCACATCTGACATGCTTGTGTGTATATTTGGTCTCCTTAATAGTTCAAAATAAATGACTTTTTTCCAGCTATGCATCTGTGGAAATGTACGTGGGCACAGATGTAAAATTGCTCAAGATAAAATTTTGCCATTTTGTGCAAATATTATAATTTTTTTCCATGAGGTGAAATGTGCACACATGGAACTAATTACCTTAGCACCTTAGTAAGTTTCAAAACTCAACTTAAAATTAATTTGGAAATTTTCAGTGTATAGAAATTGGCAAAGTACACTAACTACCTGTTTTCATAAAATAATGTATGTTCCTTCACTTATTTGAAGAAAAAATAAACTTAAGTGTTTAAAAGTTAATCATTTTATTTATCTGGCAGAAATGTAATTTTTTTTGAACTGTTATAATGCATCATTCAGATGAAGGAGCTAATCTACCCTTTTGACACTACAGCAAATGTTGTCATGACAACCTCCTTCCATCATTTAACATTTTACTGCCAGATATCCAACTGTTATGTAATTTCAAATTAGTCATCTCGCTCATGTTAAAAAAGAAGATGACAAGAAATAGTTCACAAATTACATTTTTCAGAAAGCTCCAGAATGTCTCGCTTTGGAATTAATACTGAAACAGCTAACTAGTTAGCAAAACAGGTTTACCTTCACCAAAGCAAAACACAAAGCAAATGTTAAAATAGGGCAGCCTCCTCAATGATGCTGTTATTAAATCCAAAAACTGACAATGTGTCTCACTCATTAGAGAAAGGAAAAAATGTATTTTGGAAACATTGTAAATATGGTCTTCTTTTATGTTCAGCAAACAAAAACAATACATGCCCATACAAAAAAGATGAAAGCTACTTCGCATTCTTCAGAATACTTCGATATTTACCATCAGAAAAAAAAAAAAAATGTCTTTATGTGTAGGGTAGTGGGATTTGCAAGTCACAAAAATAATAGAAAACAGAAATACTCTAATATAAGGCACATATAGATTACCAAGAATCACTAACAGGTAAGATGTAATTCTTACTGTAAACAGTATAAACTAGAGATCATTAAGACACTTCAAACAGGTATTTTACTGGCAGGCACACAACACAAATGATTATGAAGCAATGGAACTCAAATTTTAAACCCTGTTCCCTTGAAGTAGTTTTAATGGGAAGGTAACTGAATAAATATGTCCAATCTACAGTATATGCTCCAAAAGTAAATATCTACTAAATCTCTATGTTAAGCCTAGACATACAGTAAGTAACAAATGGCAGCTACTCCACCATTAATGTAAAGTCAAAGTAGAATCATATTAGTTTAGCTTATCAATTTCAGTGTTAGTGAAAGATCTGTTTTAATATTTTTTGGGTGAGAAGGGACCAAGTCCCCTCACATTAGCTATAGAACGATGACTATGAAGTTGTTAAACGTGTGGAAGTCAAAGACGTGCAAATGAATAGATAGGAAGGTTTAGAAATTTCCATACTAAAAGAGACAGAGACTTTTAAAGCAATGATGATCAAACAAATGTCTTTCTTAGTTGTTAATATGAAGCTTGCAGTGGAATGATAGAAGAAGTGTTTGGGGAAATAAGAGAACTCTGCTAAAATACTAAATGCTTTGCAAATCTCACTCTTGAACTATTTACAATTTCTGATTCCTTTACTCTTTAATTTTCGGCTTTATTTCTTTATTGATTACTGCATTATAAATACCAACATTCTTAACTGATGACACTGGATTTTTTTTTAACCTCATCTTTTATGAAGTACAATTCTGTTGTTTTTCCAGTACAATCAAGACCTGTTACATACATAAATATTCATCACATTGCTTTAGTCCTCCTACACAGGTATGGCATTGACTGCTTTGTAAAAAGCATGTGAGTGTTTATTTATGAATTTGCCATAATGACTTTGTAAAAAGTCTAGTTATAAAAACATTCTTTTATTTATATTATTTTTTTAAAATATATTTTAGTACACAGTACATTAATTTCTCAGCTAACCAAATGTTTCTTATTCTGGTATTTTAATGCTTTGCTATATAAATAGTTAATGGTTTGATCTAAATAAATGAATTCAATACCAACCGTAAAGCTAGCGTATATGTCCCAGGCTGTCTCTGGCTTTCTCGAATAAGATAACTTCCCTCTGCAACACTGAGCAACTGATCAGCTTCTTCCCTTGAAATCATTCCATGGTACCTATTTTAGAACAGAACACACAGATGCACTGACCAAGTAAAACACAGAAAAGCAATAATTTATAATTTGAGACAAAAAACTAGGACTCCTTACTCTCTTCCGTAGTATTTTGGCCGGTTTTCAACCTGTGAAATTCAAAGAATAGAAGAAAGTTAAACTTATGAAGTAAAAATCATCTGTATCTTAAGAATAGAATGTTTTGAGGATTTTTGCAAACCTGTTGTGAAATGAGTTCACCTGCATGTTTGCATAACATAATCCAAATATACTAAAAATGACAGCAATATGCTGGAATGAAATGGAACTGAAAAACTGACAGATGGTGACTATTAACTAAACTTATTTCTTATCCATCTATTCACCACATGTTCATAAATTTGTTTTACTTTTTATAGGCAAAACTTATGAGACAGCTAAAATATTAAATTAGTATTAGAGCATCCAGTGATACAGGTCACGGGCATCATCTGTGAAATCCATTTAATCTGGAACTGCATAGAATAAAAAGCATTACTCTTATTAAGAAGTCAAATTGAAAATGTACAACAAATTCCCACTACATTTACTTTCCCAACTTCAATTTATTTTCTGAGCTGAAAGTTAAATACTAAATTTATAGTGTACCTGGCCAAGTTTAAATACTACAAGAGTTATGTATTATATATTTAAAATAACAGTCATGGTTTGACTTAGAAATTACTTCTAAATTACTGGACAACCTACAGCACTTTGAGTAGTGAGAAAAGCGCTATATAAATGCTAAGTATTATTATTATTAGTAGTAGTATATCTGTATCCTTACCTATGATCAAAAAAGCCCAGCAATACAAGCTACCATCAGTAGACAAATTTGGAGAGCATGGGTGGTAATGGGGTTGCTGGAAAGGGGTGTGTGGTGCTCCCGATAACTACGCAGAAGGACGAAGGTCCAAGTCTTTAGAGTTTCGATGCTCCCTTTTTTGCATAAGGTTGCGAGATATGGACGCTATGCAGTGACCTGAGATGAAGACAGGACTCTTTGGTACCACTGGTTTGACTTTGTGTCGAATGAGAGGTTGCTCACAGAGTCCTGCATAAGGCACATTACCTGTATTGTGAGGGAGTGGCAATTACGGCACTACAGCCATGTAGCGCGATTCCCCGAGAGTAATCTGGCTCATAACATCCTCACTGTTGAGGGCCTGAACAGCTGTACCAGGCCAAGGGGATGCCCACATAATACCTGGCTGCAGCAGATAGATGGTCATTTCCAGAGGGTGGGACTGGATGGTGTGTCTGCCTGCGGTGTTGCCAACCAGGATCCTGAGCTGTTTCATTATGTGGTGGGTGCAGCAACCCGCTGTACCAGTGCATGTTCCCCAACCTGACTTGAATGCAAGCTGTCAAACTGAGGATTATAAAGAGAAAGAAACTCAACAATATGGGAGGACCCCCAAATAGAACCATAGTGTGTGCTTCTAAACTGCCAGTTCAGGTATTTGGACTATGTAATGAGGAAACTATTGGTGCACCTGTCATAATTCATTTGCCAAGCAAACCCCACTGACAGTGGAAACAGGGGTCGACACAGGAAACACTGTTGGAATTATAGCTTTCAGCTTGCTTGTCAATGCCAGGAAATTCTCCAGAAACACCCAGAAAGAAAATTTAGGATAATCTAGCCTATCCAACTCAGAATGAAGCTACCGCAAACTTCACCAGAAAAGGCGAATGTGAGATGAAAAATAGGTATTCATTTTGAACAGAGTATATATGTATAATTTGCATGTGGTTAAAGGAGTAACTCAAAAGACATGAAAATTGTTTTAATCATAGCATAATATTAATGCTTACACTTCATTTTCTTACAGAAACACAACTAACTACAAAAGTCGCTTGCCAAGTCTACATTTCCCAATTTTAGCATGTTTCCTCTATGTCACATGTGTCCTGTACTTGACATATATTGTAACTTATTTTTATGCATCTATCCTTGCATCTGTTACAATTCATGTGCCAAGCACTTCCCACTGATATGGGATACGGGTCAACACCCAGGGAACACTGCAGAGATTATAGCTTTCAACTGTCCTGGCCATGCAAGGAAATTCTCAAGAAGCACCTGGAAATAAAGGTCAAGATGGTTTAGCCTGTCCAACTTATGCTGCTTAAAAATGGCGTCATGTTTTTAACTTGAGCTTGCATCAGTGACCTTCCGGTGGAAATCCATATAAAACAGCAGCATTAGGAAAATCTTGTCGTCTCTGACACACAAGAAATGTCCCAGGCATTTGCAGTAAATTTCTACCTATTTCTGGACAGTTCCCCTGACTCTAAAATTATTATATGCATGCAGCAAAATTTTGTGTTACTTGGCTTATAACAAACCTGCTCTCAATTCAACCTTATCATCATCAGAAACTATACATGGAAAAAGAGTGGCAAAATCTGGCTTTTTCGCTATTCACTTTTTGTAAATAGAGTATTTTTAATCTGTACTTGCCTTGTGTTATAGTATTTAACTTTCTGAATTACCCTGCTATTCATCTAAAACGTCTTTAGCTATAGAGGCCATACATTTGAATTCATCTGTTGGAAAATCTTCAGCATTCTTCATACGTATCAAGTATTAAAAAAAGTCATAAAACTTTATTCTGATCAACTAGTTATAGAACAACTGACATGGTGCAGGAGGTGTGCTATACAGTACAGTTATTTTTTATATATAGCTCTTTACATCTGTATTAATGTTGCAAGTACAATATTAAACTCTTCATTAAATCAAAATGAGTCATTACTTTTTCAAATTGCTTGAATTGTTTTGAGGAGTTGATGTATGCAATGTTGAAATAAACAAAAATTGTACATTTGTCTTGTTTTAAAATGGCACTGAATCTTTTCCAGGAAGTAGTTTGGTGCTACACCGATAATGGACTACCAGGAGCTTACTTAAAGTACAAGAAACAATAACACTAGTAGTGTTTTTTAATAAAACTCAAGTGTATTAATAGAATTCAGACTAAAATCTAAAATAATAGTTTGTTACCACACATGTAAGTCAATGCCCCATCTTTTATGCTGCAACTACTTAATGCATCTTTTTAAGATAACTAACTTAAAATTTTCAGGACTGTTCCAATAACCTTTTTAAAACACTAGGGCAACATTTGCAAAATTCCATATTTTAGAAATATATATGGTTTAGGAGAATTTCAAAGAATGTTAAAACACAAACAAGCAATGTAAAAATGTATAACTTCTGTAATTTTGTTTAAATGGCTTTAATGTACATGCTGTAACATTGCGCTTAGTATCCTTCAAGTATAGCAAAGCACTTCCACCTTAAAAGGCCTTTAGCTGGCAAGGCACTTCTTTGAAATTTGGCCAAGCAAAAATAAATACTGACAAGCACACTGCGTAGTGGGAGATGATGCAAAGTGGCCTGCTGTTTCAACACTTAAATATTAGTTCCAAAGCAAATGACAGAAGGCATAGCATTTTAAATGCCATGCACATTTCTGACATTATATTTTCAGGTCTTCAATTAAAATCTAATATTAGATAAATAGTACCTTATTGAGTAGTGAATGAATAACATTTTTATACTTATCAAAACAGGTTGTGTTCAATTAAATGACTCAAATTATTTATTTAATCGGATTAATTCAAGCGCAATTACTTTTATGCACAGTGATGATTGGTGTTGGATAACTTTGTTCAATTAATAAATGATACTAGCTGAAGCCTGCCGTACCATACGGTGGCGTAAGAATAGGAACGGAAAACGGTGAGAAAGGAATTCAGTATAACAAAGGCTTAGGAAACCACTATCACAGTATAACGAAAACAGCAATGAGCGAAACCAATGCCAGTGGTCGAGAGAGTATCTTCCTCTAGTAGGCTACGGAAAACATAGACATATATAGATAGACGCTGCATCCACTGTGTTGCCCAGTCAACACGATAAGTCAGCGCGTCCACCCTATTGCGAGTGGTAAAAGTGCCATTTAAACTAATAAAGGTAGATGTGGAAACCGGGTGTTCTAATGAAAAAACAATAACGTTTTAAACAGTATCGTTTACATACAACAGATTTTGGCGAATCGTTTATATTTATATATTATATCATTTATTTATATCCATTTATACACTAAATGCGTGCGTATACCATGGTCTTAGAGTTGGTGGGCGGGGCTCCGTGAGTTGGCGGCCGTGGCTCTCTGTCTTGCGTGCGGTGTAAAGTCAACATGGCTCAGAGGTGCATGTGGACTTTTGCAGAGACGAAAGCGACTGATGCTGTGTTTGGCGAGTTGTTGTGTGCCTCGAGAGCGACGCTGGACTCGGGAGGACGGTTACAGTTGGCGTGCGTGGCTCTGTCGTGCGTATCCCATGACGCGGTAGGAGGGTTAGAGTTGGCGGGCGGGGCTCTGTCGAGCGTATCTAATGGTCTTAGAGTTGGCTGGCTGTTATAATACATTTTTCTTTAATATTTATATCACTATATCTGGACAACACTGTTAAGAGTCATTGTAACTGTCTCTGTGCAAGCTGTTAAGAGTTTCATTCACATGTGCATGCTAAGTTTGGCACACTGGGGCTCAGCATTTAGAATTGCTAGCCAAGCATAGACTAGATAGCCAAAGACAACTAGAGGATTGTATAGTCAGCTTAAAACACAGAACAGTATTTCTGTCCTCTGTCAGTACAAAATCTTCTTTCCTTGTTGGGAGAATGAGAACCGGCATGTAGGCATTATGCTATTTCTGTATTTTGTGGAGGAGGAGTTCAGTTCCTATCTGCCCTTGTTTGGAGACAGAGAAGACCAGCAAGTGAAGCAGACAGTATTAAAAGGCTTGGACAACAGCCAAACCCTTCGAAGCTGTGTCGGACCTCCGTCCAAAAACCCTCTCAGCGTGGTGACGAAAAAATGGCAGACTGCATAGATCCAGACTCCCACCTGGATAAAAATCTGTCATATGCTTTCCGTCTGTAACCACGTCAACCGTCAGTAAATGTAAGCTAAAGTATATTTTTCTCATGTGATTCTTAGACCGTCGTAATCACGATGGGAGGGATATTGCCTTTTCTGTCATATTACTATATTGTTTAGTTACTTAATGTGCCGCAATTTCAAAAGAACACATTTCCGGAGAGCTAATGCCGCTTAAGGAAACATGGGCGTGGCTCCGTCTTGCTTGCCCTTAGTGAATTATATATATATATATAGATAACTAAAAGGAAAAAGAAAAAGAATGTGTTTATTCAGGTGCCCTTTATCTAATACTAAAGTTTGGTTGAATGTCTTAAAATATTAACAATCAAAAATTTGCAATATCCGAGAAAGTCAGGAAGGGCAAATACCTTTTACTACATAATGTTATGGTCTCAAAAAATAATTCAACCATCCAAGTACTGGGATAAAATATAAATATATAAAATGCCTCAGAGCAGCAAAAGAAAAATAACTTATATTAAGTTACAAACCAGTAAAGGATCAGAAAGTTAAAGGAATACTCCACCCAAAATGTTTTTTACGTTACTTAACCCGTATTGTTTCTAGTGATAGCAAAAAAAAAAAAATGTAATCACATTTTTATGAACAACAGATATTTTAAAAAAACTGCCTTGCACAATAGGCTTCGAACATAAATGAAAAAATGTTGATCTCCTTGTGTCATATAATCCATACATGTTATATTCAGTTGTATTATTATCATTTCCCAAACACATATATTGTGGATAAAATACCCTCCTTTACACTCATTGGTTAAGGCTTCTGCCACCTAATTTATTTTTTACCAGACACCCTTCCTGATGTAACTCTCCACTTTTATCCGGGCTTGGGACTGGCATGAAGAAACACATTGGTTTGTAGATCCCCTGCAAATTGCTATTACAAAACCCAGAATGCCATTGTGGTTTAATAACAAATGGACCGGGGCGAAGAAGGTTTTAATTCAAAAGGTCATTCTACTTTGGCCGTGTTCCCCAGCCATTCAAAAGAGGCTTTTTTCCAGAACTGGTTTATTTTACAATATTTTAGTAAAAACAGATGAATTTGGGACACTGCAAGAATGTGACTAGATATCCGTCATATGGATTATACAAAAGGAGCAAATTTTGATATTTTTTCAATGGATGTTTTGATATTGTTTGCTTTTCATAGTATTCATAGACACTTATGCCAGAAACACTGTTATCTTCTTTCTCCATGAAAACATGATTAAAAGTTTTTCCTGGCCATTACTAGAAACAAAATATCATGCCAGCGCTTACGGTGAGAAGGACCTGAAACCTTATTTCATGACTGAGGTTTCAATTGAGACCAAGATTAAGGTTTAAGGCCCAGCGATTTGCAAGGTTTTGCATCTACAGTATGTAGATAAACTAAAATTAACATTAGATACTCATTTGTAGACTTGATGGTCAAGATATATAATAATTGTCTGGGTTAAAATTTAATATTTAAAAAGCAGGACAAGAATGTTTCCATATTTGAATCACATTTTTAAAATGATAAGTTCCACACATTTTTGAAAGTGAAAAGTTAAAATCCAAAGATGCCATCATGCAAAACTCATTTTGGCATACATAATTAATATTGAGCTTTTTTTTTTTTTTTTTTTTACAGTGACTAGTAACCCTCCTTACCTACAAAAAGCAAGCACAAAGTAGAAGCTATGCACATTTGAACCTAACTGACAAGATGACATTTTAAAAATGTTTGTCATTAACATCACTTGTTATAAAAGAGAATGCTGACATTTATTAACTAAAGAAAAAATAAATCACTTTGGCTTAGCAGATCCTGATGCTCACCACCTATACAGCAACTCTTTTTTTACATTCTTAAACATAGGACAAACAGAATCACCAACAGAAATGGACTTCATGCTTTCAGCAACCTAATTAGTACTTGTACAGTTATTTTCAGAATGATTAAACACTGAAACCAGTCTTTCACTGGGTAGTTTTGGCTATCCTGGTTTTTCATTAAAGATTTTAAATTTAACATACTGTATATGAAAAAGAAATCACAGTGCTTGAAAAACTATACACACTGTAATACTTCTGCCCTTATACCTTTTTATTAATAAAAATGTAGAAGATGCTAATTACTTGTGAAAATGGCTCTATGAATTCAAATAACAGTTTTATAGATATTGTACAGAAACAGTAAGATTTATAAAGAAAATACCCTATACCCGTTGCTCTTAAAACTTTTTTTGCAACCCAGTTTTGCCTTTTTTGCGTCTTCAAGACCCAGAACTGCCACCAAATGTCATCCTTCCTCCTTGGAGGATAGCCAATCATCATCAGCTCATTAGGGGTATGCGGGTTGTAAGAGAATGATGGCACTTGCTTAAGCTGCTCGCCACGAACCATCACAAACCATACAAAACACTTTCCCATTGAGAACTTTTGGGATTCATGACTTTGCCCAACCCACATTTAGACAATATGTGATCCAAAAAAAGGTCAAGACCCATAGTTTAAGAACATATGCCCTATACCATCTATCCATCCCTCCATCCATCAGTCTCAATTTAAAGCCATTTTCAGAGTTTTAGGGAGCTATCATCTTTACCTACAGGAGCCAACCCCATGTCCCACACTCACGTTGGGACAATTAACCTAACATACAGCATATGTTTGATTGATTATATATATACACACATACATACACACACATATATAATTTATTTATTTATTTATTTATTTATATTGTCACACACGTGCGCATGGGAGGCAGCTAAAGGGCTTGAGTAAGGGCAGTTCCGAAGCATGCCGGGATGTGGCAGAGTGCACTGACTCTTTTTCTCCCTTTCCTGTAGACCATTCACGGGAGATCCCACCTGGCTCTTCTGACGTCACTTCCAGGACCGAGCCTATGAAAGAAGACCTTGCCGGCCCCGGCCCCTGTGATGTCACGTCCGGACTTGAACCAATGGCTGAAGACCATGAGCCCGATCCATATGATCTCACTTCCTGTCTTCCCCTTTAAAAACCTGCACCTTTTCCCTAGTCCCTCAGTTCTGTTTTGGACTCGGTTTTGTGCACATCAGTGCTGTATTTGCTAAATCATTACTTTTGCAGCCAGGATACCAGATTATACGGGTGGCAGCCCCAAACCTTTATATGACTCTGTCTCATGTTTATGACACTGGCGTAGTCGGCAGGATGGAGAAGTCCCAGAGGAGAAGGGGACAGGACCTGCAATACACCCAGGTGGGAGCGCACCGGGGCCGAGTGTTCAGGTGGGGAGGGTGTCCCGTGGTTCGGGCTCCGCTCCCGGCATGCATAACTAGGCCACCTAGAGAGGCCAAGCAGTGTGCAGGTGGGGCCCACAGAGTTGGGCTGCTACGGAGAAGGGAGGCAAAAGGGGCTCAGTATGCTCTCTTGGGGGAGAGTGCCTGCCTCCCTTTGAAACCAGAGCCCCGTTTACCACCTAGGGGTGCCCCAGACTGGCAGGTGAGTAAAATAAAAAAAAAATGTAGGTTGGACCCAGAGCGGCCGACCATCAAACAAGCCTGGTCCTTCTGGGCAATGGTAGGGCACTGGCTACGGCCATTTGAAAGCAAGCTCTACCAAATAATAGAGCAGGTAGCTTGCTATCTGCTCCTGAAAGCGCTTCCCCATGGCTTCACCCAGCCGGTCTGGGGCAAGCAGTTTAAGAACATGGCAGAGCTCATAGAGCTTCTGGAGAGACAAAGGGCGGCCTCGCACTCTGGGGGAGCAGAACCGTCCTTATGTTGAACTCAGCCGGGGTACGTCCCAGCGCAAACCGCTTGGAGGCAAGGAGGAATGCAGGTGGAGGGCGAAGAGGGGTTGGTGTGCTCTGGCTAATCCGTTGGCGGTCCCACATACTGGCGTAGTGATCATCAACGGACACAAGACCACAGCTTTGTTCGATTCCGGCAGCAACATTTCCATTGTTGCCCGCCGATTTGTGCTACCGCAACAGTGGCTAAAATTTAAGACTGGTATAACCTGTGTCCACGGAGAAATCCGATGGTACAGGTCCACCGCTTGTGTCATCAGTTACAGAGGATCAGTTCACAAACTAACCATAGCAGTCTTTCATGATCCCCCACACCCGGTGATACTAGGGCGGGACTGGTCAATAATTAAAAGCAGTGAGACACATATCACTCCCGGGATTAATTTGGGCCTCGTTACAGACGGGAATGAGCCATCGCAAGCTGCCTCCACGCCGTGTACTCAGCCGGCAGAGAGAGACGAAGCAGCTTCCCTGAGTGACGTGGCAACTCCCGGGCTGTCGCGTACTGATATGTCATCCACCAGCGCCGAGACGGAATGGGAGAAAACCACGCCCCTTGAGGTCGGCGCAGACCATCTCTCCCTTTTGCGGTTTCAATTTAAAGAGACGCCGGCGTCTTTTAGAAGGGAGCAATGGAATGATGACTCCCTGAAGTTTGCTAAAAATGCAGTGGTCCTTGTCATTGGCCAGCGCACTAACCAGTTGATGCCACAGGGCCCTCACTTTCTGTTAGACAATGACCTTTTTTACCGAGTAGCAATGCATGACGGGCAGGAGAGAAGGCTATATGCTAATTCCGCGCACCTTCCGGCGGCAGGTCTGTGAGTTAGCACACGCCCACCTCCTAGGTGGCCACTTGGGCACCGAGAAAACCCTGGAGCGGATCAAGCTCCGTTTCTACTGGCCGGGGATCAATGAGGAGGTTCGTCACTTTTGCGCTTCCTGCCCGGAGTGTCAACTGCGACAAATTCCTAGAAGGGACCGTGCTCCTCTCGTTCCTATACCCTTAATTGACATTCTCTTCCACAGAATTGGGGTCGATTTAGTCGGACCTCTAGAGCCCTCAGCCCGAGGACACAAGTACATTTTAGTCCTCGTGGATTATGCTACCAAATACCCCAAAGCTGTTCCGTTGCGCTCAGCCACTTCTAAAGCCATTGCACAGGAATTATTAGGGGTCTTTGCGCGCGTGGATATCCCCAAGGAAGTCTTGACGGACCAGGGGACACCTTTCACCTCGGAGACGTTCAAGGAGACTGCCAAGTTACTGAAAATAAAGCATTTAAAAACCGCGGTGTATCATCATAAACCGATGGTTTAGTAGAGAGATTTAATCAAACTCTCAAACAGATGCTACGTAAGGTGGCCTGCGAGGATGGAAGGAACTGGGATCAGCTCCTCCCCCTCGTCCTTTTTGCCTACCGGGAAGTCCCACAAGCCTCCATGGGGTTCTCCCCTTTTGAATTATTATATGGGCGACAGCCTCGGGGCATATTGGACATTCTAAAAGAAGGGTGGGAAGAAGAGGCTCTTCCCTCTACAAACATACTGGAGTATATTGTGCAATTACGCGCTAGATTTGGAAAAATTCGGCCCCTCCTTAAAAGTCACATGGAGGAGGCCCAAGCAGCACAGGCCCGATATTACGACCGTCCTAGTGCCTACCTCCCACTCTAAGTTACTTGCCCATTGGCAGGGGCCCTACGAAGTTAAGGAGAGGAAAGGACTCGTCAACTATTTGGTGAGTCAACCCAATCGTCGGCCGAGGGAGCGGGTTTATCATGTGAACCTGCTGAAACCGTGGAAGGACAGGGATCCCGATCCCTCCTCCGGACAGCCCCGCTAACTCTTTGCTCACACGGCTAGCCTTAACTTCGGTGCGGATTTGAGTCCCAGACAACGGCGGGAGCTGGAAACAGTTATCCAGTCTGTCCAGGAGGTAGTGAGTCAAAGCCCCGGAAGGACCTCTCTGGTTGAGCACCACATTGTGACAGAGCCCGGGGTTATTGTCCGAGAATGCCCGTATCGTCTTCCCGAGGCAAAAAGGGCTGAAGTGGAGCTTGAGATCTAGCACATGCTGGAACTAGGTGTGATCGAGGAAAGTCATAGTCCCTGGTCCAGCCCCATTTTGTTGGTCGCTAAGCCTGATGGGAGATGTTTTGGAGCCTGATGTTTTGGAGAGTTTCCTCTGACTCTTATATAGATCCTCTGTGTGTTATGAGAACAGTCAGTCATTGGTGTGGACCACTTAGTACTTGTAGCAGTGCAACTCATCCACGTTCACTCCTTAAATAATGACCGGGGAGTAGAGGCCATTTGGTGCTATGAAGTACGGCCCATTCCATTACTTTCCTGTCACCTTCGTGGCATTACACACGACACTCATGCTTCCACAAACCAGTTCCAACCATCTATTGCGGTTCAATTCTGACCAGACTCTTGGGTCACCCATTTACCAGGTTGCTCACTAGTAAACACCAATCCTCAGATAGGCTTCAGAGGGGGGGTTATGGTATCCCCATTTTTGGAGTTGTTCACTTAAATGTAAGCAGAACATTAATGTAGAGGAAATTTTGGATTTTTCTTTATCTTGTTCCTCCTCTCAGATGAATCAGGAGCACATATCTCCAGACAATATAGCTCTATGGATCACTGAGGTAGACAAGCCCCACCAGCCAACCACTAAAAACAATGTTGCAGTACATGGAAAGATTCAGAATATTTAAGACTCAAAACAGCAGGAACATCTTGAGCTATCTCAGACTACAATCTCCAGCAAAGGTAGCAAGATGTGCAGCAGAATTAAACAATACACATAGACCTCAGTTTTTTTTTTTCTTTTTGAGCGACTATAGAATAAGTAAAAAACCAAAATGCAACTGACATTTACGAGCCATTTATATTACTAGTATTAAAAAAATAATATGCCACATCTTACTGTAAGGGAGTGATCCATTAACAAAGACTACATCAAAGCCACAAACACACTTGTGGATTATGATGTATCAAAGGAAGGTACAAGAACATTGTATGGGGAAAAAAAGGACTACCAGCATGCTACTTTCAAAACTATGACAAGAGAAATGCTTTTCTTTATTGCCATTAAAGGTAAACTGCCTTTGCATCTTCCTGAACAAAATCTTCTTCTTCTTCTGGTTCAAATTGGGGAATGCAGCCTTTGTGGGGAACATCCAGCCCTATCTAAAGGTGTCATGTGAGGGTTAAAAATAAAAAAAAAAGACAAAAGGAACCATGTTTGTGTATAGAAATTATAATTGTTTGTTCTCAGCTTCTAAAGTACTGCCTTCTCTACTAGCATAATCATAACTAATTCCTGAATCACCACAATCGAAAGATTAAAAGAACCTCACCCTTAGTAGACAACAAGAAACAGGAAGTACAAACTGTGTCATTTATATTGCTAGTATAGATAAAACCAGGAGATAATGCAGATTAGCCTGTGTATGGCTGAAAGTAAAGGCATGCTTTACTTAACGGTTTAGCTAACAGTACTGTGTGATGTTGCTATTTAAATGCTGCACACATTATATTTAGAATGCACTTCTGCTTATCAGCACATTATACAGTACTTTGAGAATTTTTTTTTTATTGTTCCCATGTTGTTTTTACATTTACAAGCTTAACAAATAGCCACCAGTTTCTCTCTGGTGAAGCTGGCAGTGTAATTTTCATAGAGATGGAATTACACGAAGAATTAGTAATCTGGGTTTGTGGTTGAAGGAAGGGATTTCCAAAAATAATCTCATTTTTTTTGTAGCATGCTCGAAATCTTTCTCTGTTCGTCTGGTTAATGTAGTACACAGCACCACACAGTTTTTGTTTTAATCATACTGTGTGCTGCCAAAAAAGTAACACACACTGTACATTTAAAATAAAAATCAATTCAAAAAAAGATTACCATGAAGACTGGAAGAATGCATGCTTTTGCCAAACTCATGATTCCCAGAAAACACAGTATCTTACAAAAGTGAGTATACCCCTCACATTTTTGTAAATATTTTATTATACCTTTCATGGGACAACACTGAAGATATGACAGTTTGATCCAATGTAAAGTAGTCCATGTACAGCTTGTGTAACAGTGTAAATTTGCTGTCCCCTCAAAATAACTCAATACACAGCCATTAATGTCTAAACCGCTGGCAACAAAAGTGAGTACACCCCTAAGTGAAAAATGTCCAAATTGTGCCCAAAGTGTCAATATTTTGTGTGGCCACCATTATTTTCCAGCACTGCCTTAACTCTCTTGAGCATGGAGTTCACTAGAGCTTCACAGGTTGCCACTGGAATCCTCTTCCACTCCTCCATGATGACATCACAGAGCTGGTGGATGTTAGAGACCTTGTGCTCCTCCACCTTCCAGTTGAGGATGCCCCACAGTTGCTCAATAGGTTTAGGTCTGGAGACATGCTTGGCCAGTCCAGCACCTTCACCCTCAGTGGTCATCTTGGATTTGTGTTTGGGGTCATTATCATGCTGGAATACTGCCCTGCGGCCCAGTTTCTGAAGGGAGGGGGATCAGGCTCTACTTCAGTATGTCACAGTACATGTTGGCATTCATGGTTCCCTCAATGAACTGTAGCTTCCCAGTGTCGGCAGCACTCATGCAGCCCCAAACCATGACACTCCCACCACCATGCTTGACTGTAGGCAAGACATACTTGTCTTTGTACTCCTCACCTGGTTGCCGCCACACACGCTTGACACCATCTGAACCAAATAAGTTTATCTTGGTCTCATCAGACCACAGGACATGGTTCCAGTAATCCATGTCCTTAGTCAGCTAGTTTTCAGCAAACTGTTTGCGGGCTTTCTTGTGCATTATCTTTAGAAGACCTTTTCAACACAAGATTGAGCCCCCAGTTGCCTTCTGTCTGGGGTCACTAGACATGCCTTCAAAAGTAAAGGTCTCTCTTCCATAAATGCACATACTATACTTGGTTATTCTCCTTAGTTACACCTTTTCCTCTGATCCAGACTTCCTCTCTTCACCTTAAAGATATAGCTTCTAAACAAACCTATCATATCCAAGAAAATGTATGCATAATACACCATGCACAACTACAACAAAAGGAGTAGACGTAAGGGTATTATGGCAAACTAAATAAGATAGCCCTAATAATTTGTTCAGAGGACTGGGTCCCTTTCTGTCAAACAAAAAGGAGGAGGCAATCAGATGTATGTACTTGGACAAAAATAAGCTTCTGTCATCTGCTGAAATATCTGTGTGCAAAGCTAGACAACCAAAGTAGTGCAGCTTTTGCCGTAATGCAATCATTTTAAACAGCATTTTTTAGAAACTCCTCCCAAGACATTTAATGTCACTTACTCTTCATCCTTTATTTTCATACTTCAAATGCTTACCCCCTCTCCCCTCCATGTCCCTAAACCAGATTTGAAGTAATGCCCCAATTTGCTGGATTTACACAAAACATTATTTTTAAATCAGTATATCTTACCTGTCTATACATGATCCCTGACCTTTCCAGAGAACACAAGTATTGCTCAGTCTTTTGAGTTTGCCTAGTCAGCTCTGGTAATGGTGGAATGTACTTTGCTTTTATGCCAGCTAATTCCTGCTTTTAAATGGAAATGCATTTAAACATGCTGCCATTCAT
This sequence comes from Polypterus bichir lapradei, assembly GCA_026402145.1. NCBI lineage: Eukaryota > Metazoa > Chordata > Cladistia > Polypteriformes > Polypteridae > Polypterus > Polypterus bichir. Next base: position 14,870,589 of record JANRMT010062814.1, on the reverse strand, counting down.
CAGTCCCAAATATTTACATGATTTTATCTGAAGTTTCCAAGAGTATATTCAATTTTTAAGGATTTCAAAAATAATGACTACATTTCCTGAATCTCACTTTGTGACATATTGGTTTCCTTTTGCTTCTATAATGACCTCTTGTAAAGCCATCTTTAGTTTTGGAATGATGTCCTAAATGCAGTATGGTGGTACAGTCATTAATAATGGTACCTGACAGCTATAGTCCTGGGTTCAAATCTCGTTCTGTTCTCCATCTGTGTGGAGTTTCAACATTCTCCCTAATTCTCTACATGTTTTTTCCTAAGGACTCAAGGTTTCCTTTCATAACAAAGACTTGGGTTAGGCTAAATGGTGACTCGAAATGGGCCCTTTTTAATTGAAGATGTGTGTTTAAACATGTCCTGTGATAAACTGGCACTTTGCCTGGGTTTGTTTTCCACTTCACATACAGTTGTGCTGTGATTGTTGCCAGCGCCCTACTGTCCTGAACAGGTTAAGTGGGTAAGAAAACACCTTGATATCTTATATTTGACAAGAAACAAAAAAAAAATATAGAATGGGGAAGGATAGCTAAAGCATTTGCAGTCATTTCTACCTGAAAATGTGTGCTTAAACTTGCTGGTTAGAGGAACAATACTATCTGTCATTAGGCATTTTGTACAGCAGAATATAGCCAGGCCTTTGGGATTTTCTGTATTCACACCAATTGCTACAATGTCATCAGTAAGAAAACTGGATGAGAGACGTATTTTTACTGCCATGGTGCCTGTCCACTGTGATAAGGAAAGCTTAAGGAAGCAGTGTAGTAGCTGAAGTATGGTACAACACCACTATACAGCTTAACTCTAGCCTGTTCCATGAGAGATATAAAAATAAATAAATAAATACAAAATATATTACTACTACTACCACCACCATGTGTGTAAAATCTGTGGAAAAATATATTTCACACATGGCTGTCAGACAACAGCATGTGTGCAAAGAACAGTCAGTTATTGAAGACAAGGACTTAGAAACAGTAATCATTTATTTTCAAACAATAACAAACAAAAAGGAACTGATTAGAGCAAAAACAACACCCATTGCAATCCTCCATAAATTGGAATCAGCAACTAGATTTTAGAGCGCTCCTTTCCATAACCATCACAGTGCAAACACCATTTTAATGGTCATTGTTAACGAATGTGTTTAAGTTTCTTTGCTTTTATGTATTTATCATCTTTTAATTATCATTTTGTAAATTCTGCTCGTGCTTTGTATGTATTTTATTATTTCTTAGTGAAACTTGTTTTGTTATTATGTTATGTATTTATTAATTATTTGTATTACATTCCTGTTCCACTTTATGTTGAGCCTAAGGGTAAGGGACCCTGGTACTATAACTCTGGGACCACCCCTTCTCCATAAAAGGAATATTTTGCTATTTGGGCCAGAAGTTTTAACAGTCCTCTTTCTTTAGCTAAAGGATTCATTCTTGACTCACTTTGGCTTGTGTCCGTGAAGGCTGCTAGACAGAATTTTTCTACTAGGCCTGAAACTAACACTTGAAGCCTAGTTTTCATATTTGTGTTTGGTGAGCTGGCAAATCATAACAATAATATGGGATATTTAACATATTAAAAATTTAGCTAAAAAGTGCTGAGTATTCACAAACCTCACCTTCTAGTCATATTCTTATATGGTTTTTAGTGGAAATTAAGAGCAAGGTCATTCAAATTGGAAAACAAGCAGCATGTCTTGGTATACAGTATTTTAGGAATATACATTAAACTTCTAATCAAGTACTATACAGTAATTGAAACAAAATTTTTTTAGCAACTTGAGGAACTGAATGGTGATATTACCATTGTAGACTCAGTGTACCCATGGTGATACATTAGATTGTATACCAAGGGGTTGCTAGTTCAGTTCTCCCTGTTAACTACAGTATACAACCCCGACAGTGCACTATAACACATTCCTAAACAAAAGAATCAACACAATGTAAAAGTTTGGGGGAGTTTTGAGGGTTGTGGCATCATATATCAGTAACTGGAAAAAATAAGGAAATGTTTATTCATTTATTTTTTTTTTTGTGTAAAACTGAGTTTAGGCATATAATGTTTATAATGTATATCCTTTGTCAGCTGTGTCCCTGAAAAGCTCTAAACTTGTTGTTGGGTGGAGTTTGGGGTAGTGAAGGTGGAAACCCGCTGAGTCAGATGAAAGTATGTAGGACCAAAGTGGGTGCAAAAGATGCCCATAAAAAAAGAGAAAAGACGATATTAAAAGGTTAGCCAATGCCATGCATGTGCATTTGTGGATTATCCTCTGGTTTCTTCTTAGATATGTACTTCCACCCTGGATCAAGAGTTGGCGCTGGTGCTAACCTTATTCTGTTTCTCCTTCCACAGTTCCAAGATGAAGCCCAGTGTGGACAACAGACCCCACCCCTTCCCACATTTCCTGGAAGGAGGCAACATTTGCTACGAGAATACACTGCAGGATGGATCTCTTCTCCACCATGACTTACGAGGCTCATGAACCAATAGAAACGTCCCTTGACAGGATGCTGCTTTTGTTTGTTTATTTAGCGCCACTGAGCACTTGATTTTGTGGGACTTGCGTTTATTACATGGGGACGACCAGGTAGCTGCCCCAATATTTCCTTTTGTATGAGCCTACAGTTCTTACAATGACCACACCAGTCATAAAGTAGTAGAGGAAAACGCAGTCAAAGTTTGATCATTAGTTTGGCATGTTTTTCTTTAACAGGTATAAATTTTTTTTTTTTTTTTTTTTAAAGCTGCTATATTTAATGAGAAAAAGTGGGGTTTTTTTTGCATTAAACCTGGTAAGATTTTTGATCCCAAAGGTTTAAATATATTCAATTAAACAATCTGAAAACTCATCTCTCCATTTCTCATATGAACTGGCAGATGCTTTCTACAAGAAATAAGTTGTTTGGACAGGTAATTAAATTGTCCTGAGACACCAATTATTTTAGATATGTAAATTTGTATTTTATACTTAAGATATTTGAAGCGTTAACATATACTGTTATTTGCAGCTTTACACTTGCAAACACAAGAGGGTGCCATTGTACTTTCTCCTACTTTTATACAAAATAATTGTGTCCTGATGTATTTTAACTTGAAGCAATTTTACACAAAAAAAGACATTTATAGTTACGGCTATGCATAGAGTGTACAGTTAAGAAATATAACTCTGGTACTGTTACAATATACACAATATTTCCTGGATATTAACTGCTGATCAAAAATAAACTTGAATACATGATTTAAAAAAATATTGATTTGATGTGAACTTAGTGTTGTAAAATTTGACTTGCTTATATGGAATGTTATTTGCTTTTAATAAATTCAATAAAATTCTTTAAAAATAAAAAAATAGAATTATTTCTATTAATATTATAAATTCATTGTCTTTCTTTAGTTCTAACATTTTAGAAGGCTAGAAAATAAACAGAAAAATATTAAGATAAAAGTTTTTCCTTCTTGACAGAAATTTGCAAAATGCAACATCAAACACCCAAAACAAACCACAATGAAATGTATTCCATTATAGCAACTGTTCCAAGTGAACAGAAATCATAACTTTCTATTCAGCATACAGTATAATTCACTGTTGGTTTTGCATTGACACTCGAATATATTGATATTTTTTTATTAAAGTTTTAGAGAAGAGCCTATTTTATTTCCACGCTTGCTCTCTCCTGGAATTCGCTTCCTTGTAGGACTTTATGATGAGTCAGAGCACCTTATGTTCAAGTCTCATTGTTCAAAACGTTTAATTCCACATTCTTCCTTCTCCTTTTATCTACAGCTCAGATCTGGCTTCAAGGAAGTATGGAATGTGTGTTTCTGCACCTTTACCAACTCCTCTTCTCTGGTAAATGTTCAGTTAAGCCTTTTCTCAATATGTATGGTCGTATGCATGATATTGGCTGAATGTTTGTCTCTATAGTACTGTCCAATAGTGCTTCGGACCTTCCTCATCAGATTCTATGTGCTGGCATACTACTGTTAAAAACAAAGCTTGCCTCAAAAAATCCTAATCATTAGCATATACAATACTGTTTGGTCACAGGATGTATTTTACTCCTAGATTTTACTTTTCAGTAAACCTAGAGGCTGACCCATTCTGTAAAGTTGATCCACTTAACTCTCTGGGAACTTTCTTCCACACATTCTGGGTCTGTCCTCCTGTGGCTCCTTTTGGGTCCACCTCCATTAAGGCTGCAACTATTCTTAGTATTACCACCCACTCTCCACTTGATTATTATTGGTTTTAGATTTTTATGGTCTTTCCTTTGTCAATTTTTAATTTAAACAGTTATTTCTTTATGTTCAATTGTTGACCAAACTTTTATTAGTTTCTACGTGGAAGAATCCAGCTAGTAATAAATTTTAATGCTTGGTGGTTTTCCTTTAAAACTTAATTATGCCAGGGCTATCGGCAGTATGAATAACTACTTCTTCTGACAAGACTATTTTAAACTGGGAACATACTTTTTTTTGCTTTAGTTATGGAGAGGGTTTGAGGTGAGGGGGTTTATAATTTTCTTATATGGTTTATTTATTTCTTGATGTTATGTTAGCTTTCTTACATCCTTAAATGATGGATACCTCTGTATTAATTTCAAATTTAATAAAAAACAATAATAAAATATTATTATTATTTTTATAATAATAAAAAAAAAATTGATTGCAAGAAAGTCCCTACATCCAATGTCTAGTTTGGATTGATATAATATAAATAAATGTTCTATAATACTTGATAGTGCTTAACACTATACAAATAGTATGCTGGATTTAATGGATAAAGTACTTTTCCCATTTTCAGTTTGCAAATTTCTAATACTATAGCATAAGAAATATAAAAACTCTTTTATAGTGACATAAATGCCTTGAATCCATCCTGGTAAATAACACCAGGAAAGAACAGAGCATTTGAACACAAAATTAAAAAACCAATACTGACTACTTCTACCAGACTGTTGCATTAGGTTCAGCTTAGTATGTCTTTTGATTGATCAAACAAGCCTGAATTAGTACTACCTCACCTATGGTACAGAATATAATTCCGTCTGATATTTCAACAGACTTTCACACATTTACTTATCCCGACCTCATCAGTGAGGATTCCCCAGACAAGCTTAGGAAATGAGAGATGGCATGTCCAGAACAGATATTCTGCTTTCAGATCTTAGGTTCTGTCAATTTAATTTAATACAGCATTACTGAAATGCATGAAACAGCACTTTTAAGAGCAGGGCATTCTGAAATACGACGTAACTCACTGCTGTGAATTGAACTTAAATTAAAAAAACCAAGGGAACTGAACAGCTATTCCACTTAACAGTGACCTCTTGTGGCAACCAATGTTTTCTGCATGTTTGGATGTGGAAAGTATTATAGTTGGACGTACCATATACAGGTATACCTGTACAAATATTTGATTGCATCGTGAAATGTAACGTGAAAAAAAGCGCACTGTTGTTTTTTTAATTTTTTCTTGATAAACAGTGCAACCAAAATTTGGCAAAGGAACACCTAAGCTACAGAGAAACTGTTAACTACTGTACATAATGGTTTTGCTTTGTTTTCTTCCTTGCCAATATAATTAAGATCCTCAAGTCTGACTGAATAGCTAACAATCAAGATGTCGCAATGTTTCATCCAAATGCTAAAATTTTTTTTGACCACCCAACTTGGTAGTTTGTTTACAAAAGTGAAAAACAAAAAATGTGCTTCTTCATTAATTCTTAAATAAGGTCAAAAGATAAGGTGAATGACAAATTAATTTGCTCTTGGTATAACTAAAAAAAACAATTATCACACAAAGGAAAATATACAATAAGATAAAGAAAAAAGCAAATTGAACTGCAAAAATGCATTACTGTTTTTTCTTGAGCTATTCTTTATCATTAAACAGGTACTCTTGTATCATGTTGTGCATTGCTTTAATTTCCACTATAAGTGTTTAGTCTTTTTTTTTTATTTAGCCTTGCAATTTTTATTGTGTGAGGTATCCTTTCAGTTTTGGTGTCACCTTCAAATTTCAATAGTTTTTCATTACATATTTACTGAACTTTTACAGTTCATATAAAAGAGTAAAACTAATGGTTAAATTGAAAATTATCCAATGAGAATTTTCCTGAACAATAAAATTCTATGCCTTGCACAAGCATTCTGTAAAAGCAGATAGATTTTATGTGCCCTTCCTGAAAACAAAATTATTAATGACATGCAGTATAAAGTCAGATTCCCAATTAGATGTACACTAAAATGGTTGAATGAAAATCTACTAATACTGGTTTAGGAAAGCTGGCTTTGACTGTATTGTCTATGGTTAGTGGCGGTGCTAAGGTTATTTTGTACCCTAGGCCAAACTTATTAGTGCGCCAACCGACTGTTTGGTAGTTAACCCTTTATAACCTGCACCTTACGTGAACACCTAATTCACCTTAACGGTGGCACCGGCCCAGTCTATGGGACTATGCACAAAAGTAACAGTAAATGACCTGAAGAATTAATATAAAAGATTAAGATTAGATAGATAGATAAATATATTTTTAAAAGATTAATATATTTTTTGAAAAACACACATTTTAATATGTTTCAATTTTGATAAGTGTTCCACATTCTGAAACAGAAATCCTTGTATATTGTAGGTACAACTGGGGGGCATATTTCCTTCACTGCATGACTGAGGCAAACAGAAATTCCCCTTGCACCTAAATGGACACACATTGTGTGTTCACATGAATCTCGGTCTCTAAAATGACAGTACCTACTGAAAAAAAATTGCACTGTAATTTTTAAAACATTGGAAAGGTTTTTCCTTTGATTTATCAAAATCAGAAATATGCCTTCTTCAGTGTGATAGCAATGCTATTTATTTTTTGGGTGTATTTTGCTCTTTTTGGAGCCATGATAACATATTATGGTACATAATAGTAGGATGTTTTAAATATAATATATTTAAAATTAAATAGGCAAACCATGCTAAATGTTTTATTAACAATTACAGGTACAAATGTTTTCTCTTGTACTACGTGAATAGATAGAACTTTCGCTTGTAACCAATGTGCTAACTTTTTTTGTACATTTTCGGTTCAATGTAAATAATGCACTCTTAAATTCTTGGCCTTCTGTTAAAATTAAACCTCTAAAATCAACTTTACGTTTAACTGTAATAACAGTACAATTTAAAAGAGTACTTCCTCAAGCAATGGATGTTTAATTAACTCCATTTTAGAAAAAGAATGACCAGGTTTTTCAGATATATGAGAGAGAGAGAGAGAGGGGGCGAATAACATTCTTTCAAATACATATTAATCTAAGAACTACCATAATGTACAGATTTCTACTCTACACCCTACCTTTCATTCAGTTTAGATGTATCATGATGTCCAATTCTTTAAACAATATTAAAAAAACATATCAATGTTTTCATACCTACTAATATTGACCATTCACAACAATGAATATATAATGGCAGGTTTCTGGAACAGTGAATAAATGAATCAATCATTAAATGTGATAACGGGCGTCAAAGAAGTACAATTATTTCACTGGGTAGTTGTTGCTCAGAGGTTATGAAAGAGTATGGCCTGGAACAGACTGCAATAAAAAGTAGATGGAATTATGTAAGTATGTCACATCAGCAGTTCCTCCCTCAAGTTCATGCTGTTCAACAATATGCTCACAGGCAGGCATAATCCTTTATTGTGCTTACTGCCCTTAAAAGCATTCTGTACATTTATTTCTTCTGTTTTAATCTTTGTGACTTTGCTAAACTCCACTGTGTTAGTAGCTTGAGGTGGCAGTTATCCACTTGTGCCTTGAATGTTTCAAATATTGCCTAATGCAAGAATGAATAACTTGTCTACTTTTGACAAATGTAATACAGTGTTGTCATTGGTTTTATCAAAACACAATAAAGTTTGTACAGCTTCAAACTGAATCATCCTCTTTACAATGAAAACTAAATTGAAATATTATTGCTATAGTAGAATAGCCTGTACTACTGCCCTGTTGTGTTAGTGAACACACTCTAATCTGGTAAAAGCATCTCTTTTGTACTTCTAGCCTGAAACAAAATGCATCATCTAAAGAATGCTCGTATATGTTTGCAGTCCATAAACTGGCTATGCTGTTAGCCTCCTAATATAAAAACTGGGAATATGGTTTTATTTTTGCTGCTTTTCCTTGTTAGATAAGCATGTCCCTACCTCCTAACAAGTTCCCAAGACCACTGGATAAAAAACATTCTTAAATTTAAAATGCATTAATCCTGTCATAATCTTACATCCGCAGCTCTATTCAGCCACCTCAGCAATGGAGTCACAGAACATCGACCATTTCGGTTCAATGTCTCCAGCCTCCCATGAAATGAGAAATTTGTCCAGAGGTGAGAGTTGATCTCTCAGACACTATAAACAGACACAACCTTTCTCTCACTAAATGTTTAAGTCTTCCTGGCCTGTCAGGCATCTTCCGTCACCATCTCATCTAACACACAGCCAGGTAGTGATCAGTTAACAGCACAGTCCTTCTTCACCTGAGTGTCCAAGACATACAGTCGTAGCTCAGATGATACAACTACTTAAATAACTACCTACTGAAATAACTGCTGATATAGTCCCACTTAAACATGCCTCTTATATTCTCATTAAAGTAATTGTGTTATTTCAGTTGGTTTTATAGATTATAAAGACATGATAATATAACATTAAGCACCTTATTGTATGTACTTTGTAATGCACTGAAAACTAGCAAATGCATAATTAGAGTTACTGTTAGTGGGCCATATCATAACTTTATTGTTTACATTCCCATTACATTCTTTATATTTAACCCTTGGGATTGATTTCTGTTTTACATTTAATTCCTTTGATATGCATGTTTACATATACATTTTAACAGGTTTTGTAATTTACAAATTCAATGCCGTAATAGTAAATGTGCAAGTGCTCTATGCCACTACTCAGGGAAGAGCGTGCTACAGACAGAAATTGAACTGAATATATTCATGTCAATTATCACAACCATATCCCTAAAACTGAAACATTCAATCAAATTAGATTTTATTTTGAAATCATGTGCTTGTCCTTTTACTGCAGTACATTAAAAAGAGATGGATTATTAGGTTTCAGAGTAAAGTGAAATTTTCTTGATAACATTTTATATTCAAACCAGTCCATCTATAACCCTTTGCAGAGTTAGTTTCTTAGAAATGGTCGTAGATATTAAGAGGCTTCCTTAAAATCTCAGCAATAAAGGTTGGGTGCAGCTCAGGCTTAAGTACAAAAAGCCCAATACCAGGGAGACAAAACACTACCATACTATCAGTCTCTTACATTTCCATACCTCAAAGTGAAGTAGAATTGCATGATTGTTGCAGGAACACAAGGCTCAAACATTTGGACTCCTTCTCAAAAAATATGCAAAAACAAGGAAAATTAACTCTTTCACTTAAAGTCGGAGCCTAATCAGTAATAATTCCTGAAATATAATAATTTGTCTAAAAAATAGTTTTCTTTAACAAAACTCTTACATCAAACAGTTTGGGTGAAAAAAAAAAAAAGAAAGCACATTAACTCCTCGTCTGGGACCTCATGCATAAACGGTGCGTATGCACAGAAATGTTGCGTAAGAATGTTTCCACGTTCAAATTGCGATGTATAAAACCTAAACTTGGTGTAAAGCCAAGCACATTTCCACGGTACCTCATACCCTGTTGTACGCAAGTTCTCCGCTCGGTTTTTCAGACTGGCGGCATCCAGCATCAAAGCAGTGCTACTGTTCCTGTGTGGTTACCCTTTCTTTGTTAAATCCACATTCCTGACACGGCTTTATAAATACACTGAAACTAACTGCATATTGTTTATTAGTGTAATGCATCTGATTGTAATTAACCTGTAAAAATCTAATGGTCCAGGGAATAGCCATAGTATTCCAAATACCATAACTGCTTTGGTGTTGTTACTCTCACTGCACCTTCTTTTTCTTCTTTCAGCTGCTCCCGTTAAGGGCTACCACAGCGGATCATCTTTTTCCATATTACTCTCACTGCACCACTCGGAGTTATTGATCACTGTATCTGAGTGGGGAATCACAGCAGCAGCTGATCGGAAAGAGAATTATCGGTATACAGCATCAAGCACAGGCTGTCTCAGCCACGGCAAAACGTTTCAAAGCCTTTCCTGTACGGACCTCGTGGTTCAGAAACAGTTTCATCCCAAGAACTCTAAACACACTCAATCAATTGCTCCTTGTAGAACTGTTTGTATTTATAAGTACAATTACCCCACTGTAAACTTGCACTACAGTTATAATATTGCACAACCTGCGCCACTTTATGAAGCGCGTATTTACATATGATGACAATATCATTTTTAAGATGAAATGCAGCAAAATATGTTGATTATACTATACACATAAAACTTTAACTTCATTTAAATAATCTGTATCTATACTAATAAAAAGGCAAAGCCCTCACTGACTGACTGACTGACTCATCACTAATTCTCCAACTTCCCGTGTAGGTGAAGGCTGAAATTTGGCAGGCTCATCCCTTACAGCTTACTTACAAAAGTTAGGCAGGTTTCATTTCGAAATTCTATGCGTAACGCTCATAACTGGAACCTACTTACGTACATATATACAGCCATAGCCTGCAGCTTGGTCGATGTGTGAGGCGGAGTTGCGTCCCTCATTGTCACGCCTCCCATGTAATTTGAGTGCCTGCCCACATAAGGCCGTCCGTCAGCATTACACAATTGAGAAGGCAGCAAAAGAATATGAAGCGAGTGACGCATACAAGCATATTCAGAAGTGCAGCTACTGCGAAAACAAAGCATGGTGTAAACCTTAAGTTTAAATTAAGTTCATAGACACGCAGCCCCTGGCGTTTGTCATGCCTACGACGAATACGGTATTTGCGAGATACAAGTTTAATGAGAGGACGCAGGGTATAAACGAGACTTTTGATCACTTTGTAATGGAGTTAAAATTGCTGGTTAAGGACTGTGCTTATGCAAACGAAGATGAGATAGTCAGGGATAGAATAGTGTTTGGCACAAACTCAGCAAAAGTGCGAGAGAAACTTTTAAGTGCCGGGTCTGAGCCAACATTAAATAAAGCCGTGGACATCACAAGATTGCACAACCACAGCAGAGAACCTTTGATGCATGTACTCCGAGCGGCTCACGTGAACTGACTGTGAACGCAGTACATACACAAAAAGCAAGACCTCCAAAGAGTGCTGAACAAAAAACGCATCATACAATTGAGAAGGCAGCAAAAGAATATGAAGCGTGTGACGCATACAAGCATATTCATAAGTGCAGGTACTGCGGAAACAAAGCACACGGTGGAAAAGGTCAGTGTCCAGGCTAAAGGAAAACCGTGTAAAAAATGTGGTAAACTGAACCACTTCACTAAAGTTTGCAGGACTGGGAAAGGTAAACCCATGCATGCAGTGTGTGATGTCTCGGATAAAGAGGAAGACGAGCTGTTTATTGATGCAGTAAGAAAGTAACAACCCTCTGAATCTGAACAATCCTTTGTAGACATATCAATAGGAAAGCAAGGTGTAAAGCTTAAGTTTAAATTAGGTTCATAGACCCGCTGCCGCTAAATATTCACAGGCAAATCCACAACTTAATACCGGGAATGCCTGTTAAACATCTTAGATTCACGAGTACCGATTTGGGTAGTGAACACTTCGATGAATGAAACCTGTTATCTTTACAACGGTTGACAAACACGGAATATAACTTGAACACAACACATCCTCCAAATACGAACCAAATTGAAAGAAATAATGATAATCAAATCCTTGATGACAGTAACACTCATAACAGTCACAAAACAATTACATTGACAACCATGTTACGTTATTTTTAATGTTTCCTTTTCTTTTTCATAACTTCTTTAACACACTACTTCTCCGCTGCGAAGCGCGGGTATTTTGCTAGTTGTTAATAATTAAACATGTGAGAACAGTGCAAGCAAGTTCACGTATATTTACTGAGGCTGCCGCGACACTGGAAGGATAGACGGATAGAATAATTAAACACGTACTATGAAGATATTTCAATGTTCCTTAAAGGTTTTGAAGAATCATCATCGTAAGCTTACAGATGGCTTAACGTCTATTACAGAGCTGATTGTGTGGCGATTGGGTATTTGGAGAAAGAAAAGTAAGGACAGGAATTGGAGGTTAGTACATTTGAAAGAGACAGTACTGCTACAATAAATTATTTCATCGAAGGTCGCGCATTGCGCAGTAGCATCTTGTGTGAGACATGAACAATCACTGCACCATCATGTTTCCATGTTTAATAACATGCTTTCATTCCAATCATCATGAAAATGATATCACGTATACATCTCGGTATTTTAATTATTCAGAGAGCTTTAATATCACGAATGTAGTGGATTCTGTATCCTGTCGGAGTAAGAGAAAGAACGGAAGCATGTAGTGATTCACACACGTAAAACACATAGAAGATCAAATACAAAACAAAGCATTTAACGTGCTACTTTAGTTACGATGGGATTTGAGAAACTAGTAAATTAAATGATTTTAAGATGAAGTTTATGATGTTCTACTTTAATGACAAAATAAACTACGTGATTAAAGTGGACATTTTGAGATTAAAGTTGACATTTCGTGCTTTTTTCCCCACTGTGTGCCTATTTTTTTTTTTGTCTGTACCCTAATAAGCTTTCATATGACACTCAGACTGTGGGCTACAACTCACCTTTTCACGGCGACTTTGATATTTTTTTTTTTCGGGCACTGTGCGACTTTGTGAACTTGAGCTTTCAAGTTTCTCCAACACGCTATGTCACTCGATCAGCTTCCTTTTGTTGATTATACCACTGTTTAAACCAACAAATAGTGTGTTTTTCCTTTGCCTTCACTTGGTATTCACTGAAATTCTTATATTTTCCCCCATGCTTTTCCCATTGTCTTTTCACAGAACGCTGAGTTTAAGGGCTATTTATATTGATTTGCATATTCAAAGAGGTGTATTTCTGGGAGGAATTGGGGCGGGACAGCAGGCGCGTGCACGTGCGTTACTTTTCACGCTGACCGGGATTTATGTAGCGGAAGAACGTGGAAGTTTACGTATGCACAGATTCCTGTATCTGGATTTTTCTCTTCGTAAGCACATTTCGGCTGTTGTGCTTACGTCATGTTATAGTGCGAATTCTACGCACACCATTATGTATGAAGCCCCTGGTGATTTGGAATATATCCCTAGGTTTTCAATTTTTTCCTGAACATTTTGGTCATGATAGTGAAACATAGCTTAAAATGTGCTGCAATGGGACATGAAAATTTAATCACTGTCTTATTTAACAGAGAAATAACAGAACAGGGCACACACCAATAATACAAGCTAGCTACATATTTCAATTTATATTTTTCTATAAAAAATAATACTAATGGAAATCATTTTTAAAATTCATACAAATGCTATTAAAGCAGGCCAATAAAAGAAGGGAGGAGTGGATGGTAACCTAGTCCACTTAGTGCAAGAAACTGAACTCTGCAGAACATGATAAAGCACTGCATTTACTTTAAATTAAAAACGTAATTGTTTGTATACTTTACATAATAAAAGTCCTATCTGAAAGAGACTATTAGCACTTTAACAGACACCACAGTTTCAGCTACCAAAAACAAGATTGATAAGACATTTTGTCAAATTCATTTAAAACAATATGAATAATACTAAGGTATAATTAATTCAAATTAAAAGAAAGCATGTAATCCTAGAATAATTAAGCAAACTGTTTATAGCGTGCAAAAAGAATTTCACAACAGCCTTGACTAAATTCTGCCTAATACCAATTGAAAAGACAACAAAATACTCTTACTGCTTTTCTAATAATGCTCGTTACAGCAACAGCTACATTATAAGAAGGCAGGTTGTTAGTCAGCACAGTTTTTAATTTAAATGCTCTCAATAGAAACAAAACATTTCAAAAATGTTTATTTCACATTTTTGTGTCTTACACTTGCTACAGAAAGCTGTATACATAAAACAGTTCCTTAAACTATGATAATTATAAGAATATTACATACAAGTCCTACAGACATACTGGAAAAGTAAAATCTACACCTATAACACATTTCACATAAAAAACCTAAACCTCCGAAAATTAATAAGCCATTCATCCATGCCATAATCATGACTCATCCCTTTAATGGATTTGTTATATAAACTGTTTAGACACTGCTTGACCTGGTTGTGACTTGTGTCTAATGCACTTTCATATGTGTACTGTAAATCTGTAGATATCTTTACAGTGCCTTGAAAATGTATTTAGAACCCTGAAATGTATTCTCTATCTTTATTTCGAAGCAGAAAGCATTGAAACTCATTTTTAATGAGACATTGTTTTATGTTATAAATAAATCTTAAGAAAAAATGGAAATATGCTGTTTGTTTGAGTAATGAGCAACCACAAGTTAATTGGTTTATAGGGTCACTGTAATGTATACAGAGCAAAGTGAAACTGTCCCTTGCAAGTGGTAATCGATATGCAACACATCGCCACTCTATGGTGCCTTAAGTTCATTTAACAACCTTACCACAAAACTTCTATCTTCATTACCTGAAAAATCTTAGAACACACTGTCATATCCTATGTAAATAGGCCAATCAGTAGTAATATGCTTTATATATAAAAAGTACTGATTTTTTTTTTTCTTTATTTCACCTTATACAATTTCTTGTATTAGGAATTTGTTAGTTTTTGCATACCCTTGGGGTCAGAGCGCAGGGTCAGCCATTGTACAACGCCCCTGGAGCAATTGAAGGTTAAGGGCCTTGCTCAAGGGCCCAGTAGGGTAGGATCTCTTCTGGCAGTGACGGGGATTCGGACCGGCAACCTTTGGGATACCAGCACAGATCCTTTGCCTCAGAGCCACCACTCCGCCCTAATTTGGTGCAGTTTCTGTAACTGGTTAATTGCAACTTGAAAGGCAATGTGTTAATAAGTCTCTTGTCATCAGTCAACTACCACCACCTAATAATTTCTAAACCCAAGTATGTTGCAGCTTAGTATACTGTTATCTTAGCCTATTCTTCTAGGAAGATTTAGTCTAGGTTGTTCAGGTTAGAAAGATGATGTTTGCACACCTCAATTATTAAATTGTGCCACAGCTTCCCAATTAGTTAAATATCAGGGGTTTCACTGGGCTATGGTAAGACGTTGACCTTTTTGATCCTGGGCCACTCCAAGTTTTTTTTATTAATTGTCCTTCTGTAAGAAGAACTTTAACTCAAGCTTCAGTTTTTTAGTAGAATCAGAATTGTTCTTTTACAATTACTGCTTGTTCTTTCCACCATATTTTGTTGTTCTTACCGTTTTTAACAGCTTACCAGTCCTTGCCCATAATGTTACTACCACCATACTTCACTGAAGGTATGGTGTTTTCTTCAGCTGGAGCAGTGCTACGTGACCCTCATCTCAATGCTCTGTATTGGTCTTAACTGACAACAACACTTTTTCCAGCACGTTCAACATTTTTAAGTAATGGCATATTTTGTGCCACATTTCATGCAAACTGGTGTTATACAGCACCCTTGACATGACTGGCAGATGCACCTTTATTTTAGTCTCAGCTACTGAACTTTCAGATGATTCAAAGCAATTGCCGGCCGCAAAGTGCCTTCTCTGTCAAGACCTATTGTTTGCACAGATGTTTGAAGGATAATCTGTTCTAGGCATTGTTTAAAAGAAGGTTTGACTTAGCTTCCACTTCCTGATAACTGAAAATTTCTATTATTTTATTTCTGACTTCTCTAGAATGCACTTTTGGCTTTTCACAGCTGTCCATAAATGCTGAGATCTGAGAGAAAAGGGGGAAAAAAAAAAAACCTGTCTCTTTTGTTTAAAATATTTTTAACACTCTGAATAATATTTACTTTGAGAGCTTTATATTATGAAAGTTTAATTTTGAGCTTCAATTTCATGTATTAATTTGAATTTTATTACTTTGTTCAGAAAAGTTTTTACTTAATTACTTATTTTCCTCTCTTGTTGTATGCAGCTGCAAGCAGGACAAAAAGTTCTTATGGGACCTTGATCAGTTTTTAGGGACCACACTCCTGAGAAAAGCTGGCACATTACAATCAAGCGGTGTCGGGCGCTTTGTCCAAGATACAAAATAAGTGAGTGAACTAGTTCTTGTGAAAAGTTTAGTATTAGATATTCTAGTGTTGTTTGTTGTTCTTTGGTCTCAGCTTGGTTTTCATCTTAGTGATTTGTGTCCAGTTGTTTAAATAGGACATTACTGGTGAATGGCTTTTTCTATTCCATTGTTAACACAATCACAGTCAAGACTACCTTTTGTGCTCAGAAAACTCACTTTTGTTTACAGGTTTATTTCTCAGTCTTCAAGAAAAATAAATAATTTTATTTTAGTTCTAAACTAAATGTGCATCTCCCAGTCAGCTTCATAAAACATCATTCCACTGAGAAATCTGGAGTGGTTGGTTTAGGGAAGAGGGCAGGCAGCCAGTCTAGAAAAGTACACAGGTGGTGGGCATCTGCATTGCTGGTTTCAGGACCAGCATAACCACCAGATTTGCAACAATCCTTTAAACTGTGGGGATTTTATTCAGAAAATGTGGCAGTTGTCTAAACAAGTCATTGGCAGAGGCAAGTGTGCCCATTTTAGACAATTGTTTTTCTACTGTACGTATATAAATGGAGAACTCCCACAACACTCAATACTCAATTTTTTCTTGAGAGATTAACAATGTGGTGGAAAAAAAGCTAATTTTAATGCTTAGAAATTAACATATTAAAAGAAAAAAAAGTAAAATTAGACAACAGGATACATGTCAGAATATTTTTGCTAGGCACTGTATTATACAATATAGGATCTCACATTTATTTGTTAAACCAAGGGAAAAAGATAATTGGTATAGAAGGGAGTTTTTGTAATTATTTAATTGATCTGTGACCAAGGAAAACATTGAAGTATATTCAAGGTTGTTAAAATGAATATGTTTTCTTCTTTTCTACATTTGCATTTCTACAATCTACAAGCTGCTGCATTGCCTTTTTAGATATGAAAGACAGCAAAACAAATGTGAAAAAAAGGTAACTTGAGAGAATAGAAAAATACCAAAATACTGTAAATACATAAAAAACATATTACCATTAAATAAAGTAATTGCTAATATTGTATCTTTTGTCTTCTTAGACAACTAAAATGTTACTGATAAAATTCAAACTAAAGACAGAGTTAATAATTTTTAAATATTCTATACCAAGTTATGAGGAAAACATTCTTAATATTTCAACCTAACCTCTTGGGCACTGTGAAGAAAGCTGTTGCCTAAGGTCTTTAAAAGGTGAGCACAGCAATTTTAGTTTTAAAACTAAAAAAGTTCTATGTAATAATAATAATAATAATAGTCTTCAGTGTTTCTGTTCATTTAAGGTAGACAAACGTAGAACATTAAGGGTTGGTGGAATAAATAACAATAAATCCAGAAATTTTCCCTGTTTCAGTAAACTGATAAATCCATATTTTATATAAATTTTCTGTTTATTCATACTGAACACTACAAACAGCATTAACACATTTAACAATTTGCTTTTTAAACATTCTGATTTCATGTCGCTTATAATAGTTTAGAAAATTATTCAGAAATTCTCACCTCACAAGTGCATGTGACTCGCCTTGGATGAGGGGCTTCCTGTTGCAATTGGTACACTATAAATAAAATAGTATTTCCTTAGTGAAAACACATCAAGTTCAAATGAAAAAATAAATTCTGAATAGTAAAGTACTATTTTCTAAAACATGAAAAGATAACCCTGGAGAATTTGCACAAAATTAACTATTTCAAATAAATTACAGAAATGGACTAGCATTATTGATCAATAAGGCTTCCATTCAAGAGGGTTGAAAACATAAACATTCTTCCTCCACAAGACCAAGCAATTCCCTTACCCAACACACAAATTCCCAAAATAAAATAAAGGATTACTTACAATAAGACTTCCATACAGGTGGTCTATATTCATCATTATCTGTAAAGAATAAAAAATAATACAAATACATTACATTTGAAGCTTGTCTTTGCATGTTTAGTATTAAGTGGAGTTCACTAAAAAGTAGTTATAGGAACAAGATCAAGGCCCTCATCTCCTCTCCTGTTCATGATTTTCAAAGGTTGCAAGAGAGGCTGCGGTGGGCAAGCACCATGCTCGGGATTAGTTCCTGCCTTGTGCCCTGTGTTGGCTGGGATTGGCTCCAGCAGACCCCCGTGACCCTGTAGTTAGGATATAGTGGGTTGGATAATGGATGGATGTAAGTGAGGCTTTGGGGGCCTAAGGATTGCACTCCTTAAATTTGAGGATAATGTTATTTCTAGCGGATTATAAACATTTCTCCTGAAAAACAGTACCTTGCCATTTGTAGGTTGTGGGGAATGTCTGCCCCAAGACAAAGTACCTCTGGATCTTGTCTGTACTTTTCAATTTGGCCACTCGTTGTCATTGGCAATTGCCATGCATTGTGACATGGTGTGAAAATATCTTTGTTTAATTATCTGTGTGAATAAATTACTTTTGCTATGCATAATACATATTTTATTAGGCATGTCAGCACTCAACTCCTCAAAAAATACCATAGTTAAATTAAGTGACATTCCTTTTGGTTGAAATAATTCATGTCAATTTTTTTGGGGGGTCAATGTCAAATTTATTTATATAGCACATTTAAAACAACATAGGAATGCTGTGGCCAAAGTGCTTTACAATAATAGAATAACAGAAAAACATACAATTAACATGAATAACATAAATAGAAATAAAATAAATGAACTTAAATAAAATAAATACTAAATAGAATTAATGTTACATAATCACAATGAGGAAACCATCAATATTACTGAAGGTCATGAAAAGCAAGTGATTACAAAGGAGTCTTTAATCTCGTTTTGAACAGTTCAATTGTAGACGACTCCTTTATGTGACGAGGTAAAGAGTTCCACAGGTGAGGAGCAGCAGCAGCACAAGTCCTGTCTGTTCCCCTTAGTTTGACACTCAGTACGAGGGACAACAAGAGACAACTGACCAGAACATCTAAGCACTCTGGATGGCTGGTGTAAAGCACACAATTCAGATAAATAGGCAGGAGCAAGCCCATGTAAAGCTTTAAAAACTAGCAACAAGATTTTAAAATCAATTCGAAAACTGACAGGCAGCCAGTGTAAAGAAGCTAATATTGGAGAAACAGAATCGGACTTTCTTGCCCCAACCAGAAAGCGAGTGGCAGCATTCTGGACCAACTGTAACACCACATTTAAGAGGATTGTAGATGAAAAAGAGGAATTTAAAGTCACTGAAAAAAACTAAGAGCAGCCCCTTTAATCTCAACAAGATTTTCAAGCCACAACAGCAAGGTCTCATGGTCAATAGTGTCTAAGGCAGCAGACTGGTCCAGGAGGACACCATCTCAACACCATGATAAACGCCTAAAGCCAGATTGAGACAATACCATGATTAACAGTAGGAAGTTCATTGCCAGTTGGAACAATACCACAGCGACGAGGATATGCAAGACATCGATGGCACTGCCACAGAGTTGATTTCCTTGTGGGAGAAGTTTTCTGCATAGCTGATCAGACAGAACAACACTCTTTCCAAGTGGGCTGGCTCACTGATATACCATGATGCTGGCTACAACAGGCTTCTTTTAAAACCATACTGAATATTTTCAAACTCGCATGTCTTTTCCTTTTAGCAGCCCGTGAGGCTGTGGTCTTTTGCAAATACTGGAAAATGCAAAATGACGGTTGTGGAGAATGGGCAGCAACGGTCATTGAATAACCTAAGCTGGAGTTTTTCTAACCACTCTTGATTCTGTTCAGTCATCTAGATAAGAATTCTCAGGTAAGAATTTGCCGATCATAGACTCAAACCAAAAATATTGTGGATCAAGGCTAGAAATATCCCTATGATGATATTGACATATTGCCCAAGACTATTCCCAAAAGTTTGTCACACATGTCAAACAACCTGAGCCTACTCAGAAAAAGCCCTTGTTGTCCACCAGTTCTATGTTATCAACCCAATGCAGTCTATGGTTAATGTAGAACACCCCAAACCAACCCACAGTCTTGAGAACTTTCTGTAATTTGCAAGGTTAATCTTATGTAGCTGGAATTACTAAGTGCATTTGTTAATTTCCTAGATGTTACACATCATCTAAGTGTGTATTACCTTTTGATAACAAATGTAAAATGAGATTATTCACATAAATGCAGGTAATCATTCACTTGTGACCAAAAGCAGGCCGGTCATAAGTTGATCTTGATGTAAGAATGACCGTTACATGTATTCGAACCTGACCATATGTATAGTAATAATAATAATTCTTTGTATTTATATAGCGCTTTTCTTACTACTCAAAGTGCTCAGCTTTGCAGGCTAAAGGCCTTGCTCAAGGGCCCAACAGAGCAGAGTTCCTTTTGGCATTTATGGGATTCGAACCGGCAACCTTCCAATTGCCAATGCAGATCCCTAGCCTCTGAGCCACAACCCTTAAGTCATATTTTTTATTTTATATCCCTATCATTTTTTGTAAATAATTCATTTTATTTCTCAATTACTGTTGCTCACATGGGTGCTGAACCTTTAACAGCTTACCAAATTCTTTCTTTGTCTGTGTTTTGTTACGTCATCAGCGCAGGCCTCTCCCAGTGTTTATTGCGTTAACTGTGAGAGGAGAAATTCTAGCCACAGACTTTGAGCACTCATAGGTTTCCTGTTTTAACATTTCAGACTGTTAATAATAAACATTAACAGATAAAGGAGTTCAGTGTGGTTTCATTACCCCTTTGAGGCGGTTCGTACAAAGTGGCACATTGTGAGTCACAACGCAGAAGCTTTGGAGTTTAACCGGATTCAAACCCAAATTACAGCAGAACAATGTGTGCAGTGAACACCGGTTAAAATGGGATATCTTACAGTCACATGCAATCGCATTCCCTTTCTTTCCTCTCTCATACTGCTTGATCACCTTTATTCTTGTGTCGAGATGAATTGCCTTTTTTCCTGTAACAGCAAGACAAATGTAACTGAACTTAGTCAAAACTGCTGCAGAGGTAATAAACTGAAATCGTGATGAATGAGTCACGGCATAACCACCCGACCACATGAAATTAACTTTTATTGGATTTAGAGAGTTTAATTGCTTAATGATCCTGACACATTACATAAGTTCAACTGAGCTAGTTTTGCCATCAATTTTCATTTGTACTCGGCATCTGATTGCTTCTCGTTTCAGTGTCCAACAATATTTGGCTAGCAAAGATGGATTCTACTTGCCCTGATGCAACAATGGAAAAAATACGTCCTGGTACAACCCTTTATCAACTGAATGTAGAAAATGGATCTTTGGCAACATGTAACACTTCATGGTTTTGATTGCTTGAAGCAGGATGTCAACCAGCTGGATGCTGTTTGGTGCTCTGTATTTCCCAAAAAATTCAACAACATCCCTGAAAACCTTCCATGCAATTTCCTTTGGCTCCACTAGGTGATCTTCAAATCACATGTCTAATTTGAGAACCAAAAACATCCTGGCATCAGCTATTCAAGTATTATGTGAAGAGTAGGCAAAAAAATCTGTTGGGTCGACAAGTGGTTTATGCGTCACACATTTCTGTCCTGCTTATGGAGCAGCCAGTCCTTTCTAATATGACAACACTCTTTGGCACAGGCTGTTCCATTCGTAAATAAAACAGCAAGACTTAGTATATCTAAGCTGCATTTCCAGTAGCATTGCCAATACTTTTACATTACCACAGAGGTTCCAGTTATAATTGTACTGTATATGTAAGGAAATTATAAAAAGACAATTGCAATAAAATGGAATGGGTCAAGAAAAAGATGATCAGCCAGCTAAAATCCATAACATATCTTCTTTGTTCAGTGTACTCAGAAACAAAAAGTAACAATACTAGAAAATCAATTGTGGATTTGAAGTCTACAGATGATGTACAATGTTGATAAAATATGTATGTCCAAGTAAATAAAGAAATCAAGAGAATTATTTTGATATTGAAAAGAGAACGGTTACCTCAAAGATTTTTGTTTAAATTTATGCATTTGTTTAACCTTATAATTTCACAACCTTACTGGTAAATACACATCAAAGAATTCTGACCTCTGCAGAAACTAGAAATTACGTGATGCAAGTTACACCAAATAAAGCACGGGAACATTACCTGGTGTAGAAGCAACCTGTTCCATTCTGGCTTATACTTCCGGGCTATAAAATTGTCAAAGGGCATAAGTCTCCCAAGAGTTCTTTACCTCCACTCTTATTTCAATTTAGTCACAGGGTGCAGAGTGACACAGTGCTTTGATCATGGAAAAGGAGCAATATAAACATAATGTATTACTATTGTGCATCCATCCAAGTAGGGGCCCACAAGTCAACATTTTTAAGTCTTCAAATAAAATGTCCTAAAACAGGTTGATACAATCAGGGCAAAAAAAAATATATATAAATGTGAAAGTAACATCTATCCATCCATTATCCAACCCGCTATATCCTAACTACAGGGTCACGGGGGTCTGCTGGAGCCAATCCCAGCCAACACAGGGCACAAGACAGGAAACAAACCCCGGGCAGGGTGCAAGCGCACACACATCCCAAGCACACACTAGTGACAATTGAAGATTGCCAATGCACCTAACCTGCATGTCTATGGACTGTAGGAGGAAGCCGGAGCACCCGGAGGTAACCCGCGCAGACATGGGGAGAACATGCAAACTCCACGCAGGGAGGACCTGGGAAGTGAACCCGGGTCTCCTAACTGCAAGGCAGCAGTGCTACCACTGTGCCACCCTGAAAGTAACATATACCATCCAAAAACAAAACAACATAACTAAGATCAGATTTTTGCCTTGCAACAGACTGAATTGTAGACATTCTCAAATATGATTACTGACCGCTCAAATAATCTAACTGGTTAAGCTAAAGACCACAGGACAAGTAGTTAAAACCACTGTCATCAGCAAAGACAGGGAGACAGAAAAAGCATACTTTGAAATCTTTTGTGTTCCATCTTATAAATGGACATTTTGTTATGAAGGATGTTGTACATGTGTGGCAATATTCTAACAAAACCCTTGCACATACTAGACAGTCAGACAGACACTTTATTAATCCCAAGGGGAAATTCACTATGCCAAGGATGGCTAGAGAGAGGAAGAGTGACCAAAAACTTTGGCCAGGCTGTTGGCACCACTGTTATCTCACATCTGCTCTGCAATTAGATCAGTAACTATTACTCCATGTTTTTATAAGTGTTACCGGCATTCATCTAACATTGGGGCCATATATGCACAGACATAACCTGAAAAAAACAGAGTGCAAGTGATAAGACTGTTTAGACAAAACCACAGTACGACATGTAACTTTAAAGCCAAGTAATGAAAATCTGCATATCACACATTTCATGCTGCACTGTGCTCTCAATGGTTTCACTTCCACTCTATTACACACTTCTTGATGTTGGGTCTTTTCCAAAATGCTACTAGTTTCTTACTGTATAAACTTGTACTATAATTACTTTTACATTTGGTCTTATTCATCTGTTTCAGTAGGATACTCTCTTGTAACCTTTAAAATGCCTGCTGACTTTACTGTATGTAAATATTGAATAAGATTACTCAGTGGAGGTGAAAATTGGAATTCAAGTAGATTTAAAAATATTTAATAATAAAAAGCCAAAAGAGCCTTTAAGCCAATTGTTAAACAACAGTGACCTCTCAATTTAAAATTGTAATTTTACTAATCTTGCATTTTTTTTTTTAGTTGAACACAGCAGGCCAGGCACGGATCAGTTAAACTGCTGGCACTATCATAAAAGGCATAGAAAGTAATACTTTAAAAAAATTGGTACAAGGCATAATAACTTCACCTTTCAGAGTACTGGTAATCCAAATAAAAGGACACTACAGAAAATAACACTGAAACCCATTACTCCAGTGGGAGTGAATGAGGACCGTTTAAACCACCTTCCTGATATTGTGGTAAATTATAACAGCCTTGTCAACTCATTTGCCTGCTTTAAAGCTGCCCATTCCTCACAAGAAAGGCCAATCCCACATAGTGTGACCTACACAAAGACATAACCTCAAAAACAGCAGTAGCAGATGCTAGCTGTATGGAGGCTATTACACAAACTTGCCTGCATGATGGTACTGAATGCTAATCAAGTTTCTTGCACACAATGAGTAATACATCTTTATTTCTCAAGTGCTATACGGGTGGGTGGACCACCCCAATGAAAATTAATTAAAATCTTTGAGAACTGAATTCAATGTAAGCTTTAAGCTTCAGAACTGAAGCAGTCCTGCCCCCTTCATGGGTCCAGTAGTCAAAGATATGAAGGTTTCCTAGCAACCTGGCCACATTATTCAAAAACTAAGTGTTTGTATCACAGCCAGATACCCCATGTAGGAGAGAAAGGTACCTTCTGTAACAAGGATTTTTGCTCTTTGAACAATTCTGGAAGATATCTTAATTTCACTGTCATTTCTTGAATGCAAAAAAATAAAAAATAAAATTCATTACATGATCAGGTACGTGATGTAAAAAAAAAAAATCAATCGCAGGATATGCAAAAAGTGTAGACATTAATTCCTAACAGTCAACAAGTGAGCAATTCTTAAGCGATCCTTACAGCATCAGCAATACTCCTCAGGCTATTCACTAAAAAGTGTTAATGTATAAACTGCTTTGTGTAAATAATTTTTTGGATTTCATTAATAGTTAATGCAGCATGTTTACTCATGAAAAATCAAAGAGTTCGCTTTAAAAAAAAAAACTCTTAATCCCAATTCTGATTAAAATAAATTGGAAAAAAATTAATCCTGAAAACTTGTTTAAAGAAACACATTTAACTAGAAATCTGCAAAAACAGTCCACACTTCAACCAAAAACTTGTTTAAACACTATACCCTAAACTAAATCTGTAACGGAACATGAGACACTGTCCACAATTTAATTCTACATTTCAAGGTTTGAAGCATTTAGAAGTTATTTGTATTTTAATTTTTGCATCTGTTGGTGAAGAAAGATTCACTGATTTTGACTTTGCTGACGATGCAGTCATCTTCGTGGAATCAATGGAGGTTCTGATTGGGGCTCTTGAGAGACTGAGAGAGGAGTCTGAGTGTCCTGATAAAAACCAAGATCCAGGCCTTTAATTACCTCTTAAGCACAGTCATCATCAACAGTGTGTCTGTCTGTGGTGAGAATGTTGACGTCACTGAGAGATTTACTTACCTCAGCAGTGACATTCATGTCTCTGGTGACTCTTTCTACGATGTCAGTAGACGGATTTGGAGAGCATGATGGGGTCATGAGGTTGCTGGAAAGGGGTGTGCGGTGCTCCCGATATCTCTGCAAAAGGATGACGGTCCAAGTCTTTTGAGTCCTGGAGCTTCCTGTCTTGCTATATGGTTGCAACACATAGACACTATCCAGTAACAGTACTGTCCATCTTCCAGAATCCTTGGGTACCACTAGTTTGACTTTGTGTCGAATTAGCGACTGCTCACAGAGTCCCAAATGAGGCACCTTATCTGCATTGTGAGGAAGCGTCAGTTATGGCACTACGGTAATGTGGAGCAATTTCCTGAGGGTGATCCAGCTCGCAGGATCCAAGTGGCTGGACCAAGCCAACAACTGGCTGCAAAACATAGATGGGTTGTCACCGGACCACGCGTCTGCCTTGGGGTTTGCCAATGAGGATCCTGAGCTGTTTCACCATGTTGGGTGCGGCAACATACTGTATCAATGCATGCACCCTAACCTGGTCAGACCTGTTTAAAGGAATTTCTAAACCCAAAAAAAAGATCTCTTACTAAATGTACTTTGTAGTGGTGGCCATAAAAAATGTAATCTCATGTTTTCAGGCATAATGGAGAGGAAAAATGTTTCTTGTAACACAAGCTATTATTGACCAATGCTGTACAACAACAAGTGATGTTTTATAAAAAAAAAAGGAAGAAAAAAAGTTCACAGGAAAAAGAAGATTCACATTACTGGTTTCAAATAATCTATATCATTTATCCAGATATATCTGGAATTATCAGCACATTATAGAAACAACTTTTTGAATTGAAGACAGGACTCTTGACCAACAAATGAGTGGAGGGGAGGCAAATTTTTTGTTCAAAACTTATTTCCATGAGGCTTTACATTTTCATTTTATGATATGCACTGATAATTCTGAAAGTATTTATTTAGCTATATTCAACTATGCATAACTATGACTGGACAACTTGCGTTTGGATTATGTGACATAAGTAACAGGAGATTATTTACACAGCTATTTTTCACATTGTTTGCTGGTGTACAGCATTGGTCACTACTAACTTCTATTGTGTCAAATTCTCTCTCTCCACTTTGCAAGGAAACAAGATTGATGACTTTTTTTCAGCCACTTCTACAAAGTACGTTAAGTACTACATGAAAATATAACTTTTGGATGGAGTATTGTATTCTTTTAGGAAGAACTAAAAACTGTTCTTAAGGGAACAGTTGGCACACAAGTCGATTTTGAAACATAACATCCTTATCCAATTTAGGGTCATAGCCTTAACCCCCAGCTTTGAAAGCAAGACAGAAAACAGCACTGGAAAGTGAGCCAATTCACTGTAGGTCACACTATCACACATACCCACATAAGGTCCATGTGAAATTGTCAGTTCCCTGAACACATACATTTGTGAGGATGTGGGATGAAATCCTAAGCACCCATAGGAAAACCCTTGCCGACACAAGAGAGAATGAGAAAATGGCAAGTAAATAAAGACCAAATGCAGGGTTTAAAACCATGTACCAGATTCATAAACTTGCACTGGTAACCATTTTGCCAATGTGTTCTGCCACACAAGTAGAAATGGAGAAAAGGTGCTTATTCATGTATGCAATCTGAAAGAAACAAGAAATTTGGCATCTGCAACTTTAGGATACACCGAAAAGACTCTTCACACAGACCACATTACAGAACGACTGGATATGTTCATTAACATGGTATCAAGGGCACCAGAAGTTCTGATATAGTTGATTTTAATCAAGTTGTGGACTAAAGCTGAACCACACTTTTAAACATGAAAAAAATCGACAAATTAACTGATGACACTTAGGTTTATAGTGTTGCGGTATACACGCTTTTTGTCTAATGCTACGAAACATTTTTCATTTCCCAATCTTGATTTTCATATGGCCATGTTACATAGAAAAAAAGTACTTCACAGGTTGAAAATCAAAATGATGCCAAGCACTGGACTTCTATGGAGCATTTCATATCAAAATCTCCACTGTAGTTAAACATTTGATGAAATTATGAAGCAAGGCAATTTTCCAAGAGTGCACAAAAAGACTCGCACCACATTGTGCAACAATGGATTAGCTTCACTAACACATTATAAGCACTAATTTCTAATGTAGTTAGGAGGAGGAGGAGGTTGGGAGCATGTGCAGATAGTGTGTTGCCACATCCATCACACGGCAAACCACATGGATTAGGACCCAAGTGCAGTGGGTGACACCTCAGTACCACACTGGAACAGTCGGAGGTTTTGTTTTGTTTTTTTTTTTTTGTTTTTTTTTTTTTTTTTAAAAATGGTGGCTGGAGTGACACCAACCCCCAAATTGTCCCTGTAAGGACCCACTTGCAGCACTGGATGCAAAAAACATCACACTCAGGACGAAGCAATTGCAAGTTAAGGGCATTGCTCAAAGACCCTCGTTTTTTCTTAAGCAAACAAAAATTCAGAGGTGAATAGGTTGTGGACTTTAAACAGGAGTAGCATAACACATCAGTTGTCAGCACACTGGACCATCTATATATGAGAACATATGAAACTCTTTAGATGGTCCAATGTGCTAACAGATGTACTGTATCTTAAACATATCCAAGATTTCAACTAGTTGACTGATTGATTAAAAGTAACTAATGAAAATTTGTGGATAACACTGTAGTCTCTGCTTCCAAACATAAAACACAAAAATAAGCTAGGTAAAAATTCAAATCTTGCTGAAAAGTAAAGTTATGAACATGATCTGCAACCTGATATTGAAAGCTGAATAGAGATGCATGTCCACCTTTCTTATTTTTAGTTTTATTTCATACATGCAGTTATCTATGTTTCTTTTACAGTTTACTATTTTAACCCTAAAATCTGCCTTTACAAAAATAAGCAAGTCATCTTATTACTTGTAAGGAAACGTATAACTCATCCAACTCATTGAAACTACTCTATCTCAAATGTCACCACTCTGTTTTTGATTAATTAATGCATTAAACAACTATCAAATATAAACTAAAAATATTATTATTTCCCAAACATGGAAAACTAATAATTACTTATGTACTGTATAATCCATCATATTATTAATCAAGGGTTCTACTTCTGTTCAAAGTTATGCTCATAATTTAAAAACTGTTGTACATACAGTATGTAAATAAGATTTTAGCCATCATTATACTCCATATGCTTATTAGATGTAACATTCAATTCACTTTAGATATTTTAAACTTTCCTGATGAAACTGACTAGGATACTTTTGTTTTTGATTTTGTTCTGATGTAAATCAGCATAATCACTACCAATGAAATCTTAACCACGATACATGGATGGTGTAAACACTCATAATGCAGAGGAAACCCTTCCATGATGCAAAGCACTATACAGTAGATAACTAATAAGAATTAATCTGGTAGCATTTGAACAAGCTCAGGCACCAGCAGCCTAGTAAACCGCCTGGAATGTTGCACATACAGTACTTTTTAATAGTTTGTGTTTTTCTTCCTTCTTGAAAACCATGTACATGCTGCTTCATACAGTGATAGCATGTCACACAGCTTACTAAAGTACTAAAGTACAACACCAAATCTAATCGAACTAAAAAATTTTGGTGTGTGTGTGTGAGAGACACACACACACACACACACACACACACACACAATGTGTCCTGCAATGGACTGGCACACTGTCTTAAATCGGCTCCTGTTTTGAAGCCAGGGAATGCACCATATCCATGAGCCTGAAACCAGATATGCAAGTTAGAAAACAGATTGATGTGACAGTATTTATGTGAAGTGTCGCACCATATCCAATTATCATGATACTTCTTGCAAACTATATTTTTCATATATCATTTCATAATATTTTCATATTATTATCTCTGAAACAGTGAAAAAAGCAAAATGAATCGAAAATGATCAACTTGTACAGAGCATTTTGTATTATAACTTATACAGAAATAATGTTAGTGGTGTGCCATCTGTTGGATCTTTGAAGCACTATGATTCAGTAAATAAATATAGCAGATTAAAAAAATAACATCTTAAAATGCACATATGTACACATGAGTAGGAATATGACAAAACACTACCTTTTTATTTTACAATTACTGCACAGTTTGATGACATTAGGGTGTAATTTAGACAGTCTTCCATATTAAGGGCATTCAGGGTTGGGTAAAGCTGGAGGAAATTTTGAACAGATAGAGGCAGGTTTGATTTTTGTTCTAACTAATACCTTGTTTCCACTACTTTTAAAGTAAATAAGCAACAATATGTATGAAACACTTTCAAGTTTCTTCATGGTAGATAAAAATGAGATTTTAGTCAATTACAGAAATGATCAACTACCAACAAGCAATGACTCAATTTTAGCTTTTTTCTCCTGTAAAGCTTATGCTGGCTGGAAATGGGTGGGTTGGATCCTTCTCACAATTTTGCAGCAAAAAAGGTGGCAAACACCTTTAAGAGCATTTAACTACTGCAGACGGGCAGAAACTCGACTTTACTTAGGACACAGCAGGAAGGTATTGTTGTATCAGAGAACAACATACTCCTATAAGCACTGGGTTCCTAAATGGGACCTGGCAGGGTGTTATTCACTTTCAATAGACATAAATTGTTTACCAAACATAAAATAAGCTGGCATTACATTCTCATGTGGCATTAAGAAAAAGCAATTTCAGCTCAAGGCCTGCACTTTGAAAGACACACATGATGTTTCTTGGTGAAGAACTGATAGAATATCCTTTCCTGTAAGTGGGCTACATGAAGAAGGAACATTTGCTAAGAAGAAAAAAAAAAATCACAGCAAGGAGGGTGAACAAAAACCTTACTCCTGCAAGACTACATGGACAATCTCCCAAAATGTTAGAAAATATCAACACCTTCATTTAAAACCCCACACAAGCACAAATATAAAGTTATCTGTCTTGATTCAGAGAACTGTTTAAATCAGATTGCCTTGTGCTTTAAGCTTTTTCAAAACTATTAGCAAATACAGGACTTTGACGGCACGTTCACAGCATAGAAAATGAATGAAATTCTGTAAGGAGCCACAATGAATTGAACCTGTGTCACATTTATGTGCTAATCACAGTCATCTTGGTATTAAACAAAAACACCACAAATGTTAAAGCAACATTTTAACAAACGAAGACTGAGCTCTATTTTATAAGCAGTCCACAGCAACCAGAGTGCATCTTGTATCAAACATTTGTAAAACTACCTCAACAGAATAATGTCTATCTAAAGTGCCTGCACGTGTCTGTATCTTTGCTTAATACATTGTGCTTTCGTGTCTTTCTTTTCTCTCTCCTGTAATCTTGTTATCTTGACTCCATTTTACACTCATTCACTTCGTTAATTGCCATTAATTATGCTGTGATAAGTGCTCCTCCTTACGGAACTGACTGAGTTTAGGTAATAAACTTTAGTAAGTGGTGGTCATCTAAGGTATTTACAATTCGATTTTCACAACAAAGGACTTAGGGCAAAACTGCAGCAATAGGTAAATCATTTGCCTTTTGTGCATGTATGCAGCATTAAAAAAGCAATGCAATTTAGATGCATACTGGTAAGCAACTCTTCTATGCCCACTATGTTGGAATATGTTGTCTGTCAATGGGGTCTAATCAGTGAATGAGACGTTGTAATTAGCAGAATCCAATCAGGGAAGGGCCACAAAAAATGCACAAACTAATCAGAGTGCAATTAGAGTATTGTTTTCAGAAAACTTTGCCCATTCACACCACAGCGCTGATGCTGCATTTACAGAAGTATTCAGCTCTGTAGGGATTTTAAGAAATCTTCATTTTCAGAGGCTGAAAAACAGACTACTGTGGATGAAGAGTGAAATCATACACAAATGTCTGCATTTTTAAACAAAAATGTAATAGTATGTATGGGGCCTAAACATACACAAAGCCCTGAGATGCTTCATAACAAAACATTGCCTCTAACGCTTGAGATAAAAGGGTCTAATAAATATAATGGAAAAAACAAAACTAATAGAACAAGAAAAATGACAAAATCTATGTTTGTTTTTTAATCTTCTAGAGTTTTTTTTTCTCAAGATTGATTTTGAAGTTATTTGTTATATATGTTATTTGCTTGATTGTATAATATGTTACTTTCTTAAAATAAAAAAAGTGTGTGCAGGATGTTCATTATAATTGGAGCCTAGAATCTTTGGAACAAACTTTATCCCAAATTTTCATAGCATAGTTGGATTTAAGATGTATTGAACCAAATTCATATTTCACTAACTTCACTGCAAAAAGCACCAATCGTCGTTTCAATAATTTTCATACAATACATTAAAATTAACAGATACAGTAGCTGTTACTTTATGACATCATAAAGGTCTGCAGCTCTCAACAAACAAGCTAACATAAGCCCTTAAAGTTATCTGCACACTCATTAGTTTTTAAGTTTCAGATAGACTCTCAAATAGTTTCAGCAGACTACTGAACCAAAATATTACACATTTTCTTTTGGAATCTACTAAATTCATCCTTCTGGCTGGAACATAAAGATAATCACTTTGTAATCTGTGCTCTCAAGGTAGGCTTTGGGTATGCATGAAATGACATTGTAGGTGAGCTATAACAATGGTTAAAGGTTTGATGTTTTGTGGGTGGCAATTAACTTGTATACAATTTACAGAAATACAGGTTAAATCTAGGGCTGCAACTAATGATTACTTTGATAATCGATGAATCTGGCAATTTTGTCAATTAATCGATTAGTTTGGGTGGTAAAAAAAAAAAAAAAAAAATCATTTGGAATTAAACTAAATTCATGAAATGGACCATCTCCAAATAAACAGATTTCTATAAAATGTTCAGAAATTTATTAAAAATGAACTACTTTTAGATATGTTAAACATATAGCTTTTTATACAATATTTATATAATAATACAGTAAAATAAATAGTAATGAATAGAAATGAAACAAGCACTTCAGGTTCTGGTTGTGCAATGAACATACACGCACACACACATACACTTTCCTTAAAAGCAACAGTTTTCAGCAAACTAACTAAACTCACAATAAGGCTTATGCATTCAGAATCACACTAAACACACACTTGAAATTTAAGTTAAAGTTTTCTGGCCACCACAATATTCCACCACTGAAGAATCTGTTTCACCATCATGACCTTATTATTATTTTTTTTTTTTTAAGTCTACAGTAATGTTTGAAATTAGATTAGCATAATGAACATCACTGTCATATGTTGGGGAAATGTCCAGACTATTTTCCTTTTTTTAGCAAAACAAGTGGTTTCATTTGTGTGAAACTCTGCTTTCCCTCTGCTATGCAATATGCCGAGATCATTTTAACTGAAAGTTCGGATCTTTTTGCATTATAAATTTGTGTTTTTTGGGTCTGGAAAACTCTTACCGCTGCAGATTCTTTGGCACATTTGCTTGCACCTAACACCGTCGCAGCCTGCTGCATGTCATTTGCTGTCAGAGGTGTGATGTTAGATTTTCAAATTTGAAATCATGTTATCCTACCGCAAAATCTGTTTTACTGAATCAAGCTGGCTTGATGCAGCAGTACTTGCGCATTCCTATATTCCTTCAGACTGTATAAAAACCATTTGAAGTCCGATAGCCAACTTGTCTGGAACTTTCCTTTTCCCACCCCGCCCCTGCCTTTTGCCCCGGAATGAGCGATATGCTTTTCAGTCGTGTTTGATGTGCTGTAGTATTCACCACTGCATTCTTGCCGAATTTTTGATTTCCTTTGCAAAGTCTTCTGCTTAGACAAGAACTTGCGTTTCTTCGCATCTATTTTTTGTAAATACTGACATGCTAATGTAACATGTGTTTGCAAGCGTGTAATGCATAAACAATTTAGGAGAGAAGTCAAAAAAAAAAAAAAAAAAAATGAAAATCTGAACGTTTGCCATGGTGGCTAATGACACATTTTATTACTCATCAGTCATTAAATTCTGTTGCATATGGTTGTGTTTTATTTGCAATATAGAGGGCTGGACAATAACTGGAATTATCTTTTCACTTCAAACAAAGTCATGTCATTATGCCTAGACTACCAAACATTGCGTTCATATGTCTGTATTACATAATGCAACATTTAACTTACTGAGATGATGGCAAGTCTTCCTACTCTATACAGCCTGGAACTGTACGTTTCCCGTTCAAATGTGTATGAAACTCGGTTGTGCTATCGTGCCATAGGAGATCAGACCTACAAATTTTGCAGCTCATAACTTCTTTTTCTGTGTTCATAGTTTAAACTACCCTCAAACTCGATCTTTTCTTGCACTTTCTTAACCTCTGCCTTTTTTCAAACGTGTACACAGCTGGATGAAGTAGTGACAAAATTGCACAGCACAACATACTCAGTCTAATGATGTAATTAACTAATCGATGAAACTGATCATTGCCAATGTTTTAAATAATCGATTATTATCGATAATGTTGATTAGTTGTTGCAGCTCTAGTTAAATCCCATTACCACGAATACCAAAGTAAAAATTTTTTAGACTAACGAATATTTTTTGTGGGCCCGAACAAACGATCATAAAACATCATGTTAAACAAATCTCGTTTAACCAAATGTAAACCTTAGTATAACAAACTTTTTTTGACCAAAAATAATAATGCAACACAAAAAATACTTAATGCCTCTCCTATACTTTCCGAATAGAGTCTTGGGAACTCTGCAACAGTTTGTCAGTGAGCGTACAGGTGCAACATCGTGCAGATATAGGAATCCTGAGTCAGTGGTCTACCACACATTCACGTGAGCAGTTCTGTTGTGTACGGATACTGTACTGTTCGAGTTTCACTGCACTTCTCAAAGTTTTCTTTTAGATGAACAAAAGAAAGTGAGAAACAGTGTCAATTCATGCTGAAAGAGAAATTAATAACAATCCTGGAAAAAGTTGATTCCAGAATGAAGAAAAATGACAATGCGAAAGCATTTTGGAATCACACCTTCGTGTAATGACTCATTTTCATTCTGTGTTTCCATTTTAAAAAAAAAAAACAATTGCATCCAACATCTCATTTTCATTCTGTGTTCATACCTGTATTTTTATTAAAAAAAAGTTACATCTAATGTCTCATTTTCAAATAAAATATTTTTGCAGCTTAAGAAGTGTGGTTTTTTTAAATACAGGTATTGTCAAGCTTGGGCCACAGAGTTGCACAAGAGACAGGAAGATGAGTCCAGGTTTTCAAGCAAAATACAGATACTTTATTACTGTATAGAGAAGGCAGATACAGTCTCAAGACTTCATTCAGAATAAGAGGTGTTAGGAGCCACGGCACGGGCGATCATCCTGCTTTAGGTCCCCATCTTCAGGTAAGAACACCAGCGGCTCAGAATCACCACTGTGGCAGACGCAGTCTGGAGAAGAGAGATCAGGAGAGTGTGAGGAACAGCAGATCAAAGCCCAGCGTTAAATGTTAAACATTGTGCGACAAGCACTTTATGCGATAACCCTGCTACTGTAGAGGACAACCAATTGCTTTGCCCTTGGTTTAAAGTTTACCAGACACTGCAGAACAGCTACGGAGCTGTCCTTGCACTGCGGCTGTTAGACATGGCAAATCGCTGGTGACCCCGGTCACAATACTATACATATTTTCCCCATATTTGTTATAACGAAATATTTTTATGGTCCAGTGAGTTTCTATATAACAGGATTCCACCTGTATATCCCAAATGAGGAGGGCAGGATTAATTAAAAGTGTTTGAACTGTTACACTGTGACTACTTCAGTATAAAAGTGATGCTACCTTCTTTAGATGTTTATCTATAATTGGAAATTCTTTGGCCTAATTTATAACATAAAAACTTTGAGAAAAGAGAGCAGAGCAACCATGCAGCTTGGCAGCCATGTCTCTCCAAAGCATGTTGCCCAGTAACTATGGAATTTAGTTTAAATCGCATGTTCTACATTAATTAATAATAATAAAAACCTCAAAATAGCTGGTTTCACACAATGACATGAAATAACAGAAAAACTAATAACAAATAACTTACAAGTCTTACTTTGTAAAAGTTACACAGTAAATATCAGCCAGTTGGTCTGTGAGCTAAAGATCACGGAAAAGGCAACAAAGAAGTAGACAAAGCAAAGCAAACAACATTATTTACTTAAACGTTGTTGCATTTGCATTAAAGGACAAGATTAGAGATGAAGTGAGGACATCAGTGAGGTCTGTCTTTGTAATTTACATTAGTAACAACAATTTTGGGACATTTAGTAAACATGTAGAATTTATAGACTGAAAAAACTGTACTAAGGAGACAGTCAAAGAAGTGCAAAGAGTGGAACAATCTATACTAATAAAAGGCAAAGCCCTCACTGACTGACTGACTCACTCACTCATCACTAATTCTCCAACTTCCCGAGTAGGTAGAAGGCTGAAATTTGGCAGGCTTATTCCTTACAGCTCACTTACAAAAGTTAAGCAGGTTTCATTTCGAAATTCTACACGCAACGGTCATAACGGTCGATAACGGTCGACAACGTCCGCCATGTTGAACTTTCTTATTTATGGCACCATCTTCACGAAATTTGGTAGGCGGCTTCCCTGCGCTAACCGAAACCGATGTATGTACTTATTTCGATGGTATGACGCCACTGTCGGCCGCCATATTGAACTTTCCAACGTCACTAATTTTCCAACTTCCCGTGTAGGTAGAAGGCTGACCCCATCTTCACGAAATTTGGTAGGCGGCTTCCCTGCGCTAACCCAAACCAATGTACATACTTATTTCGGTGGTATGACGCCACTGTCAGCCGCCATATTGAACTTTCCAATGTCACTAATTCTCCAACTTCCCGTCTAGGTAGAAGGCTGAAATTTGGCAGGCTCATTCCTTACAGCTTACTTACAAAAGTTAAGCAGATTTCATTTAGAAATTCTACACGTAACGGTCATAACGGTCGATAACGTCTGCCATGTTGAACTTTCTTATTTATGGCCCCATCTTCACGAAATTTGGTAGGCGGATTCCCTGCACTAACTAAAACTGACGTATGTACTTATTTCGATGGTATGACGCCACTGTCGGCCGCCATATTGAACTTTCCAACGTCACTAATTTTCCAACTTCCCGTGTAGGTAGAAGGCTGAAATTTGGTACTTATTTCGGTGATATGATGCCACTGTCGGCCGTCATATTGAACTTTTCAACGGTCTTTGTTACTTATGGGCCCATCTTCAAGAAATTTGGTACGCGGGTTCCCAACGCTAACTGAATCCTACTTACGTACATATATACGTCCATAGCCTGCAGCTCGGTCACCGTGTGAGGCGGCGTTGGGTCCCCCATCCCAACGCCTCCCACGTTGTTGGCTGCCTGCCTATATAAGGCCGTCTGTCGCTCCAGGTCTCTACATTCCCTTCCTTGCTTCGCCACAGGATTCACGTCTCCCTGCTGATAACTACAGCCTTTTTATTTAATCCACGGCTTCTCTGCTGTTTTATTGTTCATTTATTACGATTATAGTTATTGTGTAGGTATTTTAGACTTACTTTACATTGTTCAGGTACCCATTTCCTTTATCATTCCAACCGTACCCCCATTAACATGTCTATCGAGGTGATCACCATCGATCAAAGAACTGTCACTTACCAAGTGGTTTCCAAGCCCGGAGATGGCACCTGCCTTTTCCATTCTCTTTGTTACATATTGCACGGCCATATCAGGCTCACTCTTGATATCCGGAGGAACATTGTGTCTTATGTATTGAATGACTGGGACAGGTTCAAGGTGTGGACTGATGACGGTACAGGAGATAATTATACTACACAGGAGCACTAGAAAAGTGAAATGCTTAAGTGTACCGAAATGGCCAAATATTTTACACCTTTGGACAACCGCCAATGCCTCTTAAACATCTTAGATTCACAGGTGACGATTTCAGTACTGGACACTTTGATGTTTAGAAATGTTTAAACTCTCAAAAGCTGGATGTGAAGTTATCAATGAAACTGGTTGTATACTTACAACGCTTGACAGATGCCGAATGTCTCTTCAACACAAGTCCTACAAATACTGTCGTAACTGAAACAAACCATGAAACTCAAACCGATTATGACAGCAGCAATCCAAGCTGTGAGATTTGAAACAAGATTACTGTTCACATGGCCAACTGTACGTTGCATGCTCAAGAGTAAGCTCAGCGCACAGCTACAGCTTGGTCATATTACAACTGGAGGGCCGAACTGACAACGTGGCATACAAGGAGATCCTTAACAAATAATTATTGGTATATTTTCCCTCAGTTTTAAAAAGGTTTAATTGTCTTCTTAATAAAAATTTTAAGGCAGTACTTCGCCGCTGCGAAGCGCGGGTATTTTGCTAGTACTCAATAAATGGAAAATGCAGGATAATGTACAGATGTGCAAAGTGCTACAAGAAAGCAAGAATAATAATGTCACATAAGATTGGCCTCACTGTGCACGCCCAGGCTTTCTCAGCCATCAAGGACTTATAGGAATGCACACTGTGGCAGAATAATAGAGTAGACAGGATAACCCGAGGGCTTTCTTCTCTGTAGTTAATAAACTACTTCAGCCTTCATCTGGCCCAATCACCTCTTTTACTGAAGACTTAGACAAATGCCTTGTCTTTTTCTGTGATAAAATTAAAAACCTAAATAATTTAACTAACACAAATCCATTTATATTTTTCTACTCTCTTCCCTCTCCATCCAGCTCCTTTCACCAGTTACATCTACATTTATTAATGACTTGCTCTGTAAGATGAGGCATATAATTTATATACTGAACCCCAACCCTATCACCCTCTCAAATCTTCAAATCCTACCTTCATTCCATAATCCCAACTATAACAATAATATATCCCTTGACACTGTCTCAGTGCCAGCTACTTTTAAAATCACTTTTGTAACCCCAACATAAGTTGATGACAGTTTTAACAATTTTTGCCTCTGTCTCATTTACTTCTGTCAAAAGTTCAAGTGTGTTGTGTTCTCCCAACTCACTAGTTACTTAACTTGTAATAAAAATATGGAAACCTTTCCACTGGTTTCAGAGCACTGCACAGCTGGAAAATTGCTCTGCTTGGGATAACTAATTGTAGGATTGATAATGAATGGATAGCCTCACAGTTTCACTTTTATATGGTAGGTTTTAATTATTTAAAATGGCTTTATTCTTTTATGAGGATTTAAAGTATTTTTGTACATACTGTATGTATTTAAGGGTCAAGGTTTTTTAATTTGTTTTAATTTTTTTTTGAAGAGACAATGACGCCTATCACTTTTTTTTTTTTTTTTACGATATTGCTAATTTGATTTGCTGTGTGTTATTGTGGCACAGTTTGTTTATAGATATTGTTTTCTTTGTTTTATCATTTTTTCCCTAGTTCTTGGGAGGTTTGTGGGTTTTTATTGCTCATTTCGATGTTCATTTGTATTCAAATGAAAATTTAATGAAAACATTGACCCTACATAGAAGCAGGAAAAAAAATTGAGGAAGAAGATGGCCACAGTGCAGCATTTGACACTGTAAAGCATGATATTCTACTGTCCACAATAGACAACATTCTGGGTATTTCTAGCACTGCTCCATTGATGAAAGTCCTATCTGACTCCTAGGCAAGAGAGTTTGTTAGCCTTGACAACAGCAGATCTAAGCTCAGTGCCAGACACACAAGGTGTTCAAGTCTCTACCTCTGTCTCTGTCCTGTATCTGCACGCTTCCCCTTGGCCATATTAGTCGTAGCTTTGGACCGGTTTATTATTTTTGCAAAGATGATACTCTGATCAATTTCAATGTTAAAAGATGACATTCAGAGTTTGCTCAGCTCACAACTTGCCTCAGTTAAAACCTGTATGGAAATTAAGTTATGCTAATTTCATACTAAAGCTCAGGTTAAGAAAGTAAGCCGTTTTTCAATCACACTTGGTGATAATCTCATCAGACCTTTTTCTACAGCAAGGAATCATTTTTGATTCCTCCCCTTCTTATACCATTCACTTAAATCATATTAAGAAACCTTTTTACTTCCACCTCTGCAACATATCCCATATTCACTCATTCCTCTTCCTTTCTAATGCTAAGAAACATGTCCATGCTTTTATGACATAGTTACAACTACTGTAACTCCCTACTAACATGTATGAAAACTCTGCTATAAGAGTCATTAAACAGACCCGCAACAGCCTTCCTGCTCTGTCCGTGTCTTATCTTAAGGGACTAAGCATAAAATTCTATTAACAACGTAAAAAGCTTTAAATAGTCTTGAACTGCACTACACCAGTAACCTCTTCCATCACCACGCTCCTGTTCACCCACTAAGGTCCACTGATTCTGACAATCTTATTTGTTATGCCCCAAAATACCCTGTGCTCTATGGGTGGCAGAGCCTTCAGCTTCACTGGACCCAAACTGTGAAATGACCTCCTAAAAATTGGCCAGACCAGTTGACTAAAAAACTACTATTTTTGACATACATAAATGACCTGGACAGGAATATAAATAAACTCGTTAAGTTTGCATATGATATCAAGCTAGGTGGATTCTCAGATGATCTAGAATCCAATTAACCATTACAGAGGGACAGGTTTGGACAGATTTGTGGCAGACAAAATTTTATGTAAATGAATGTAAGATATTACAAATAGGAACTAAAAATACTAGATTTGAATTCACAATGGGAGGTATGAAATTGGAAGGTACCTCTTATGAAAAGGACCTAGTAGTCGCAGTGGACTGGTCACTGTCAACCTTTAGGTTGTTTCAGAAGCCACTAAGAATGCTAATATTGTTAGGCTCTAAAGAACAATATGTAGGGTAAAGGTCAAAGGAGGCCGTGCTTAAGTTTTATAGCACAGTGCTGTGTGCAGTTTTGGTTTCATGGCTACAAAAAATACCAAGCAATGCTAAAGGAAAAACTGAAGGATTTGAACCTTTTCACTTTAAGTAAACAAAGCTCAAGAGGTGGAATGACAAGTGTTTAAAATTATGAAAGGAATTAAGTATAGTAAATTGAGACTGTTACTTTGAAATAATTTCAACAGGGGCATGGGGGACAGTTGGAAACTTAAGGGTAAATTCTGCACAAACATTAGGAAGTTTTTATTCACAGAGGACTATAGACACATTGAATAATTTACCAAGTAGCGTGGTGGATAGGAGGACTCCAAGAAAAACTTTCAAAAACTTGATTTCATATTGTACTGGAGGAATTAGGTGGATAGGACTGGTGAACTTTTTGCTGAATGGCCTGTTCTTGTCAAAAGGTTTTCTAATGTTGTAATGTTATCTAGATAAAAAACTGTTGATCCCATGTCATAGCATATTATACTCACACTGTATTGTGGGTACAGGTGTGTGCAGTTCTGGTCACCAAACTATGAAAAAAAAGACATAGCAGCCTAAGCAGCTTTGCAGAAAACTGCCACCTATTGTGTTCTTGTCCTATTGATTTAATTGTGATGAAAAATGACTATGTAGAGATAAAATTTAAGTGCCCAAAAATTTTCAAAAGGCTTTTATAAAGATGATCCATTAAAATCCTTTAGGTTAAATTCTGAATTATGTACTTGAAGACATATATGCAATTTAAGGGGTAGTGCATTTCATGCATGACAGAATCTAAAAAAAGGACTACTTCACGCAAAGACTTGGTGCGAATCTGGAGCAAACAATACTGTCAAATACTCAATGTGGAAAACTTGATGTTGATAAGATTCTGGAAGAAGCTAGCAATTAGTGAAATAAAGCAGCTTCATGAATTGAACTGTCAAAATTGTGTTCTTGTGTGCCTGATGTGTCCACATTTTTCTTTTTTTTTCTGTTTCTCTTTTTTTTTTTTTAACTGAAACTTGTTAATTTTATATAGATTAAGCTATTCAGCAAATCGCAACTAATTTTTTTTTTATATATATATATATATATATATATATATATATATAAACTTACTCTCTTAGGGAAGAGCAATTCTAGGTAATTTCTCAGTGCTCTAACTGTGACAAGAGAAATGTCTGACAACTATGCTGGACTGATTATTGTGGCTAAAAATCATGACCTGAACCATGAGGCAGCAGTGCTATCCACTGCAGCACCATACCTCCCTGAGATAGAATTAAGTACGAGAACTGTAAAATAGCACACAATTGTAGACAGGAAGCACAAATTCACTAAGGCTTGCCCTCTACAGATTTGACAGCAGGTACTCAACTCCCTCAAACTGAAAAGCACAGTTTATGGGTTTTATTTTTGCCCTCCCCAGACACTATTCTTATTCTTTGCCACTGCTAACAAACAAGTGTAACACTAAAGCATGAAGATTCTTCACTTATTCCTGCTTGTATCACCTGCAAAGCAAACTGGGTATTGTTATTAAGTCTCAAAAGTCTGTACAAAAAAAAAAAAAAAACAAATTTAATGTAATCTAAATGTACTCAAAGTTTTTGGCAAATTTTTAGCCTATTACTAGGGTCAGTATTATATACTTATGAGGGGCTGTTACATCCAGCATTGATTGCTAAAACTCTGTAATGTCAGGCTGGCCTTGCTAAGCATCATGGGGTACTGGGGAAATAAAATGTTTGTCTAAGCCAGCCACATGGTGAATTTCCAGGAAAATATTTGGCAAAGAAGGTAAATGGCAATCATCTAATATTCACTAGGGGCTTGAGAAAGATTTTGCAAATTTTGCCACCAATACTATTGCTGACTAATGCTCTTTGCACTTATTCCAACCATTTTTTACTTAGCAAATGTGAAACTCATACCTTGAAGGGAGAGCACACCCAAGTTCCTTAAGTAGTCTTACTCGTAGAAAAATACAAAGTAATAAATCTAACAGTTTAATTTTTCTGGGATTGATTTTCTTGCCAGAAAATGTAAATATTTTCTTAGCAAAAATCTGAAAATGGTGCAGAGAAAATCTAAAAAGCACTAACACAGCAGCTTTCATTAGATAGTATAAAGCAATAAGGGTGAAAACATTTTTACCAAAGTAGAAAGTTGAAAAATTCAGAGAATATTCTTGCTATGCAGTCACAAAAAAAACATGAAATTCTCCAAAAAACAGCAAAGAGGTTTCTTTTCCAAACTGTTGCCTGCATTCTCTCCCAGACTGACTGCCCAAAGTTTCAGCACTGAAACACTGTTTTAAAAGTCATCTACCAAGAAAATCCTCCTTAATAACCAGAGGAAACTACTAAGATTTATACAGAGTCGAGACAGAGTAGTGAGAGTTGAAACCAAACTATCAAATTCTAAACTTTCCGTAAGCACTAGTTTACTGGCTCAATCAATATCTCGGACAAAGCAGCTGATGCAGCCACATCATAATATCATCTCATCTCAGGAAGGTGGTCCCTAGCAACCAGGCAAGGTTCCATAGCCACTCGCTGCCTGCTTACAGCTGATTTCAAAAAGGGGATGTGAGGCAGATTGAAAAAGTTTATAATTCCTTTTCATTTTTTTTCTAAGAAAGAATATCAAAACTAATACATGAAATGAAACCTTGAAAATTACATTTTTAAAATACAAAATTCTATTTAATTTAAGAAAATCATAAGGCAAAAAAAAAAAAAAAGTTAAATAGACAAGACAGGTTTCCCAATTTTCAACAATTGAATAAGTAACTATACAGAAGTCTATTTTATTTTACCATTGTTCTATCAGGAAGTCTATTGAGATAAAAATCTCTTGTGAGAGAGACCTGGCAAGAATTCAAGATCTTTAGAGTCACTGCCTGTGACTTCTGAAGCCAAGTTCACCACCTATGGTAGAATAAGCATTTGACTTGAAGTGGAAAAAAATGAAATGAGTAACACAGAGTGATTTTCAATATCTGTCAAAAATGTTAGTTTCTGCATTTCTCTTCCAAACCAAAAGGTTAAAATATGAATCAAGAGCTACAACAAGATTTGCCACAGATGTTTATTAAAATATCGGGCACTGCAAGCAAAACTTTTCTAAACTTTACCAATTACTTTGCTTATTAGTACAAATATAAAATGCATTATTTTAAACATTTAGAATGTGCTCAAAAGTGGAGTGCAAATTTTATACATGAACATTAAGAGTCCTTTGTAAGCTCTGTCTGTTCATGTCCATAAATGCCTAGTCTCAGATTGCATGTTTTCTTAATGTCTCACTGGTATACATTAACGTGGTCTTGACTAACTGCCATGAATTTTTCTGCTTGTCACTCCCTTCATGACACAACTGTGAAAATTAATTTTGGCTAGCTGAGGACAAAATCTATTCTATTAATGCAAAGTAAAGAAAAAACTGGATGCACAAATATGCCTAGTAAAAAGTTACATGTTAAAAGCATCACATAAAAATGAACACAGAAGTCCTAATGCTCAAAGGCACTACCATCTCACAAATTTATTTAACCGAGACACATTAAATCTGATGGTAGATAAATCACCTCATCTTCCTGCCCTTACTTAGGAGGTACGATGGATATGGGCACATGGTGGAAAATGTGCTCCCAAAAACTAAAAATTGACCCTACCAGATTTCCAAGATGCTTTAGAGATAAAATGTAGCAGTGCATGTGTGGCTTGAAAGAGAGTACCACATTAGCACAATATGTACAAAAATGGTATCATAGGAGGTTATCTGTAATATTATTAGCCGGTAGCTTAACAATATTCTAGTGAACTGCCTGCATTGATTTTCTCAATTATGAATATTGATTTCACTTTTTTTTTTAAGTA
The DNA here is from genome assembly GCA_026402145.1 of Polypterus bichir lapradei. Lineage (NCBI taxonomy): Eukaryota > Metazoa > Chordata > Cladistia > Polypteriformes > Polypteridae > Polypterus > Polypterus bichir. Next base: position 14,826,484 of record JANRMT010062814.1, on the reverse strand, counting down.
TTAAATATAATTTAGCAACAGGGTGCCAAGGTGACACAGATGTTACCACTGATGCCTAAAATAATAAGTGTTCCAGGTTCATATTCCATTCACAGTTATTGTTGCAGTGAAGTCTGTATGACATTTCTCCCGAGTATTTAGGTTCCTTCTAAATATTATCAAAGATGTGTACATTAAGTTATTTTGCAACTCTAAATTTGTTCTCTTTAATAGTGAGTCCATATAGCATAATGTCGGTGCAGTATGTGTACAAGTTGGCCTGGGATAGACTGGAATTCCACCAGCAACGGATTCCTGCCTTATTCCCTGCCTCTCTAAACTAGATTAAGCAGGTTTGAGAATAGAAGTTATATCCCCAAAAGAAAAAAGGATCACTTATCATGGCTACATAAACCTTGTCAAAGTGTATAACAGCACAAAGACAAAGGGACTGTCCACAAACAGTCAAAAATACAAAATGAAACAGACGTCTACAGATAGAAGTCTACAACATCCACATGCTTCCTTTTATTTCTTTCAGCACTTGATATTACTACAGCTCAATTGAAAAAAATAATCCTTTACTGGCTGCCTGCTACACCATGCCTTTGCTGATTTATCATACATCATACCAAACAAAAAAATAATAAAAAGACAAATTCAGCTCCCACACTGCCAACATTCAATGCAAGTTAACAGACCAGCATATCATCACACTATATCTACCAATGTGCTTAAACAAAGATGTTTTCAGAAAAAAGAAAGCCATTCATCCTTTCATTCTCAGATCCACTTATTCAACCCAGTAAGGGTACTGAGGTTTGCTGAAGCCTATCCTGGTAGCATCACAGCTCCCATATACATCTATAGACAAAGTGCACAAAGTAATGTGTACATGCAAAGCAGACATTTTAAAAAATCAATCTTTCTGGTACTATTAACAGGCACACTCACCCCAACAGAAACATAATGATTGTGACAGGTATATCCATTACAGCACGTGTATAATTATTATAGAAAAATAAGCAGCTGTCCAGGTATGGATTGGCATTCAGGAACAAAACTGAAACGAGCACCAGACTGGTCAGCAGTATATTAAAAGGACCTGTTCATAGGTTCATCTACTCTCACCTGTACAGGGCCAATTTTGAGTCAGAACGTAAAATACAAAAGTGTTTGGGGGGAAAAAGGAGAAATCTAGAGAACCCCCTAGAAACATCCAAAGAGGACAAAGATGGAATGTGCAGTGTCAAAAAAAAAGATAGTGACTGAAGGCAGTAATGCTAACCATTAGGCCACAGGGCTTGAACTTCATATGTTTAAGTGGAGTAGGGTGGTTGTACTGCATCGAGGGAGATATCATCATAATGCTTATAAAGAATGATAAAATCTTTATGGAATACCTCATTTATCTTCACTTTGTAAATACTAAATCTTTTCACTGACATTCTTTCTCCTGTAACCTAAAATAAATACACCACAAAATTATAAAAAAAAAAAAACTTCAAAACATTATTATATCATTGTCAACTAAATGCGTGAATACAAAGATAGTTTGAGACGTTTTCACTTGTACAAACTCCTTTGTAACAATATACTTTTTATACTAGGTAGGCAAGAAAATTTACTTTGTCAGTTTTGTGACATTTTGCGTTGTGAGATTTAGGTTTAAATCATTATATGGAAGAGACAATAGCTGGTTAATAACATTTTTGAAATGTGAATTGTTTAACTTGGCCATTAAATATTACAAACCTGATGCTTTAAATTTCCTAAATCTTTCCCTCCTTATTTAGATCTTTCCCACCTTTAAGGCTGCCTTTGTGAAATCAAAATTGTTAGTGTAAGATTAATATTACAGAATTTCTATAAAACCAATTTTTTTATTGGTTCCATGGGCTGACTTTGCTATTACCTAGGCCTGTGTAACAATGCAGAATTAGACACTGAATTCAACTGACCACAAGAACTGAAATTAGTAGAAATTGCATCATATTTGCTCTGGTACCATTTAAATGTGTTGCATGTGCTTTAGTCAAATTTTAGTTGTTATACAAGCAATAACACTATAAGATGCAATACTGGCAAACTGACAGCAACAACAGTTGAACTTCAGCCTTCTCAGGTGCATGACAACACAGATTGAAACCAATCTGACCTACACAGCATGTACCAGGTGAGCACAAGTACCACTGTTTGAAGGTTCATTCAACCTCAGATGGAAATTAACTGATTCTTTGCTTTCTGTTCAGAGAAAAAAAAAAAAAAAGTAGAGAAAACAGAAAAGTTGCACTGAACGAAAAAGTAGTAGTATTATCTTTAGAATGAGAAAATGGTACTGTTCTCAGACTTTTACATTTTAGCACTTTTTGAACACTTGATATCACAATTCAAGTAAATTCTGAAGGCTGTGTAGTTGGACTGTCAGGCATTGTTCTTAGTTATTCCCTCCATACTTTACAAATCATTTTCAGTGCATGCAGGAACCTGATGACAGTACATTGTTTTTTATTGTGTGAAATGGTAAGCTTTTCAGGACTTAAAGCTGAAAATAATTATTCCATCTTTGGATGTCTCTATTAGAAGACATAATTTGGGAAACATGCCATTCATTTTAATTTGTGAAGTCTTTAACTAGTAAACAGAAACGCACTATATAATAAATAAATTCAGCTGAGCAAATTGTTATAATACTTATTTGACAAAGGTTTGCCTTGGCTTGTACTTCACCTAGTCTGCTCCCTGCACTGCTCCCTGCTTGCTGGGTTTACTGTCTAAACTTGTCTGCTCTCTGTACAGGTACTTATTTTTTTTTTATTTCTTTTGCATGGTAAAATTGCAATTTGCTGTGAGAGGTGTTAATACAAAGTGATGTAAAATAGTTACTCAGTATTTTGCTCTTTTACTTTTGTTTTGCAACATGTTATTTACTGTTTAGTAAAGGTGAGTAAAACAAAAAGCAACCTTAAAGTGTATACATTGAAAGACATTTAAAATAATGAGTAAAAAGCTTTTTGATTCCTCTGGCACTATTAAAAGAAAAACCTAATACAAAAGTGCTTATAACTGATTTTACTACTTGCATAAAATATACCATAAATTGATTAATAAAAAAAAACCAGTTTAGCTTTACTGCATTGTCAATTAAATATACATTTTCATAGATATAGTTTAAAAAAAAAAAAAAAAGCTATGGCAACTACAACCATAAATGAAACAAATTTGTATTACAGCATTCACATTTAAGGGATTATTGGATTAAATCTTTAGTTTTTCAATAGATGGCCTTAGGTGAGCCAGGCAAGCGTCTGTTCCTCACATGAGCAATGAAATCCAGTGACTGAAGAACAGCCGTCCAAACAGTAAAGAACCCAATTAAAAGTGCAGCTCAATCTCTGATTACATTGAAGATTTTAATGAGGTTGATTAACACGTCCACCCCTCCTCCACTACACTGAGGACCTGTGAGAGATGAATACGTTCTCATTAAGAATTCATACCTTCTAGTCACAGGGGGTCAGGGATCCCCTGAAAAGCACTTTATATTGATAACAATTCAATCTGCTAAAATCCAGTCATCGGTACTAAACTGTACTTTATCCATTATATATTATAGGCACTGATCACATGTTGGAACAATTTACAAAAAAAAAAAAAACCCTCATCCAATCTGCAATTCTATTCCCAATGCCACCTGCCACCAAAATACACAAAACATTTTGTATCACTGAGTTTTCAGTTTAACTTGCTCTGATAAATTTATCAATAGTTAGCCGATTTAAAGGATTTGAGTAATGCACACTACAGCCCAATCTCACTTCTTGCCTGACAAAACAACACTAAGTTCATCACATTGAAGCTGCAAACTGCATATTAAAATAAAGACAAGGAGAAGGAAATTGACCTTTAAAACAATATTGTGAAAAGTGCACTAAAATATGGTGCAGCGACACCACAGACCACAACAATAAAAACTTCAAAGCTCTCTGCTTAGAAAGGGGCAAAGGAGACTACATTTAGAGCCCCGTTAGGCAAAACTCCCACTAACTAATTTCTGCTTTGTGGCTCAGTATACTTATGATTAGTACAAAGAAATAAGTACATTCCACAGTATATGTACAAATTCTAAACTTCACAGTTAAAATAATCCATTATGAAAAGTCTGCTTTACTTTATTGCATTTCTGTTTTATGCATTTTATGTTTTATGCATACAAAAGCAGCATGTGACTTTAGAAGTCTATTTATTTTTGTGTAAACTGGGTCAGAACACTAATACTTATGACTTAAGGAGCAACATTCAGGATGGTGCAATAAGGGCATTACAGTACTGTACACTCTAATGACCCACAGCAAGCCAGAGAGTTACAGCCCACCATATGGCATATGTTTATCAAAAATATTTCCCAAACGCTGAATTACATTCAGGGTTTTGGAAAACCTGGAATTGTACGTCTGTGAGTTAGAATACTTAACACGACTTATAAAGGTCCCAAAAATATCTAAAATAGGGCTGCATAGCCTCAGTCCAGAGGTTTTACAGAAACAGCAGTCTCTTAAATCAGACATTGTTTTCTACCTGATTACAAATTGATACTTAATTTGACTTCTTCCTATAATGCTTCTGCACACACACATACTAAACGTTTATTAAATTTTACTGCAGAATTCAAAAATTGAATATCGGTTTAATGTCATACACAACACTACATTACTCCTGGACGGTCAGTCTCTCCCAATTTGCAATTTAACCACCTTCCCTAAAGCTTTCAAAAAATAAGAAATTTGAAAATGAACTGGCATGGGTAAAAAGTAACATAAATAGGCTAGTTCTCAACAATATATGCTTAGTAGAATTAGATTGATATCCTTTTAAAATCATAGGATAGCTTGAAAAAGTACCTTAACCAAACAGTTTTGCAAAGTAAACCTTTTGAACAGCTCAGGTTAACTCTACATCTTTCAAATGCAAACATAAACTGCACTACTTGTTCTGTTCCTTTGTTGAAAATGATGGTTCAAAATATGCTTACTTTCTAAGACAACAATAGTAGCATGCTATAATGTATAAAAGGATGGATAATAAATTGTATCTGCATTTACTAATCAGCAGTGCCACAAGCCTGTTTTCAGGGCAAGATTGGACAAACAAGCAAAGGAACATTTCCTTTATTCTGATTAACAATTTTTACAAAGAGAGAATCTCTCTATCCAGCTATATCTATAGACAGATAGGTATACTTATACAGTGCATCCGGAAAGTATTCACAGCGCATCACTTTTTCCACATTTTGTTATGTTACAGCCTTATTCCAAAATGGATTAAATTCATTTTGCTCCTCAGAATTCTACACACAACATCCCATAATGACAACGTGAAAAAGTTTACTTGAGGTTTTTGCAAATTTATTAAAAATAAAAAAAAACTGAGAAATCCCATGTACAGAAGTATTCACAGCCTTTGCTCAATACTTTGTCGATGCACCTTTGGCAGCAATTACAGCCTCAAGTATTTTTGAATATGATGCCACAAGCTTGGCACACCTATCCTTGGCCAGTTTCGCCCATTCCTCTTTGCAACACCTCTCAAGCTCCATCAGGTTGGATGGGAAGCATCGGTGCACAGCCATTTTAAGATCTCTCCAGAGATGTTCAATCGGATTCAAGTCTGGGCCACTCAAGGACATTCACAGAGTTGTCCTGAAGCCACTCCTTTGACAGGTGTGCCCCTTTCCAAATCATGTCCAATCAACTGAATTTACCACAGGTGGACTGTAACCTTCCCCAGATTTGCGTTTCGATCCTGTCTCGGAGGTCTACAGACAATTCCTTTGACTTCATGCTTGGTTTGTGCTCTGACATGAACTGTGAACTGTGGGACCTTCTATAGACAGGTGTGTGCCTTTCCAAATCAGGTCCAATCAACTGAATTTACCACAGGTGGACTCCAATTAAGCTGCAGAAACATCTCAAGGATGATCAGGGGAAACAGGATGCACCTGAGCTCAATTTGGAGCTTCATGGCAAAGGCTGTGAATACTTATGTACATGTGCTTTCTCAATTTTTTTTATTTTTAATAAATTTGCAAAAATCTCAAGTAAACTTTTTTCATGTTGTCATTATGGGGTGTTTTGTGTAGAATTCTGAGGGAAAAAATGAATTTAATCCATTTTGGAATAAGGCTGTAACATAACAAAATGTGGAAAAAGTGATGCGCTGTGAATACTTTCCGGATGCACTGTACATCTGTATCTCATTAAGACGTCCATCTGTCCTGTGTCCACAACAGGGAAGGAACGTCCAATGAAAAAAGGCAACAAAACATACAAAGAAAGAATGATGCAAGGCATATCAGGCGAACAGAGGTTTGTCATACTAAATGCATGGCATGATCGAAACAGATGGACATACCATTATATCATCTGGGTTCCACTATGCTAGCATAAAACAGTAAATGCTAAGGAGAAAGCCATTCTTAACTATTGTGGTTTGCCAACTTTGCCGAAAGACTGAGTCCGAGTCCTATCCATCACTGCAGACCACGCATGCGGACAGCCAACTGAAACGGCTAAGCTAAAAGTTCTTGTTGATGTTCTGGTTCACTGACAGCAAGTTTGTATAAGAGTTGGACTTGATGCCCTTCTGGGAGAATCACTTGATGTGGAAAAGTAAAAGCCAACATTTCTGTTGCAGTAGACTAGATTAGATAAACGTCATTAATTCCAAGGGGAAATCCAGATGCATACAGCAGCAGAAACATTAAAAAAAAAAAAAAAAACGATAGACTCACAGGACAAATAATACATCCAATCAATTGATAAATAAATAAATGTATATTGTGCAGATTTTCAAATGAACTTAACAAGTACGTCTGGAGGAAGCACGAAATTGCCCACAAGTAGTGGGCAGAAAAGACCCACAGAGGTACGTCTTAGTACACTGGGCTAAAACAAGCCTGTGACTAAAAGTGTTCCAAGACAGCACCTCCTGGATGGGATTTTTCATGAGGGCATCCAATTTTGCCACCATCCTCTATGTAAATGAGGGAGACAGCAGTCTTCAAAGCAAAACAATGTTTTTTGTAACGCAAAAGGAATGTTACATGTGGCTAAGAAATAATACCATGAGCCCATAAAGGTGAGCTGGGAATCAAAACCAGGACTCTTGAGCTATGAGGCAGCAGTGTTAACTGCTGTAACTGTGCCAGTTGACACTGGATATGCAATACTAATTTACGTACTAGTTTAGATTTTCAATTTTCTAAATTGATATGTTCACTATGTCATGTTCCACTGGTAGTTGGTCATTTAAAATGCCCATGTAGATCCTGAAAATACTAAATGTGGGGATTGTGGGGAAAAAAAAAAAAAACACGGTTGGCTAAATTTATTAAAACTGATAAAGGTTTTAGGAATATTCACCCGAGACTTTTACTTAAAAGTTAAATAGAAATGTAATTTTAAATAATGTGATTAGTTCCTTCATATTTATTTTGATGCAGAAATCTTACAGATTACATTTATTCTCAATTCTAGTTTAAAAATAAAATATAATTGGAGATGAATACTTTTTTTCTCACTTTAAAAATGAGCTAGTATTCTGTTGATCAATAGTAAAAACACATTAAGTTTTTAATATATAGGGTAATAATGTGGAAACGTTTAAAGAGTTACTGTGTGCTTTTTACAGCAATGGTACCTTATCAACCATGTAGTATAACTTGTACCAAAAAACAAGTGTCAAATTCTAAGAAGAGAAAAAGATAAGAAGGGTGTGTGCATACAAAGATTTAAGTTTACTAATCGAGAGCAAAACAAACAAGGTCTACGGCCATTAAAGACTCAAAGTCTCAATGGTCTAGGCCTTTTACTAAATGTTTTATATTTTATATACACATTAGGGTGCATTCATCAGCAATTACAGACATGATGTAAATAAATCTGAACATTAAATCGAGTTTATTATTAAATGCCAGTAAACACCACTACAGGTCACTTCTCCCTATTATGGTGATCTGGCCCTAGGTTCCTGTTTTCCTCCTTAAGCCAAGGCTTCCAGGAAATGTTTCATTTTACCAAAGACACATCCTGCTCCTCCGTGTAAAGTGAAAGGGTCTTGCTAAACTTAGACATGTCAAGTTTTTTTCCCTCATTCCAACAGGTTTCTTATTGTATCTTTTCAGCTTGTCCATAAGCTGAACTGGTAGGAAAGTTCAATTCTTCCAGAACACGGTTTGCTTTCAATGAAAACAAATTAAATTACTCTTCTGTCTACATGTCATCTTAAAGTAATGCTATATAATCCATACACCACTTGTCTCCAACAATGCAGACAGTAAAACTGCAGCTGATGATCTGAAGTTGATTCAATAACAAATGAAGTGCCTGATACAGATGAGTGTAAACTGTTGATTTATACCCATCTATTAAGGCAAAAACTTCAGTGATAAAATATACTTTTAAATTAAACAGACAAGAGCTTCATAAGCAACAATTTACATAAACACCTATAATTAAAATAACATAATTTAATAATAAAATATTCTAAATAAATATTTCACCTTGCTTTAAACGTTCAATAATTGATTTATTATTTAAAACAAAATCTCTGCTAGCCTTAAACCACACTTTTGCTAAAGTGGGCAATAACCCTAAGCCTGCTGCTTAGAAATTCTATTAATAATTCATTGATCTGTCAGGCAGACTGTAGTTTGTGAGGCTCAAGGACCAGGTCTCTGATAGGGAAGTGAGTGACATTGGAGGATCACAAAGAACAGCCCTGCCTCCTTTCCTGTGCACCATATACGTCATTGACTATAAATATAACATTAGGTCATGTTACTTGCAGAAATTCTCCCAATGATTCTGCACTAATTGAGTGTATTGACAAGGGTAAGGAGATGTAATACAGGAGTCAGGTGGAGAATGTTGTTTCTTGATGCAAAGAGAATAATCTAGAACTAAACATCAGCATATTCAAGGTTATTGACTTTCACCACACAAAGGAGCCTCCAAGCCCCGTCACTATTCAGGAGGAGGTCTGGAGGTGGGGTACCCTACAAGTACTTGTCTTGCACTTTTGTTTTTTTTATTTTTATTTGGAAGACTAATGCAATTTTTTGGAAATAACTAAAATTTCATATTTTATGTTAGATTTACATTGTAATTACTTGGCTGAATTTTTTTTTTTTTTTTTTATGAAAAGCAGCTTATAACTCACAAATAAATTTGTTTACATGTTACTGGATCTACTTTAGAGTCCCACAATATTTGACAGTTCTCTTTAGCCATGAAGCCAGTTTGCAGCACCCCAAAGCTTTAGAAGGCTGGAGAGACCATTTCTGTTTAGCAGATATAAACTACTGACAGCCCTAACAAGTCAGGGAAATGTTTGTGGAGAGTACTTTTAATTTTAACAGAGTCAGTAGATGTACATACAAACCACAGTCTATAAAGCATACCTGCTGGATGAAGAATCAATTAATCACATACTAGAAAAATGTGAAAGTGACATGGCGTGGATGGTCAGAAAGTTTTTAACCTTTTTCACAGTTAATTGTCTTCACGTAGTTTGCAGGTTATCCTTGTATCAGAATAGATCTTCCTCCAAGTTCTTTGGTTTTCTAACCATATCCTCAAACAGAAAGGTTTATAGGTTAACGGGTGATTCTATATTGGCAATGTGCGAGTATAGGAATGATTAAGCCCAGCACTGGACAGGATTCCTGTCCAGAGTTAGTTCCTGCCTGGTGCTGCCAAGATGGGCACCTCACCCTTTACAAAACTGTGCTGGAATTAGTAAACCTGATCTTATTATGTCTTACAGTATTTGGAAAGGTTGCATGTTACTTTTAAATGATATTGATAAACATGCATAAACTTTGTAAATGTTAGTGTTTTACAGCTCATTTAAAACTTCATGTACAACTATCATAAGTGATCATCCAGAACAGTCCATACTGCAACATCCTTCATTTACATATTAAATTCAATTTAAAATTTGACCTGATGAAGTGTACAATAACTTAAATCCATCATTCTATTTACAGTGGTGTGAAAAACTATTTGCCCCCTTCCTGATTTCTTATTCT
>JANRMT010062814.1:14783762-14816015 GCA_026402145.1 Polypterus bichir lapradei | reverse complement strand
AGAATAAGAAATCAGGAAGGGGGCAAATAGTTTTTCACACCACTGTACTATTATAAAATATATATATTTTAAAAAGCACACAAATTGCCCTGTGAGAGTGTGAATGAGCTCTGCACTAGACCTGTCTCCTGCCTTGTGACCTGTGGTGCATGAAAGGCTCCAGGCCTTCCAACACTTAACTGTAGTACAAAGTTCTCAAACATGAAAATTATCTAATTATTCTACATGCACCACACCTGGAATAAATTAAACTCAAAAAAAGTATTCAATAGTACACAAAAATAATCATATTAATGCATTATTTAAAAATATTGGTTATGGTAATTCATTTCTACAGAATATTGCAAATTATTTGCTTTTACTGACTCAAGTAAACAGGCAAAAATGTCAGTTTACATAATACCCAATAATAATAACAAACTCAGCTCCACTTACATTTTACCTGTAGAAAATGAAAGTAAGTAGTCTCCATGGAAAGAGTAATTAAAACATATAACACATATCAGTACACCATCTACCTTTAAGCTTTGGGCAACTGCTTACTAGTTGAGTCCTTTCGCTGGCAGTGCTGAAATAGAACTTGATTTTTACATGACAATGCTTGCAAACTGCACCTTTATTATCATGGTCTTTGCTCTCAGCTACATTGTGAAAACAAACATTAACCCAAATGAACCACTTCATTGTAGAGAAGCATATGTTATTTGGAATCTCTGCAGCTATACTATCCTTACCTTTCAGCATCACTCCACCAACACTAATATCTACTAACTCTCCTAAATTGCAAAACATTTTCTAAAACTGACCTAGAGGATTTTTACAGTAAAGGCTAAAACTTTAAACAGGATTGTTCACCTAAAAAGGTGTGATAAGTAAAGACAGATGCGCTATAAAATATCTAAAAATATGCATGGTATCCATTAAAAAAAATATTGAAACTCAATGTATCCTAACGATGACAGATTTTTACATACCATTGTATTTGTTCTTTTGAACAGTTTTGTGCAGCTTCTCCATGGCCTGAAAATTACAATATTGCACCAGTATACTGTACTACTATTGCATTGTATAAAAAAAAAAAAATCTATGCTGTGTATCTCACTTTATCCTTAATGAAACAAAACAACATGAAGCAATGCAAGAACCTACTACTTATTTTAAGCAAGACGTAGAACTAACCTGCTTCCGCTGTAGCATCTTGCCAAGGGCCAGAAGGCAACCAAAGCGTGTAGGATGTTCTATGTGACTGCATCCCAGATACTTGTATATAATAAACATCTCTTCCTCAGTAAACAATGGCAACGAAAAAAATGGAATCCATCAAACATGTCCCAGAAAGTATATCAGTTTATCCCGGGCTAAGGTTCAATATGTTTGTTTTTGTTCACATCTTCTGAACACTAACTTGAGCTTCATTATCTGAGACACTGTGGTATTGCTGGTTAGTATTATGCTGGGCCAGGGCAGTTTTTTTTCCCACTTAAAAAAAGAAACTCACAAAACATAAATAAGAAAAACTGCAACAGCCTTCAGTAGTTGAACTCTTGGTGTAAATTGGCTATGAAATAAATTCAGACAATAATAATTTTAAAAACTTAGTACCAAGTGGGTGCAAGGTAATTTAATATAAAACAGAGATCAAGCAAATGCATGCAGTACATTCAACTTGGATTCATTTACAGTTCATCTGATGCCTTAAGGAGATTATCATAATTTCTTGCATTGATGCGAGTCTTTTAGTCCATGGCTGATTAAATGTTTTGTAGCAGAGCATCAATTTTGGCAAATATAAGCAGTCTTTTTCATTTTCCAAAAGAAGAAAATACTTTTATGGGACATGAGTGGCAGACTCAGGAGTTAAAGATGCAGGAATATGAATTCCTGAAAAGCCTGGCATTGTGCCTCCACAACTTGATCATGATTATTTTAACTAGGATTTAAATAGCTATGGTCTAATTAGCCTAAGAGATAAAGCTAGATTAAAGAGCTTGCCACGAGTATGCTTTGCGGATTTTGAAGTTATGTTGTAAAAAAAAAAGACCACACTGATCATTGTTCAGGGAGATCACAATAGCTTTAGGTCAAGTACACAGCAATTAGAATCCAATCATGTGGAACAAAACAAGCATTTTTACTGAGGGGGTTAGGACAAAGCACTTCCATAGGCTGTTATGATCAACCAACACCTTCCATGCAGAACACATTGTAAAAAAAAAAAAAAAAAAAAAATTATATACTTCCGGCCCCTTTAATCATCACTAATCCAGAAGAGAGAAAAATAAAACTATGCACATGTGTACATCTAACATACACAGCTCAGCAAATAGACACAGTCAGGAGGTGCCACAATTAAATGGCTTTGAAGAAGGTGGCAGAGGACTCCTGCAAAAATTAGAGACAGAGAGAGAAAAAGAATACCTCCGCATGCCACTGTGAGAAGATAAGGAGCACTGAGGGGCTTCAAATCCTTTCAGTATGAATGAAGCTCTAGAAGAAAACTTGAAATGGAGACCCTGCAGTGCAAGCAGCATAAAAGATACGGCTGTCTGAGGACGATATTGTAAGGAAAGGTAGGAACAAAGTTGCTCCTTTAAGAGAGTGTGAAAGAAAAACACACTCAAGACGTCCAATAAATCAGAAAGAATAACAGCGCAAGTGGAAGAAGAAGAACCGTGTTGCTCATTTAAGACAGGTAAGCTTTGAGGATGCAGAGCTGAAGAGTATAAGAATACCAGGGTGTGCCAGAGGGAGCTCTGAAGGTCGAGCTACTGACTTCATAAGCAATTCTCAGGCTTGACTCAGAAGTGAGTTTAGCAAAGGGAGTAATGTGGTGATGTCACACTGAAGAAAGACACACGAGTCCAACAGTCTGGAGAGAGAGAGAGAGAGAGGGCGGTGGGGGGGTGCAGGTTTAGGAAAAGTGCTTTATGGTATTGAGGAAATGTTAACCAGTTTAGCAGCTGACAAGGGTCAAAGGAACTACACAGAAATATCCAGAAGGGCAGGAGGACTTTTGTTAGCCTTTTGTTTACTTTGCCTGTTCTTCCTCATACTTAGTTCAACAGCGTATTGTACAAAAAAATAACGTTTAAGAAAACACCACCATTATTCAGAAAGTGGAGAGAAGTCAAGTAAAATGACATCTTTTATTGGCTAACTAAAAAAAACATTACAATATGCAAGCTTCTGAGGCAACTCGGAGCCTCTTCTTCAGGCGAGATGTAATTAATTACATCCTGCCTGAAGAAGGGGCTCCGAGTTGCCTCGAAAGCTTGCATATTGTAATCTTTTTTTAATTAGCCAATAAAAGGAGTCATTTTACTTGACTTCTCACTACATCCATAATGGCTAACACGGTACAACACCCTGGTACTTCAGAAAGTGGAGAAACATTAACAGGACTCTCCCCTTATTACTACCTTACTTTGTCTTGAACCTGCTGTGACTCAAACGTTTGCAACATATTGTTTAAATCAAATTCAGCTTCATTTTCCACATGCTGCAAGTGATAATGAATTTGTAGTCACATTACTTATATTATAAATACTTAATGATGGCGAAAATCATTAACACTAACAAAATTGCTTGATTTTCGTTTCTCTGTCTAAAGTGCAAAATATACCATTAAAAACACAGTACTGATAAAACACTATGCAGTATTTACACACATATACACATAATTAAGCATACAAATGTGCACTTATAAGTTTTTACAAAACACTACATCTTGCCTGAAGAAGGGGCCTGAGTTGCCTCGAAAGCTTGCATATTGTAATCTTTTTAGTTAGCCAATAAAAGGTGTCATTTTGCTTGGCTCTTCTCTACATTCATAATGGCTAACACGGTACAACACCCTAGTACTACAAAACACTATTTATTTTCATTAAATGTGAAACACTTTGCTCCTAGTCTGGCTTCTTTAAGTCTGCCGGTCAGCCACACGGCTACCCAGTTCTGCAAAACACCATGATGCCAGTCAGCAAGAACAATTCAGCCAAATATCAGAAAGGTCAAAATGCAGGTTCATCACTTATATTAAAAAATATATATGAGGTGAGACACAAAAATAACCGGATTGGTAAAAAAACAAAACAAATATTTATTGATGAATCACAGCATTCTAAACATTGTCACCTTCTCTATACTCCCACTGCCGATCTCTACACCGCTCCATGCGTATCTTCCATTGATTGAAACAGTGCTGGACGTCTTCTTGCTTGAGGCTCTTCAACTGGCTTGCCGTTTCCTGTCTTCACTTCATCCATTGAAGAAAAATGTGTTCGCTTCAGGTCACTTTTGATTTACGGGAATAAGTAAAAATCACAGGGAGCTAAATTGGGCAAATATGGAGGATAATAGAGGACAGGAATCTTTTTGTCAGTCAAAAACTGCTTTACGGAAAAATGAGAAAATTGGCAAGAAATTTGATGTTGATTCGCTGTTCGATTTTTTCACCCGACATTATCGCGGCAACTCATGTAGCGATTATTGTGCAGATACTGACTGGGTTATTCACAGGACATACCTAGCTGGTTGGCAGTTTGAGAGGGCGTGTAGGTAGGAAGGGATATACTTCTATGTTTCACGTCCAGCCAACCTCCAGATGGTTTTCCAGGAAAGCCCCCAAGCCCAGTCCAGTTATTTTTGTGTCTCACCTTGTATATCCAAGTACCACAATGTCCCTTTCTAAAATGAGGAAGTATAAACTGATCAGAATAGCAGGAATTTATTCTTATAACTCGTCTAGCATTTGAATTCACATACATAAGAGCTGTAAACAGAGGTTTTATCAAAATAAATACTGTTGGACTAGAAAAAGAATAAGAACATGGGGCAAAAAGGAAGAGCTCATCTTCACCAGTAGGTTTAAGAGTGATGTACCCTGAATGTCACAATTAAAAACTTATACAAGCAAATGAATCTGAAACACTCAGGTAACATAAAATCATTTTGAAATTCAACATTCCGAGAGCAACTTTAAAAGAAAATATTATGTGGGCACAAACCAAATTTGAAGTTTCAGAAGAAAAGATTTCCAGATTATCATTTTATTTTTTACATGATGTATAACAGATCAGGTAACTGAAAAGTTATGTTTGCAAAAAGTGCCTAGCAATGACAAACACCAGAGGCATTGGTGACTGGTTCAACCCCTGCTTGTTGCTAAGTTTGTAAACCTGAGCAACCGACAACTGTAAAACAAACAAACTAAATATGCAAGCGGTTGAAACATATCATAAATGTTGGGCAATGGTGACTGCCAGGCATAAATAATAACCACCACTATCAGTTGATTAGAAATAAACACCAATGAAGCAGACTGGTTCAAGCAGCAACCCTCTTCACCAGCTACAGCTGGTCTGAGTTGTACTGAACTCAAGAAGGACAAGATTCTAACATGTAGACTTACAGCAGAGGCAAGGCCAGGTGATTTCTATAGTAATGCTAGGGGCAAGGACTGAATGGACAACCTTAGGGTTTAGCTTCAAGTCCATTTCCTTAGCCTCCACACTAGATGAGAAGTACAGAACATAATCTGGGCATAACGGAAGAATTCTAGTTCATCTGGTGGTTTAGTAACAGGGCAAGATCTAAAACACAGAGCACTGTGAGATGGAATATTGATTGATAAATACACAAATAAAGGAACAATCCGTGCAAAAGGAGGAATTCCTCTTCACCAATAACACAGGTGTGTTTTGATTATCTCATGTGATTTACATGTATTTTTGAATGCTGAATTATGAAACGAGTCATTCTCCCCCATCATGTAACATTTTTTACACAAATTGCTTTAGATGCCACTATATTTGTTTTTTTATTTTCACCTATAATTAAATAAATATTTTGTTTTAATTATAATTTGAGTGAGTTTCCTCCCACAGTCCAAAGACATGCAGGTTAGGTGGATTGGCGATTCTAAATTGGCCCTAGTGTGTGCTTGGTGTGTGGGTGTGTTTGTGTCCTGCGGTGGGTTGGCACCCTGCTCAGGATTGGTTCCTGCCTTGTGCCATGTGTTGGCTGGGATTGGCTCCAGCAGACCCCCGTGACCCTGTGTTCAGATTCAGCGGGTTGGAAAATGGATGGATGGATGGATAATTTGAGTGAATTAAAGTCAATGTTTAAAGCAAAACAATTATTTTCTTCAATAATAAGGTCAGAATATAGCTGGAATTGAAATCAGCAATGAGCAGTCAGGGCGTACAAAGATCCCATGTTTTCTCTACAAATGGGATGGCAAAGCCAAGAATTTGAATTGAGTGAGAAGGAATGGCCAGCTAGTCAAAAGCTACAGTCATCATCAGACCTACATTAGTTTGAGGGATCCAGATAAAGTGCTGCTACCACCGCTTCATATTAAGCTTGGTTTAATAAAGCAGCTTGTCAAAGTCCTATCAAAACATGAAGCCTGTTTTATACATTTGTGCCAAAGGTTTCCAGGTTGGTATGAGGCGAAGTTGAAAGAGGACACATTTATTTTTGTTGGATCTGAAATTAGAAAACTGATTTGTAATGCAGAATTTGATGCTGCAATGAAAAACCCGGAAGGAGAGACTTGGGTATCATTCCAAGAAGTAAGTTTTCATGTAACATGCACGTAACAATAAAGATCCAAGGTAAAAAGAAATTGTGAGAAATTAGTTAAGTTTAAGGAATTGGATTGCAACAAGAGTCTCACAATTCCTTTTTGGATTCACATTTGGAATTTTTCCCTGAAAATCTTTCAGCAGTGAGTGATGAGCAGGGTGAAAGATTCCATCTGGATGGATGGATAGTTAGATAGATAGACTTTATTAATCCCAAGGGGAAATTCACATAATCCAGCAGCAGTATACTGATACAAAGAAACAATATTAAAGAGTAATAAAAATGCAGGTAAAAACAGACAATAACTTTGAATATTGTTAACATTTACCCCCCCCCCGGGTGGAATTGAAGAGTCGTATAGGAAGATGGTGGACTTCTGCTAGATGATTCATGGGAATGTACCCAGAAAAACTATACAAACAATGAAGTTTTATATCATAAAAACTAAGAGCTAACAACAATTTGTGAATTTCCCCTTGGGATTAATAAAGTATCTATCAATTGATTAACTTATATGTAACTTGATGAATATATAGTTTTCTTTACATATAGTGTATGCTTAAAATATTAGAATGACTAAACATTTTCATTTCAAACTAATTTAGAGCAATATTGTATACAAGCATAAATTGTGTAATTTGCGATTTATTTTAAACCTTTTTTTGTAAAATTTTAATTATCTGTATGGAATGTTATTTGACTTTGATAGATAGATAGATAGATAGATAGATAGATAGATAGATAGATACTTTATTAATCCCAAGGGGGAATTCACATAATGCAGCAGCAGCAGCATACAGTACTGATACAAAAACCAATATTAAACTAAAGAGTAATAAAAATGCATGTAAAAAATAGATAATAAACAATAAAATAAAAAAGTGTAATTTGTTAATGTAATTACATTTCTTTTTAATTTTGTACTTTAATGTTGACACGATGGGTCCATTCCAGTTATATTATTTTGTGTTCATGAATGCAAATGAAAATAACTATTCACAATTAAAACAATTTTTTATGAGTTTAATTTTGAAGGCCTGTGGTGAGGGCATAAAAAAGGAAAAATCCTATTTCATCAGCCGGTTTAATAGCAGGGCAAGATCTGAAATACAGAGAGGGGCACCTTGGGATAGAATATTTCAGGGTGAAGTGTGCAGATGTGAGCAGAACTGGCCAAAACAAAGGAAGAAGAAGGTGACGGTGCAAGGAACCTTATCATCACAATTAGGAGATGTTAAAAGTGGTGTCCCACTGATGTTGGCGTTAGGGCCATTGCTATTTTTAACATATATAAACAAGCTGGACAGGAATATAAATAACAAGCTGGTTAAGTTTGCAGATGATACCAAGCTACGTGGATTGGCAGATAATTTGGAATCCGTTATATCATTACAGAAGGACTTGGACAGATTTGTGTACAATGCAATTTAATGTAAGCAAATACACAATAATTCTTTACATTTATATATCTTCTCACTAGTCTACAATATGCTACCCCACATGGAGGACCCAGGACATGAACCCATGATCTCCTTACTATGAAGCAGCAGTGCTACCATCTGTGCCACCTGCATGGTAGTATTACAGGTAGGATGTGAAAATGTCAGGTTTGAATACACAATGGTAGGTCTGAAAATCCTTCTCATAAAGGTGTACTTTCGATTTAGGAATTGTAGTCGACTTGTCGCCATCAACTTCCAGACGATGTTCAGAAGCCATTAAGAAGGCTAACAGAATGTTGAATTATATGGCACAATGTGTGGAGTACAAGGCAAAGGATGTTATGCTTAAGGTTTAACAGGTACCTCGCCTATTATCTATTTTTTATTTATTATATTACATATTTATTGAATATATTTATGTATCTAGATTGCACAATACCATACATTGAATCAATGTTCATATTGCTTACTACACGTTATACTGCTGCTACTTCTTTGTCTTGTCTTGTTTTGTGTTTTATTTCTATTTGCACTTCATGTCCTTACACTGTGGACCCTGAGCTTCACAATTTCGTCTTTCTGTATACCTGTATATGGTTGAGATGACAATAAAGTTCGCTTTGATCTTGATCATGAGACATGAGTGTAGTTCTGGTCTCCAGACTTTGAGTGAAAGAAAAAGAAAAAAAAAAAAAAAAACACATAGCAAAGAAAGAAAAGGCCGATTCCAGGTTACGAGGAAAGACTAAGAGTTGAACATTTTCAGTTTAAGCAAAAGATGATCAAGGGGCGACCTGACTGAAGTGTTTAAAATTATGAAAGGAAAGTCCAGTAGATTGAGGCTGTGATTTTAAAGTGAGTTCATCAAGAACAGGGAGACAGAGTTGGCAACTTATTACAAGTAAATTTCTCAAAAACATCAGGAAGTTTTCCATCATACTGAGAGTCACAGGCACATGGAATAAATTTGCCCGATGGTGGGACTTTAGGGAGCTTCCCAGGCAGACTTGGTGTTATTTTGGGGGAAACTAAGCGGAAAAGATTTCTGAGCTTTGTTGGGCTGAATGACCTGTTCTGCTGTTGACCGATTGGGTACAAATAAAAAGGAGGATGGTTAATACAAAAGCAGGAATTCATTTTTATCAATAACTTTTCATGACATGTTACTTAGCGGAGTCGGATGCATTTTGCTAGTGAAAAGCGCCGTCGGTACCGCAATAAAAGTACGGATTGACAGGCACAAGTCAGGCTGAATGGCGAAGTCCGGTTCAACGGGACGAACTCCTACTCCAGCACTTAGTGTACGTTATGCACAAAAACATGTGGTCTTTCGAAAGGCGCTATATGAAACAAACGCCAACAAAGCAGGCACGGGTGGCATGCAGCTCCACACTTACTCGCATGACTTAATATTGGCAGCGATTCCCTACAGCCCACCTTATCCATCCCTCCTCCTCCCCTGCTAAACCGGAAAAAAAAAAGAAAACGAAAACCCAAAGGCATCCGCAAATGAAAGTAAGGTGGCACGGGGGGCTAAACGCAACATTTAAAAATGCAATCCCCTCGAGGGTGCAAAATAAAGCAGCGACACCCGCATCAAAGGGAGTCGGCTGGCTTTGTCGCAGACAGCTGGCCTCTCTGAAGATGCTCGCTCGCTCGCCCAGGAGGATTCACCCGAGGGGACGACAACTGATCCTAATTGGGCACGCACTCCCGTCTAAAAGACAGAAAAGGTGTCGGCTTTCCACGGCAAAGTACACACGGGCAAGGCTTGTATCACTTTTGTTAATGAAAATATGAAAGACAGAGAGAAAAAAAGCTTTCAACTTACCGAACACCGTTACAGCCATTATCGCTAAAAAAAAGGATCCCGGCCGAAGATTTGCGGACAAAAGCCCCTTGGGTGGGATTACATGGAGAATTTGCAGTCAGCCGCCCGTCCTTCACTAGACCTTGTTGTATCAAATTCTCTAAATGAAGAAATGCATATCATAATAATTCATCAGCAGTCAGCTAACACATAGACCTCTGCACATGGCATGCCTCAGCAGAACTCAAGGGGTATCAGAGCGTTTCTCGTAAAAGGAAATAAATGAAAAAGAAACTGCCAAAAAAAGCGACAGTGAAGATAATTTTTTTTCACTGCAAAAATATAGCCAAAGTTTGTCAAAAGAACTACTGAAAGGATATGCTACGAGAGAATGCTTTAAAAAAAATTGGGCGAAATTGGCGCTTGAACGCCCAGCCAGCCCGGTGACGCACACGAGAGCGCGCGCGCGCCGAAGAAGCCACAACTCACTCGCCTGTCACTGCAAACGCCGCAAGCACGGCGCAGCCATCTTGAAGAGCACGTGACCGACTTCGCCTCCCGTGGAGAGCCGGCCAGCCGGCTTTTCAGGTCCAGTCGTCATGGTAACGCACATCTAACGCGCGTGCGAGTCTGTGCGCGTGGACGTGATTTTAAATTCCTCGACAGTGCGGCTGGCGAATACCAGAAGAAGAGCACAACAGGTCGCATTCGTATTGTTAGGTACTACCGAGAACATTCCCAAAAACGATTTCAAAAGTAATTGACGCAAAAAGAGGAATATGGGGGTTCAAACAATGGAGGGATGGATGGAAACGGAACTTTAACTTCCATTTGAGATGCGCTTCTCTTCACCATCTGAATTCTTCTGCCACATTTTGCAGCATTTTGTATTTTTAGTTACATAGCTTGGAGACCACACACTGCAAGTGCTGACCCCCTGCTAGTTTATTATTATTACTTTTGTGTGTGTGTGTTTAAGTTTAAGTACTTATCCATCCATCCATTATCCAACCCGTTATATCCTAACTACAGGGTCACGGGGGTCTGCTGGAGCCAATCCCAGCCGACACAGGGCGCAAGGCAGGAAACAAACCCTGGGCAGGGCACCAGCCCACCACAGGGCGCACACACACCAAGCACACACTAGGAACAATTTAGAATCGCCAGTCCACCTAACCTGCATGTCTTTGGACTGTGGGAGGAAACCCACGCAGACACGGGGAGAACATGCAAACTCCACGCAGGGAGGACCCGGGAAGCAAACCCAGGTCTCCTAAATGTGAGGCAGCAGCGGTACCCACTGCACCACCGTGCCACCCTGCAGTACTTCTGAATACTTTAAAATCACTTTTCTTGATTATCCCACTCCTCCTGACTCACCTTTACGAGAAAACCCCCACTTATGGTCTACCATCCAACTCATGTTAATGTCTAGTTATGGGCCCTCCAGACCCAAAAACCCTAATTTTGTTGGTCATTTTTGGATCATGTGTTGTGCAGGAAGTTATACCCCTATGATAAAAAGTACACCAATAGGCATCTTCAGACAAAATGATCAGAAGCACTTGAAGTCCATAGGTGACTTGCCAGGACTATGATCAGGTGGTGGTGCCACTACAGAAATAATGGAAAAGGTAGCAGAGAAAAGTACAGATTAGTGATAGTGGCAAATCAATAAAGGATAGGATATTTTTTATATATTGTGAAGGATATCATGCAGGGACTGGCATTCCTGCCAGGACTGACTCCCTTACCTTACCTGTCCAGAAAGCTCAAGTGGCAAATGGGCAAAAAGAGTGGCAGGGGTTTGCTGCCTTAGCTAGGAGGGTGACAGAAGATGCCGGTACAGGAGTGGGTACACTTGGTTTCTGGCAGAGTTGTAACGAAGAATAATACTCAGACGACAGGTAGGGAGGACAGGGGGAGATAACCTGTGAGGACTACAGGCTGCCCCAATATGCCAGATGGCAGCATCCCTGAGTCAGGATTCCCACACGGACACCCACAGGGCATGCTGGGACCTGTAGTCCTGTGGGGCAGCACTGTTGAGTTCCGTGGGGGCCACCAGAGGGAGCTACATGGAGTGAATGATCCCTACTTTGTGTGGCTTCAATTTGTTCTGGAAGTACTTCCAAGGGGGTTATGCCCTAGCACCGGAAATACTCGCAGGTCCACGATGAAACAAGTCATCCAGGCATCATCCAGGCAAGTCAGAGTCGGGTTGAAGAAAGACAAATCTTGCCTGGAGCAGAGGAAGGAGAGAGAAAAAGACAAGAAGAATCATGTTGTGTTTATACCACTGCCAAAGCCTTTTGTAAGGCACTTGTGGAAATAAACCTTTTATTTAAACCAGGAGGTTGTGTCTGGGGTTTGGGGGTGCTGCAATGCCCCCTACTGGTCACAGCATGTATAATCTACTAGAAGTAGAACTAAAGTTCCGCTATAAAAAAGCCAAATTAAAAAAGTGGGTTTTTAGAGTTTTTTTTTAAATGTTCCACAATATTAGCCTGTTGTATCTCTATCAGTAAATTGTTACAAATTTTTGGTGCATGATAGCAAAAGGCCGCCTCACAGAGTCTTTTATTCTTAGCTCTTGGAATAATAAGCAAAACTGTGGAAGGTCTATGGCTATGATTAGGAATGTAGGGGGACAGGAACTCCAAAATAAAATAGTGGGGTTCAGACGGCCAGGGCCCTTATCCAGCCGGGACGCCCCGACTGTCCCGGCACACCCCGTCTCACAGACTGATAGAGGGCAACCCCCTTGGCTTCCAGCAGGGCCACGGGTTATAAGCATGGAAGCTCTGCCCTGCAGGGTTCTGTGAGGGCTGCCAGGGGGAGCTGCAGAGCCCTATAATGGACTTCTACCACACCTGGGAGTGATTCCCCGTAATCTTGATGAGCCACCTGGAACACTCCCAGGACCTATAAAAGGAGCCAGTCACCACCACTTAATGGACTGAGTTGGGAGGAAATGGATGAAGCTCAGGAGGAGGAGGAGGAGGAGGAGGAGTAATATTAATATTAATATTAATATTAATAATAATAATAATAATGGTGGTGATGATAATGATGATGATGAAGATGTGGAGGTGGAAGGACTGGCTGAGAGAAGGGACTGTGTTGCTCTGTGTACTCTACTCTACTCTACTGTGCTGTGCTGTGTAGTGGGGAGCAAAGAGAAAGCACTTCCCCACCTATAAATAAACCGTGTGCTGTGTGGCAAAATAAGTGTCCTGCCTGTCTGTGTCGGGGTTAAGGGCCAAGGACTCTGCGACAGACAAGACAGTCACCCATGATGTGGTTTATGCTGTTGGACCAGAGACTCCTATGCCTTAAAACCTGTTTATCCATCCATCCATCCATTATCCAACCCGCTATATCCTAACTACAGGGGTCTGCTGGAGCCAATCCCAGCCAACACAGGGCGCAAGGCAGGAAACAAACCCTGGGCAGGGCGCCAGCCCACCGCAGTTAAAACCTATTTATCCCAAGAAATTGAACTAGCATTAAAAGTCAAGCTGAGTGTTATTGTTTTTGTCTCTAATGTCCAATTGTTTCTTTTAGTAGAGTGTCTCCCATCTTGTATTTATAATCCATGTTCCTTTTGTCCACGTGGGGCACTTTGCACTTCTCTACGTTTAAACTGCATTTTTGAAGTGTTTGCCCAGTTCCTAAGCTTGTTGAAGTCTTTCTTAATTGTTGTTGCGTGCCATTTCTCCAATCTTAGCGTCATGCGTTGTACTGTTCTTGTCTTTGGTGCTTGAACCAGAAACTAAACAGCAGCCAAACTCTACTTCACAAAAGATTAATAAAGTCAGGAGATAGCCCCTTGCTCCAATTTTATTTTGATTTTATGAAGTTAGAGTGAAACTGAAAAGAAGCAAATCTTCTTATATATAATACGCTACTGTCGCTGTCCGTTTGTCTGTCCGGGATTTTAAATCACCTGCAGTTCGCAAACCGTTTGAACTATTGACCTGAAATGTGGCACACATATACTACGTGACGTCTACTATCCACTTCCGGGGTGATGACTGATCTCCAAGGTTATTCTCTTTATTTTTATTTTATCGCAGAATCAACTCTCGGCAGCAGCCAACAGGGCGCCCGTGTGGCGCATGTGTACGGGCGGCGTTCTCATCTCTACCACCTTCGTCGTCACTTCCCCTACCTCTCAATATCTCAAATCATTCTTGAGGCAGATTGAAGACTTAAGTGCCGGCTTAAGTGAAAAATGAAGGAACAAGTACCAAGTAATTGCAACACAAACACTGACTTAATCAGTTTTAACGCGAAAAGCTGCTGACGAAAGAAGAGAAGAAGCGAGCCACTAGAGTGGAGAAAAGACGAGCTGCTCAGGAAACAGCAAGCGCATCAACCTCTGAGCAAACGAATGGTAAACGCTCAGAGGAAGAGGATGAAAACTAGGAATGTCAAGTCAAGTGTATTCACTGCACGTTGTCATGCAGTGCGCCGTTACTGGTTACATATAATTACCAATTTAAATAAACAATATACTTATCTAATTAACTTAAAATAATACTTGCAGGCTTTGCTTCGATGGGCCTAACACTGATTTCCTGTAATTCTATTTCCACTTTCTTACAATTATTTACATGAATATTCATCTACTCTATATATATATATAAAGTCCTAAGCCTAAAAGTGCAACGATTTTATGTGATGTTTTTTGTCACGCTTTAAATTGGGCTTATTTTAAAACCTACATATATATGTTTGGTATCATTCTTTTCAGAATTTATCGAACTTTAATGTGTTGTTGTTAGAACAATGCTCACAGTCCAATCACTTCTCATTCATGTGAATGCTATTGTCAGACCCAGTTCCTGCGCTCTCAGCTCCAACCGGGGCCAGAAATAAAAGACAAAGAGTAGAAGACAAAGTAGAACGTCGTAAAGAGGCTCAAAAACGTTGGAGTGATACACATGCAGATCAGGTTAGAGATTATTATGAAAGTACTAAAATTTGAAAGTCTCAAAAAATTGATAGTAAACATCACATTAGTGCAAACAAACGGAAATTATTACTCAGTGAAATAACGGAACAGCGAGAGATCGAATATACGGACATAGGTGATGGGACAGAAGTATGTAGATATTGTTTGGCTTTAAACTTTAAGTCAGAGATTTGTAGATCGTTTAATTCGTGTTGCAATCAGGGAAAAGTAGTGTTTCTTCCTAATGAAGAGGCGTATCAGCAAGAATTAAAAGATTTGTCGTTTGCCACATACGTGAGTGGCAGAGACACGAAGTGGCTGGTGCAAAGTGTAGCCCGTGGGTTGGCAAGCGAAGTGAGCAGGGGGCAAAGCCCCCTAGTAAGGTTATATTAATATTCCTTTGAACAACTAACAGCTATACTTCGAGGCAGAACACAGGTCTTCTAATTAAACCAGAATTAATATAAACCAGAGAAATGAACACAGTCCTAGGACAGACCCCTGAAGGACTCCGCGGATGAGCATTCTGCTCTTAACTGTACTCCTTTTCCGTAATCTGGTATTCATTCTGCAAATGCAGCACTAGGCTGAATTTTTCACAAAAAAAGCAAGAACAAGAGCAGCATTTACCGTATTTCTATAACACGCATTCATACAAAGGATGGAGCTCAAAGTGTAGCTAATGTTCATTTGTTTTGAGGTCAGAATGTATATATGAAAGAATCGGTCAGTTAGCCAGGTCGTCAACATAAAATGGAGTGTGCACTCCTGCAAAATACAAAGACCTGAATTTGTCGTGCTAGTTTAATGCACTATACCTTTATGCCCTAAGCCCAAATCCTCTTAAGCCATCTATTGCTATAAATACGTAATTACACTGGAGTATACTTTACGAAATCTGTCAGTAGCCAGGCTGACGGCATGCCATAGTGGTTAAGACTTTGGGCGTCAAAGCCCGAGGTTGGGGGTTCAAATCTCACTACTGACACTGTGTGACTGCAGACAAGTCACTTCACCTGCTTGTGTTCCAACTGGAAAAACAAAAGATCCACAACCAATTGTATCTCAAATGTTGTAAGGTGACTTGGATAAAGATGTTAAGTAAATAATCATATTTCATGCATGCCTTTATGTGCCCACTACATTAATGATTATAGAAATCGCAGATCTTTTAAGCTATCTAATTAATTTCATTTGTCAACTTTGTGAGGTGTAGATTCAGTTGCTCTGCTCCCCAGATTTGGAACTCATTACTATCCAAACTTAGAAATATTGATTCATTCTCACTTTTCAAATCTAAACTTAAAACTCATCTGTTTAAGACTGCTGTTTCTCTTTGATTATAATTGCTCTGCCTACTTTTTAAATTTTGTATTTGGTTTTAGTTTTGTTCATAGACAGGCCTCAGTTTGTGCGTCTCGAGAACTGCAGGTCTGACATTGTGGTCAGCAGCACAGAAGCGCCGCAGGGGACTGGACTTTCTCTGGTCCTGTTCAGCTAACATACATCAGACTTCCAATACAACTCGGAGTCCTGCCACGTGCAAAAGTTCGCTGACGACACTGCTATCGTGGGCTGCATCAGGAGTGGGCAGGAGGAGAAGTATAGGAACCTAATCAAGGACTTTGTTAAATGGTGCGACTCAAACCACCTACACCTAAACACCAGCAAGACCAAGGAGCTGGTGGTGGATTTTAGGAGGACCAGGCCCCTCATGGACCCCGTGATCACCAGAGGAGACTGTGTGCGGAGAGTACAGACCTATAAATACCTGGGAGTGCAGCTGGATGATACATTGGATACTGATGCTCTGTGTAAGAGAGGACAGAGCCGACTATACTTCCTTAGAAGGCTGCCGTCCTTCAACATCTGCAATAAGATGCTGCAGATGTTCTCTCAGATGGTTGTGGTGGGCGCCCTCTTCTACACGGTGGTGTGCTGGGGAGGCAGCATAAAGAAGAAGGACACCTCACGCCTGGACAAACTGGTGAGAAAGGCAGGATCTATTGTAGGCACAGAGCTTGACAGTTTGACATCCGTGGCAGAGCGACGGGCGCTGAGCAGGCTCCTGTCAATCATGGAGAATCCACTGCATCCACTGAACAGGATCATCTCCAGACAGAGGAGCAGCTTCAGCGACAGACTGCTGTCACCGTCCTGCTCCACTGACAGACTGAGGAGACCCCACACTATGCAACTCTTCAGTTCCACCCGGGGGGGTAAATGTTAACATTATACAAAGTTATTGTCTGTTATATCTGCATTGTTATCGCTCTTTAATTTAATATTGTTTTTTATCAGTATGCTGCTGCTGGAGTATGTGAATTTCCCCTTGGGATTCATAAAGTATCTATCTATCTAATGTGTGTTTTATCTAATGTTCGGTGTCCTTGAGTGTTCAGAAAGGTGCCTACCAATAAATAAAATGTATTATTATTATTATTATTATTATTATTATTAGCAGAGATGGCTGGATGGTACTGAAGGCACTCAAAAAACATCATCCTCACAGTGCTGCCAGCTTTGTCCAGCCTTGTGGAGCAGACAGACAGTTGCATCCTGCACTCTAATCTTTGTCTGATAAGCAAAGCATAGTGGGTCCAGGTGGGCTACCACAAGATATCTCATACAGTCCAGGCCCGGCATCTCAAAGGTCTTCATACAGCTCTGGTCTGTAGTCATTAGGTGAAGACGTGCCTGCCTTCCTTGGGACAATGCAGGATGGTTTCCCCAGTCAGTGGCACTTTCTGAAGCCTTAGGGACAGACAGAACAGACGACAGGACATCACAAAGGTGGTCAGCCCAGGCTTTAAGAACTTGAGGACTGACTCCATCTGGTCCTGCAGCTTTTCCTAAGTGTAGACTCCTCAGTTGTCTTCTTACTTGTTTGTCAGTCCACACTGATGGCTAGAGGTGGGCTTGTCACTGGCCATTCCAGATAACGTGGTAGGAGTTGTTGATGTAGTAGGGATGGTGTGTAAGAGAAAACAGAGACAATCATGAATTATTGGGGAACCCCTAGGCAAACCCCATATAACTGAAATAAAACGCGGGTCATAACTGCATTGAAAATCAAAAGAAACGTCTTTGCAGACACGAGTGTCAGAAATGACTGCATCAAGATGGCGGGACTTTTGGTGGGAAGAGGCAGGTCTGGGTGGGTTCACACTGGACAGGACGTCAAGGGTGGTAAAGCCGTCAATCTTCTGTTCTAGAGAGGGAGGGAGAGATAAGGTGTTCATAAACAGCGCCCTCCTGTGTTCTGGTGGGAAATTACCATCACCTAAGCCTCTACACCAGGGGTCCTCAATCACAGTCCTGGAGGACCGCAGTGGCTACAGGTTTTCGTTCTAACCCGGCTGCTTAATTAGAAAGCAATTCTTGCCAATAATTTAATTTCATGGCGTCCCTCTTCTTTATGCTGCCTCCCCAGCACACCACCGCATAGAAGAGGGCGCTCGCCACAACCATCTGGTAGAACATCTGCTGCATCTTATTGCAGATGTTGAAGGACGCCAGCCTTCTAAGGAAGTATAGTCAGCTCTGTCCTCTCTTGTACAGAGCATCAGTATTGGCAGTCCAGTCCAATTTATCATCCAGCTGCACTCCCAGGTATTTATAGGTCATCACCCTCTGCACAGTCACCTCTGATGATCACGGGGTCCATGAGGGGCCTGGGCCTCTAAAATCCACCACCAGCTCCTTGGTTTTGCTGGTGTTCAGATGTCCACAAAGTGGTAGGAGTGATCAAAGAGGTAGAAGAAAAGGTAGAAAGATAAAGTCGTACACAGAGCTGCTGGAAAGGCTGCCACTCGCAGAGGCACCATCGTACTTGTCGTTGAGCACCTGAGGAGAGTTTGGAAGACACAACGTGCGCAGCGATCCACAGTGCAGTTCTTAGCCAGTCTACTGTAGTAATTGCAGTGGAAAATATGGTTAACATCCACTCATGCATGGGAAAAAAATGCCTTTGAATACCGTGAAACCGGTATAATTTTGAAAAATACCGTGGTATAGAATTTTGGTCATACCACCCAGCACTAACCATAACCCAAATACACCTCTGGCATGGCTAATGCTGTGGCCACTGCCATGCTATTTGCTCCAACATAAGAACCATACGGGGCCTTGTCATATGCCAGCAGCCGTGCCACACGTACTTCAGAGCAGGTAATCCACCTTGACGCTAAGCATATTCGGGCCCAGTCAGTACTTGGATGGCACACCATCTAGGAAAAAGCTTGGGTTGCTGCTGTGGCCTGAGTGTGGATCCCAATGACCCAGTACAGTGACAAGGACACTGTGCTGTAAAAATGGACGAGATGTAAAACCGAGGTCCTGACTCTCTGAGGTCATCAAAGATCCCTGGGCATCGTCCATAAAGAGTAGGGTGTTTCCTAATATATTGGCTAAATTGACCATCACAGCCTGGTCATTCTGGCCCCCCAATTATCACCCCTGTTTTAAACTTGCCAACTATCTCTCTCACCACTTCACATCCTAATAACTAATGTGCGGCGTGTGTACTGGCACAGAATGGCTGCCGTCACATCGTTCAGATGGATGCTGCACAGTGGTGCTGATTGAAATGACTCTCCACTCTCTATGTAAAGCACTTTGGGTGTCTTTTTTTCTTCTTCTTGTCTCTGTAACATACCCACCCTTATGTTGGGTGCAGTACCTGACCTGGCACCTTATACCACAAGCAGGAGCTTAACAAACGTAAAAGCAACCAAAACATTTTATCAAGTTAGGAAATGAATGTTATTGCTAAGCTTTCTTTGACCCATTGTGTCTTACTGTATGGATTTAGCTAATCCTCTTACTTCTATATGGCTTTAGTGCAGCGTTCTGTGGAATTTATTTTGTAATGTTCAGATCTAAAATGATTCATTTAAGCAATGGTGGAAAATCACCCTGAATAACAAGGCCCTTCGACATTCCAGACGTACTTTGTAAACTCTGCACATCTTAAGTTGTGTGCTGCACTTCTGTCTCTGCCTGTCTGCGTCGGGTTAGGGTGGCTGTATGTGCCCCTGGTTTCCATAACTGATCGAAAGTTGCCAGCCTAATACTGTGGGGCAATTTAAAAAACTGCTAAAAACCCATCATTTTAAAATGGCTTTTTCGTAGTTTTATCCCTATTACATTATTAGGACATTGAATTATCATTTTCCTGTGGTGGGCTGGCGCCCTGCCCGGGGTTTGTTTCCTGCCTTGTGCCCTGTGTTGGCTGGGATTGGCTACAGCAGACCACCGTGACCCTGTAGTTCGGATATAGCGGGTTGGATAATGGATGGACGGATTATCATTTTCCTCTGGGTTCTGCAATTCCCTACTAATTTGTACTATTCTCTGCTGTCTTTGTGTTTTGTATGTGTTTTATGTATGATATATATACTGTATACAATGGTACCTTGGTATACGTCCTGTTTGGACTAGAAAAACTTTGCTTGGTATACGACCTTTGTTTGGAATACGACTCGCGTGCTCGAACATCGTGTGCTACTCTTGTTTACCTGTCTCGAGACAAAGCCACGACTGCCCGCGAGCGTCAGTACGCCAATTGCTAGCATTCAGTGAACAACCCGCGCTATAACTCTCTGTGAATTTTCACGTGATTTTGTGTTTTTTTGCGTAAATTTGAATTGATTGTTGAAAAGTATGAAGGTGGCATGCTCATCCGGGACTTGGCTGCTGCATACCGTATGCCGAGAACGACGGTATCTATGATTGTGAACAACAAAGATGTTATTAAAAAGTAAAGTGAGGTTAAATTTTTATTTATTTCATCTAATTGCTTTTTTATTTATGTATTTTACTATTAAGCAGTGTTTAAATTATTTCATACAACCCTATCAATGTATAATATGCCAATAACAATAGGATTTTTTTTCATGGGAACGGATTAATTATTTTCCCTTTATTTCTTATGGGACAAATTTGTTTGGTATACGTCCTTTTTGGTATAAGACAAAGGGTCTGAAACGGATTAAGGACGTATACTGAGGTACCACTGTATGTACACAGTATATATATATATACTAGGGGGCTTCCCCCCTGCTCGCTTCGCTCGCCAGCCCCCCCCGGCCTGCGCTATGCACCAGCCAGCCACTTCGCGTTTCTGCCGCTCGCGTTGTAAAGAGGGGGGATGAACGCACCCCAAGGAGACACGGTTGCTCCTCTTAAACGGTGACACAATGGGAAACAAATAGTTTTTTTTTACCTCCTCTCTGCTCGATCAGCTGCTGGCTTGCTGCTACTACCGTGTCGTGTGATCTCCATCTCATTTAAAAGCCTGTACAGCAGTTGTCTTTGTCATCTACTCTTTGTCTTTTATTTCCGGCCCCGGGCGTGGTTAAATCTCTTGGCACAAAGTTTTGTCTCACGGGACGTGAGTTCTTGATATATTTTAGTTTATAATTTAAAAACAGAATGATAATCTGAAAATCTAATAACATCACGTTAAAGTTTGATAAAGTCTGAAAAGAATGATACCAAACATATATATGTAGGTTTTAAAATAAGCCCGATTTAAAGCGTGACATAAAATCGTTGCACTTTTAGGCTTAGGATTTTATATATATAGAGAGTATAAAATGTCTCTCTCTCTGTCTGTCTGTCCACTTTTCATGACAGAACTCTTAACAGATTCTAGATCGGGTTTTTTTCTATAATTTGCTTAAACATTCTGGCTGATTTTGCGACTTCTCTTATCACACTAAGTATTATAGTTTGCTTGCAGCACCGATTTATTCGCGTGAATCTGAGAGAGAGTCTGCGTGCCAAGGGGACGGGGTGGCGGGGCCTCAGGAGTAGGGAGCCAGGCAAGAGCCCGTCTCACTCACATGCCAGCCTCCATTCGAATCGCTCTGCCTCTTGCCACATGTTGGAGTGCACCTTGCCTCCGTTTAGCGATACCCGTTTGTTCAGCAGACCTTATCATCTACAGAATGTTAAGGAGTAACATTTGACGTTTTTGAGAGAGAGATCAGAGCTCATTGTGTTTTAGAGGGTAGTTGCTGATTGCCAGAGATATCACATCCACGTGCTTTTCACCCCACGTGGGGGACGCCCTCCCGTCGAGCTGAACACGATCAAATACAGTGCTAACATTTGACGCTAGAGCGTACCTACCTTCTGCTTGGCCAGAATTAAATTTTAGTTTTTAAATTGATTTTTAAAGTTTGTCCTGTTTCACTGCTATGTGGGCGGAGCCTCGGGGGAGAGCTAGTTTATAAATATAAAATGCATTGCATTGTCATTCCAACAGATGGTGCATCACAAACATTAGGTCTACTTTTACAAATCCCATAACAAAACGCATGCAACAGAGACATATACATTGCATTTATCGTGCCACAAGATGATACGTCACCAACATTTGTTGCAATGCATTTTATAGCTACAAATATTGGTGATGTGCCATGACATGCATTTTATTAATAATTGCATTATAAAGTACATTCTAAATAGATGGTGCACTGCTAACGTTAACACTGAAGACTATGTGGGTTACTTAGACTTTCTTATCTAATGTATAAAGCAGAGTCGATGTATGTTTGTATGTTTGTTTGTCTGCCATACAAATCTGCACCGGACGTCCGATCACCACCAAACTGGGGATTGGGCTCCTTTGTGACCAGGAGGAGGTCATGGGGTATGTTTGGTTGGAAAAATGTTTGTGATGAAGCGCAGGACACCTTTTCACCGACACAACATTCGGCACACGTCCCCGTACTTATCATCGACAAGATAGCCGCACGTTGCAACAGACGTTCACTGCGGCGCCATCTAGCGGCACGTTTGGTCCCTGTGCGTCGCTCTTTACCCATGTTTCTTTAAATTGCCAAGAGATGGCGGAAGTGTCCAAGTATGAGAAGGCCGACTGCTTTGATCGGGTGAAGGGGAACTGCCGTATGGATGTAAAACGTGAACGACCCAGTGCGCGCGACCGGCTGACACACCCGTGTTTCCGCACGTCACACTCCCACACGCACTGATAGTGCTGTATTTCATTCGCCAACGTCCGTTATATGGCAGCACATTTGAACAGAGACTCGCCTTAAAAAGACAGCATCCTTTCCTCACCATTTTCCCCAAACACAGCACCGATTGTATGTCACTTCTCTCTGTAGTTACCATCGCCAACGTCCGTCAGATGGCATCACGGTTCAACACATACGCTCCTTAGAAACACAGCACCCCTCCCCACCATTTTTCCCAGTTCGGTTTCAGTGCTACTCTTTCTCACTGGCTTTCCATATTTGTGGTGCTATTTCCGCCCTTTCCGACTCACAGTACGATTTCAGTGTTGCTCTTTCTGACTGACTGGTGCTATTTATTCGCTTTCTGACGTATTGTAAATAACGTAAATTCATCTCACTGTGGTGCTTATTCCATACATAATACCATGTAACACATTATAATTGTCCTGCTTTTCGCTAATATACCCATGCCACCAAACAAAAGACGTAGAATTGGAAGGTCCACTTCGGATGCCACAAGAAAGTCTATTTCAAGGGCGTCTGAAACGCCACAGCAGACACAATCCAGAGTGGAGGAACTTACAATAAAATGTCAATCAGAAAACTTTGTTCTGTTTCTTTCATTTGGGAAATTCACCGGTTACAGATTCCTGGGCAACGCCGGGTACTCCTGCTAGTATAATAATAATTATCATCTTCCTAGGGGGAATACTCACATGACTATCCCTCCCAGTACTAAGTACCCATTACAGACTCTGAAGACGTCACATAACATTTTATTTCTCACCTCATTGTTTAGTTCAATTCAATTTATTTTTGTGTGGTGCTCTTCTTTAAATGTTATTAAAAATTGCCAGAACTGACCCTGTGCAATGGCGTTTTACGTGGCGTGACAGGTGACTTTTCCCTTCCCTCTCATGAAAAAGCTGAGGTCAAACCATTAATTGTATTTTGTACGACTTGAGGAGCAAATCAAGAGTGAACTTCACGACACTTCAGGCACTGAATGTACACTCATGTGAAAAAGTAAGTACACCCCATGAACTGATAAGTGGACAAATCTGGATTTGAGCTTCGTTAAGACACTGTCTATAGATGAAGGTGGTGTAATATCACACATCAGGACGCGTTTATGATTTGTGCTCCATTGCATTGCAGCTGGTTGGAGTTGGAGGCCATGACTTAGGTGGTCTTCTGTTGGCTCACTCACTTCATGTGTCACTTCTGTTTAAGGAAAGAAATGAAGAAATTCAGTGGAAAAAATCTTAAAAAAACAAGGAAAGGAAAAGGAGTTAATTAGCAGCAAAAACAGGTCACTAATTAAGAAAAGGGTTAGAATGAAAACCTGCAGCCACTGGGGCCCTCCAGGACCGGAGTTGGGGACCCTTGATCTAGACCAGGGGTGTCGAACTCCAGGCCTCGAGTGCCGCAGTGGCTGCAGGTTTTCATTCTAACCCTCTTCTTAATTAGTGACCTGTTTTTGCTGCCGATTACTTCTTTTAATTAACTTGACTCAGACCCCTTAGTTGTTTCTTTTTCTTTAATTAGCAGCCAAACAATAATGAGACACAAAACAAGCCACCATATGACCAGCTCCCCTGTGCCCATCACACAATATCTGAAATTAAAGAGAGGTGATGGTCTTGATAAGGCTGATCTCTCAGGCCACCAAAACATTTTCACGGTGCTCTTAGAAAGAACAGAATAACAGCAGTTTTCGAAACGTGTGCTGTGGCAGAATGAGAGCAGCAACAAGCCATGGAATAAAATAACGGGTTTAATTAACAGCAAGAATCGGCTTCTCATTAAGAAACTGGTTGGAGTTTGAAGCCCCAGTTTAGTTGGTCAGTTCTGTTGGCTCGTTTCACATCTCATTTCTGCTTGGCTGTCATTTAATGAAGAAAGGAATCAATTCCGAGGACTGAACTCTTCTAACAGGGGATATTAAAGTGATGGGGAAAAAAGTTAATTAGCAGTGAAAACTGGTCACTGATTAGGAAAAGGGTTAGAATGAAAACCTGCAGCCACTGCGGCCCTCCAGGATCGGAGTTGGGGACCCCTGGTCTAGATAGACCACCAAAGCTCGATTACATTTCTAACAAACATCAAAAACTTCCACAGCATCTACTAAGTAAACATTACAAATGCGTCAATGTCTTTACTCACCCTATCCGCCAGAAGGTCAGACCCCCGGTGATCAGACTTGCTCCGTTCTTTAAAATTACACACCGCCATCCTTTTGCATTCTAAGATGATGGTATTGACCTTGCAGCTGCAGTTTGTGTTATACTGTATGCTACCACCATTTGGAGTGCTTTCAGTTACAAGCTGGGGGCACCATGCCATGACCTATGGGGTAGGGGGGCGCTAAAACCCATCCATCCTCATTTATAGCTTTATACCCCATGCTAAATCTGTTTCTGAGGTAATCTTCTAAACCAGAGCTCCTCAACCAGTGGGGTCGCTGGCAGCTGGTGGCTCATGGGTTACGAGTTGCTATTGTTTATAATGGTAGTGGGTCACCGCTCTAACAATCACTCTTGACTTCCACCCCCAGAAGACACTTACATGGGAAAAAGTGGGTTGTGATACCAGAAGGGTTGAGAAACGCTGTTCTGAAGCACTTCTGGAACCAGGAAGGACCCTTAGACATTCACAAGGCCTTCACCTTGCAGCTCCAGCTGGCCACCGGTGGTCTACCTGCATCTCTGAGCCCCAAAGCACAGCTAAACAACCAAAGTAAGTCCTGCTGCCTGCCCTCCGAAACCTGAAGGAGCTCTCCCCCCAGCTCTTGCATACAAGGCCATCTGCTGCCACCCAGTGGTCTGGTGGCGCTCTCCCCGTACACAACTGGTTAGCTCAGTGCTCATGGCATAAACTCTAATGGCTGTCTGTCCTCAGACCCGACTCGGCTGGTCCTCAGGGGTCCACCTGTAGTGGTCCTGTCTCTTATTTAGTTGAGAACCCCAAGTGCTAATTTTAGGCTCACTTTATTTCTCCTGAATGTGACAGGGATGGCTGCCACTCACCTGAGGTGCTGCTGTGTGCCGTAAATCACCTCAACAAATGTCAGCCAATCAACAACAACATTTATTTCTATAGCACATTTTCATACAAAAAGAAGCTCAAAGTGCTTTACATAATGAAGAATAAAAAAATAAAAGACAAAATAAGAAATTAAAATAAGACAACATTAGTTAACATAGAAAAGGAGTAAGGTCCGATGGCCAGGGTGGACAGAAAAAACAAAAAAGAAACTCAAGACGGCTGGAGAAAAAAATAAAATCTGCAGGGGTTCCAGGCCACGGGACCGCCCAGTCCCCTCTGGGGATTCTACCTCACATAAATGAAACAGTCCTCTTTGTAGTTAGGGTTCTCACGGAGTCGCTTGATGTTGATGGTCATACAGACTTCTGGCTTTTAATCCATCCATCATTGTTGGAACATCACGGTGCTTTGAGATGAAGCCACCACTAAAACGACACCGGAAAAGGAAACAGAAGAGAGAGTAGGGAGAGTCATCTGAGAATCAGTGAGAGTATTGATATAAAAAAGATTTAGAACTGGCAGAACACAAATAGCGATTTCAAAGAGTTGTAGCGGTCCGGTGCCACTAAGATTCACAACGTCAAGTAGACGGGGATTTGCTTATTTTTATGGAGGAGATCCCAGGGACGCTCCCAGCCTTGGCCCGACCCGCACACACTCACAAACAAACAGAGAGAAATTAACGCACACTGGGATCAAACAACAATTAAAGAATACGAGGTGTGGCAGAAAAGTAATGAGACTGATTTTTTATTTACCAAAGTTTTTCTTTTTTTCAAACATCAATGTTATCCCCTTCAAAGTAGTTCCCTTGGGCAGCTACACACCGATGGAGACGTTGTTCCCACTGTTGGTAGCAGCGCTGGAAGTCTTCAACCGGTATGGTCTTCAGCATGTCCGTTACACTCTTTTGGATGTTTTCTAAAGTCCTGAAATGACGTCCTTTGAGGACATTTTTCAGTTTAGGAAAAAGGAAAAAGTCACACGGACTGAGGTCAGGTGAATAAGGGGGCTGGGGAACCACAGGAATGCCTTTTGAGGTCAAAAATTCTGTTATGGAGAGGGCAGTGTGACATGGGGCGTTGTCATGATGGAGCATCCATTTGTCTGCAATGTCTGGTCTCACGCGAATGACCCTTTTTCTGAGCCTTTCAAGGACGTCTTTATAAAAAACTTGGTTGACAGTTTGTCCTGGAGGAACAAATTCTTTGAGGACGATTCCCCTTTTGTCAAAAAAACAAATCAGCATTGATTTGATCTTCGATTTGCTCATTCGAGCTTTCTTTGGTCGAGGAGAGTTTGCAGTGTGCCACTCCTGACTTTGCCTCTTGGTCTCAGGATCGTATTCAAAAATCCATGATTCATCACCTGTGATCACACGACTAAAGAAATCTTGCTCATTAGCGATTCTGTCAAGAAGATCAAGACACTTGTTTTTTCGATTGTCCTTCTGCTCAATTGTGAGGTTTTTCGGCACCATTTTGGCACAGACCTTTCGCATGTGCAAATGTTCAGTCAAAATTTGATGAGCGGTAAATCTGTTCAAATTTAATTGTTCACTCAACATTCTTAATGTTAAACGACGGTCTGATCTCACAAGAGTGTTCACACGTTCGATGTTTTCATTGGTTTTCGAAGTTGAAGGCCTCCGTGAACGGTGTTCATCTTCAACGTGTTTTCTGCCTTCCAAAAATGATTTGTGCCAGCGAAAAACTTGAGCTCGGGATAAAGAATGTTCCCCATAGGCCTGTTTTAACTTTTCAAACGTCACACTTGCCGATTCTCCAAGCTTAACACAAAATTTAATGGCACAACGTTGCTCCAAATTCCGCTGTTCCATTTTGCGTGACGCACAACCAAAAACACAACTTCGCTAATAGCAGTCACAAAAATCACGTAGTTAACGGAAGGAGTTGAAACTCGCACTGAGCTATGGGAGGGTACTAATACACGTGCTCTATCAAGGACAACAGCGCAGCGTTGCCAGATCGCTTGCAGTGTTGCCAGTCTCATTACTTTTCTGCCACACCTCGTATAATGAAATTAAATGAAATAATTGAAAACAACAAAACTACCCCTGTAACCCTATGGCAAAATTACATTAAACACATAAAAACAAACAACCCCCCACGGCAAAGTCCATGGAAAACAGCACCGGATGTAATGAAATGATGACGATAGGAAGTCCAGAGATCTGTACGTTGAAAGGGAATGAAAAGACAGTCCTACCGGCAGTCCCTGAAATGGTGAGGACTGGTGGACGGTTCAGGAGTGGTCCTTTTCTTGCGGGAAGGCCATGAATCCACTATCAGTCCTCAGCACACAGGCAGACAGAAGACAATCCAGACCCCAACAGCGAAACAATCCAGGACACAACGACTGAGTGCGGTTAATCAACAGAAGGCAGACAGACAGGTACATGGAACACAGAATACACCGGCCCTCCTTTTAAGAGCCACTCTGATCACCTTTGACCCCAACAGCCCCTGCACCCCAGACAGAAGACCAATCGGAGCCTCTGCAGGGACTGCTGGGAGATGGAGTTTTAACTTCTAGAAGCACCGCTACAGAGTTACACACTCAAAAGAAGAATCACAATAATCACATCGACACGTGTTGGTCCCCTTACAGCGCCCTGAAAAGTGACAACATGAGAAGCAATTGTCCCCCGTGTGCCTGCATGCCTTTGAGATGTCATCGTGTGTGACAAGAGATCAAGTGTTGCTTATTCTACAAAGAGATTCTGCACACATCTGATGGGACCCCTAGAGAAGACCTTGAGTGAGTTTTCAGACTCGCTGTTTTCTTGAATTCGTATCCCAACATGTCACCAATCGGGTCATTGAGTCAATTTACAGTAAATGGAGAAAAGTCATCACTCAGCTGTTTGGTGTCATGGTGTGTCGCACGTTGAACTCGGACCAGAGGAAGCAAAAGAAGGAGTTGACGGAGGAGATCAGAAAGAAAATGACAGGCAAGCATGTTAAACGGTAAAGGCTAGAAGACCACCATCTCCAAGCAGCCTGACGTTCCTGTGGCGACAGTTCAAATATTATGAAGAAGTTGAAGGTCCATGGGACTGCAGCCAACCTCCACAAGTTGAAAATCAACCCCAGAATGGGCAGAAGGATAGCGAGAATGGTAGACAAAAAGCCAAGGACAACTTCCAAAGAGATATAAGAAGAACTCTAAGGTCGAGGTCCATCAGGTTCTGATTGTACCATCAGTCGCTTTTTGAATGAAAGAAGACCCAGGAGGACTGAAAGAAAAACATAACAAAGCACGAATGGGATTTGCTCAAATGCATATTGACAGGCCACTGTGCTTCTAGGAGAAGGTCCTTTGGGCAAATGAGACAAAAGTGGAGCTTTATGGTGAGTCACATCAGTCCACAGATGAGAAAATGAAATTTTAAAAAGAAAAGAACACCAGAGGTACTGTGAGACATGGAGGAGGCTCACTTATGTTTTGGGGGCTGCTCTGCTGTGTCTGCCATGGGGTACCTCAAGACCATCAAAACATCCTGGAGTGAAACGTCGTGCCCAGTGTCAGTGTGCTCTGTCTCAGTCGTAGGCCATGGATCCCCCCCAGCAAGATAAGGAGCCAAAACACATGGTGAAAAGCCCCCAAGAAAGAGGAAGAAAAGAACATTGGAGTATCCCGAAGTGGCCTTCTAGGAGCCCTGATTTGAATTCTATGGAAGACCACCATCAAAACTGAGCCAGCTGTTTGCTGAGGACGAGTGGGCCAAACGACCTGTGGACAAGTACAGATGTCTCACGGAGAGCTCCAGGGATCTCTTGTGTGCAGTGAGTGTGCCTCCAAATATGAGGTTGAGGGTCCCATCATTCTGATCCATTGCCACTTTCATTTGTGTCCTTATTTGAAATATTCTGTTGATTCTAAACTCTAAAGCAAAGTCAGATTTGTGTTAAATACACAATAAACAAGGATAAGCGCCGATGACTTTGGTCAGTTTTGTGTTATTTCAGAGACAATTGTGGGGTCGTCTTTTTCTGTGGAGGGGTCCCAGCACATTTGTCCACGTCTATAAAATCAGCACAATGCAGAAGCAGCTACTTGTGTTCATTTGTTAGAATGATAAGAAGTGCCAGCTGACGCTGGATGAATTTATAGATATAAAAGATTTACCTCTCACCAGTAGACCTGACCAGTTCAAGGCGCAACCCAAGACGCATTCCTCAATGAAATCCTCTGCAGGTCAGGTTTGGGTTGGGTTGGGGGGGCATGCACCGGTACAGCATGTTGCCGCACCCGCCACACGACGAAACAGCTCAGGATCCTGGTTGGACCACGCGGTCCAGTCCCAACCTTCGGAAATGACCCTCCATCTGCTTCAGCCAGGTGTTACGTGGACATCCCCTTGGCCTGGTCCAGCCACTTGGGTCCTCAACAATGATGATCACCCTCTGGGAATGACACCCCATGGCCGTAGTGCCATAACTGATGCTCCCTCACAATGCAGGTCATGTGCCTCATTCGGGACTCCATGAGCAACACAAAGTCAAACCAATGGTACTCAAGGATTCTCCGAAGAGACACAGTACTGAAGGAGTCCAGTCTTCATCTCAGGTCACTGGATAGCATCCATGTCTCACAACCAGGGAGCACAAGGACTGGAAAGACTTGGACCTTTGTCCTTTTGCAGATATCGGGAGCGCCACACACCCCTTTCCAGTGACCTCATGACCCCCTCATGCTCTCCCAATCCGTCTACTGACTTCATAGGAAGAGTCACCAGAGACATGAATGTCAGGGCCAAGGTAAGTAAACCTCTCAATGACGTGGTCAACACTCTCTCCTCAGACAGATTCACTGCACTCCTCCATATATACTGTATGACGTATCAGAGGAGGACTCCCATTGTTCCTTTCCTTCTTGGCTTTCGCTGTCCAGTGTCACATGTGAAATATTGACTCTCACTGCACCAGTAGGCCTATCTGAAAATAAAGAAAGGTGAAGGTCTCAGGAATGTCGATCTGCTCAGGTCCACAAAACATTTGACCAGAGCTCTTAGAAAACAGAAAATCAATAATTTAAAAAATGTCTGTTATTGCACAATGAGAGCAGCAACAAGCCATGGAATTTAATTAACAATGAGACTCGGTGCCTAATTAAGCAACTGGTTGGAGTTTGAGGCCCTGACTCAGCTGGTCTTCTGTTGGCTCCCTCACATCACATTTCATTTCTGTTAAAGGAAAGAAATGAAGCAATTCAGAAGAACAAGGAAGAAATTCAGGGGAACAAATCTCAAAAAACAAGTCAATTAAAATTAACTCAAAAGAAGTTAATTAGAAGCAAAAACAGATCACTAATTATGAAAAGAGTTAGAATGAAAACCTACAGACACTGCGGCCCTCCAGGACCAGAGAGCGACCTCTGTGCTTCCTGAAGACTTGAGTCAATGGGAGATTTCAGCTTTTTACTTTTTAAATAAAATTGAAAAAGTGTCCAAAGTCGTGTCTTCAGCTTTTTTCATTCTAGGGTGTTGAGTGTTGCTTGTTGAGGGGAAAATAACGAATTTAAATTGTGCAACATAAAATGGGAAAAAAACTGAAGGGGTCCGAAGACTTTCTCAAGGCGCTGTATAATTAAAATATGTTATTTGGGAAATGGAAAGTCTCATAATGTAACTGAAAGACCTTCCAAACACGATCATGCTTAGAACTGTTAATTTTTCTAAATGAAGAATTTCAAAATTTTATTGTTTTTAATTTGAGAGAAAAATGTCAGAAAATATAAATTCAGATGAATCATAGTAGAACAAGAAGAAATAACATTTAATTTGAATGTAATTTTGAATAAATAATTTGGTAAATCTTTTGTACATACAGCTACTCTGCCGTCTGTATGCAAGTATTCACAACAAGAAGACCCTGAAATATTGAACTGCATTTTCAAGTTAGGACAATTCTCAGAAGAGCCACAAGATGGCGATGTCTCCCACAAAAACTCTACTGGCGAGAAAAAAAAAGAGAACGTGGCGCTGCGCTGTCATTTACTGCAAACAAAAAG
Organism: Polypterus bichir lapradei; assembly: GCA_026402145.1. Taxonomy (NCBI): domain Eukaryota; kingdom Metazoa; phylum Chordata; class Cladistia; order Polypteriformes; family Polypteridae; genus Polypterus; species Polypterus bichir. The sequence goes on along the minus strand of JANRMT010062814.1, from coordinate 14,784,143 downwards.
GGGCTTCACGTGTAGAGTTTAATATGACGTGATAGATAATAGCAATCAAACACACTTCAGACTGGGTACCCACCGCTGCTACAGCCTCTCCCAATGGTCATGAAACACCAAGCAGAAATACTTATGGTGGACTGGATAAGACAGGCTCTTGCATTAAACATGGCCCATGGCTGCATGCCTATGAGAAAGCCTTCACTGTAAAAATAATTCATACACAGCGTCGCCCCGAACTATGGGGTTAAAATTCTCTGACACCAAGGCTGAAGTTTTTGGCCTCAATTCCAAAAGATGTAATTGGTACAAAACTAACCTAACACTGGAACATAAGACAGACAGATAGATAGATAGATAGATAGATAGATAGATAGATAGATAGATAGA
>JANRMT010062814.1:14751981-14774611 GCA_026402145.1 Polypterus bichir lapradei | reverse complement strand
TAGATAGATAGATAGATAGATAGATAGATAGATAGATAGATAGATAGATAGATACTTTATTAATCCTAAGGGAACAAAATCTCTAGTGTCCATAATTTATACGAGATAAAAGGTGTTAAAGCTTGAGAGGGTTATCTGGGTATGGAGAGGCTTGGCATCACTTGTTCTTCTCTTGTCTTCAAGTTGAGCTGCTAGACATCTCAGTACTTGACTGTTAGACCAGTTAGACCCTGCCTTGTATTAGGCTGGTGTTACAACCCACCAAATAGCATGAAATGAGAAGAGGGGGCAGGCCAGATCCCCTCCAAGCCAAAGATTTCAGTTTGTGGGAGAGGGCAGAACATTATAGGGTGCTCTAATGATAAAGCTTGTGCCATTTGAAACCACAGATCCTTCCCACCGCACCTGGGGTTTGGCTTCAAAGACTCAGTTGGTTTAACTTTCATGAGGCATCCTTCAAACTTTGGGCCCCTCGTTCAGAGCTATACCAAGCTATGGGGGACAACGAGCTCTGATGAGGGTAGAATGGGAAATGAGGGGCTCAGAATTTTAAAACTTGCTGCTTTCCTCCAGAAAGTTGAAGTTAAAGGAGAATTTCACCTTTCAGACGTGGCTTTAAAATAAAGGAAATCCAACGTTCTTGGCATGGCTAGTTAGAGAAAACCTGTGGACCCACCATGCACAGAAGGTGCTTGCACAAGCTGACAACACTTGAACTCTTCTGGACGTCCAGTCCCCTCACTTCTGAAGCATCTGTCAATTTTCATTCCTTTATGGCAATTTCCCAGAAGATACAGTGCCCTCCATAATGTTTGGGACAAAGGCACCTTGCTCCTTGATTTGCTTCTATGCTCCACAGTTTCAAATTACAAATCAAACAATTCCGACCTCGTGAATAAAGTGCACACTGCAGACGTTCATTCAAGGGGAATTTGCAGACATTTCAGTCACACAACATTTTGTCTACACGGTCCCTCCATTTCAGGACATCATAATGTTTGTGACACAGCAATGGCAGGTCTATTAAAGCTGTTGTCATATTGAGGACTTTGTCACATGTCCCTCACATGAAGTGACTGCCTGAAGTCTGCGATTCACAGCCATCACTCTCTGCTGATGCTCTCCCAAGCCTCTCATGCAGCTATTTTCAGCTCCTGCTTGTTTCAGGGGGCACTCGTCTCCTTCAGGTTTTCTCTTCAGTATATGGAAGGTTGTGACGATGCTCCCATCTGGCTTCTGGGGAGCTCTCGAACCCGACACTGCTGGTAATGTAACCGGATGAGCTGGACAGTGAAGACATCAACACTGAAGCAAGGAGATGGTGCAAAAAGGTGCAAAGTGCTTTTATTTAAAAACAGCATAACCAAAACAGTATTCAAATAAATAGTGCAGTGTGCAAACAGTCATTAAAGAAAAAATCCATTAAAAGCAAGTGAAAAAGCATGGAGGTTAAAATCCACTTAAAAACGGGGATAAAACAATGGCTGGAAACAGTCCTTTTAAAAACAAAGCCCAGTGCCTTCTTTCTACTGGCGACTCCCCTGCTTCTCCATTCCAGGCTATGCATCAGGGGAGTCACCCTACCTGCAGCTGACCTTCTCTGCCTTCTGCTGGTTTGTTCGTCTCTCTGATTCCTGACTCCGGTGGGCTCCACCAGACTGTGACTTGGGCTCCCCAGCGACCAGGGCGCTCACGCTGGGGCTTTCACTTCCCAAATCTCCAAATCCCGCTGCCTTCTTGGCCTTATGCGGTGAGCCATTCTCCTCCCGGTCACTCCCGCTCCTCACTAATGCTCAGCGAGATCGACCACCACCGACTGCCCCCGGGTGCCGGCCAAACACCCCACGAGGGCTCACTGCCCAGCTGCCTTCTTTCTTACTTGCTTGCTCCCTTCCTCACGTGTGGGCTCCTTCGCTTCTGGCTGCCTTCTTCTCCCTTAACCTCTGTTCACTTTTTCTTTTCCTCTCCTACTATATATACAGTAATGGGGGCGCGGTTCAGGTGTGGCGATTAGCAGTCCCCGGCATCAATTACGGATGCGGATGATTCGTCACCTGTGCACTTAAGCGAGGACCGGCTGCATCACGAAGTTCCTGGGAACCGCTCCGGCCACACTACCATGCCCCCTGTTTAAACCGTGAGTGTGCCGATTATCTATTAAAACTGGCCTTTCATCTGAGCTGTGGACCCGCTACACCACATGAGGCCTGCTCAATTGGATTGAAATCGGGTGACTGGTTTGGCCGTTCAAGAATTTTCCATTTTTTATATTTGATAAACTCCTGTGTGTCCTCAGCAGCGTGTTTGGCTCGTCATCTTGTTGTAGGATGAAGTGCCATCCATTGAGTTTGGAGGCCTTTCCTGAACTTGAGAAGATCAGATATTTCTACACACCTTAGAATTCCTTGTGCCGCCAGCAGTCACATCATCAATGACGAGAAGTGTGCCAGACGGGACCTGTGACAGCCATAACACCCCCATCACCGTCGTGTTTAACAGATGAGGTGGTCTGCCTTGGATCTCAGGCAGTTCCTTTTGGTCTCCACACTCTGCTCTAACCATCACTCTGATGAGGTTCATCCTTGTCTTGTTTGTCCATAAGAGTTTTTTTCCCAGAATTCTGCAGGCTCTTTGAAGTCCTATGTCACAAACTGTCATCTGGCCATTCTGTTTTTGTGGTCTCCAACTTGTAGTGTATCCTCTGTGTTTCTGTTCATAAAGTCCTCTGCTGATAGTCGTAACTGACACGTCCACATGGGCCCCCTGAAGACTGTGCATGATCTGTCAGACAGGTGTTGGGGGCTTTTTCGTGACCATAAAGAGGATTCTTCTGTTGTCAGCAGTGGAGGTCTTCCTTGGCCTACCAGTCCCTTTGTGATTCCTGAGCCCACCAGTGTGTTCTTTCTTCTTCATGATATTCCAGACAGTTGATTTTGGTCCTCCTAAGGTCGTACTGATGTATCTGATGGTTTGATTCTCATGTTTCAGCCTCATGACTTTCATTGGCACACCTCTTGTCCTCATGTTGAACAATGGCGGCTACAGACTCCAAAGAGTAGAAGCAAGCTCAGGTATCTTATGAAGCCAAGAAAACCCACCTGAGGAATCACAACCACCTGTGACGCCAATTGTCTCAAACATTATGGTGCCCTGAAATGGGGGGACCACATAGAAAAAGTGTTGTGTGACCAAAATGTCTGCAAATCCCCTGAAATGAAAGTCTGCAGTGTGCACTTTAATCACAATGTCTGAATTGTTTGACTTAGAATTTCAAACTGTGGAGCTGAGGGGGAAATCCAGGAAAATATGTACCTGGTGGGTTAAACTTCCCGTGGAGTTAATGGACCTTTCTTGTCCTTTTTTCCTTTCTACGTTCCTTCTCTGCTCACTAGCTGCACACTGATTCTGAACTGCGACATGAACTGGGCGGCTTCTTTACCTCAGGGTTGATGAACTGCAGTACTCTCAAGAGATTCTAAGGTCAGGTCAGGGTAGGGAGCAGGCACTGGTAAAGTGTTTTGTTGCACCCATCACAAGATGAAACAGCTCAGCATCCTGGTCGACAAGCCACCAGGTAAACACACAGTCCAGTCTCAACCCCCTGGAAATGACCCTCTATCTGCCAAGTGTTATGTGGGCGTCCCCTTGGCCACAAAGTCAAACCAGCAGTACCCAAGAATTCTCAGAAGAGGCACAGTACCGAAGGAGTTTAATTTAATAAGATATCTTTTTTGGCTGAGAATTCCTTTAAATACTGGGCAGGTCAGTTCATGTTGCCGCACTCACCACACAATGAAACAGCTCGAGATCCTGGTTGGCAATCCACCAGAAAGACACACGGTCCAGTCACACCCTCTATCTTCCACAGCCAGATGTTATGTGGGCGTCACCTTGGCCTGGTCCAGCCACTTGGGTCCTCAGCAATGAGCCGGATCACCCTCTGGGTAATCGCACCCCATGGCCGCAGTGTCGTAATTGATGCTCCCTCACAATGGAGATCATGTGCCTCATTCAGGACTCCATGAGCAACACAAAGTCAAACCAGCGGTACCCAAGGATTCTCCAAAGAGATACAGTACTGAAGGAGTCCAGTCTTCATCTCAGGTCACTGGATAGCGTCCATGTCTCGCAACCGTATAGCAAGACAGAGAGCACCAGGGCTCTAAAGCAGGGGTGTCGAACTCCAGTCCTGGAGGGCTGCAGTGGCTGCAGGTTTTCATTTTAACCATCTTCTTCATTATCTTCTTGATCTTTAAATTAACATGACTCAGACCCCTTAGTATTTTCTTCTTCTTTAATTAGTAGCTAAACAATAATGAGACACAAAACAAGCCGCCACATGAGCAGCTCACCTGTGCCCATCACACAATATGTGGAAATAAAGAAAGATGATGGTCTCGGTAAGGTTGATCTCTAAGGTCACCCAAACATCTTGACGGGGTTCTTAGAAAAAACAAAAAAATCAACAGTTTTGGAGCAGCAACACGACGTTGAAATTCCAGTTTAGATGGTCATCTGTTGGCTCGTTTCACATCTCATTTCTGTTTGGCTGCCATTTAATGAAGAAAGGAATCAATTCAGAGGACTGAATCCTCAAAAACAGGGCGAGTAAAATGAAGGGAAACGGACTTAATTAGCAGTGAAAACTGCTCACTGATTAGGAAAAGAGTTAGAAAGAAAACCTGCAGCCACCAGGCCCAGAGTCCGACACCCCAGTTCTAAATACTTGGACCTTCGTCCTTTTACAGATATCAGGAGCACCACACACCCCTTTCCAGTGACCTCATGACCCCCCCATGCCATCCCAATCTGTCTACTGACTTCATAGGAAGAGTCACCAGAGACGTGAATGTCACTGCCGAGGTAAGTAAACCTCTCAATGACGAGGTCGATAGTCTCTCCGCAGACACACACACTGCTGACGTCTGTGCCCAAGAGGTCAGATTGTAAAACAAAGAAAAATAAAGGCGCCATTATTCCAACATTTTATTGACTTCTTTTTTTTTTTTGTTGTTGTTGTTTTTATACAGAACTTTCACAAGTTACACTTTTACCATCAACACAAGTATCACACCCTTGTATGGATTTTGAAGCCGAGTGAAAGATACCAAAATTAAGTTTTGATGAGATCCGTAATTATAAACGAAGGTGGCACAGCGTGATAAATGATAGTTAAGAAAAGAGTCGAATTCTCTCAGAGAATTTAATCATGCAGAAAAGAAAGAAAGAAAGAAAGAAACAAACAAACAAATAAACAAAAAGCACAAAACAGTGACTATAAATTACCTGTTAAACAAGTATGGAATTATCAATTGAAGGACTCCAAAAGATTAAAAATGCACCATGGCTTTAAAACTACACAGTAGTGAACTAATCGTCAAGTTTAAAGTTAAAAGGCAAATGAAATTAAAACTCTATTTTTCTAATGCTACACTTTTTTCTTTTTTTTCGTATCTTGCATTCAAGGAGCTGAGCAGCAATGGATTTTTATTCACTTTCCTTAAATACAATCTTTCCCTTCCAGACTGTAACAATCAAATAAATTGCTCTCTGAATTTGGCTTTTTTTTGTCTTATATTTTTTTTTAACATAAGAGAGCCTGGAAATGTTTGTGCCATATTGTAATCAAGTAGTTTTATAAAGGATTAAACAAAATTGGTTCTACTAGCACAGGAACAATATTATATTAAAAAACAAAACAAAACGCATCTTTTCCAGAAAGATTACATACAGTGTTATCCTCGTATCATACAGTAATTCTTTACACCAAGTCAAAGCGTAACGTAATAAGAATTCTGACCACTTACTTCACCGGCGTGACTTGGAGACTCACTAGCCACACCGTCGCGCTGCTAGGCCTTCGACGTTCTGAAGTGATGGAGAAGCCATATAAATAAAAACGAATCGTACGCTGCTAAAGATGCATTGACCGGAGCACGCGAAAGGCGTCCTTCTCCATTTTTAATTTTTTTTTTCCACCTTAAAACAAATTTGAGAATGTCTGAATAAGAAACACCCATGGCACAATTAGTAAACTTAACATCTAGCAGATGTCCGGATAATGAGAAAAAAGTATACTTACAATCACCTCATCTGTAACAATCAAACGACACGTGGAATGTTAGTCAAAAAACGAACATTAAGGAGAGTTCCGCTATAAGACTATATATTACAGGCGGAGGCAACGTCCAACATTCAACCAAAGGAGCTGCTGATCAAAGCAACCGAAATCACTCAGACATACAAAACGTTACTCGTAGTTCATCTCACCTGCCGACGAGACGGCAAAATGTCGGACGAAAAAGCTGCCAAAATGTGCAACCGTAAAGCAATAACAAAAAAAAATTCCAAGAAAAAAAAATAAAGACAAACAACATGATTTTTAACCCATCCCCCCACCCCACCCCCCTTCAAAGTAAAACACTTCATCTCCCCTCATGTGCAAAATTAGACAAAGGCAAAGTAAAAAAAAAAACACAAAAAACGAAGTGACAAGGGCCATGTCGTTTTTCTCTCTGGCAGTGCTTATTCAATGATTACAACAAAACGTGGAGCAAAGACTTTGGTAGGAATGTCTGTGATAGATCACACATGTTTGAGGAATGTGCCACCCAAAAATGTTAGATGTTACTTACTTGTAGTGAGATGGGAGAGGAAAAGTTTGAAAGCCATGAGAACAGGCGAAAAAAAAAAAGCTTTGTATAGACTCAATGGTGGTGTTGGTTCGGTAGAGATGGGTGAGAAAAGTTTTGAATCTCATGTTTTTCGTAGAGAATGGACTTCATAAACAAAAAACAAAATAAGTTTTGTATAAACCCAATGGTGGTGTTGGTTCAGTAGAGATGAGCGAGAAAAGGTTTGAATCTTGTGTTTTTCGTAGGGAACGGACGTCAAAAACAAAAAAAGTTTCGTATAGACCCAATGGTGGTGTTGGTTCGGTAGAGATGGGCGAGAAAAGTTTTGAATCTCGTGTTTTTCGTAGAGAACGGACGTCAAAAACAAAAAAAGTTTCGTATAAAGCCAATGGTGGTGTTGGTTCGGTAGAGATGAGCGAGAAAAGGTTTGAATTTTGTGTTTTTCGTAGAGAACGGACGTCAAAAACAAAAAAGTTTCGTATAGACCCAATAGTGGTGTTGGTTCGGTAGAGATGGGCGAGAAAAGTTTTGAATCTTGGGTTTTTCGTAGAGAACGGACGTCAAAAACAAAAAAGTTTTGGAGAGTCTCAATGGAGGCCAATGACCAGACATCAGTAAACAATGCAAAATTGTTAAATGAATAACTCCAAAAAGTAGTCCACAAACAGGAAGTCCTATTGCACGGGTTGAACGGCCTGTTCTTATCACAGTTATTCAGACCCACAGTAATAACACATTACAAACATTAACCCTGTTTTTACGAATCCCACACCAAATGGTACATAACAGAGTTATATGTTAACGTGGAGGTCTACACTGATGACTTAAGCTTATGTGACTTTTCGTCATGGGATATGTCAGATTTGCCAACCTCAGTCGCTGAACCGGGTCATATTACACAAGCCCATATCACATTTACCAATCCTGTGCCAATCTTCTAGCACAGTTTTGCTCGCCCCTTTTTCTGACAGCCAATAGCATGTCACCTGACGGGGCGGCGCTTCACGAAGGGTTAACAGCTACAGCGAGTTCAGCAATAATCTCTCCCATTTCATTCTTTTTTCCATTCTGTGATGCCACGTAAAATACGAGACGCCAGACTGACAAGCTTCTCTTCTGTTTGCAAGGTTCAAAACACACGTGTTCCTTATTCCTCGCCGCTACATTCTATGCATTGCACTTCCAGCTGAATGCTCATTGGTTCATTTGGTTCTCGACTCTCGCAAGCACAGAGCCTGCCCTTACGACTAATGAGAAAATGAAACCCGTTTGATTTTATCCTAGCCAGTCGCAGACTAGTGGGTCTCAGTTGTTGGGTATGTTTATTAGACGATCGACTTCACGGAAGTGCGCTGCCGACTGTGTCTGACTGGCTAAGATTGTGTAAATGAAGGCATCGGTAAAAATCGCAGGAAAAGTCACCTCAAGTGATGGCTTTGGGCGGCAGCACAGCTAGTGTTCTAATAAAACAACAATGCATTTTCATATTGTGCACCTTCAAGTGGGTCTCTTAAAATGTTCTAATTCTATTGATTTAATAATCTTTGCAGCAAGGAACTTGGAATTAAATCTAATACCCTTCAGAACTCGAGCTGATGTTACTTTGGAAGAATTAAGTGGGTAGGACTGGCGAGTTTTGTTGGACCAAATGACTTGTCCTTGTCCAGATTGTTCTAATGTTCTAACTTGAATCTTATTGCTAGTTAGCTGTTTTACTCAGCTATGCCTGGGAAATTTCCTCATACAATGGGTCGTAGTGGCGTTGGTTAATCGAACGTTTCACAGTTACTGTCCAACTAGCCGAGTACTTTTCTATATACTGTGCGATATTTGTTATTTTTCGCCAGTGGTTAATATTATTAGTTCACTGGTGCTCCTTACTCCATGCAATTGGCCATCATTCTATGTTAATTAATGTTGACTTATTTTATTTTCTTACTGTGTCTTTTATTTTTCTATTCTTCATTATGTAAAGCACTTTGAACTACATTTTATTGTATGAAAATGTGCTATTTAAATAAATAATTTTGTTGTTGTATCAGTAAAACATTTGTGCTGCAGATCAATTCCAGCTTTTCCTCCCGAGTCCCCATGGCTTTTGTTGAAGGCAACTGGAAAAAACAATTTTAATAGGAACCTCCATTGTTTTGAAATAGTAGGAATAATGGGAATTTTGAGTATAAACATAATTTCACTCTGTAACACATCTTGTAAAAATGGTAGCGTCGATCAGATTCGAATATAACACTCTGATCTGTAATCTTATAAGTTACAAAGTTTTGGAGGGTTTACATCAATAACAATCGTGGCTTCAACATAATACATACGGCGTTGACCAAGAATGGCGTTTGGGGGTGGCAAGTGGGGTGACTGCCCCAGGCCCCTTGCCTAAGGGGGACTTGCTTTAGAGGTAAGGGTGTCCCATTCAAGTGGATTTGTCAATTCATATTCTCCAGTATATATATAGTAATAATGTATAATAATATATTACTGTATATATAGTTGCATATATATATATATATAGTTGCGCACGCGCACATAGGAAGCCGCAGAAAGACTTGAACTGCAGCACGAAAACTCATGCCAAGAGGGAAAGGTGGGGTACTAATATCTCTCTCTTTGTTTCTACAGAAAGAAGGCAGCGGCGCCGCTATGAATCTCCTCAGACTCCTTGACCATGTACTGCCACTTCCGTGTTCTTTACCTTCCCTCTGTCTCTGATGACGCCATAACTCCCAGCATCCACCTCGGTTCCTTCCCAGCATTCCTCTCTGCAAATTCCGGTCCCACTCCATAAATCGTCCCCACTCCGCCATCTTGACTGTCTGATACATGGAATATTGTCTGACCCATATTTTTGCAAAACTGTACAGTATACGGGGCCGGAAACCCCAAACCTTTATGCTGTGTTGTGCTTTATCTTACAATATATATTTGAGATGCATCTAAGAGGAACCCTCTTAAAATCCCTCTTCAAGGTCAAATTCCGCACATGAACGTCTTTGAAAACACTCCATAATCTGAATATTAATGCACAAAAACATGTATTGCTAATGATAACCGGCTGACATGACATCAACGTGAGTTATGACGATGACATCCTGCATATCGAGACTCAGAGTATACTTGCAATTTGGGTACGTTTTCTAGAAGAGGCCCTGCTAATTTCCACATGACACCGCATCACATTTCGTGGTATTGTCGTGAATTGCACTTTTCGTTGGCGCGATAAACACGCAGAGCAGAATAGAGATTATGAAAGTACTAAATTTCAAAAGTCTCAAAAAAATGACAGTAAAGATCAAATAAGCGCGCACATCGATCCCGTAGGATCCTCAAAGCGGCTTTCTGTCACATGTAGGTAGTAAACAGAGACTCTGACGTCCCGGGGTTTGTTTCTGCCTTGCGTCCTTTGTTGGCTGGGATTGGCTCCAGCAGACCCTGTAGTTGGGATATAGCGGGTTAGAAAAAGACTGACTGACTGACTCTGACATCACATTCCGACTTTTAGCACACTGCTGGTACTACAATTCGCACACACGTCGCGTTAATTTCTGAGGACCTGCTCAGAGGACACATCAAATGAACGCTGGGAACACGTGGCAGCCATGATGCGTGCACGTACGTGTTCTGAGCGTGAAGTATAAGCGAGCCTTTAGTGGGAACCTGGTGCACTAATGTATCATCCTGACAAATTTCAGCTTTTTAACTAAACAGGAAATAGTGAGTGAGTGAGTCCACTTTGCAATTATAAAGGGTGGCGCACCAGCTGGCTCGAGCTATTATACAGGCGGGTGCCGCCGCGATCGCAGAGCCTCGTTGTCGCAACAGGGTCAGCAGCCCCAACTGTGCATTAGTAAAGAAGCTGTGAGTCAGTGGGTACAGACGTGCGTGAAAGAGATCGGGGAGATGTATTCTCTGCAACAGAGGATTGGAATAGTGGAGGCGTATGTGTCTACCGATTCTTTTAAGGAAACACGGGACATTTTCGCACAGAAGTTTCCTGGTGTAAACCTACCAGCAAAGAGCAGTATTCACGAATGGCGTAAGAATGGGTCAGTTGCAAACTGCAAAAAGAATTGGGCCCGTTGCTCGTTTCGTGTACGGGCTAAGAAACGTACATCGACGTTGGAGTCTGAGATAGTTCGGTTTATCGTGTGCCACCCTGTATAAGTATAAATATTGATAAAGGGGCAATTCAATCAAGCTGTTTAAGACTAAAATAAGCAATTAAGGGTGGGGATTCTTAACAAATGAGACCACTAAATTGAAAGTCGCTTGAGTAGTAAGTGCTTCAACAGCAATAACAGACTTCTCATTACCAAATGAGATTTGGTATTTTTTTTACCAAACGTGACTTTGCTGACCCCTGATTTAGAGTGTCACTTCAGGCTATTTTGCTCATGTCACATTACGTGACTTTTCCAGTGATTTTCAGTCATAGCCTGCATTCACATAATATGTGCGAGTCAGAGCCGGTCATTTGCATGACACACCCAGCGACTCACTCGCCCTGACTGAGTCGAACAGGATTTTTGTTTTTAGTCGTAGGGGCGTGCATGAGAGCTGTCAACCAATGAGCACTCATTCAGAAGTAGAATACAAAGAGTGTAGTGAGGAGGAATACGAAACATGCGTGTTTTGAGCCTCACAAACAGAAGAGAAGCTCGTTAGTCTGACATCTCATATTTTACACACCATAACAGAATGGAAAAAAAGGGAGTAAAGGGCAGAGATTGATGCTGAACTTGCCGAAGCCTCTAACCCTTCGTAAAGTGCCGCACCATCAGGTGACATGCTATTGGCTGGTAGGAAAAAGGGGAAGGACACGACTGCACTGAAAGAGTGGCGCACGGTCAGTAAGTGTGACATGGGCTGCTATTTTCTGTCATGTGATCTGACACGGTTCAGTGACTGTGCTTGGCAAATCTGACATCTCCCACGATGAAAACTCACGTAATGTGACATCGGCTAAAGACGGGTTGAAATCCAAGTAATCGATATAGTCCTCAATGTTAACATATGTTTCTGTGATATGCCATTTGGTGTGAGAGTAAAAGCAGAGTCAATGTTTGAGATGCGCCACTTTTGATGTCTTGTGTTTTATGTAGAGATTACAGAGCTTGCCATACCGGTTAACCCTTCATACAGCACAGGCTCCGTCAGGCGGCACACTATTGGCTGCCAGAAAAAGGGGTGAGCACAACTGTACTGGAAAGTTGGCAAGCCGTCCTGCCCAGTCGTTTAAGGTGTCATGGTCCATCGAGGAGATCAGCAACTGATTATTCGGCAAGTCTGACATACCCTACGACTAAAGGTCATGCAATGTGACATCGGCTTTACTGATTTACATATATGGTTAAAACTTTAGTCACTGGGCCAACTTTCTAAATCAATGAAGTCAACGGCTTGCCCTGCATTTCCATGTACCTTTCGAGTTTTAGCCAATCAAACTGACAGACGAGTCCCGTCCTCCAGCACAGTGTCACACACGTGCGCATGGGAGGCAGCTAAAGGACTTCAATAATGGTAGTTCCACGCCAGACCAGAGGGTGGCGAGGTGCACTGACTTTCTCTCTCGATCCTCTGCAGACCATGCACGGGAAATCCTGCATGGTTCTTGCACCACTGATGACGTTACTTCGGGTCCGGTGCATATGATGACTCGACTTCCGGTCCTGATTTCATCACTACTGGCGCACACAATGACGTCACTTCCGTTTCCAGATGACGCCACTTCCTGTCTCGGCCTTTAAAGCCGCCATCTTTACAGCCTTATATCAGTTCTGTGCTGGACTCTGACCTGTGAACAACTCACAACAAACTACCGATCTGCAGCCAGGGCATAATATACGGGTGGCTGCCCCAAATCTTTTTGATGTCTCTGGATCATTCTTATGACCACAGCTAAACCCAAATGACAAGGTAAGTATGAAACGGACGACTCTAATGCTCACAGAGCAATGGCCTTGCAGACCCGAGCACCCACCATCAACCTGCCGATACCAAACGTTGTGTCAAGCGTCTATACCGCAACAGACCCCGCCATTCCAGGGTGTTTCTAACTGTAGTGGTTGGCACTGCCACAATGCTTCGGAGGCTTGCATTTGCCCTGAGCTCTCACGGATCTTCTCGTGGTGTTCAGGTTTCCATAATGCATATGGGGGGGGGGGTACAAGTGAGTCTGGCTGGTCGCTCACTCTAAAACGGCCTGGAGTGAGTGCCAAGGTGTGTTCTGTAGTGTGGCCTGTGGTTGACTGGAGCCTCACCCACCTTAGACTCGAAACACCCGGGACAAGCTCTCCTGGGAAAAGTAAGTGTAGACGGATTAGTGGCGAACAGACAAAGGTACGTCTTTGTTGTAATCATCGCAGTACAAAGAGAAAAAGACAGCTGGTCCGGTTTTGCAAAACAAAGATGGAATTTGCTTGCAAGCAACTCAATTCTGTTTCCAGATTTGCTAAGTTTGGTATTCACAACTAAGAAAGCAAAAAAAATCGAATATAAAGATCTACAGCAATCCCCCTGGACGGAGAGGGGCAACAGTTCCTGTATCCCTTTTTTTGTTTTTTGTTTTTCTTTTAAAGTCAGAAGTGATGACACGTCTGCCTTTCAGCTCATCAGCTTCCCGAAGGTTGCGTCTGCAGTTTCATGGGTTCTGTGCTCTGGTCGGCAATCTGCGACAGGAGGGTGGAAGCCATTGAGCTTGAGGTCACACCGTTGGAAGTGCTCACGGAACTGTGCTGGATTTCCTCAACCTGGGGGCTGCTTGGCACAGAGATGTCTTCCGAACTGTCTTCTTTGTCAGTGTCTAGAGGAACAGGAACGGAAATGTTAGTGCTCAAATAGGCGATCATAAAGGAGAAGGCAACTTTGATCAAGACAAGCGAAACCATGCAGCACCTAAAACATAACGGCCACGCATGCACACTGATTAGGGCAAGAACAAAATCATTACGATAAAGCGGCCTGAACCTTCACGACAGAAAACGGCGGGACCTCAATGCGAAAGCCTTTAAAAATGCAAAAAGGGCAGCAAGGATCTTTAACATGATGTTACACTTTTTATGGATCGAATATGAACTAAAAATTAATAAATCGTCTGAGCTTTCTTTAACAAGACAGCAATGCCCTTTACTGGTTAAATAAAAAAAAATAAAAGAGCGAGAACAACACGGTGATAAAATGGAACTTAATTACAAGGAAAGCTGAAATGGAGAAGGCTGATGATGTCCTGGACCCTCATTATACCTTTATAGTCCCCAAATCACAACTGGAGCATTGGATTTTCAACTCCTGCTTTTAGCATACGGTGAGACCCCGAGCAGGTCACTTTTAGAATATTAAAACAACCTAAATGAGAACAGGCCACTCAGCCCAACAAAGCTTGCCAGTCCTATCCACCTAAATCCTGCAAAATAACGTCAAGTCAGGCTCTGAAGGTCCCTAAAGTCCAAATGTCCACCACACTACTTGGTCGCTTATTCCAGGTGTCTGTGGTTCTCTTTGTAAAGAAAAACTTCCTAATGTTTGTGCTAAATTTCCCCTTCACAAGTTTCCAGCTGTGTCCCCGTGTTCTTGATGACCTCATTTTAAAGTCACCGCCTCGATCCACTGGACTAATTCCCTTCATAATTTTAAACAATTCAGTCAGGTCACCTCTTAATCTCTGTGAAAGTTCAGCTCTTGTAATCTTTCCTCATAACTCATCCCCTGTAGCCCTGAATCAGCCTCGTCGCTCTTCTCTGGATCTTTTCTTGTGCTGTTATGTCCTTTTTGTAGCCTGGATACCAAAACTTCACCCAGGACTCCAGATGATGCCTCACCAGTGTGTTATAAAGCTGAGCAGAACCTCCTGTGACTTGTACTCCACACATCAAGGCGCTATATAACCTGACATTCTGTTAGCCTTCTTAATGGCTTCTGAATGCTGTCTCGAAGTCGATAGCTTAGAGTCCACTACGACTCCTAAATCCTTCTCATAAGGTGGACTCTCGATTTTCTGACTGCCCATTGTGTATTCAAACCTCACATTTTTACTTCCTATGTGTAATTCTTTACATTTACTGACATTACATTTCATCTGCCACAAATCTGCCCAAGCCTGTCTGCTGTCCAAGTCCTTCTGTGATGATATAACGGATTCCAAATTATCTGCTAATCCACCTATCTTGGCATCATCACTTAACCAGCTTGTTACTTATATTCCTATCAAAATCATTTATTTATATTAAAAATAGCAGCGGCCCGAGCACTGCCCCTGCTGGTCACCACTTTTAACATCGGCCAATTCTGATGAGGGTCCTCACACCTCACCCTCTCCTTCCTGTTTCTGAGCCAATTCTGCGCCGACCTACATGCCACACCCTAACATGCCACTTGTTTTAGTTTTAAAGTCACTGTCTTGATCCACTGGACTAATTCTCTTCATGATTTCAAAACACTTCAGTCAGGTCTCCTCTTCATCTTCTTTTTCTTAAGCTGTAAAGGCTCGGCTCTTTGAATCTTTCCTCATAACTCATCCCCTGTAGCCCTGAATCAGCCTAGCTGTTCTTCTCTGGACCTTTTCTTGTGCTGCTATGTCTTTATGGAGACCAAAACTTGACCCAGGACTCCAGATGAGGCCTCACCAGTGTGTTATAAAGTTTGAGCAGAACCTCCTGTGACTTGTACTGCACACATCATTGCGCTATATAACCTGACACTCTGTTAGCCTTCTTAATGGCTTGTCAATACTGTCTGGCAGTTGATTGTGTCGAGTCCACTATGACTCCTAAATCCCTCTCATAAGGACCTCCCATTGTGTATTCAAACCTCACATTTTCACTTCCTATGTGTAAAACATGATATTTGCTGACATTAAATTTCAAGGGGAGGCATGAGAGCATGTACTGATACAGCTCATTGCCACACTCACCACATGACATACCACCCAAAGATCCCAAATTAGGATCCAAGTGCAGCCGACCTCCACATTAGCTTAAATGGAATGGTACAGTGTGGGGTGCTTTACAGGGGCTGGAGTGCCAATCCTGCCACCAACCCCCAAGTTTTTCCTGCAAGTTAGAGGACCTGCTTGCAGGTTAAGGTCATATCCAGGACAGAGCAACTGCAGGTTTAAGGGGCCCAACGGAGTGGAATCACTTCTGGCACTTATGGGATTCGAACCGACAACTTTGTGACTGCAGGCGTAGATCCCTCTGCCCAAGCCTGTCTTCTGTCCAAGTCCAACTGTAATGATTTACCGGATTCCAAATTATCTGTCAATCCACCTATCTTGGTATCATCTGCAAACTTAACCAGCATGTTCCTTATATTCCTATCTAAATTCACTCTCCATATATATAAAATCCTAAGCCTAAAATTGCAACGATTTTATGTGATGTTTTTATGTCACGTTTTAAATCGGGCTTATTTTAAAATCTACAAATATATGTTTGGTATCATTCTTTTCAGAATTTATCGAACTTTAATGTGATGTTGTTCGATTTTCAGATTCTTATTCCGTTTTTAAATTATGGATTAAAAAAGTATCAAGAACTCATGTCCCGCGAGACGAGACTTTGTGCCAACAGATTTAACCACACCGGTGCTGGAAATAAAAGACAAACAGTAGGACAGCTGCTGTACAGGCTTTTAAATGTTTGAAGCGCCGCGCGAGATGCAGATCACACGGCACAGCAGAAGCAGCAGCTTGAGCAAAGAGGAGGTAATAAAAACTATTCCGTTTCCCATTGTGTCACCGTTTAAGAGGGGGTTTCGAAGGAGCGACCGTGTCTCCTTGGGGTGCGTTTAGCCCCCCTCTTTACAATGCGAGTGGCAGAAACGCAAAGTGGCAGGTGTGTAGTGCAGGTCATGGGGGTTGGCGAGCAGGGGGTAAGCCCCTAGTCATTTAGTCAGTCAGTCAGTCATTTTCCAACCCCCCCTATATCCTAACACAGGGTCATGGAGGTCTGTTGGAGCCAATCCCAGCCAGCACAGGGCGCAAGGCAGGAACAAATCCCAGGTAGGGCACCAGCCCACCGAAGGGCACACACACCCAGAGGAAACCAACGCAGACACGGGGAGAACATGCAAACTCCATGCAGGATGGACCCGGGAAGCAAACCCTGGTCTCCTTACTGCGAGGCAGCAGCGCTACCACTGTGCCACCGTGCTGCCCCTAGTTATTTATTTATATTAAAAATAGCAGCAGCCCCTGCACTGACCCCTGCTGGTCACCACTCTTAACATGACCCAGTTCTGACGCCTCTCCTTCCTGTGTCTGAGCCAATTCTGCACCCACCTACACACCACACCCTGAACTCCCACTTCTTTTAGTCTGATGCCCACCCTCTCATACGGCACCTTATCAAATGCTTTCTGAATGTCCAGGTAAATAATATCATGTGCTCGACTCTGATCATATCCTTTTGTTGCTTCCTCACAGAATTAAATCGTTGATGTTTCATTTTAAATAAAAAAAAAATGGGAAAAATCATAGTTTTCTGCTCTTGTAAGTCCCTTTGGGCAAACGTGAATAAAAAAGAATGTATGGAAGAATATTCATGCCAATGTTTTAATTACGTTGAAATGCAATACCATAAGCATGTCGGCTATTTAACTTTAGCCCAGTTTTATTGTGCCTTAATCAAAAAGCTCTGCAAACCAAAGCATAGCAGCACATTGCTGGCTGACCTTCAAGGGGGCACCCCAGTTCTCTGAAACACTGCATATATTTCACCACGAAGGGCCTCATCTGTAGTGGACATCGATGGCTGCCCCGTTCCTTTTATGTGCTTTATGTTTGTTCAGCCATTTCTGAACTTCTCAATCCCTTCACTAAAACTCCACAATGGTAGAGCTCTGTCTTCAAATTGTGCAGAAAACCTTTTTATAGATTTTGGCCTTGGAACATTTGAAATGAACTGTAACTAAATATTAGATGCCAGAATAGCTATGGAATGGCAAAAGATTAAGTAAGCCAGCGAGTGTCATAGCAGTTATATACAAACGTCTGAGGATAAATCACAAGGTGAACAGAGGATGCTTGCTGTAGATAGATAGATAGATAGATAGATAGATAGATAGATAGATAGATAGATAGATATGAAAGGCACTATATAACAGATAGATAGATAGATAGATAGATAGATATGAAAGGCACTATATAATAGATAGATAGATAGATAGATAGATAGATAGATAGATATGAAAGGCACTATATAACAGATAGATAGATAGATAGATAGATAGATATGAAAGGCACTATATAATAGATAGATAGATAGATAGATAGATAGATAGATAGATAGATATGAAAGGCACTATATAACAGATAGATAGATAGATAGATAGATAGATAGATATGAAAGGCACTATATAAAAGATAGATAGATAGATAGATAGATAGATAGATATGAAAGGCACTATATAACAGATAGATAGATAGATATGAAAGGCACTATATAATAGACAGACAGACAGACAGACAGACAGATAGATAGATAGATAGATAGATAGATAGAT
This sequence comes from Polypterus bichir lapradei, assembly GCA_026402145.1. Lineage (NCBI taxonomy): Eukaryota > Metazoa > Chordata > Cladistia > Polypteriformes > Polypteridae > Polypterus > Polypterus bichir. The sequence continues at coordinate 14,756,468 of JANRMT010062814.1, read as the reverse complement.
AGATAGATATGAAAGGCACTATATAATAGACAGACAGTCGGACAGACAGACAGACAGATAGATAGATAGATAGATAGATATGAAAGGCACTATATAATAGATAAATAGATAGATAGATAGATCGATATCAAAAAAACGAGTCCACTAAGCACAGGACAAATGTCAGAATATTCTATCTGGACCAACAAGTCCTGCTCCAAGCTGGTTCTGTCCGCTAGCAGCACCATCTTGCCAGGCGTCTAAAGTACAGCATGCCGGTGTAAGGCACATGGGACACGAATCGACCAATGCCTGAACAGCACAGAAAACCCGCAAAATTGTCCCTGACTAGGTGTAAATGATTTAACCATCTGGTAACAGTTGCTTCCAGATGGATAATGTGCAACACGCCAAGAGAGGAACTGTTTTCCGGAAACTTCAAAGATAATCTAACTTGACAAGAGTGACTTGCTCGGTCACCTCATCTGGCCTGATATGAGAAATCTCAGGGTTGATAAGCAACAAGCTGTCAGCAGGAGGCTTCCAGCCATTGGCGAATGTGCAGAAATCTCCACTAAATGGGGGCCGAATGTTTGTAGCACCCTGGAGACCCGAGCTTACATTCCGCCGACTTCAGGCTGGGTGCCTGCTGCACCTAATAAACTTGTTAGATTTTACTAGTCGTACAATTTCTTTTCTTTCTCTTACCAATTCTTATTAAAGAAGCTGATAAATGACAGCATATGGGTGGAGGGGTGAATCGAAGTCTTCCAGCATTTTGGCGTCTTGTAAATTTTTCAGATTTTAGAGATGTTATTTTAAGCTGACATTACAAAACTGTGATGCCACTATAGCCTTGTAATATGCTTCATGAATACCGTAAATTGTTCTAATCCATTCCTGGCTATCTTGCCAACTACTACAGCGACAGATGATTACAGCACCTGATTCTAATGATGCTCACACAAGAGAATACGCAGTACTTGGAGTCTAAATGCCACCAGCTGTTAGGCAGTTGCCGTGAATTAATTGGATCCAGACGAGAAAAAAGACACCCTTGAACAATATATAGAGTCATAAAAAATGCAGATCCCATAATATAATTAATAGAGCTAATGGTAAAAATCCTTTTAAATGGCACAGTGTAAGTAATTAGTCTTTACATTTTATGTATAAAGAGCTGCAAATACAAGTTATAATAAAATTCATTGAGTCTACAATATTTTCGGGTCCATCTGTACTGTAGACCATTTCAACACGGCACATTCTGCTTAATAAAGTGCACTTTGTAATAAAATACTTTAGGAACGTTATACGCACATTTCTCTTCATACTGAGTTAAATGGTCCACGTGGGTAACCCCACCACCAGACCCTAAAGTTAATCAGGCAACACTCCAGATCAAAAAACTCTCAAAATCTTCAATCCGCACCCTCAAAAACCCAAATCCTAACCTTAACCAGATAATAGACCTCCAGGACCCTAAACCTAAGATCAACCCCCCAAATCCAAACCTTAAACCTAAAATGGACCTCCAAAACCCTGAAATTAAAGAATACACCTCAGGACCTTAAACGTAATATCAAACCCTCCCCACCAACCCAAATTCGAAACTTATAACAGACCTCCTAAATGTATAAAATCAGTGAATATACCCCAAACAAAAGACCCCCCCCAGGACCCTAAATCTAATTACAAACCCTTCCCACTAACCCAAACCCTAAACTTAAAATAAACCTTTAAAACTCTAAAATGAATTCACAGCCTAAATGTAAAGACTCCACCCCTGAACTCGGACCCCACAGATCTAATGACCCCTCACAACCCAAAATAGAAACCCTGCAAAATAAGAGAGAGAAAACAGGCCCAAGAGAAATGTGATGCAAAAGTTACAAAAACACTTCATAAACACGAGGAGACGTCGGTAAGAAAAAATCCCAAAAAATTAGTGGCAATGGCTTGTGCCTTTCTGGGCCCACAATGAGACCAAAAACAAATGGCTCAAATTGTAACGATGTGGATGGAGCTCATGGGAAGCCTGTTCTTTTCCTAAACCCTAACCCTAAGTGAACGTCAAGCCTGACGAAAGCCACAGAGATGAAACACTGCATGTGTCTCTTACCTTCTTTATCTTTTCAGCTCGGAATAAACTTGACCTTGATCAGCTGTGCTCTCATGACGTCTGTCCATTAGACCATTCCTTCCATGGACTAACATTGAAATTTGGTACACTTTTTCTTCAACAAAATGTCGTTAAGATATCTCAAATATTTAATTTTCAAAACTCCCATTTAAAAGGCATTGGTGAATTATAAAAGTCATCCCTCTTAAAACAGATAAACATTCAGAATGTTCTGTGATAGCCAGGGTTTGTTTCTTGGCTTATATTTCTCTTTCTATTGTTTTTTTTAATTATTTTTGTCTTTTTACATCATTTTTGTTTGTAAATATTGCCTAACAAGGGAAATACTAGGACGCATGGTCCTAAAATAAAATACATTGCTTCTGGAGGCTCCATTTATTTCCATGACGGTAAGCAGATGTCGTCATTCTTTTTCTTTCTGTCATATCAATTGGTCGATGTTTAATAAAGGTTGATGCTTGATGACCAACGTACACAATGCTTACACTCAGTTATGAATTATGAACAAACAGTATGTGCACCATGTCCTTGGGGGGGGGGGGGGTTTACAATAGATGAGCTAGTGGGGACTGTGTTTTTATTACAATAAACTTTTCTGCCCACCAGTTCGCCGTAACCTTAGCTTTTATAAACTTCAAAGACATATCGGGCTCTATATATATCTATATATATAAATAAAATTGTTATTGGTAGTTTGGCCTGCAAAATGATAGGATAGAATAGGATGAACCAGTTTGTCCTGAGAGCTCTGCATTGATTTCAGGATAATACAGTTTGGACCAGGTTCATCCTATCGCACTTCGGACAAACTGATTTGGCCTATTCTAAACTAGTTTGTCCTAAAAAAAGGGTTTTGCTGGCAACATATATATATATATATATATATATATACACTGTATATATTTGCAGCTGGAGATCCACAAAGGGAGAAAATGAATCACGTTATCATAAAATAGTTTTTATTCCTGAGCTTTCAACCCCTATCAGGGGTCTTCATCAGAGGATAATGCTTAGACTTACAAGAATCAAAGGCAATATATAGCAATAATTTACGGGGTTTGGGGAGGGGTGGCTAGGTCCGTGTGTGTGTGTGTGTGTGTGTGGGGGGGGGTTATTGGGAGTAAAGTCTTGTTTATTAAGAATAAGTTCTTCTTAAGTTTGCATATGCTGGATTTATGTCCAAGTGTCTGCTGATGGCGTTCTCATTTGATAACCAGGATTCAGCCAGCTCTCCGCCACTTTTATTATTGGCTTTAAATTTTACTTGTACATCGTCCCAATTAAATGTATGTCCTGTTGACTTAGTATGCGTATAGATCAAAGATAGTGAGTCCTTTTCTTCTGACGGCGTTGCGGTGTTCCTGTATACGTGTTGCGATTCTTTCTGAAGTTTGTATACCGCTGAGCACGAATTTCAATGAATGCTGTACACTGCGTTTCGTGTTTCTGCTGTCGATTTCTTGTTTTTAGCATTAAAGAGGACCGTGCGCAGATTGTTCATGGGTTTGTGTGCTATTCTGATACCTGACTTGGCCAGGATGCGTGCAGCACCTTCAGACACATTGTAGTGATAAGGGAGTGAGTGCCAGGTGGGGTGGGGGTTCTGATTCAAATCAATTGTTTGTTGAGTTTTTTGGTGTCTTCTGTGTAGGCTTCGATAAATGAATGTTTTTGAGTATCTGTTTGAAGTGAAAAGGTGGAAGAGATAGTGTCTCTCTTTCATTTTTGTTTCCTTCGTATTACAATGGGTTTGGACTCTTCTGAATAGAGTTTTAACACAGCTCCGTTTATGAGATATCTGGTGGTTGCTGGCGAAGTGTAATATCTTGTCTTCGTAGCATTCTTTACGGTAAACACTAGTGGTCAGGGTGGCGTCATTACTTCTTTCAATGTAGATGTCCAGGAAGCTGATGTGTCGGTAATTTCTTTCTCCATTGTGAATGGGATTGCCGGGAATATTGAGTTGATGTGGTTGTAGAATTCAGGCTGAATCCTGGTTATCAAATGAGAACGCCATCAACAGACACTTGGACATAAATCCAGCATATGCAAACTTAAGAAGAACTTATTCTTAACAAACAAGACTTTACTCCCAATAACCACACACGGACCTGGCCACCCCTCTCCAACCCCCCCCCCCATAAATTATTGCTATATATTGCCTTTGATTCTTGTAAGTCTAAGCATTATCCTCTGATGAAGACCCCTGATAGGGGTTGAAAGCTCAGGAATAAAAACTATTTTATGATAACGCGATTCATTTTCTCCCTTTGTGGATCTCCAGCTGCAAATATGCAAACCGTATCACAGACCTTCTCTTCCAATGTATATATATATATATATATATATATATATATATATATAT
>JANRMT010062814.1:14693229-14751881 GCA_026402145.1 Polypterus bichir lapradei | reverse complement strand
ATTATATATATATATATATATATATATATATATATACTGTATATATATATATATATATACACACACATACTGTGATAGACGGCTGGGGACCTTGCCCGGTTGGACGTTCTTTTGAGGAGAGGACCGGGGGAGTGGACATATCACCAGCAGCCCCCCTGGTTTACATCGGGTCCACGGGACTGGAGCTTAGAAGCTCAACCCTACAGACCGCCAGGACAGGGGGCGCCTGGACAGTTTTGGAGCCATGGTCTGCAGCACTTCCACCACACCCAGAAGTTCTGCCAGAAGAGGTGCCGGATTCCCATGCAGCACTTCCGCCACACCTGGAAGTGCTGTCAGAACTTGATCGAGGAGCACCTGGAGCACTTCCGGGTGTGGTATAAAAGAGACTGGAGAGACTCGGGGAGCCAGAGTCAGGTGGAAGAGGATGGAGCTTGCAAGAGAGGAGTGGAGGCGGCAGAAGAAAAGGACAAGAAAAAGAGATGAGGACAGAGCATTTGTTGAGTTTGTGCACTGTGTACATTGTGGTGGTGCAAAAGTTTAATAAACATGTGTGTTTTGGGACATTCTGTGTCCGTGCCTGTCTGTGTCTGGACTAAAGTTCACAATATACTGTAGATTCCAGAATATAAGCTGAAAATTTCGTCCTAGATTTTTGGGTTGGAGTTTGGGGTTCGGCTTATACAACGAGTATCGTTTCAGATTCAAGATTTCCAGCACAATGCCGGTTTTGCCGATAAATACGGAAGTAATTAATGATGAAACCACAGCGCCATCTTTCAGATGAAGAAGTAACTTTGCATGCCGGTACTTTAAATTAAATAAAGAATTTATTCAAAAAAGTGTTTTAGTTGTTGATTTTATTTTATTTATTTAATAAAATTTATAATAAATTATCGAGACGTTTAAAATAAAATACCGTTGTTTTGATTTACGACCAACATCTTGCGTTACGTATATATATATATATATATATATATATATATATATATATACTAGCCATCCCCCATGGCTTCACCCGCGTATTAGTGAAACAGGACAGTGAGGAGGCCCGGCCCAGCTCTCTACTCCTGACGTCACTCTTCCCCCTCTCCTCGGCCTGCAGCGTCTGTCTCCGATTAGCACGAATATATCGCTCCTGCAAGCGAACTATGATTGTAAATGCAATGAGAGAAGTCGCAAAATCAACCGGAATGTTCAAGCAAATTATAGAAAAAAAAAAAAGATCTTAATCCGTTAAGTAATTCTCTCATTCGCTAACTAAGTGGAGTTAAGGTTACGCCCGAGGCAGACGTGTGAGTAAGGAGGGTCCCACAGCCCGATGAGTCTCTCTCGAATTTGTGGTAATAAATCGGTATTGCAAACGAACTATGATACTTAGTGCGATGAGAAAGTTGCAGAATCAACCCGAATGTTTGAGCAAATTCTAGAAAAAACCCGATCTAAATCAGTTACGTAATTCTCTCGTGAAAAGCAGACAGACATACAAACAGGTCTAAAAAACTAAAAGAAATTTCGCGCTTGGACCACGAAATTTTTAAAACCGTTTCTTAGCAAGCACCTATGGGCCAAGGGTAACCTACATTCCAAATTTCAAGTCCCAAGTCCTCATGGTTTGGGAGATTTCGTGATGAGTGAGTCAGAGGTATTTGGCTTAATGTTGTCAAGTATATACAAGAAGGCGACAATGTCCAGCGAAGAAAGGCAAGTGGCCTGTGATAGGTAGATAGATAGTGAACTGTGTGGTGTACATTTGTGCGTCCAGGGGGGTCACGTCTTCTATCATCCACATCAGGGCTGAGATGTTAAATGACCGATGAGAAAAGGCTACAAGATGCATAAATAAAGGGGGCTGAGAAGCATATGTGGTAAACAGATATTTATAAATCCACGACACGATCAAAGGAGATGACTCACCATTGCACCATTAAGCCCATTTTAATAAATGGGCGCTTGCCAAGGCTGGTATACAATAAAAGACAATTTCTTCACTCTCCACCCACTAATCTTGATGTGGGTAAGACTAACATGCTCATTTAAACAGTCCAGACCAGCCTATTCTTTGCAAAAATGTCCTTTTTTTTTTAATTTTCAGGTGATCCCATGTTAGCTGAAATATATAATCCCCTCAGCATGTGCTGGGTCCTCTCCCAGTAAGCCATTCCTATGGGAGATGGAAAGGCAGCATCCTCCCTACATGTCTCCTCCGCAGTGCTAACACATCGTTACGCTCCTCCTATTAGACGGTGAGCCCATTAACTCAGAAAGTCATTTTCGGCGGCTCAAACAGGAACATTAACATCTAGTTATGTCAGTCTCCTGCTAATTTTCCTCTCTGCTCTAAACATGAATATTCATGTTTGTCTGAGGCTACTGGATGGACATATGTTCATTTGAAATGCGCACTCATATGCACAATTAACTGCAGTTTGTGAAGAACAGTCTCAGAAGCTGTATAAAAGCTGTCCCTCAATGGGACGTAGCAGAGGGGCTATCACGGTGTTCTGGCCCTGTAAGACCAATATTAGGCCTGAGGTTGCAGAGATGCTATCAGTCAGTTGGAACAGCTTTAGCCTGAAGTTTTTGGTCCAAATGGAGACCACCACCTGACTTGAATGTATTAACAAGAGGACCAGAAGAATCCTTGAACTACTCACACGCCAGAGTTTAAAAGGTCCTTTTGGTCACTGGGACGGCTTGGGTGCCCTCAGCTGGCATGTCCCTCTCAAACCCGGTTCTGATGACAGTCATGAGCCAGGTAATGAGGACTGAGAACTAGCAAGAAATGATGCAACGTGCTGGGTGCTTTTTCTTTTTTTTACAAAGTGCATAAAGCAAAGTGCAGTACAGGTTGTTAATCCATTAAAAGTAAATAAAATGGATAATCTCAACATGGAGGTTAAAAAGTTCAATAAATAGATAAACAATAAAAAAACAAATATAAAACTGAGGTTAAAATTACTAGCAGAATCCATCCATTTAAAACAATGATGAGCCACAGTTCTTTTCTCTCTAAAAACTATGTCACTGCTGCTCACCCGACCAGGTCTGCTCAGACAGCTGAGATGCCCACCAACAGGCAGAGTCATCCATTATAATAGGCACGAGTTCCTGCCAGCACCCTGGCTCTGTCCTCCCACTGCTGCTCCTCAGCCTTCTGTGGGAGCCACTCCGAATGGTAGGTGATCCTGGCTAGCCAAATGTGATCAGCAGAAGTGACCTCTAGCCCTCGAGCGCCGGCCACTTGCTCCTTTCAGGGCCACTTCCCTGACCGCCTGCCTCCTCTCAATATCAGCACTGGCTCTGACAATCCTTGACCCTGCCGCCCTTTACTTCTACTTTCTCTTTCACTTTCTCCGTCTCTCCTTTCCCCATTTCTGTTTCTCCTTTCTCTCTTTTATTCTTTTTTGTTCTTGATCTCCTTCTCAGGATCCGTTTATACCTGATGGGACGCAAGTGTCTAATAATGCACCACAGAGCGCTAATGAGGGAACTGGCTGAGCTGTACGCATCTGTGCTGTGAAAGCGTGCTATGCCAACACCCCATTCAATGCCCCAGGGCTGCTCATCTACGCTCGCTCCGAGCCCGAGCACGCGGCAATGGACCCCTAATGCGTCTCACCACAGTCATAGGGCAGATGGCCTTGGAGTCAGTGATGTAGCCGACGTCCCAAAAGAACCCAAATTAGACACGCACAGGGACAGTCACAACAATAAACAGGTTAAATCCCGTTATAGCAAATACCGAAGTAATGACATTTTCAGAATAAAAAATACTTTTTGTGGGGCCGTTCATAGAACATCATGTTAAATGAATTTTGTTTTAACAAAATGTAAATCTCAGTATAACAAACATTTTTTCAAGCGAAAATGGCCATTGAAGATAATAATGTGATGCAAAAAATAATGCTGCTCCTACACTTTTCACGCTGAGTCTTGGAAACGCTGAAGCAGGTTGTCTCAAAGACAGAGACAGTCTGTTGTGAAATTTCTAGTCTTGGGAAGGCTCAGCGAGTGTGCAGGTATAGCCAAATTCTGCGTCAGTGCTGCACTGAGCGTCCGCATGTAGTTGTGTTGTGTGCAGATCCTATACTGTTTGAGTTTCATAGCGCTTCTCAAACTTTTCTTTGAGATGAACAAAAAAAACGTGAGAAATGGTGTCAGTTTACTCTGAAAGAAAAATTAACAATCCTGGAAAAAGTTGATTCCGGAATGAAGAAAAATAACATGGCAAAAGCATTTTGGAATCGCACCTTCATCTTCATCTTACAACTCGTTTTCATTCTGTATTTTCATACATGTCTTTCTATTAAAAAAAAAAAAAAGTTACATCTAACATTTCTTTTCAAATAAAATATTGTTTGCAGTTTAAGAAGCGCTGTTTTTTTATACATGTATTGTCAAGCTTGAGTCTTACAAAAGACAGGAAGATGAGTCTAGGTTTTCAAGGAAAATGCACGTACTTTATTACCGATAGCTCTGGAAACGGACGAAGGTCCAAATCTTTAGAGTCCTGGTGCTTTCTGTCTTGCTCTATGGTTGTGAGACATGGACGCTATCCAGTGACCTGAGATGAAGACTGGACTCCTTCAGTGCTTCACCGCTGTTTTGACGTTGTGTTGCTCATGGAGTCCCGAATGAGGCACATGACCTGCATTGTGAGGGAGCGTCAGTTATGGCACTACGGCCATGTGGCTCGATTACCAGAGGGTGATCCGGCTCACAGGATTCTCATTGTTGAGGACCTGAGTGCTGGACCAGGCCAAGGGGATGCCCACGTAACACGTGGCTGCGGCACATAGATGGTCATTTCTGGAGGGTGGGACTGGACCATGTGTCTGCCAACTAGGATCCCGAGCTGTTTCGTCGTGTGGTGGGTACGGCAATGTGCTGTATCGGTGCATGCTCCCTAATCTGACCTGACCTTTATTACTGCATAGAGAAGGCAGGTACAGTCTCATGACTTCATTCAAAATAGGAGCTGTTAGGAGCCTCGGCACGGGCAATCATTCTGGCTTAGCTTCTATCATCATATTAGAAGAAAACCTGCGGCTCAGAATCACAGTGCTGGCAGACGCCGTCTGGAGAAGGCAGATCAGGACAGTGCGAGGAAGAGCAGATCAAAGCCTGGTATAAAATGTTAAAACATTGTGCGTAAATCACGGTATGCAGTAACCCTGATCCTGCAGAGGACAACCAGTTACTTTGCTCTTGGCTTACTGTTTTACCAGTTAGAGCAGAGCAGCTATGGAGCTGTCCTTGCAATGCTGCCATTAGACATGGCAAATCACCGGTGGCCCCCGGTCCAAACACTATAGTATTTTTCCAATATTCGTTTTAACAAAATTTTTATTATAACGAAATATTTTTATGATCCTGTGAGTTTTTTTATAATGGGTTTCCACCTGTACCATTTTTGAAAATAGAAAAAATATTTGTGAATTTTTAGGTTAAATAAAACAGTGGGAAGCAACTACACCATGTTACGTGAATCTTACAGACATCAGACAAGTTGACGGATGTGTGTGGTGATACCTGAAATCTGTAAAAGTTTGCGAAGATTTGCATCATGATAAGAAATAGAAAATAACTAAGCACTGCTCAATACAAGCAGCTGGAACAAGAAGCCATTGCCAAAGTATACCTAAGATAACATCTGTAAGGAAATTAGCAGTGAAAGACGGAAATAGCAAAATGCTATCATCGAGTGTCACAACCAGAGGTTATGGTACATCAGGCATCGCAGGGAGCTTGACAGAAGAGGCTTCTTCTCCTTGACCTCCTTGCCTACCTCTTCCCATTTTAGATGACCATGAGTTTACTAATAAAGATGGTGTAATCAGAATATAAATTTATATGTTTAATATGTCACTGTGCTCTGTACAAAAAATATTTTATAAATCTGCTTTTCTCACATGCACAGCTAAAGGCCAGATTTAGCACACAGGGGCTCATCATTTAGAACTGCTAGGCAAGCATTAGAAGACATGAAAGGGACAACTACGAAAATGAACATTTTACTATTTCTGTGTGTTAGAGTCAGCATGAAATTGAATCCTCTCTTTGCCTTGTTTGGAATGGCATGATTCACCTAAGTAAGGGCCTGCACATGGAGAAAGAGTATAAAGCCTTGGAACATTGCCCGGCACACCTTTGAAGCCGACGGACGGATGGGAGATAACGTCATCCGATCCTGAAAATCCTTCCAGTGCCGCAACGAAAATGGCAGACTGTATACATCGAGATCCCACTTCGGTAATAGTCTTGCTATGGCTTCCTCGTCTGTTATGCCACGAAAATTGTCATTAAAGAAAGCTATTCTCTTATGTGATTTCTTACCGCCGTATCACTATGGGAGGGATATTGCCTCGTTATAATATATCTATTTAGGTTCAGGGTACTTAAAACGATGGCAATCAAAAGAACTTATTCCAACCAGGGAGCTATTGCCCCCAAGAGGAAAACAGATGGGTAGAGAAACCTAACAACCCTAAACCAATAGAACAGAGTAATATAATAACAACATTGGGTTCTCAAAATGTTTCAAAAGTTAACGCTGTAGAAGTTTCCCCTACATGATACTACAAACTGGCCAGGCATAGAGCAAGTTTAAGTGAATTTGATATCTGAGAAACGTTTGCTTGAATAGTTACTGATGTCAGCGCATAGGTAGGAGAGTTTCAACACCCATGTGGTGTTTTCCTAGGGAATGATTAAAAAAAAAAATAGGAAACTGTCAAGGACATCTTGGAATCCCACCAGCCAGCTTAGAAATAAGGCTAGAGGGACACAACACACCCAGGCCATCATCTTTCATTTGACCCATAAATATCAGAAAAGTTGTAAAAGAGTATCAGATCCCAGACTAACAGACTGAGGAACTCATTTTTTCCAAGAGCTGTATTGTCAATCTCGCCTTCCCTGCCTCAAAGACTGCCAGACATACCCTTCAGTTCCCTATGGACAGCTCACACTAACACACACACACACTGACGCAAACATACACAAAAGTGTGTCAGTGCTTGGGCAGCTGCTATTTGTAATTTATATAAATGATTTGGATAGGAATATAAATAATGGTTAAGTTGGCAGGTGATACCAAGCTACGTGGACAGGCAGATAATCTTGAATCTATTGAATCATCACAGAGGGACTTGGACAGCAAACAGGCTTGGTCAGATTTGTGGTAAATGAAATTTAATCAAAGTAAATGTAAAGTATTACAGTACATGTAGGAAGTAAAGATTTTAGGATTTAATACACAATGGGAGGTCTGCAATTTGAGAGTACTCCTTATAAGAAGGATTTAGAAGTCGTAGTAGACTCAATACTATCAATTGCCAGACAGTGTTCAGAAGCCATTAAGAAGGCAAACAGAATGTCAGGTTATATAGCGCCTTGATGTGTGGAGTACAAGTCACAGGAGGTTCTGCTCAAGCTTTATAACACGCTGGTGAGGCCTCATCTGGAGTCCTGTGTGCAGTTTGGGTCTCCAGACTACAAAAAGGACATAGCAGCACAAGAAAAGAGCAACTAGGGTGATTCAGAGCTACAGGGGATGAATTATGAGGAAAGATTAAAAGAGCCGAGCCATTACAGTTTAAGGAAAAGAAGATGAAGAGGAGACCTGACTGAAGTGTTTAAAATTATGAAGGGAATTAGTCCAGTGGGTCAAGATGGTGAGTTTAAAATGAGTTCATTAAGAACACGGGGACACATTTGGAAACTTGTTATGGGCAACACATCATAATAATTGCAAATTGCAAACATACTGCTTTTTAAAAAATATTGTATATACAAGTACTTTTATACTGTATACAATAAGTATCTTTATAATACATAATGCTAGTTACACATTATACATACTGTATATATATATATATGTCACTCTTTTCTTACTGTAATCTCAGTGTAATTGTTTGTAATGCTTATGTTGATTTCTATGTCTATTTTTTACATGTACTTGCCTGTAAAAATGGAGATGTCAACTAAATTTTGTTGTACAGAAGTATAAAGACAAAGTGCTCGCTCCTTCCGTCTCTTGTACAGGTCAGAGTTTGCTGTGTTTAAATTGTTTCTATATTTTCACTGCAGCTGTTTGTTATTAATAGTTATGATTTAATTTGAAGGGTCTTGATTTGGTCTGTTTAATTATTATGGTGATGCTTTGTCATTTTAGATTGTTATTGCTTTTCATGAACGTCGCCATGTCGTTCACTGAAACTGTGCTGTTGTTGTAAATGGGGCTATGTTAACACAGAATGCTCCATTCTGTTTTGGCAGAGGTGTGATTAGCAAAAAAAGAGATCTGGAATGAAACCTTTTCAGATTTCCACCACTCTTCTCACATCCAAATCTGTCCCATCCCATTCAGACCAGTCCTGTCTCCTGTCCTTTGGGCCACTTGTTTCGATGTACAGAACACCAGCAGTAATAAACGCGCACAAACCAACAGTTCTGATCCTTTGTTTACTGTTTCTCTGCCTTGAGATCACGGGCTTATGAATTTGGAGATGTTCAACACTGAGCCGCAGCCTGCAACTGGATTTAAATGGGATGACTGGTTTGGCCATTCAAGAATTTTCCATTTTTTAGCTTTGAAAAACTGGAATTTGGGCAGGCAAGATGTTTGTGGCTAACTAGTGGTTTGCATCTTGCAGTGTGGTCTCCGTATTTCTGTTCATGAAGCTTTCTGCTGATAGTCGTCTCTGACACGTCCACTTCGGCCACCTGGAGACTGTTTCTGATCTGTAGGACAGTATGTTTGGACCCTCAGCTTGTTGTAGGATGAAGCGCCGTCCACCGAGTTTGAAGACATTTACTGAACTTGAGCAGATCAGATGTTTCCACACACCTCAGAATTCATTGTGCCGTCAGCAGTTCCATCATCAATGAAAAGAAGTGTGCCAGGACCTGTGGCAGCCATAACACCCCTAGCACCACCATGTTTAACAGATGAGGTGGTCTGCTTTGAACCTCTGGCAGTTCCTCTTTGTCTCCACACTTTGCTCTCACAATCACTCTCATGAGGTTCATCTTTGTCTTGTCTGCCCACAAGATCTTTTCCCAGAATTCTGCAGGCTCTTTGAAGACCTTTTTCACAAACTGCAATCTGGCTGTCCTGTTTTTGTGGTTTGCATCTCACAGTTCTGTTCATAAAATCTTCTGCTGGCAGTCGTCTCTGACCCCCTGAAGACTTTTTGTGATCTTTCAGACAGGCATTAGGGGCTTTATCTTTACCATAGTGAGGATTCTCCTGTCTTCAGCAGTAGAGGTCTTCCTTGGCCCACCAAGTACCTTTGTGATTACTGAGCCCACCAGTGCGTTCTTTCTTCTTCATGATATTCCAGACAGTGGATTCCGGTCATCCTAAGGTTTTACTGATGTCTCCAATGTTTTTCTTCTTCTTTTTCAGCCATTAGAAGGAAGCTGCACAAATTAGGTCTACTTGTGAGGTATACCAGGAGAAAACCAGAAAGAACATCAGGGTAAGACTAAAGTTTGTCTCTGAACACCTAAACAAAGACCAGCACTTCTGTAGCAATGTCCTCTGGAGAGGCATAGACAGAATTACTTGGCCACGGTGCTAGAAAACATGTTTGGTGAAACCCTAAGACAGCATTTGACCAGAGAAACCTGACCTCAGCTGTACAGCATGCTGGTGGAAATGTTATGGCTTGGGGCTGCTTTGCTGCATGGGGGCTTGTGCAGCTCACCATCAGAGAATCCACTAGGAACTCTTCATTGTACCAGGGAGGGTGCTTGAAGATAAATGTGAGGTCACCTGTCAGGAGACAGAAGCTCAACTGAAAGTGGACATTACAACAAGACAATGACCCAAACATACCAGTAAATCTACTATGATTGAAAATAAAGAAAATGGAAGGTTCTGGAATGGCCACGTTAAAGCCGAGGTGCTCCTGGGGGGGATTTGAAATGGGCAGGACACTCCTCAGACATCACACAGCTGAAAGAATTCTGCATGGAGGAGTGGCAAGAACGTTCTGCCAGTCAAAGTCAGAGACTGCTAGACAGTTTGAGGGAATGTTAACCTGAGGGGGCAACACCAGCAACTACAACCAAGGGGGTGGACTTCTTTTTTCCACAAACGGAAATGGCATATTGCACAGCCGGAAGGACTCTGGATGGAGGAGTGGGAAAAACTTTCATGTCAGAGACTGCAAGACAGTGAGAGGAAATGCCAACTCGATGAGGCTCGTATCAGAGCCAAGGTGGGGGTTTAACTTTTCTCACTGACAGAAACGGCACATCTGTCCATTTTTCATACAATAAATTATTGGAAAGTCATCCATCCATCGATCCATTATCCAACCCACTATATTCTAACTACAGGGTCACGGGGGTCTGCTGGAGCTAATCCCAGCCAACACAGGGCGTAAGGCAGGAAACAAACCCCGGGCAGGGTTTCAGCCTACCGCAGGGCGCGCACACACACACACACACACACCAGGGACAATTTAGGACCGCCAGTGCACCTAACCTACATGTCTTTGGACTGTGGGAGGAAACCGGAGAACCTGGAGGAAACGCATGCAGACACGGAGAGAACATGCAAACGCCATGCAGGGAGGACCCGGGAAGTGAACCTGGGTCTCCTTACTGTGAGGCAGCAGTGCTACCACTGTGCCACCGTGCTGCCCTATTGGAAAGTCAAATATTCATAATTTTGTATTTAATTATATCACCTTTGCACAGTATCTATAGATTGTGGCAGATGGCTGGGCCCCGTACCTGGCCGGGATGCTCCGACAATGGAAGGAGTGGGCGAAAGAGTATTTTTAGGACAGTTTCACCCCCCACACCAATAGAGGGCAGCCACCTCGGCTTACAGCGGGGCCACGAGTTTGTAGCATGGAAGCTCAACCCTGCTGGGGCCTGTGGCCACCACCAGGGGGTGCCTGGACATTTACAGGACCCTGGTGTGGCTGAAGTGCTGCCGGAAGAAGGTCGTTGGGCACCCGGAGTCCATCCGAGAGCCATATAAAAGGGTCGCCACTACTCAATAGCCAGAGTCGGGAGGAAGAAGAACAAAGCCTGTGAGGAGGAGTGGAGGCGAAAATGACTGAATTATACTGTGCTGTTTACTCTGGACCAGAGGTAGCCAACACGGTGCCCGCGGGCACCTGGTCGCCTGCAGGGACCACGTGAGTTGCCAGCAGGGCATGTTCTAAAAATAGCACTAGACACTATGGAGCTCCGTCTAAAAATTGTATTTGTGTTGCTGTTCTTTTTGAATCAATGACACTTGCATTGATTAGGTGGGTAGTCTGCAGTCAAAGTTCAATATCGTGTGCAAGACAACCAAACGGCCGCAACTACGATGGGAGCAAGATGCAGTTTTTACCCCCTAAAAATAAAAAAAAACATGGCAGAAAAGCTAAGGAAAATTTCGAATCTCTATATATAATCTTCATTTGGATCTTGATCTTTGTTTGTCCGTGAATGAATTAGAAGAAGAAGCACTAGATGGCAGTAGAGAGACAGCTAAAACATAGGCATTGCATTAAGAATCTCCTCCAGGCTTATACTACTGAAGACTGTAGTACGCCAGTCACACCTCAAAACACAGACATTCAAACTAAACAAATTGTTGTGCTTTAAATTAACTAAAGAGATCTTCATTTAGATCTTGATCTTTGTCTGCGAATTCCACGCATGCGTAGACCACCTTCCAGTTTAGTACGTTGTTGTAACTCATGGATGTCAACAATGTGCCGGAATAAAGAAAGGGGTGGTGGACAGTGTTACGCTGGTTAGCTCCTGAGGCCTGGTTAGAGAATGAGATTGCCGAAGATAAAAGATACGTGACTACGTAACATATGAATGAAAGAAAGACAGTGGGTAAAATGAATGACAACGTAACAGCACGTTCCGGAAATTATTATTGTTACGTTGTAGCCGGCGAGTGCTGCGCGTCTCACAGTTGTACCGTGGCTTGCTCACATGTCAGTGAAGTGATCCCTATTTATGCTTTAAAGAGCCTGGATACCTATGTGTCCCCCTTTTATAACCATTGCTCCGTGTATATTGCCTTACTCTTTGGATTGCCACAAAGCAACCTGCGAGATTGGAGAAAGGTTGAGAAGACATCGTGAGAGGAAATGACAGCGTCGTGAAAACGAGACGGACTGTAAACGGACAGAAGCAGAAATGCTCCTACACCACCACATAATCACGATTCGGACAGTGATTCCGAGTAGGCCGTTCCTATCGAATCAATGTCCAAGGGTTTTCTTTTGTAATTTTGTTTCCCTTATAAAAATCATAATGCTGTGCGACGAAGGGCCCAGTTCACGAATGGCAGCCGCGTTTAAACAGGGAGCCCTTCACAGACAACTTTAACACGTGCAACGTAGTTGGGCGCACATGGCTACTATATTAATAATATCATTAAAGGTGAACCGTGCAACTTTATGTTGTTCAGGAAGTTTGCATCAAACAAGTAGCCCTTCGCATTACTCAGTACCCTTGAAGTAGCTCTCAGCTACAAAAAGGTTGGTGACCCCTGCTCTGGACATTGTGCTCTTGTGTGGAGCAAAGGAAGTCCCCCCGTATAAATAAAGGTGTGTTGTGTGGGAATTTGTGTCTCAGCCTGTCTGTCTCAGGGTTAGGGCCGTCTTAACAGCATTATAGGCCCCTGTGCAAAGCACTGTACTGGGACCCCTACCTACACAACCACTCAGCAAGTCACAATATACTTAGATTAGCATGGGGCCCCCTATGCTCGTGTGACCCCCTGGGCAACTGCCCAGCATGCCCATGTGTTAAGACAGCCCTGGCTGTATGTGCCCTGTTGGTCCACTTCCCAGTGTGCCCATGCATTAAGATAACCCTGGCTGTATGCACCCCGGTGGTCTACAAGACGCTTGTTTAAATGAAGATCAAATCTTGATATTTCCACGGATGTTAAAAAAGATGAAAAACCTTTCCCGGGGTGTACTGTACTTACTTTGTGACGCGAGTGTACGGACGTAGGGCCTGAACGTTCATCCGTCACCCTAATGTACACCATCAGCAGCCCCAACTCTCAAAACACAAGGGGCCCATTTGCGTTTGACTAATAACGCTAACTCAGACTCTGTCAATCCCACAGTGTCACTTCTTTACTTGGGAATGGACACGTAAAACAGACACAGTGGTGCACGGCAGACTCGGAGAGTGAAAAAAACATACGATTGTCAGGCGCCGAGCTATAATTGACTAATTTTCAAACCAATCATTGTCAATATAAGTCACCGGCACATTCCAGAAACTTGTAACTCAGCGCTGAAATGTGGTTCCCCATGTTGTTAAACTGATGGCAGATCAAAGGGCTCCTGAGTTATGGGCTCAGTGCTGACAAAATCAATATTCTAAAAGCACCAAGGATGGAGGGCTGCTGGATCTCTGGAATCTTTTAAAATTAAAAAATATTGCTTGTTCTTATAAAACTGCTTACAGTGACTATTTAAAGCTGGCAGCCATTAAGTTTTATCACAAGCACCTGAGGAACGGCTGCAAAGAGGAGGAAAAATCTTCTTTTTTCTCCTGCACTACTGACAGTAGCAAATTGAAATGGAGTGGCTGCATATGGCAGAAACAATCTACACATTTACAAATCTCCCAAAACATCATTAAATCATAACACCAAAAGATGTGCGTTATATATTATCAGCGCCACCTTATGTATTCTTGGTTCTGCTGTTTATTATACTTTTGTTCTTGGCAGGAAAATCTGTCATTTAGTGAGCCGCAGCAGCTGTGTGGAGAATTGTAAATCAGGCTGGAAATTGTTCTTCAGAAAACTAAGTTAATAAACCCAAACACCTTCACGCTGCGGAGGCCTTGTGCTATCGGCGACGCATGTAAGCAGCGCAACGGGCCACAGTGCCGCCGGATGGATGGCAAGTTGTCGCTGCTTATACAGCGCCCTCTATAATGTTTGGGACAAAAACCCACTTCTCCTTGATTTCCCCCTCTGTAGTTTAAAATTACAAATCAAACAATTCAGAAATCGTGATTAAAGTGCACACTACAGACTTTCATTTAAGGGGATTTCCATACTTTCCAGTCATAAAACGCTTTTTATACACGTTGCCCCCATTTCAGGGCACTATAATGTTTGGCACACAGCAATGGCAGGTCTATTAAAGCTGCTGTCATATTTCGTTCTTTGTCGCTTATCCCTCACATGCATTGACTGTCTGAAGACTGCAATTCACAAACATCACCAGATGCTGAGGGTCTTCTCTGGTGATGCTCTGCCAAGTCTCTAATGCAGCCATCTTCAGCTTCTGCATGTTTCGGGGGGCTTGTCCCCTTAAGTTTTTTCTTCAGCAAATGGAAGGTCTGCTCAATTGGATTTAAATCAGATGACTGGTTTGGCCATTCAAGAAGTTTCCATTTTGTAGCTCTGATAAACTCCTGTGTGGCCTCAGCAGTGTGTTTGGCTCCTTATCCTGTTGTAGGATGAAGTGCCGTCCAGTGAGTTTGGAGACCTTTCCTGAACTTGAGCAGATCAGATGTTTCTACACACCTCAGAATTCATTGTGCCGCCAGCAGTCACATCATCAATGACGTGAAGTGTGCCAGGACTGTGGCAGCCATAACACCCCCAGAACCACCATCTTTAACAGATGAGGTGGTCTGCTTTGGATCTCGGGCAGTTCCTTGTCGTCTCCACACTTTGCTCTCGCCATCACTCTGATGAGGTTCATCTTTGTCTCGTCTGTCCACAAAACCTTTTCCCAGAATGCTGCAGGCTCTTTGAAGTCCTTTGTCACAAACTGTCATCTGGCCGTCCTGTTTTTGTGGTTAACATCTTGCAATGTGTCCTCTGTGTTTCTGTTCATGAAGTCTTGTGCTGATAGTCGTCTCCGACACGTCCACATCGGCCCCCTGAAGACTGTGTATGCTCTGTCAGACTGGTGTTGGGGGCATTTTTCTTTTCCATAGTGAGGATTCTTCTGTCATCAGCAGTGGAGGTCTTCCTTGGCCTACCAGTCCCTTTGTGATTCCTCAGACCACCAGTGTGTTCTTTCTTCTTCTTGATATTCCAGACAGTTGATTTCAGTTATCCTCAGGGTTTATTGATGACTCTAATGGTTTTATTCTTGTTTTTCAGCCTCATGATAGCTTCTTTGACTTTCACTGCCATAGCTCTTGTTCCTCATGTTGAACAATGGCAACTTCAGACTCCAAATGGTAGAAGCAAGCTGAGGTATCTTATGAAGCCATGAAACCAACCTGAGGAATCACGTCTGAAATTGGGGGAGTTGGCAAAAATCCTTAAATTAACTACGATGTCTGAATTGTTTGATTTGTAATTTTAAACTGTGGAGCAGAGGGGTAAGTGGGTCTTTGTCACAAACATTATGGAGGGCACTGCAGATGCCTAAAAATTTTAAATGCAGTGTCTATTTAATTTCTCCTTGGGATTAATAAAGTATCTATCTATCTATCTATCTATCTATCTATCTATCTATCTATCCATCTATCTATCTATCAATCAATCAAATTAAAAGATGTTATCATCTGCAAGAATGTCAGACAGAGCGCTCCGTGCTCAGGAATGTTTCATGTGGCCTTATCAGTAGGAAAGATAACGAGGTCAGCCCATGGACCTTGGAAGTTTTCACAGTTTAATTTTATTCAACAATGAATCACAGTGGATTTCATTTAAGCCCAATCTGTGAAAACTCCAATACCAGCTGCTTGAAACTTTAGGGTGGACCATAAAAGCCCTAAGGTCACCATTGCCTCCATATCTGTCACCTCTTAACCTAGGAAAAAGAGATGGATGACCTGTGGTCAGTGCCTATACAAAGTCTTCACCCCTTTGCAAGTTTTCAGACTTTATTGTTGTGAAACATTATCCAAGTAGATTTGTCTTTTATGACACTGATGAATAGAAAAAAAGGCACAGCCTCTGGAAAGGGGTGTGTGGCGCTCCTGATATCTCTCAAAAGGACGAAGGTCCAAGACTTTAGAGTCCCGGTGCTTCCTGTCTTGCTATATGGTTGTGAGACATGGCCGCTATCCAGTGACCTGAGATAAAGACTGGACTCCTTCAGTACTGCGTCTCTTCAGAGAGTCCTTGGGTACCATTGGTTTGACTTTGTGTTGCTCATGGAGTCCTGAATGAGGCACATGACCTGCATTGTGAGGAAGCGTCAGTTACGGCACTACGGCCATGTGGCGCAATTAGCAAGAGGGTGAACAGATTCACAGAATCCTCATTGCTGAGGACCCGAGTGGTTGGACCAGGCCAAGGAAACACCCACATAACACTTGGTTGCAGCAGATAGAGGGTCATTTCTGGTGGGTGGCACTGGACCGCATGTCTGCCTGGGGGGTTGCCAACCAGGAGCCCGAGCTGTTTCATCATGTGCTGGGTACGTGTACCAGTGCCTGCACCCCAACCTGACATGACCTGACATACCATACATTTTCTAAGCCCGCTTAATCCTGAGCATACATACTTTTGATTGGATGGTTATAAAGAGATCCATGGATCAGCCTTGCTGTGGTTGCTCTAGGCCATCTAGAAGACGATCAAACTTGACCACAGAGAAACTAAAAGTTGTAACAAGGTTTCTGCAGGTGAACCTGTGGATGGATCATTACCGACACTTGAGGCGTGAGAGTGGAGGGCCGAGAATGACATACCAGTGAATACACTTTCTAAAATCATTAGGACATAGTTCCCCAAAAAACAGAGGCACTAAAAATAAGCAATACAAGAAGCCTCTGTTTGATTTTACTATCCAGCCATTCGCTAATTCTGCTTAATCCAAATTTTGGGTAGCAAGGAGTTGCACAAGGTTTTCTTGTCTTCTTAGGGAGTCAAGGCTGGGGGGACTATCAAAAAACAAGGCCTATTAAAGCCCACTGAGGCATTCCTTGTGTGATTTTGGGTTATACGAGACATACATTGTTGTTGTTGTATGCACTACTCAGATGTATGGAACGTTTACTCCAACTCCTATTGGGCCCATTTAGATGTCGCAGTCAACTTAACCTGCATATCTCAGTGATACGGGTGGCAACTCCACAAGAAGTGGCTCACGCCTAATCCCCAGGAGCAGTCAAGCAGAAACGCTTACCACTGTGCCACCCACAGATTCTACCACCATCAGAAGTTCTGCAGGAGGGATGTGGCCTGTCGATGGAAGTTCAGCACACAGTCCATGACATCGATTTTATGTATGAAGAGCAGTGTGACATAGAAGTTGACGCACTGGACCATAGATCACAACGCTGCTGGTTTGGCCCCTTCCACCAACTCTGTGACTGAGTGATGTAATTTAAACTGTGTCATCTGCAGAGCAGTAATCAATAATCAACAGGCACCGAGCTCGCCATTCAGTTCAGACTGCAAAACAGGCTTCATGGTCAGGTCTCAGCCAGGGATCCTACCCTGGGAGGGGTGCAAATTCATGTTTTTTTGTCTCTTTATGTTTTTTATGTGCATCACTCTTTACTTCTGGTTTATTCTAAATAACACTCAGAGGCCACTTTATTAGGTACACCTGTTTAACTGCTTGTTAATGCAAATATCTAATCAGCCAATCACATGGCAGCAACTCAATGCATTTCAGCATGTAGACGTTGACAAGACGACCTGCCGAACTTCAAACCGAGCATCAGAATGGGGAAGAAAGGTGACTAAAGTGACTTTAAATGTGTCATGGTTGTTGGTGCCAGACGGGCTAGTCTGAGTATTTCAGAAACTGATAATCTATTGGGATTTTTACGCGCAACCATCGCTAGGGTTTATAGAGAGTGGTCTGGAAAGGGGAAAATATCCAGTGAGCGGCAGTTCTCTCGGCCTTGTTGATGGCAGATGTGAGAGGAAAATGGCCAGACTGGTTTGAGCTGACAGAAAGGCAACACTAACTCAAATAAACACTCATTACAACTGAGGTATGCAGAACATGCAGGTAAGAATTTCATTGAACTCTGTACATGTGACAATAATGACCCAATAAAACTAGACAGTGGAACCTCGGGACACGAATGTCTCGGACCACATACAAATCGGGTGACGACCAAGCCAGTTTCCCTTCCGGTTTGTACGCGGCGATGATTTCCGCACGTACATTGTTCTCAGTCAGACGTGCATGCATTCGCTGTGAACTCTTTGTGCTCTATTTCGTGTGCTTTTGCATTAATTTTGCAATTAACCATGGCCTCTAAGCAAGTGATGAGTGGTAGTGTTGGTGAGAAGAAAGGTTCGAAGAAAATTGAAATCGAATTAAAGAAAGAACTTATTGAAAAGTATGAACGTGTTACTGATCTTGCCCTGCCGAGTACAAGAAGTCAAAATCTACGATTTCGACTATTCTAAAGCAGAAAGAGGCCATTAAAGCAGCTGATGTTGCAAAAGAAGTTACAGTGTTAACCAAGCAGAGGCCTCAAGTGCTGGAAGAGGTGGAAAAACTGTTGCTAGTGTGGCTGAACGAGAAGAAACTTGCAGGGGATAGCGTAAGCGAGGCGATGTTATGCGAGTGGCTAGTTCTTCCTCCTCACTTCCTTCATGCCAGAACTCGACTCATGCAAGGTTAGTTTTCTTGGTTGTTTATGGTTAGTTTTTGTATAAATTAGGGATTTTTCAAATGTTCATATTTTTCCCTGTGCTTAAAACTCATTAAAAAAAAGTGTTTACAGCGAGCGGTTCGTAAGGCTGTAGCGTGAACTCTTGCAATGTTAGTTTTCTCTGTCGTTCAAGGTTTTCTTAGTGTTATTCAATATTTTTACATTTAGTTTACTATTACACTGTGCATTCTATGGTATAATTAGCTATTTTTGTGCTTAAAAATCTTTAAAAAAATATATTTACATACAGTTTGTACGGTCTGGAACGGATTAATTGTATTTACATACAATCCTATGGGGGAAATTACTTCGGGTTTTGGAATGAATTACGGTCATGACCCGAGGTTCCACTGTAGCATAAAGTTACTGTGATGCAGGAACATCCAAATTTAAAATGTATTTTTTGTTTTCAGTGCTAACATCAAACATTGCCTTAACAATGGCTGTCCTTTTATTTCATTGCTTGAACGCCTTGTTGATCTAATATCCTGTCTGGGTCTATAAAAAGCTTACAGTATAACATTTGATTGGAGATGAAATAAAGATATCAGCACTTCACATGGAGCGCAGACTTCTCTGCCATGACATTAGGTGTGTTTTCAGGAATCAATGAGTTCCTGTATAATGTAGGCCCTGAGCTACCTGTGGTCACAAGGTTGTGTGTTGCGTTCCCATCATACAACAGGCACTGTAACCGTTATACAAAGCAGTGTGAAGAGCGGTGTGATTGGGAGTTCATGGGGGACCCACTTTATTGCTTCAAAGCGATCACAACTTCACGGAGGAGATTATTGCTTTTGATGTGATGCATGATGCAACGCACAAGGGAGTCAGATATGAAGAGTGGCGCCGTGCATAGTGTGGCACAATCTGGAGATCAAGGGGACCCCCACCACCCCGTGGCTTAGAAGCGATCGCGACTTCACGGGAGAGATTATTACTTCGATGCAGTGAATCGACTCCCTCTTCAGACATATAAGGCTACAATGGAGTGCAATATTTCCGATAACACCTGCACAGCAATTCAAAAACAGATGCACTGCAAAGTTAAAATTGCTGCGCTGCCTCCAGGACCGCCAGCAGGAGAGGTGGGCTGAGTGTTATATCCTAATCAGTCCACTTTGTCCACATGCTGGCAGAAAATGTCAATCAAACCTTGAAATCAGTGATGTTTCATGATCAGGGCTTGCACAGAAATCAATACGAGACCTCAACCTTCTCTAGCAGGGTCTAAATTCCATCCTCTTAAAAAAAACAGTAATTCACCTTCATGAAACACGCCACCTGTAGCAAGGAACCTAAGAGAATGTGTATATCTGTGGCTCATTCACAGGTGACAATTGCGCACACAATGCTTGATTCATGTCATATCACAGAACAGTAACTAACTAATAAATAATTTACAAATGACGCCAACCTCCCAAGACGCCGATAGCACCACGGTTAAGTCAGACAGCGCACATTACTCAATTTTGGCGAATTGCGACACAGCCTTCCTCTTTGTCACAGCCCCTGAAATGCCATGTTGCATTTCGGAAGTTCTGCAGTAAAGCAAAAGCAACTATAGTACCAAAAACATTTTAACAAGACTAAAGACATTTTTCAGATCAGTGTGTTTTTTATGACTCTCAAAAAAGTCTGCAAAGAACAGATGGCTGAAGCTCTGTAGCAGATGTTTCTTACCATACATGAAATGTGGATATCTTTATCAAGAGGAATTTAATACTGTCTTAACTGGAGCAGAAGTTCCTCCAAAAATTTTCTTTTGCAGCAGACATAGATTCTGCCGTGAAAGAGAAAGAATTCGCTCATCAGGGTATTATGAATGTACAACTGGAAACTACCTGAGGATTTTTTAACTCAACAATTCAGTCATATGTTGCAATAAAACCCTGGTCGTTTCCTGTAGAAAGATGAAATATATGTTTGAATGGTGTGAAGGACGGCACACATGGACAGGAAACCCAGCCGGGATGGGACAAGAAATAATATCCAGCTGGGAGACCAGTTTGATGCAAGGACAGAGGGAGACAACCTACTCAGGACTGTATACACCCCTAATACACTAGATGGCAGTGTCTCTGGCCTAGGATTTTCATATGGACACTCGCAGAGCATGCTGGGACCTGTAGTCTCATGGGGCATCCCTGTTGGGTTCCACAGAGGTCTGCCAGGGGGAGTTGTTGGGATTAGTTTGAAAGTTTGTGAACCCTTTAGAATTTTCTCTATTTCTGCATAAATATGACCTAAAACATCATCAGATTTTTACTCAAGTCCTAAAAGTAGATAAAGAGAAACCAGTTAAACAAATGAGACAAAAATATTATACTTGGTCAGTTATTTATCGAGGAAAATGATCGAATGTTACATATTTGTGAGTGGCAAAAGTATATGAACCTTTGCTTTCAGTATCTGGTGTGAACTAAACGTTTCTGGTAACTTCTGATCATTCCTGCACACCGGCTTGGAGGAATTTGAGCCCATTCCTCCGTACAGAACAGCTTCAGGTCTGGGATGTTGGTGGGTTTCATCACATGAACTGCTCGCTTCAGGTCCTTCCACAACATTTCGATTGGATTAAGGTCAGGACTTTGACTTGGCCATTCAACATAAAAATTAACTTTATTCTTCTTTAGCCATTCTTTGGTAGAACGACTTGTGTGCTTAGGGTCGTTGTCTTGCTGCATGACCCACCTTCTCTTGAGATTCAGTTCATGGACAGATGTCCTGACATTTTCCTTTAGAATTCTCTGATATAATTCAGAATTCATTATTCCATCAATGAAGGCAAGCCGTCCTGGCCCAGATGCAGCAAAACAGGCCCAAACCATGATACTACCACCACCATGTTTCACAGATGGGATAAGGTTCTTATGCTGGAATGCAGTGTTTTCCTTTCTCCAAACATAATGCTTTTCATTTAAACCAAAAAGTTCTATTTTGGTCTCATCCGTCCACAAAACATTCTTCCAATAGCCTTCTGGATTGTCCACGTGATCTTTAGCAAACTGCAGATGAGCAGAAATGTTTTTTTTGGAGAGCAGTGGCTTTCTCCTTACAACCCTGCCATGCACACTATTGTTGTTCAGTGTTCTCCTGATGGTGGACTCATGAACATGAACATTAGCAAATGTGAGAGAGGCCTTCAGTTGCTTAGAAGTTACCCTGGGGTCCTTTGTGACCTCGTCGACTATTACACGCCTTGCTCTTGGAGTGATCTTTGTTGGTCGACCACTCCTGGGGAGGGTAACAATGGTCTTGAATTTCCTCCATTTGTACACAATCTGTCTGACTGTGGATTGGTGGAGTCCAAACTCTTTAGAGATGGTTTTGTAACCTTTTCCAGCCTGATGAGCATCAACAACTCTTTTTCTGAGGTCCTCAGAAATCCCCTTTGTTCGTGCCATGATACACTGCCACAAACATGTGTGGTGAAGAGCAGACTTTGACAGATCCCTGTTCTTTAAATACAACATTTATTTATGTGAACCCTTTAGAATTTTCTCTATTTCTGCATAAATATGACCTAAAACATCATCAGATTTTCACTCAAGTCCTAAAAGTGCCCACTCACACCTGATTGATTCCCATTGACTCGAATTTAACTTTCAAACTAACTGCTAATCCGAGAGGTTCACATACTTTTGCCACTCACAAATATGTAATATTCAATCATTTTCCTTAATAAATAAATGACCAAGTATAATATTTTTGTCTCATTTGTTTAACTGGTTTCTCTTTATCTACTTTTAGGACTCGAGTGAAAATCTGATGATGTTTTAGGTCATATTTATGCAGAAATATAGAAAATTCTAAAGGGTTCACTAACTTTCAAGCACAACTGTAATGTATGTGTTTACCAAAGTTACCAAAGTTTCCTTTCTTTTCATTTACTAAAACTAGTGCAACACCTGAACGTTTGGAAGAAATATGCCTAAATTATTCTTACAAAGAGTCTGCAGTGTCTGGGGTATGTGATTTTGGTTTAACCAGCTCTAAAGTTTAGGATCAGACTTGAGCCAAGCCTGTAAGAAACAAAATAGAATCACACAATGTTCTTAACTTAATGCTAAAATACAGAATGAGCCCAGTATTTTATTTTTTAATTTTCTGAGTTAAAGAAGGGAAGAGAACAACATCTGGCACCACTTATATCCATAACATAGAACACATTTCTACCAAGTCTTGGTAAAACATTTTAAGCTATTAAACACGGAACACAGACATGCATGCATCATTAATAAAAACTGTAAAACGTCTGTAAAGTCAAAATGAAATGTGGGTTAAAAACTGCAACAAAGCACCAGAAATCAGGCATCTTCAGAACACACATAGATGGAGAATAAAAAAATAAACATAATCTGGGTTTAACAATAACACCTGTCATGCATGTATTCCAGAATTGAGGGATCATTTTTGACCCGAGCAACCCGCAGTAAGGAGCTCTGTCAAAGCCAGACTGATTTACAACACTTTTGAACCTACTTGAGGGGATAAGTTGTGGTACAGCGGGTCCGCGGCTTTCAATAAAAATCCCGGGTTTTAAATCCATATAGGTGTGCCATTCTCTGTGGGCACGATTGCACGACCACGGGGAGTTAATGAGGTAACGGAAGCGAGTCGCACCTGCACGTGTGGGTGCGGTCGTTCTTGATTGCCTCATTGGCTTCCTGCGCTGTGTGATTAAGGCGCTGTGCCCAGGGAGGCGCGCGGAGATATGTATATATACGGGTCGATACCAGGAAAGGGGATATGGAGATATAGATGGAAAAAATGGAAGGACTGAGGAAAAGAGAAAGGAGGTTAAAGGACGGGAAAGAGAAGTCCTAGGAGGATGATCTGGACACCTCTAGTAGGAGACACCACGAGCTGGGGCCCCGCGGAGGAGCGTTTGTTTGTGGTGCTCTAGGGGCTAGTTTGCCTCATTGAAAGTTTGAGTGAGTGGGGTGAGCAGAGCAGGTGTCCTCCCGAGGGATCTGAGGAGCGACTATGGATGTGCGAAGGATGAAGGGAGGAGAGATGACCTCAACGGTCTGGCAGTGATGTCCAGAAGGAGGCCAAGATGGAGGTTAGCTGAAGGAGCTCGTGGCTGTTGGGTCTCCGCCGGCTGCGAGAGCAATGGGTGAGTCGGGGAGAAAGAGAGACGGAGGTGGGCCGGAGAGGAAAGGGAGAGAGAGACTGCATTTTAACTTCTGCATTTTTAACCTCGAGTTTTAAAGGATTTATTTATTGATAATTTTATTCTCACTGGTCAGCTCATCTTGGTGACATTATCGACGGTGTTGGGTTCAGGGCTCCCATAGGGACATTGAAAGAGTGGAGTGAAACCGCATTGTCACATAAGTGCCAAGATGCACCATTTACGTTCATTTCTTTCTCATTTTTTCCTGATCCTTGGACGAATAAAGGGGACGACCCAGTGGGTGTCCCAAAATGTCTCACTTGTCGAGTCCGTCATCACTGCACCCGGCCACACACCCCACTTCAGTATACAATTCCAAGGTAGGAAAAACTACAGAATTATTAGGCAAGTCTAGATGAGTCTTGCCAGTAATCTCTATATTGCTCACTAAATATAACATATTAATGCTTCTAAACCCCATAAGAACATTCAAAGTTGGTCAAATGACAAAAGGCCACTCAGTTCATCAAGCTAGTTCATTTGGTTAACTAAGAATTAAGTTTTCCCAATATCTCATCCACATACTTCTTAAAAGTTCGAAAGATTTCTGTTTAAAAAACATGACCTGGTAATTTGTTTCAGATTATCCTATGACCCTGTCAGGAAAGCCAGGGGCGACGACCCGGACGGGACGCCTTGAGGGACCGGAAGAGGGCCTGCGCCCACCTTGGATTACGTGGGGGCCGCCACCCTGGTTGCTTTGGGGGCCACGGGTTGAGGGCTTGGAAGCCCAAACCTGTAGGGGCCAGTGGTCACCACCAGGGGGCGCCCCAATGCCTTGGGAACCCTGGACCCCGCCACACCAGGAAGTGCTGGGGGGAAGAGAAGCAGGGACACCCGCAGTGTTTCCGGGAGTACAGCCGGCACTTCCGCCACACGGGGGCGTGTCGTTGGGTGATTGCCGGGGAGCACCTGGAGCATATCCGGGTGAAGATAAAAGGGGCCGCCTCCCTTCATTCTGGGCTGGAGTCGGGTGGAAGCAGGACAAAGCAGGAGAAGAGAGTATGGAGGCGGCCAGAAGAAAGGCAACGTGTGTGATAGGCCTGGATTTTGGGGACTTGGGGTTTGTGTGCACTGAACTTTATTGTAAATGGTATTGTAAATAAACGTGTGGTAGTGGAAAACAACATGTCTGCCTGTCTGTGCCCGGGTTCCGTTCACACCCACTTGGGGCCTTTACATGCCGTCAATAACTCGATCATTCACAGAAACCCGATTTCTACAATTTCATGTAAGCCCTTATTCTGATTAGAGAATTTTAGCTTCTGAGAAACCTGATTAAAAGAAGTAGATTTCTCTGTGAATAATCTGGATTATGTGGCCGTGTAAACCCTTAACTGGTGAGAAAGTATTCCACAAAACACCGAGAAAGGTTTGGGGGCAGCCATCTGTATACTTGAAACAGGCTGCTAAATTGGAAGTCCATCCATCCATCACTTTTCCAACCTGCTGAATCCGAACACAGGGTCACGGGGGTCTGCTGGCGCCAATCCCAGCCAACACAGGGCACAAGGCAGGAACCAATCCCAGGCAGGGTGCCAACCCACCGCAGTAAATTGGAAGTTGTGGTTCAAATGGTAAGGATCTTAACAGACTTCAGTCGAACACAGAACAGCACAGACAGGAAAACATGGCGGTTTGAAAACCGGGCAGGGGAAGTGACGTCATCGGGGGGCGGGGGCGGAACCGGAAGTGACATCATCGAGTCCAGGTGAAATTTCCTGTAGTTGGTCTGCCGATGAAAAAGAGGAAGGGTCAGTGCACCCTTGGTCTGGCATGGAATTATCCCTTTATGAGCCCTTCAGCTGCCTCCCATGTGCACGTGTGTGACACCGGGTTACTGTTCAGGATTTTGTAGTCTGCGCATATCCGTTTCATCACACACGCTTTCAGCAGCCACAGGTAGAAGCATCCACAAAATAAATTTCCTGGGGCACTGCATTATTCTTTGTCCTGTCTTAAAATATTTTGTCTCAATATTTCAGAAATTGCTAAATTTATGTTGATGAGCTGAACCTACAGTGCTAAACTCAGCAATACAATCTCGAGAGCAGCAGGGTAATACGTAAGAAATAATGTGCGTCATGTAGTCTGATTACTTTTTAAAGTAACTAGGGGGTTCCCCCTCTGCTCGCTTCGCTCGCCCACCCCCGGTTTTGGTTTACCGCATATACAATTTAAAGAGATTGTTATTTTCATGGGAATTGTTACATACGCATTATTTTCACTTTTACTTTAAAACTTTTATAAAAACAATACTGTCCTTTATTTCCGGCCCCGGGCTTGGTTAAATCTCTTTCTCGCAGGACGTAATGCTGCTTGCGTTGTGAATGGGGCCGGGGTCGCCCGCACTGGGGGGGAGGTGCGGCTGAACGTATGCTAAGGAGAAGCGGTTGGATCATCATCTGCTGGTTTGTTGCTGCTGCTGATGGCGAGCTGCGTATTCTGCTTGTCGCACTGCACGTTGATCATTTAGGATCATCTGCTGGCTTGCTGCTGCTCTTGGAGAGCTGCGTGTTCTGCTTGTCATTGTTTTAAGAGCTGAGAGCACATGCAGCGTGTATGCCAAAAGCATTCCAACAACTGCTAGGTTAGATGTCCGTGAACTTGTTTTAAATGTTGTCTCACTGCCTTATCTCGCGTGATGTTAAAGTGTCCCTCGCGGGACATCAATTTGTCTTCCGAGAAGATCACGTCTCATCTCCATAGTCTCCCTTCCAAGATTTTTTTTTTAGAATAGAGAGATGAGTAACCTAACTCACTAAAAATACCTGCGTTATTATTATCACAGCAGCCCTGGGTGTGAAGTAGTCATACCGGTATGCCGGTCCTCTGCAGGGTTCAACTGGACAGCCAAGCAGATATGCAGCGTGCAGTCCAGTAACAGAAACCTATAAATAAAGAGTCATTTTGACTAAACATATTTAGAAAACACAAGAAAATTATCACAGGCTTCATGTTTATTTTTGGATTCACAGTGGCCGATGACAATGTTTAATGATGTTGAAGCGTTTTGCCAAAGGAAAATTCCAGAAGATTACTTGGAATATTAAGAAACCATGCTAGTGCTTGAATAAGGTTATTCACCTTAATCCGATTACGTGTGTGTACGTGTAACTTCACTGACTGTCTGAAGAAGTGTTTCCTGGCCTCCCTTTAGTCTCCACTAGGTGTCCTCAGATACGTTAATAATTACTTCATTGAAACAATTCTTATGGATCTGTTTTAGTGATGAGAATTTTGAAGACTTTGATGTGGTCAGTACACAGTCTGCTCTGCTCAAGACTACAGAGGTTTAATGCACTGAGCTGGACATTTCATTAGCCCCAGGATACCCTTCTCTGCAGAGCTTCCAGAGCTCATTTGTCTTTTTTGGCCAGATGATGCCTCAGGCCCAGGTGTTTTCACAGGACATTAATGCATATTATGGTGTCCATTTTATGACAAAATGTAATTCTTACTCTGGCAAAATTCCATCCTCCCTCCAACAAAATGCCATCCACATTTCACTGTCTGACAAAATGGCATCCTTCTTCCTGCCTCCCCCTAAACCTCTCTTCTTCCTTCTACCTCAGATGCAAAAACAAGAAAAACATAAGCTGGGTGCCTCAGAAATTTGCATGGTGGCCATTTCCACAATGACAGCAGATACCCATCTGGATGTCGGAGATCATAGGATGGATGCCGTTTTGGCAGAAGGAGGAGGATACCCTAAAATGGATACAATGGACCTCTGACTTTTCTCTTTTGAAATATGTAAACTTGCAGGTTGTTATTACCTCTGCCTGAGGCATTACATCCTATTCTTCTTATGTTGATTCATGGGTAAAGAATTTATTTAGGTCATTTGATTTGCTTCTCAATTTCAATTATTTTTTCCATGTTTATGTCTGAGGCTCCTTAAATTCTCTTTTACTATTTATCACTATAGCAGTAGTGGAAACACCATCTGGCTCAGAGCAGTCTTCCCTGCAGTGTGAGCTGTGACAGTCGCTATATAGGCGCCCGACCCGACATAGACTGACAACGGAGGAACAGGTAAAAATTTATTTTCTTCCGTTGGGGGGGTCAAGTCTTCCCCGTGTCTCTCAGATACAGCACAGTCACACATAACAAATCAAAAATATTCTTTTTCTTCCTCCACTCCTCCCAGGCAGCTTCGTCCTCCTCCTCCTGACTCCCAGGTAGTGGCTGCAGGCTCTTCTTATAGCCCACCCGGAAGTGCTTCAGGTGATAATTAACCTAATTCAGGCTGCATTCCAGCCCACAGGGGCTAGTTAAGCCATGCAGCTCCTCTGGGTGGTGGCCACGGAGCCCAACAGGGCTGAGCCCTGAAGTCCCACACCTGTGGCCCCGATGTAACCCAGGAGGGCTGCCACCACGCGTTCCGGGGGACGTAGTGTGCATCCCATGGCTGCTCCCCCGGATCCAAAGTCAAAGGGGCATCCCAACTGGGCTTAGGACCTGGCCGTCCAGGACAGAGCTAATAGGAGAACTCCTTGCTTCAGCTACACAGCGACCACCTCTGAATACCGCGAGCGGAGCACTTCCTGGTGATGTCAGTCGATCTCTCTTTCTGCAATCTCCAACCCATCTACAGTGCAAATCCCATTCTCGTCACCAAGTGAATTGTTGTGGACTCACACCACAAAGCATCTCAGGTCACACAGATTGTACCGTGGATAGGTGGAGTGTCCTCCGGGTGCTCCAGTTTCCTCCCACAGTCCAAAGACATGCAGGTTAGGTGGATTGGCGATTCTAAATTGGCCCTAGTGTGTGCTTGGTGTGTGGGTGTGTTTGTGTGTGTCCTGCGGTGGGTTGGCACCCTGCCCGGGATTGGTTCCTGCCTTGTGCCCTGTGTTGGCTGGGATTGGCTCCAGCAGATCCCCGTGACCCTGTGTTCGGATTCAGCGGGTTGGATAATGGATAGGTGGAGTGTAGTGGCGGTAATGTGCTGAAAAGGTGGGAAATGACAGACAGAAAAATCAGTTGAAGTCACCAGGAAACGCCCTGCTCGCAGTATTCAGAGATGGTCTCTGCAAGGCTAACTAAAGGAGTTCTTCTATTAGCTCAGTTTGTAAGGAGATTAGTTCTGAGCCATATTATTTCAGCTTCGTGACTGAACACTGGAAGTTCACAACAGTGAAAACCTTCAAACTCAGATGCTCTGTGTCCACGACAATTACACTGACAATGAGGATGGGATTTGCACTGTGGGCAGGTGGAGTGTTGTGGCAGCAATGTGCAAGAAAAGGTGGACAGAGATCTCAGGTGACTTCATCTGAAATTCTCCACTTGCAATGTTCATAAGTAGTCTGCGCAGCTGACTCAAGGAGCTTTCTTGTTAACTCACGATGTAAGGAGATGGCTTCTGAGCTAGACGTTGCATGTTTTCGCCCGACCACCTGCTGTCCACCACAGTACAAATCTGTGAACTGAGGTGCTTTGTGGTGCGAGTCCACAGCAATACAGGTGGAAATAAATGAGGACACAGTGAAGTAAAATTAGCGTACAATCAAATTTTGCCAGCAACTAAAACAGCTACACATATTACAGCAAGCACATGGTAACCAAACACTTAGTTGGTGTTCTGTTGCTATTGTACAACAACACTTGCATTTGGGGTCTGGTAACATGGGGTCAGGCCTATTCTAGGGCAGACAGGTGAGGTACTGATCTGGTCTTTTTACTTCCATGTTAATTAAACTTTGCTGATGGAATCAAAAATTCCCTATCGAGCTACGTTCAGCTTCTGATTCTACGGTTATCAAAATGTTAGAAAAGTTGAGTTAA
This sequence comes from Polypterus bichir lapradei, assembly GCA_026402145.1. NCBI lineage: Eukaryota > Metazoa > Chordata > Cladistia > Polypteriformes > Polypteridae > Polypterus > Polypterus bichir. The sequence continues at coordinate 14,722,309 of JANRMT010062814.1, read as the reverse complement.
GCATGGCGTCTGTGAAAAACCAAAATTGATTTTAATGAGTTGTTTTAAAAGGCTCCAGGACGACTACATATTAGCAAAGATGAAACATTTTAGAACAAGCGGTTTTCCTAGTCATCCGCCCTGGATGCCAAGACTTGTATACTACGATAACTTTTTAAAAAACTAATCTTCAAACGAGTTTTTGGTCCAGTACTTGTCTCCACAGCCTTCAAAAACATCTGGATTTCAACAATGACTGCTGCAGAAATTGTATTAATTTAACCAGGATTTTTGCAGTCAGCTATTCAGTCATGGAGCAGACTGCAATTTGAAAAATATTTGTATGTGTGATTTTGCAACAAATTGCTAAATTTCTGCAAGAGTCATTTTTTGAGATACATAATTAATTTAAATACCGGTCAAATTCTGTCTAGTCTTTGGACAAAGGCTTTTGATTTGCAGAATTTCTGCCTGAGTAGGTTTTGATGAGCATATTTTTTAAAAATATACACGCATGCACACATGGAGGCGCACACGAGTGCACAAGCACACACACGCTCAAAGAAATTTATAAGTGAAGATAATACCAAAATATGGAATTAGCAGGAAATTAAAAAATCTTGGCAGTGACTTAATAAAGAGTTGAAAAAGAAGTAGCAAAGGAAAAACCGGCCTTATAAGGTGTATAAGACTAATAGCTCCAATGTTAATCGTAGGGTGTATGAGAACATGAGGGCAATCATCACAAAAGATATTATGGAGGCTAAAAGGCCATTAGAGAAGAATTTAGCAGATAAGGCGAAAGATGACCCTAAGAGATTCTTTCAGTATTTTAGTAATAAAAGAACAGTCAATGAAGAGGTGAAGTGCATCAGAGACAGTAAAGGGGAATTAAAAGATACAGACAGTGAAATAGCAGATACTTTTAATTTGCATTTTTCTAAGGTCTGCACAAGTGAGGAAGTATATAACCTCTCAGCAGTAAATGGAACTACTAAGGAGGTGCTGAATGGTTTGGAAATTGTAGAGAGAGAAGAGTAGCTAAGATTAAATAGGCTGAAGTCAAACAAATCTCCAAGACTATATAATATTTATCCTTGAGTTCTTAAGGAGGTTAGCGAGTACAGATATAAACCCTTGACGCATATTTTTAAGAAATCATTGTGCCCTGGGGAAATTCCAAAGGACTGAAAAATGGCAAATATTTTCCAGTTATGTAAAAAGGGTGACCGAGCATATGCAAGCAACCACAGGCCAGTAAGCATAATATCCATCACAGGTAAATTAATGGAAGGAATTATTAAGGGAAAGATTGAGCAACACCTTGCAAGAACAGGAGTTATTAGGAACAGTCAGCATGGGTCCAGAAGAGGAAGGTTATGTTTTATTAACATGCTGGAATTCTATAAGGAGGCAACATAAGGATACGATCAAAGACGAGCATATGATATTACTTATCTGGACTTTTAGAAAGCATTTCATAAGGTTCCATATGGGAGGTTGGGCATTAAGCTAAAAGAAGTCGGAATTCAGGGTGATGTGTGTAGATGGGTGCAAAATTGGCACGGACACTGAAAGCAAGAAGGTGATGGTGTGAGAAGCCCTACCAGAATAGGGTAAAGTTAAGAGTGGTGTCCAGCAGGGGTCAGTGCTGGGGCCGCTGCTATTTTTAATATATATAGATGATTCAGATAGGACTCGTATAAGCAACAAGCTGGTTACGTTTGCAGATGATACCAAGATAGGTGGATTGGCAGATAATCTGGAATCATCACAGAGGGACCTGGACCACATACAGGCTTGGGCAGATTTGTTGCAGATGAAAATTGATGTTAGTAAATGTAAACTGTTACGCATAGGAAGTAAAAATGTTAGATTTGAATACATAATGGGGGGTACGAAAATCGAAGGTCCACCTTATAAGAAGGATTTAGGAGTCGTAGTGGACTCTGTGATATCAGCTGCCAAACAGTGTTCAAAAGCCATTAAGAAGGGTGACAAAATATGAGGTTATATAGTGCCTTGATGTGTGCAATACAAGTCCAAGGAGGTTCTGGTCAAGTAAAAATGTGACGTTTGAATACACAATGGGAGGTCTGAAAACTGAAAGTACACCTCATGAGTAGGATTTATGAGTTGTAGTGGACGCGACACTATCAACTACCAGAAGGTGTTCAGAAGCCATTAAGAAGGCTAATAGAATGTCAGGTTATATAGCGCCTTGATGTGTGGAGTACAAGTCACAGGAGGTTCTGCTCAAGCTTTATAACACACTGGTGAGGCCTCATCTGGAGTTCTGTGTGTTCAGTTTTGGTCTCCAGGCTACAAAAAGGACAAAGCAGCACAAGAGAAGGTCCAGAGAAGAGCAACAAGGCTGATTCAGGGCTACAGGGGATGAGTTATGAGGAAAGATGAAAAGAGCTGAGCCTTTACAGTTTAAACAAAAGGAGATTAAGAGGAGATCTGAATGAAGTGTTTACAATTATGAGTAGAATTAGTCCAGTGAATCGAGATGGTGACTTTAAAATGAGTTCATCAAGAACACGGGGACACAGTTGGAAACTTGTTAAGGGGAAATTTGGCACAAACATTAGTAAGTTTTTCTTCACACAGAGAACCACAGACACTCGGAATAAGAGACCAAGTAGTGTGGTAGACAGTAGGATTTTAGGGACGTTCAAAACTCGACTTGATGTTTTTTAGTAGAATTAAGTGGATAGGACTGGCAAGCTTTGTTGGGCTGAATGGCCTGTTCTTGTCCAGACTGTTCGAATGTTCAAACTGACAGCTTGTTTGCCCCACCAGGGCATCTACTGTATAATTAACAGAAAGAAATGAACACACACTCTACAATAAAGGTTGATGTGCACAGAGGCATTAGGCCACCCCGGTACCAGTCTGTCTGTTTGTGCAGCTTATTTACAGACAGATGTGTTTAGTTTCAAATTGAAGTTGTTCTTTTGATTCAACATTTATTTATGGACAAAGTAAACATTATATAAGTTAATGAACTTGATTCTATATTACTGTACAGTACGATTAGTTGAATTGTACTTTAAAATCTTCCAATGAGTGACTTCTTGCAGTGCCACTGAAGAGTAACTGACATAATAATAATAATACATTTTATTTATATAGAGCCTTTCCCATGCTCAAGGCGCGTCACAGAGTCTTAGAAAAAACAGCAGGGTAACATTGGATACAAATGTTTTCCTGAACAGAACAACGAAACAGATAACAAAGCATTAAATAGAATAAAGGACAATAAACCAGAGTAAAATACCAAATTTAATACTAAAAGAAAAACCTAACAAATGACCTAATTTGTGATATAACAGACACACAAATTTTCATGAGCACCTGGACGGAGAGGTAAACTTAAAGAAAGATCAGAATGTTAAGTTAAGTTAAAAGCCTTCCTGAACTGATGAGTTTTAAGTTGTTTTTTAAAAGAATGAATGGAGTCAGCTGATCTAATTAATTTCGGGATGTCAAAGTCTGGGTGCTATACAGCTAAAGGCCCTGCTGTCACCCATAGAGTGCAGGTTAGTGTGAGGCACAACAAGATTACCAGAATCCGAGGACCTTAGTAGGCGAACAGCAGCAGAGTGATTTAGAAGGTCACTGATGTAGTCCTGTGTGAAACCATTTAAAGCTTTGTAGGTTATTGATATAATTTTATATTCAATCCTGTAAGACACAGGGAGCCAGTGAAGGTGAAGCAGGATGGGTGTTATGTGCTCATTGTTGCTGGTTCGAGTAAGGACTCTTGCAGCAGAGTTTTGAATCATCTGGAGCTGTGATATAAGATTAGAAGGGGCACCTGCCAGCAGCGAGTTACAATAGTCGATGTGGGATGAGATAAAAGCATGGACAAGTTTCTCAGCATTAGAAAAGGAGAGGAATAAACGAACACGGGATATGTTATGGAGGTGAAAGTAAGAAAGTTTCTTAATGTGGTTTATGTGGGCGGAATAAAAAAGGGAGGAATCAAAAATGACAACAAGACTCCTTGTATCAGAAGAAGGTCTGATGAGATCACCGTCAAGATTGACTGAAGAGGAGCTCATTTTCTTAAGTAGCGCTTTAGTGCCAATTTGCAGGAGTTCAGTTTTGTTGCAATTTAATTTTAAAGAGTTCTGCTCCATCCAGTTTTAATTTTAATGAGGTAAGTTTTGAGCTGAGAAAACTCTGATGAAGTTCCACTTTTGACACTGAAATAGACTTGAGTGTCATCTGCATAAAAATGATAACCCAGTCCATAGCTACGAATAATATGGCCAAGGGGAAGCATATAAATACAGAAGAGAAGAGGGCTGAGGACAGAGCCCTGAGGAACTCCTTGTGTGGCTGGCGCTAGGGAATCCATTCCTGGGCTCCATTTATCATTTCCTCATTCCCGGGAATGAAACTGCTGTAATTTCCAGGAAACCGGGAACGGCCAAGCTCGTATATATAAAGTGTAAAAGTGTAAAAATCGATCAAGAAATAACAGAGTTATAGTTGAAAATAATTAAGTGGCACGGTTTTTTGGCCCATGGTGTAGTGCTTTGCAGATTGATTCAGTCAACCAGCAGGAGTCATCAGTCTCCCGGCTCCGACTAAGACTGAGTACAGTGGACTGGGAGGAGTCTGCACTCGGCAGCTCACGAATGCCGGGACAGGGCAGACTTCATTGACGTCTGCCAGACAACAGCTTTGAACAGCAACTTGAAATTGCAATGCGTCAGTCTGTTGCATCCACATTATCTGTGCCAAGAAACTTGCCATCACAGAATGATGACAAGAAACTGGATGCATCAGTAAAAGCTGAAATGGCGGTGTTTCAGAGCAACGGCAAGCGTGGGCGTTGTTTAGAACAAGTGTATCAGTATCTGATCAGGTAGATCGCGTTGCATTCAAAAAATGTTTTTTAAACATTAGTCTATCATATATCCTTCCTATGGCATTTGCCACTTGATTGACATACAGGGCGGCCAGTCTGAGATCTCTTTTCTTCTAACACACTGGTCATCCCACATGCACCCATACAATCAGATTGTGATTCAGACTACGAATGCCATGAATGTAATTACCCCGATCTACAAGCTGTCAAATAAATGAACCACACGCCATGGCTTCGCCTCTGACGCTGACGTCCGAGGTTTGATTCCCGAGAGGGGGTGCAATGAGTATGTACGCCTGATGAGTCCAGAATTTGGGCGAAACACGTGTCGCGTACTCTTTGCATTATTTGAGAGTAAAACTTTGCAACATTCTATGATCTGCTTTTCGCAACTGAAGAGGGCAGCGTGGCGGATGTTTGCCGACACAAGCGTTACCTGGTAGGTAACTACCATACAATCAGATTGTGATTCAGACTATGAATGCCATGAATGTAATTACCCCGATCTACATGCTGTCAAATAAATGAACCACACGCCGTGGTGACTTAATGGGCGAAACACGTGTCGCGTACTCTTTGCATTATTTGACAGTAAAACTATACAATATATATATAATATAGCATTTTTAATGTAGGTAGATCATTTCGACCTGGTCATTTTAAAAGTAGCTCGCAAGACGAAAAAGTGTGGGCACCCCTGAACTAGATACACGTACTTATATGACTGCTTGTAGATAAGGTTAGTCTTTTATTGGTGTCAACATATTGCAGTAGTTTTATTAAAAATAAGTGTTGGTCGTTCTAAAACCGTTCACATGTGAGATGGCCGTGCAATGTGTCATCCCCGGGAGTCCGGGATTCCCGGGAATGACATGCGGGATTCCCAAATTCCCAGGAATGGTTAATCCCGTCCGGGAATGGAATCCCTAGCTGGCGCTGAGCTGGATCTGCTGTTGCCAAGAATAACAAACTCTTTAACAAACTCTTGCCTATCAGTCAGATAGGACTTGAACCACTGGAGGGCAGTGCCAGAGATACCCAGCATGTTCTCCATTCTGGACAGTAGAATGTCATGTCTGACCGGAGTGTCAAATGCTGCTCTGAGGTCTAACAGAATTAATATGCTGGTCTGTCCAGAGTCTGCTGCCATAAGCAAATCATTGGACATGGAAGTCCTGGAGGTCCACCATGCTGATGTTTGTGTGTTTTGTTCCCTGTACCCCCTTTAATACATTCGTCCTGCAGGCACACAACTCTATATTTGCTGTGCCATACAGGCATACTAAAACACTGGAGAAATGCTAATAAATACATGCCTGTGTCTTTTCATTACTGTATTTGTATCATCTTCTAGTGTCTGCCACCTCAACATTTTATTATTTTGTCTTTCATACGATGCTCTCTTTTTTATACAAGTTAATAGATTTGCTCTTTAGTGCTGAATTTACGTGTGCTGGGACCAGCAAGCTGCTTAGCTACCACAAAAGAGTGCAAATTAAAAATAAATAAATAAAGATCTACAACATGTCAAATAATGAATTGAATGTCAATAACCATACTATAAAAAGATAATGAAACATTAAAAAATGTATATTCCCTGAGAGTAGAAAGTGAAAGGAGGATTTATGAAACATGTTAACATTACTCATGGGAAGAAACAAGGTTAACTGTACTAATTACTTTTTCAAGGGAAAGCTGGACCACAAATAAAAGGAATGAAGCCCTAGCACGAACATGACTTTGGTGCAACATAAAAATATGAGATACCTAAACAAAAAAAAAAAAAAAAAATCAAGACCAACATCATGAGATGCCAGACTGGAGCAGGTGATAATCATATTTTTTTTTCTTGCCACGTTTCTTATGTATAAAATAACTTATTTTAACTTTCATGATAATGTAAACCTATAGTAATAGAATTTTTTTAATGTTTAGCATAATCAAATCAGTTTAAAAAAGTTTAAAGAACAAAAGTGATTTTGGACAGGACATATCCTTTGGAAAAGTGAACATGACCCCCCTGAGCCGAGGAGACTTTGTGCCAGCAAAGCAGTGTGTCCAGATGGTGTATCGCCACGACTGCTGAAGGCCTGTGCGTTGGAGCTGGGGAGTCCTCTATAGTGCATCTTCAACCTGAGCCTGGAAAAGGGGAGAGTCCCGAGGCATCACTTGCATCACCCCAGTCCCAAAGATATCACGTCCTGGTGAGCTGAATGACTTCCGGCCTGTCGCTCTGACGTCACATGTGATGAAGACCACGGAGCGCCTGCTGCTTCACCACCTGAGGCCACAGGTCCGTCACGCCCTCAATCCTCTGCAGTTCGCATACCAGGAGAAGGTGGTAGCGGAGTATGCTATCATCTACATGCTACACCGATCCCTCTCCCACTTGGACAGAGGCAGTGGTGCTGTAAGAATTATGTTTCTGGACTTCTCTAGCGCCTTCAACACCATCCAACCTGTGCTCCTTAGGGACAAACTGACAGAGATGGGAGTAGAGTCATACCTGGTAGCATGGATCATGGACTATCTTACAGACAGACCTCAGTATGTGTATCTCGGGAACTGCAGGTCTGACATTGTGGTCAGCAACACAGGAGCGCCACAGGGGACTGTACTTTCTCCGGTCCTGTTCAGCCAACATACATCAGGCTTTTTTTTTGTGAATTTCCCCTTGGGATTAATAAAGTCAGTAAGTAAGTAAGTAAGTAGGTAGGTAGGTAGGTAGGTAGGTAGGTAGGTATGTGTGTGTGTGTGTGTGTGTGTGTGTGTGTGTGTGTGTGTGTATCTATGTATCTATCTAGTGAACTGAAAAAGTAAACCATAAAAAGGGAGGCCAACAGAGACCTGGCAGTGAATCAGTGACAGGGAGGCATTAAAAGAAGGGAAGACTTGGAAGAAGACAAAGGCTTTGTAACTGCTCAATACTCCATAAAGGAATAAAAGGAAATATGTCAGTAAAGCTGATTTCACATTACGTGTCTTCTCATTGTAAGGTTTGTCAGACTTGCCGACTGTAGTTGCTAATGATCTGTGCTGATCTCTGATAATCACTGGGCATGGCAAATTACGCGTGTGCATGGCGACGTTTAGGCCGCCCCTTTTCTGATAACCAATAGTGTGCTGCCTGACGTAGCTGGTGCTTTACGAAGGGTTAACAGGTACAGAGGGTTCAGCTGCAACCTATGACATTTTTTTTTTTTGCTTTTACCCATTTTACTGTAGCAAGTAAACATGACACATCAGACAGACAAGAGACAAGCTTCTCTTCTATTTGCGAGATCCAAAACGTCCGTGTTCCTTATTCCTCATCACTTCATTATATGAATTGTGCTTCCAGATGATCATTCTTTGGCCGTCAATTGTCAAACACACACAGCCACCCCCATGACTAAAGATAAAATCAGACCTGTCTGAGGGGTGAGTCTCGGACTAGTTAGAGTGTGTACCTGGGTATGCCAGACTAGATGACTTGTGGTCACAGGAGCCCACTGGTGACTGCCTCCAACTTCTTAAGATTATGTAAATGAAGGCTGGAAAAGTCATCTAATGTGACATGGCCTTTAGTTGAAGATCTACGAGCAACAACTAGGCCAGACTGCAACTAAACTACAACTAAAGACAAAACCAAGCCTGTTTAATTTTGTCGGGATGAGTGTGGACAAGTTGGGTTGAGTGTCACTCAGTAAGTCACATTACATGACTAGCTTCACAGAAGTTAACCACTGAGCGTTTCCGACTCAATAAGATTACATAAATGAAAGTAACGACTGAAAATCGCTGCAAACAACATCAATCGATTGCAACGAGTGCAGAATGCAGATGCTAGAATCTTAACTAGGAAAAGAAAATCCGAGCACATCTCTCCAGTTTTGATGTCACTACACTGGTTACCTGTGTCATTTAGAATTGACTTTAAAATACTGCTGATGGTTTACAAAGCCTTCAATAATCTGCTCCATTCTATATTTCAGAATGCCTGTCACCTTACACTCCAAATTGTAACCTTAGATCTTCAAATGAGTGTCTGATTATTATTCCGAGAGCCAAACTAAAAAGAAGTGGTGAGGCGGCCTTCTGCTGTAATGCACCTAAAACCTGGAATAGCAGACTGATAGAAATTCGCCAGGCTAATACAGTGGAGCACTTTAAAAAACTGATAAAAACTCATTATTTTAACATGACTTTCTCATAACTTCATTTTATTTTAATCCTGATACTCTGTATATGCATTTAATTATCAATATCATTCCTAGTGGCTCTATAATCCGTACTAACCCCTACTCTCTCTTCTGCTCTTTTTCCGGTTTTCTGTGGTGAGGATCTGCGCCACCGCCACCGTCACCTGGTTAGAGCACCGTGATGTCCCTCCATTGATGGATTAAAGACCAGAAGTCCACATGACCGTCATCATCAAGTTCTTCCAAGAGAACCCTGAATACAATGAGGACTGATTGAGGTCATTGATGTCAGGCAGAATGCCTAGAGGGGGCTGGCTGGGTGGTCTCGTGGCCTCGGAACCCCTGCAGATTTTATTTTTTTCTCCAGCCGTCTGGAGTTTTTTTTTGTTTTTTTTGTCCTCCCTGGCCATCGGACCTTACTTTTATTCTATGTTAATTAGTGTTCTCTGATTTTAATTCTTACTTTGCCTTTTTTCTCTTTTTTCATCATGTAAGGCACTTTGAGCTACATAATTTGTATGAAAATGTGCTCTAGAAATAAATGTTGTTGTAATGTTATTTGGCCATTAGTCAAGTTAGGACAATCAACTGTTAAAAACTGCATAACATTCTCAGGGCCACGTGAATATGGATCCTATTTCTGCAGCATTGGTCACAAGGTAGGTGTTACGATTATGTGTGCTGATATCATTTTTTGCTCACTTCTTATGTCAATTTCCTTACTAGTTAATTCCCATGATGGGTTTTCTTGGGTCCAGCATATGCATTTTGCATTTTGTTTCAAAATTTAAAATGTTTACAGCAATTATTTTTGCATCATTTTTGTCATCTCTTTGTTTTTTTCTGTCTCCATCATCTCGGGAGCTACGTGACTGATGTCATTAACATGTGGCTTTAAGAACTGGTAAGTCAGATACTTCACTATCTGAGTTTGCGAAAAGTCAAAAGAAAAAACCCTTGGTGAGTGTTTCGGTTTTGTTATTTCGACTCCGTTGTGCTTGTCCTTTGCTTTCAATTTCCACACTATGAGTCTTGGGTTTAGATTTGTGTCTGTTATGTTAAATGTTTGCACCCTGGGTTATGCTTATTTCCCTTTTTTGAGCCTTTTTGATTATTTTAAAGTGTTATTTTTCATGTTATTCATTGTAATTAAGCATTTTTGAATTAATATTATTCTGTTTTTATTATTTAGTAGCCATGTATTGTGCTATGTTTGCTTGTACTACTTGTGTTTTATGGGTGGGGCCACCCTGACATCACCTTTATATTCTGAAGCTGAGAGCAAATCCTTCATTGACATTTTAAGTGTGCTTTGTTTTTTTTTGTGAGTATTGATTTGTCTGGTTTTGTGAATTATTGCTTCTATTCTTGGATTTTGGTCTTGTTTTACGGATTTGGAATTGTTTGCTTTGTTTGCCTTGTTTGTCTTTTTTGTTAATATATTATTCTTTTGAATGTTGGCAGTATGACTGGTAAGGGGAGAGAGTTAGCAAATATGATGGAGAGAAGGAAGGTTGATATATTGTGCGTGCAAGAGACTAAATGGAAGGGGAGTAAGGCCTGGTGGATCTCAGGTGGATTCAAATTGTTCTATCATGGTGTGAATGGGGAGAAGAAATGGGGTAGGGGTTATTCTGAAGGAATAGCATGTCAAGAGTGTTTTGGAGGTGAAAAGAGTGTCAGACAGAGTGATGATTATGAAGCTGGAAACTGGAGGTGTGATGATGAATGTTGTTAGTGCATATGCCCCGCAAGTTGGGTGTGCAATGGCTGAGAAAGAAGATTTTTGGAGTGAGTTGGATGAAGTGATGAACAGTGTACCCAAGGGACAGAAAGTGGTGATTGGAGCAGATTTCAATGGGCATGTTGGTGAAGGGAACAGTGGAGACGAGGAGGTAATGGGTAGGTATGGTGTCAAGGAGAGGAATGAAGAAGGTCAGAGGATAGTGGATTTTGAGAGGAGAGTGTGTTGAGCAGACAGAAAGAGTACTTTGAGAGGCTGATGAATGAAGCGAACGAGAGAGAGAAGAGGTTGGATGATGTGGAGACAGTGAATCAGGAAGTGCAACGGATTAGCAAGGAGGAAGTAAGGACAGCTATGAAGAGGATGAAAAATGGAAAGGCCGTTGGTCCAGATGACATACCTGTGGAAGCATGGAGGAGTTTAGGAGAGATGGCAGTGGGGTTTTTAACCAGATTGTTTAATGGAAAGTGATAGGATGATGAGGAGTGGAGAAGAAGTGTACTGGTGTTGATATTTAAGGATAAGGGGGATGTGCAGGACTGCAGTAACTACAAGGGGATAAAATTGATGAGCCACAGCATGAAGTTATGGGAAAGAGTAGTGGAAGCTAGGTTAAGAAGTGAGGTGATGATTAGTTAGCAGCAGGATGGTTTCATGCCAAGAAAGAGCACCACAGATGCAGTGTTTGCTCTGAGGATGTTGATGAAGAAGTTTATAGAAGGCTAGAAGGAGTTGCATTGCGTCTTTGTGGACCTGGAGAAAGAATTTGACAGGGTGTCTCGAGAGGAGCTGTGATATTGTATGAGGAAGTTGGGAGTGGGAGAGAAGAACATAAGAGTTGTAGAGGATATGTATGAGGGAAGTGTGACAGTGGTGAGGTCTGCGGTAGGAGTGACGGAGGTGTTCAAGGTAGAATTAGATCAGGGATCAGCTCTGAGCCCTTTCTTATTTGCAATGGTGATGGATAGGGTGACAGACAAAATTAGACAGGAGTCCCCGTGGACTGTGATGTTTGCTGATGACATTGTGATCTGTAGTGATAGTAGGGAGCAGGTTGAGGAGACCCTGGAGAGGTGGAGATCTGCTCTAGAGAGGAGAGGAATGAAGGTCAGTAGGAACAACAGAATACATGTGTGTGAATGAGAGGGAGGTCAGTGGAATGGTGAGAATGCAGGGAGTAGAGTTGGCAAAGGTGGATGAGTTTAAATACTTGGGATCAACAGTACCGAGTAATGGGAATTGTGGAAGAGAAGTGAAGAAGAGAGTGCAGGCAGGGTGGAGTGGTTGGAGAAGAGTGTCAGGAGTGATTTGTGACAGACAGATATCAGCAAGAGTGAAAGGGAAGGTCTACAGGACAGTAGTGAGACCAGCTATGTTATATGGGCTGGAGACGGTGGCACTGACCAGAAAGCAGGTGACAGAGCTGGAGGTGGCAGAGGTAAAGACACTAAGATTTGCATTGGGTGTGACAAGGATGAACAGGATTAGAAATGAGGACATTAGAGGGTCAGCTCAAGTTGGACAGTTGGGAGACAAAGTCAGAGAGGCGAGATGGCGTTGGTTTGGACATGTGCAGAGGAGAGATGCTGGGTATATTGGGTGAAGGATGCTAAGGATAGAGCTGCCAGAGAAAAGGAGAAGGGGAAGGCCTAAGCAAAGATTTATGGATGTGGTGAGAGAGGACATGCAGGTGATGGGTGTGACAGAGCAAGATGACAAGGACAGAAAGATAGGAAGAAGATGATCCACTGTGGCAACCCCTAACGGGAGAAGCCAAAAGAAGAAGAAGAATATTATTCTTTTATAAAGATTCTTTGTGTACTTGTAAAAGTCAAATGTTTTTTAATGGGTTCCCTTTCTCTTGAGAACTATTTTGGGACATTACAGTAATTTGAACTTTAAAAGCCTGTTTCCCATTTTTTGGACCGAGACAGGCCATAAGCCTGCTTGTGAAGTTGGAAGGTCAGGCTGCCTTGGGGTAACCACCTTTTGGGCCCTAATCTACCTTTATGGCCTCAACCCCTTTTTGCTATGTTCATAACTCCTAATCACGACAGTGTATTAATGTCGGATTGATATTAACATTTTGACTTTGGTACTGATACCAGCTTTACCAATTTACTACCAAAATGATACCTAGGCAAATAATGGAATGATAAACTCTACCCGGTTCCCAACTGCTTCGTCCCGTCACACTCTGCTCATCTGGTGTGACAGTCTAACTGACTACCATACTGTCCCACGGGTACACCAAGGTCCGTCCAAGGCTAGCTAACAGCCAATACAGCCCAGCAACAGGGAGATGTGGAATAAAATGCTCCTCAAAGTGCTGGACCTGCAACTCCACTTGCAGTCCAGAACTTCCTTGAGGACGTGTTCCTCTCTAGTCCCCCTTAGAGATTTTAAGAACACTGTTACTCTTATATAAAAATAATAATAATAATAATAATAATAATTCTTTACATTTATATAGCACTCTTCTTACTACTCAAAGCGCTTTCATAATAAGTGGGGAGCCATTTCAACCACCACTAAATGTGTAGCATCCACCAGTACACTCACCACACGTTAGCTATTAGGTGGGGAAGTGGTGACAGAGAGATAGCCAATTAGAGACAGGGGATGATTAGGGGGCCACAATGACATGGAGAGCAATTTAGCCTGGACATCGGAAAACACCCTACTCTTTATGAAGGATGCCCAAGGATGTTTTATGACCATAGAGAGTAAGGACCTCGGTTTTACATCTCATCTGACAGATGGCACCATTTTTACAGCATAGTGTCCCAGTCAAGAACTGGGGCACTGGGATCCAGATTCAGACAACAGGGTAAGTGCCCCCTGCTGGTCCCAGCAACACCCCAAGCTTTTCTTAGGTGGTCTCCCATCCGAGTACTGGCCGGGCCCAAACATGCTTAGCTTCAGGTAGATAACCTTTTCTGAAGTGCATATGTGGTACGGCTGCTAGTATGCTGGAGTTACAAGCACGATGATATACTCATATTATAGTGGACCACCCCATGGAGTTTTAAGCACACTGTTACTCTTTTTTTATATTGATGCTGGTCCTCTTAGAGTTTCAAGCACAATGATATACTGTACAGTACATACATTATAACTGGGGTCCCCCTTTGGAGTTCTGAGCATACTAAAGTACAAATATTGCTTCAAAGAGCTGGGTGCAGGGGGATCCCTGGCAGTAACATCACCAAACTTTGCATAAAATTGGTATAGTGACATTTTAAAATTGGGTACTTTTTTAGTACCAGTACACCACATAACACTTATATGTACAGACAAAAGAATGGACTGAGTTTTGGTTTCGACCATTTCCTGGTCATCCTCTTCAAAGTTGGTAGCCTTTCCTGGTGCAGAGCTAACAGGTCTTCACAGGTTCGGAATCTGGGTGTCCTGTTAGATGACTCATTAAAACTTGACAAACAAGTCTCTGCCGTGATCGGATCTAGCTTTTATCAGCTTCGCACGCTTACAAAAATTAAACCTTATCTCACTGACAAGACCCTGGAGATGGCCATACATGCTTTTATTACATCTCGCCTCGACTATTGCAACTCTCCTTATTATGGCATTTCCAAATCCCAAATTGCCCGTCTTCAATTGGTCCAGAACGCAGCTGCTAAATTTCTTTTAAAAAAGAAAAAAATGGATCATGTGACTCTGCTTCTGAAGTCCCTTCATTGGTTGCCTGTTCAATTTAGAATACATTTTAAAATCTTATTATTTGTTTTTAAAACACTACACCAACAAGCACCCATCTATTTATCTGAATTGCTTCACCAATATATCCCCCGAGAAGTCTGAGATCCTGTGATCAGAACCTTCTTTTAATTCCACACTCCAGACTCAAGCGTAGAGGTGACCGTGCTTTCTCGGTAATTGGGCCTCGTCTTTGGAATGATCTGCCTATTGAAATCCGAATGGCTCCTAGTCTGACTATTTTTAAATCTATTTTAAAAACACATCTGTTTTCTCTGGCTTACTAGGCTTTATTTTGCCTACCTAGATGTGTGTATGTGTAGATATATGTATATGTATAGATATATTTATACAAATTATTTTTATGTGTTTCTGTTGTGCTTCTTTTGGCTAAATCGTATATTTCTATTTTATGTTGATGTTTTTAAATGTACAGCACTTTGGTCAGTCGTGTGGCTGTTGTAAATGTGCTATATAAATAAACTAAACCTAAACCTAAACCTAACAGCAGGATGCGGCCCTGGACAGGACACCCACTCATCCAAGGGCCCGCTCATTCACAGATTCACCAATTAACTAAAGCGGTGAAACTGAGTGAGTGAGAAGTTCAAGTCCAGGACACTCAATCGGAGAGGTGACAGTGTTAACAGCCGTGTGACCTCGCGGCTCTAATGAATCCTTCACAAATAACTGAAACTGCTAAAAGAGACACCTTGATGCTGCAAGCATGGAAAGCCACCTTACTGTTTTGATTGCAATCAGCACACATCTCCATGGTATGAAACTTTTTTTAGAGAACTAAAACATATCTCGTATTCCTGAAGGAGACTACCATATATAATTTATTAAATTATTAGCAAACAGTGCAGTGAAAATTGTAAATCATGTATATGTAGGATGTTTCTTTTTATTTTCTAAAATAATGTATCCTGGTATTTATGTGTTATAATGCATATTACTATGGATCAGGCAATATTAAGATGGAGAAAATAAATCAACATTTTGATGTATGAGTACAATTTAATTTCCACTAAAGCAGAATCGATTTTTCAGTTATTCCCCTGCGGTGTTTAGAAAAAATTTATATGCCACTTCTCTGGCCTCTAGTTGAGCTGACTGATCTGGCCGGAGTGCAGCCAGGAGACATTTTCACTGCCATTTCGCCGCCACAGCTGGCCTGTTTGGCCTCGACAGGCTGTGGAGTGGATGGCGGTTCTGTTGTCTTCTCCCCGTAGAATTAAGCTGGCCAAGCGTAAAGCTGCCGTGCCAAAAGGCGTTTGTACCGATGTTTGGCACTGGTCTGGATTGCCAACTCCTAACATCTAAAACTACGAGTTGTCAGCAGGAAGAAACTGTCATTAAGTGGCAAATTAAAAAAGACAGCAACTGAAGCAGCATTTTGTGTGATTTTAATCTGCTGCCTTATCCAACAAAGTATCATCAATAGTGGCTGTGATTGTATTGTCACGTGTATGGAGTGCAGTGCAATTCTGAGCAACATGCAGATATGTCTTTCTGGGTGGGTCTCAGTGGTGTGCCCAATCCCACCCCCCCCGCCCCCCACTTTCAAAATGCTAGGACTGCCAATTAATGAAAGCCTGGAATTCTTTATCGATGGCGATACGCCAGGCTAATATTAAGGAACATTTTAAACAACTTTTTAAATTTGTCTTTATCATAGCTTCATTTTAGTTCCACTTCTAATAGATCAGGGGTCCTCAATCACAGTCCTGGAGGGCCTCAGTGGCTGCAGGTTTTTGTTCTAACCCAGTTGCTTAATTAGACAGCAATTCTTGCCAATAATTTAATTTCATGGCTTTAACTGTGCTATGTCAGGTCATTATCATATCCTACATTTTCTTCCCCTTTCTACGGATATCATCCAAATAATTTGAAGGCTAAAATGGATGAGTGATTCTCAGTCCTTCACATTGTTCTCTTCACTTTCCTTCCACGTATTTAATTAAACCCAATAGTGCATGATAAATACACACAGAGGTGTAAATGGAAACAAGCTAAATGGAGAAATGCTGCTCTCTTTTGTCATTTGCATGTTATTGCTAATTAGGAGCAATTCAAAACCAGGAATACAGCTGCTTAACACTAGAATTACCAGAGTCTACGAAAAACTCGTAGATCCGGCCCACCTTCAATCCATTCTCACCTCTCCGCCAGCGTCCTTTGTCCTCTAAATGTGCCGATAAAGACAAGCTGCAAGCAGCCGGCTATTCCATCCCCCCACCGACTTAGAACGTGCATTAACTTCTCCCAGCTCATGCCATGATTCTGGGAGTGAAGTGGTGTTCACTGCGTACAGTATTAGCTATATAGTAGTTTTGTTTTATATATAATATATATGTATTTTACAACTCGGAGAATTGTCAAAAAGAAATACAGTAAATCATATATCAATCGACACATGCTGCACGCAGGCAAGCGGGCAGTGAAAGTGGAGATAGATGTGAAAGACGCTAGATAGATTGTATTCAAAAGGCAAAAATAGCGACCACTTGATAACAGTATAAGCTATAATCAATAAAAGCATGAATTAATCAACAGAAATAACAGCGATCGACATTTTAAACTTAACGATTTACAGTGCATGCTAGTTTAAAATTTTATGTCCGTTTGAGGTTAAAAAGAAAGAAAAAAATAACACTTCCTCCCCAGTGGGGAATCGAACTCAGGTCTCTGAGGCATGGCAAGCCTGCTGCACTGTGAGTCTGCAAATCTTAAGCAATAAGGGTTCAAAATCATAACAAGCGAGACCACTAAAGTGAAGCAGAAGTGTTACTCAAGCAATAAGAGCTTATTATTAAGCAACTGGGTTGGAGCAAACTGCAGCTGCAGCCATTGCAGCCCTCCAGGACTGTGATTGAGGACCCCTGTAATAGATTATATATGCATTGAAATATCATATACTTCTTGGATTTGGAATCATTATTAATCTCTACGTTTCTCAGTTTTCTTTTCCAGTTTCCTGTGGTGGCTTTTTGCGACACCTCCACATGATCAAAGTCCTGTGCAGCTGTCTGTGATGCTGGAATGAAGGTGGATGCTTCAATGGTCATTGAGTCCCACTGCATCAGAACATCTAGGATGAAGATGAAAAACAATAAACTACTTAAGAACTCTTACGTTAGGGGTCTGGGTGGTCTTTGGGCCTTGGAACCCCTGATGATTTGTTTTTTCTCTACCATCTCACCTCTGGAGTGTTATGAACTAACAATAAAGAGTTTTTCCAAGCTCAAAGTTTCAAACAATGACTGAAAATGCCCACTAGAGGGGGAATAACCATCAAACCCCAGCTAGTCACACAAAGGGCAATGAAGAATCTTCATAAATAAAAAGGTTTATTTTTACAAGCAGATCGGTTAACTAACAATAAGCTATTAGGAGCACAAGGCAATGGATTCAAAGTATGCAATCCCAATAGCAAACAAAGAATCCCAATACAAAATCCAAGAATGGTTAAAAACCAGAGCACAGAGGTCACAAATTCAGAAATTCACAAAAAAACACAATGTTTGAAAAAAAAACTCACCAACACCACAAGCACATTAGCAATGAACCGCAAGAGACTGTGGGCTTTCCTCTGCTAGCACTCCCTTCAGGAAGATGGGTAGGGTACCCTGTCTCTTTGGGGAACCCCCCCATAAAACAAAAGGCACAAAATAAAAGACAGACAGAAACTAAATAATCAACAATGTTACCATAAACAATGAATAAAATAGACATAAAACAGACAATTACACCCCAGCTGAAACATAACATGCAGTTTTTTACATTTTCTATTCTCCCTGGCCATCTCACCATATCATCAGACTTATCAGAAAACGGTCGCACCTGCATGCCTAGGGACCACCAGGATTTCTTCTCCTTCACAACCAGAAAACGACACCCAAACAGGAGGCCCAAACCCGTTCCAATGCTCAGATTAGGCTCCCCTCCTTCTGGTACCATCCCTATAAAGCTCTGCTCAAACTGACACCTGAGAAGGACAGAGCTCCAGATAGTTTGTTACCTTGTTACTAACATCTGTTTTGTTCTGAACTGTTTGGTGGCCATCTTTTTTGTTTGTATTATTAAAAGTAGTCACCAAAGTGGTACTCAAACCTTTTTTTTGGCAATATACTGTGGTCTGCTTTCCTGGTCGGAATTACAAGATGGAGTGGTGGCTCTGTGGCTAAGGATCTGTGCTAGTATCTGGAAGATTGCCAGTTCAAATCCCATTACTGCCAGATGAGACCCTATTGAGCAAAGCCTTTACGTTAATCTTAACCTGACAATTGCTCCAGAGTGCTGTACAATGGCTGACCTTCAGCTCCGACCCCCAAAAGTCATGTGAAAAGATAATTTCCCCTTGGGGAATAACAAAGTACAGTGGAACCTCGGTTCACGAACGTCTCGGTACACGTACAACTCAATTTACGACCAAAAAGTTCGCCAAACTTTTGCCTCGGTTCACGACCGCACACTCGGTATACGAACAAGCCAGTTTCCCTTTCGGTTTGTGCGCGCTGATGATTTCCGCACGTGTTGCATTGTTCTCGGTCAGACGTGCGTGCTTGCACATGTGTGCATGCTTTCCCTGTGAACTCTTTGTGCTCTACAGTATTTCATTTCACTTCCGGTTCGTACGCGACGATTACTGTATTTAAGCACGTGTTGAGCCGCTCCCTGTTCATGGTTCTTAGTCAGACGTGTGTGCTTTACCTGTGATCTCTTTGTGCTCTACAGTATTTCGTGTGCTTTTGCAGTTAACCATGGCTTCTACGCAAGTGAAGAGTGGTGAGAAGAAAGTTTTGCAGAAAATTGAAATCGAAGTAAAGAAACAAATTATTGAAAAGTATGAGCATGGCGTTCGTGTTACTGATCTTGCCGTCGAGTACAAGAAGTCAAAACCTACGATTTCGACTATTCTAAAGCAGAAAGAATCTATTAAAGCAGCTGATTTTGTAAAAGGAGTTACAGTGTTAACCAGGCAGAGGCTTCAAGTGCTGGAAGAGGTGGAAAAACTGTTTACCAGTGTACTCATTTACCAATTTGAGAACCCTCGTGCTTTCAAGCAGCACAATGTAAACAAAGCCAGACTGCCTGTAATGTGGAGGGCAAACACGAAGGGTTGGGTCACAAGGACTTTGTTTTTGGAATGGCTGCATGAGGCTTTCGCTCCCACCAGCTAAACAGCTAAAAACACCAGAAACCCAAGAAATCACAAGAGAGAAAACACCTGAAGGAAAACATCCCTCCATCGCGGAGCCAGACTCTCCCTCAAAACTGTAACCTCCTCTCCATCCAGTTCCTCCTCACTTCATGCCAGAACTCGACTCATGCAAGGTTAGTTTTCTTGGTGGTTTATGGTTTTTGTATTACGGATTTTTCAAATGTTCATTTTTTCGGTTCATAGCGTGAATTGTTGCAGTGTTACTTTTCACTTTTTTCAAATGTTCATTTTGTTCCCCCTGTGCTTAAAACTCATTAAAAAAAAGTGTTTACAGCGAGTGGTTAGTAGCGTGATTTATTGCAATGTTACTTTTCTTGGTGGTTTATTAAATTACAGATTTTTCAAATGTTCCTTTTTTTCCCCTGTGCTTAAAACTCATTAAAAAAAGTGTTTATACAGCGATCAGCTTGCAAGGCTATAGCACGAACTCCTGTAATGTTACATTCTTGGTTGCTTGTGGTTGGTTTTTAAATAAAGTTTGGATTTGTTCAAATGTTCCTTTTTTTCCCCATGTGCTTAAAACTCATTAAAAAAAGTGTTTATACAGCGATCAGCTTGCAAGGCTATAGCACGAACTCCTGCAATATTAGAGAGAGAGAGAGAGAGAGAGAGAGCACGGGCTCGCGTGCTGGAGAGAGAGAGAGAGAGAGAGAGAGAGGGCGAGCGAGCGAGTCTGCATGTGCAGCTGAGCAGGGAGCCTGGGTGTTTGTGTCAGTGTTATTCAATGTTTTTTTTACATTAGTTTACTATTACACTGTGTATTCTATGGTGTAATTAACTATATTTGTGCTTAATCTTTAAAAAAATATATATTTACATACAGTTCGTACGGTCTGGAACGGATTAATTGTATTTACATACAATCCTATGGGGGAAATTGCTTCGGTTCACGACCAAATCGGTTTACGACCAGAGTTTTGGAACGAATTATGGTCGTGAACCGAGGTTCCACTGTATATCAAAAAAAATAAAATAAAAACAAATTTATAAATAAGGACTATAACTATTTCTTGTATAGCTGTAAAATTTAAATATATATTGACTTATTCCTATTTACTATTGTAAGTATTTAATTCAATTATTTATTTACTTTTAATTTGTTGTTTTCTCAACCATGATTACATTACATTTCATAATTATAGAGCAGAGAGCATCATTTTAAGAAAAAAATGGCAGTATGGGAATTAGAGAGTTCACTCCCGCAACTTTTAGATAAGATTTGCATCCTGACCCTGGCGTATGTATCTTTCCCTTTTTTGGACATTATTTGTTTACTTTAAATTATTAATATTCAAAACATGTATTTTTGTTAATATTATTCTTTTTTTATTATTATTATTATTTAGCATTTCTGTTTTGACTATGTTCTCAAGTCTTACTTGTGTTTTGTGGGTGGAGCCACAGGAGGCAGTGCCACTCTGATGTCACTGCAGAAGGACCGCCTTCAGCCTTTATATTCTGAAACTGAGAGCAAATCATTCAGTAGAACTCATTGACATTTTGAGTGTGCTTTGTTTTTTTCTTGTAAATATGGATTTTTTGGCCACTTGGATTATTGATTTTGTTTAATGGATTTGGGCTTGTTTGCCTCGGATTGCCTCATTTTGTCATTTTTTTGTGTTCTTTATTTGTTAATATAATGAATAATTATTTTATAAAGATTATTTGTGGACTTCTCAAGCCTAAGGTTTTTTGAAAGTTTTTCCTTTCCCTTGAGAAGCATTTTGGGACATTCAGAGCAATTTGAACTTTATTCCACGTTTATGTGGCCTGGCCAGACAAAATGTAATTTTTTAACCTGTTGAAAAGCACTCTGAGATACATTACATAAAAATATACAATAAAAATACATTTTGTTGTTGTTCATTCTATGTTTTCTAAGAAAAATTACTCTTATATTTAAAAAATAGTTATACATGTACTTGTGAGTTCATAACAAATTAAGCAGATGATTAGATTTGATTTTAGATTAGACAAGCTTTAATAATCCCATGGGGTGAGAAGTCAAGCAAAATGACACATTTTATTGGCTAACTAAAAAGATTACAATCTTCAAGCTTTTGCCTGAACAGTTAGTGTCTGCCAACTTTGCTGGACCAAAAACGTGAGCTCAGCTATGAGGCAGCAGTGCTAACCATTGTGCCACCCTGACATCTACTTAGACTTCGAGTCCTTTATCTCCTGCATCACCTGAGCTCTGATTACTACAACTAACTAACACCCACAGAGCCTGTGATAGAAAAGATTAGCATTATTTACTCGGGGGGTGGGATTCTGTCCCTGTCACTACCCGATCTGCAACACATAGCCAGAAACATCCATCAATCCATCCATCCATCCATTATCCAACCCACTATATCCTAACTACAGGGTCACGGGGGTCTGCTGGAGCCAATCCCAGCTAGCACAAGGAAGGAAACAAACCCCGGGCAGGGCCAAGCCCACCGCAGATAGCCAGAAACATTACTCGCTTAATCCAGCAGTGAGGACTCAACCAAAAATTAATATATGCAGAACAACAAAGTACGTTCACAAATTTCTCATTTTGGTCAGCTAATGTAATCCACAAATGAAAATACTGAAAGTTTTTTTTATTTTAAAACACACATGGCACACAAATCTATCTGGAGTACCAATCAGGTATTGACATTGTGCATGTTTGTTCATGTGTGAGTTTAGCAGCTCCATAAAGTGTGTGACAGAATGCGCTTAACTGTACTCATGCATAAAAAGTTCTGCACATGCGAGACGCAGATCGTGTAGTGACAACCCCATCCAAAATGGCCATAACGCTGGCCTTGCAAGGAATCATGAGGCAAGGAGAAGAAAAGTTTGTGTTACCAGGCCACATGGGGAACATTCAAAAATTGGCAAATGAGATCACCAGGAAACTCAGCAAATTCACTGCGAACAACACTTTTGCAAATTTCAACACTAATGGGCGCCTGTACCTTCTGTCGCAGCACCTTCTGTCAGCATCACAAAGGCTTTATTAAAATTGACGTGAATGGCAGAACCGCAAAGAGGCTAGCGCGTAGCACAAGTACGGGGGTTGGTGAGTGAAGCGAGCAGGGGGCAAAGCACAGTTTGTTTTTTTGTTTTTTTTTGCTTCAAACTATTCTTATATATATATTGAAGATCGTGTTTGAAATAAAGCAGTTACCATTTGGACTTGTCTCCAGACTCCTGTTAATTTTCTGTTGTGAGTGCTGCCCTACACAGAGTTACTTACCTGAGACACACATATATTTGAACTGAGAATTGTTTACAGAGCTCTGTGTCTGCACTCAGTGACGAGCGCTATACAAAGAATAAGTTGCAATATAAGAGACTTACATTTGTGATCAAAATAACAGCAGTCCGGCATCACTAACCAGATCAGTCACTGTTTTCAGTAGAAATTGTATTTGTACATGGCAAATAATTTACTAATAGATGTAGTAGAGTAATAGAAAACCAACAGACCCAACAGTTATGACATGCATGCTGCTGATACTGTGTAATTGAGTATTTACAGTAATTGTTGTTCAAAATAATAGCAGTGTGGAATTCAATTAGTGAGGTCATTCATTCTATGAAAAAACAGGTGTCAATTACGGCCCTTATTTAAGGCAGGAAAGGCACATGCTGGTTATAGTTTCTCTCTGAAAACCAGAGTATAATGGGTTGTTCCAGACATTGTCAAAAGAACAGCATACTTTAATTAACTCTTTGAAGGCTAAATATTTTTCCAGTTTTCTGAAAAGCACACAAAGCAATGGTTTCACACATAAATCAATATGAAACATCTTTTGCTGCCTGCCGTGGCTGCTGTCAGCGCCCGTTTGGCGTCTCTGGCAGCAGCGGCTGCACGGGGGCAGGTCAATGACCAGCAGGAATATGCGATGGGCCGGCTGCCTGGCTGTCTTTGCGCAGCAGTAACAGTTGCAGTGTGACATCATCTGGTTTGTACCTCTCGTCATTGTAAGAGGCCGTCCCCCCAGGTGAACATTGGCGTAGGTGCATTAGCTACACGGACATTTTCAGCTGATGCCGGCCCCTCACGTTGGTTTTCGACCTCCTGCTCACTTACATCAACTCAGAGTGTGACTCAGCAATATGAAACGCAAAACGTTGACCACAGAGTATTTTTGCTTTGCGCATTTGCTTTGGTCTTTCGCCAGCTGTCAATGCCATTTGAGGGGCTGTTTGGTCTTCGCTACACACGCACGTGCAGGAAACCTCAGTCAAATCAAAGAAGTTAACATTAAAGAGAGTCGAACTAAAACAGAATTGCGAGTTTTGTCACCGTTTACAGCTGATTACCGTCCTCTACCCCTGAATTTCGACAAAAGTCGACATCCGTCCTGAAAGAGTTAAAAAGTTGATTGGAGGGGGGAAAACATATCAAGAAGTGCAGATGATAGGCTGCTCAGCTAAAATGATCACAAATGCTTTAAAATGGCAACCAAAACCTGAAAGACGTGAAAGAAAATGGAAAACTACCATTTGAATGAATCGAAGAATAACCAAAACGGCAAAGAATCAACCAATGATCAGCTCCAGGAAGATCAAAGAAGGTCTAAAGTTACCTGTGAGTACTGTTACAATTAGAAGACGCCTATGTGAAGCCAAGTTTTCGGCAAGAAGCCCCCACAAATTGAAAAAGAAGACATGTGCTGAAGGGGTTACAATTTGCCAAAGAACACATTGACAGGCCTAAAGAGAAATGGCGCAACATTTTGTGGACTGATGAAAGCAAGATTGTTCTTTTTGGGTCTAGGGGCCGCAGACGACCCCCAAACACTGAATTCAAGCCACAGTACACTGTGAAGACAGTGAAGCATGGTGGCGCAAGCATTATGATATGGAGATGTTTCTCATACTATGGTGTCGAGCCTATTTATCACATACTAGGGATAATGGATCATGCCTCAAAATACTTGAAGAAATCATTTTGCCTTATGCCGAAGAGGAAATGCCCTTGAAGTGGGTGTTTCAACAAGACAATGACCTCGATCACACCAGTAAACGAGCAACATCTTGGTTCCAGACCAACAAGATTGATGTTACGGAGTGGCCAGCCCGATCTCCAGACCTTAATCCAATAAAAAAACTTGTGGGGTGACATCAAAAATGCTGTTTCTGAGGCAAAACCAAGAAATGCAGAAGAATTGTGGAATCTAGTCCAGTCATCCTGGGCTGGAATACCTGGTGCCAGAAGTTGGTCGACTCCATGCAACACAGATGTGCAGCAGTTCTCAGAAACAGCGGTTATACAACTAAACATTGAAAGGAAAGCAAAATCTTGAAACATTTGTCAGTTTGTACAGTGAATGTTTGAATTTGTAAAGAAGAATGCAGACACTGGTATTTTTTTGAACAGCCTAATATTCATTTTTCTTCACTTTCTGTAAAGGAATAATAATAACAATAATAATTCTTTGCATTTATATACAGTAATCCCTCCTCGATCGCGGGGGTTGCATTCCAGAACCCCCCACGAAAGGTCAAAATCCGCAAAGTAAAAGCCATATGTTCATATGGTTATTTTTATATATTTTAAGCCCTTATAAACTCTCCCACACTCTTATAAACATTTCCCGCTCAGTTATACAGCATAAACCCTTTGTATTCTCTTAGATATTAGGTAAGATTCATTGAAATTATGTATGTAAACACACTGTTTATATACAGTAAAACCTAAATATTATTTTGAAGATATTGAGTGTCTCCGATATCACATATGTTACAGCCATTACGATAGACAGGCCACCAGCAATAAATACGTACAATGCAAGAAAAATTGTATACAGTAAAATGTGTGTAAACGTACGTACATGTACTAAGTACTGTACGTAGAAAATGAATTATGGTTACTCGCCAACAATGACACGATGACTTCTCCGATAACGATGAGTTTAATTTTACTGCACAACAAAGGAGAGCGTTACAGCTCTTCTAAAGGAGCCTCTTCAGGTGATTGTGTAGCACCGCCGTTGTTCTTCTTCCGGCAGTCTTCAATCCAAATCCCTAAAGCAGATTCCATCCGGACTATCGCCTTATTACGTCCACTTCCAACTCGTTTTGCGCCCTGGTTAAAGGACACTGTGGCCGTAGATCTTATATTCTTTTTCTCCTTTTTAAATAAAAAAGAATCGTGGACTCATTGATGCCATAATGGTGTCCTACAGCGGTGTAGCTGTTCCCTTCCTTCAACATATCCAAAACTTTTACCTTTTCGGCAATCATTAGCATCTTTCGTTGGCGCTTGGGCACTGCCCCTGAAGCAGTAGCAGGAGCAGATCGTTTTGGAGTCATAATGAAGGGCTTGACTACGCACAAAGATAAACACAAAAGAGCACAAAAGTTAACTCTTTACACAGTGAAAACGTTGATGCTGAATGAGCGAGACAAGACTTCCTGGTTAACGCAACGGAATCGAATTCGGCACTCCGTCGCTGAGCCAATCAGCACACAGGAACTTAACCGTGTGCTCTGATTGGGCAGCTTCTCAGCCATCCGCCAATAACGTCCCTTGTATGAAATCAACTGGGCACACCAACTGAGGAAGCATGTACAGGAAGTAAAAAGACCCATTGTCCGCAGAACCCGCGAAGCAGCGAAAAATCCGCGTTATATATTTAGATATGCTTACATATAAAATCCGTGATAGAGTGAAGCCGCGAAAGTCGAAGCGTGATATAGCGAGGGATTACTGTAGTACTTTTCTCACTACTCAAAGCGCTCAGCAATTGCAGGTTAAGGGTCTTGCTCAAAGGCTCAACAGAGCAGAGTCTCTTTTGGCATTTGACAGGATTCGAACCGGCAACCTTCCGATTGCCAGTGCAGATCCCTAGCCTCAGAGCCACCATAACACAAATGTGATCAATTTTTATTCATGTTTTGAGTTGGAATAGAATGTGCAATGTATTTGCGTGTATGGAAATAAAAGGATTTCGGAGCTTTATTCACTTTTTAAACACACTGCTGTTATTGTGAACACAACTGTATAAAAGAGGGCAACATAATCGTAAAACATCAGTCTGAGGGACTGTTTGGGAACAAGGTTACAGAATTAATCATCACAAGTGAAGAGTACAGAGCGGAAATATAAGCGAGTGACAGTTCCTAGCTCATATCAGTCAGATGAAAATTCACCAAACACGAGAGTCTTCTTCAACACATTGAGAGAGTCCGAATTTCAAATGGAGGTCGGCAGCTCGTTCCACCAGCCGGGAGCGATACGTAAAAAGAATCTGGATTGAGATTTAATGCCACACACAGGTGACACACCACCAGACACCCTTCATCAGCAGACCGGAGTGAACGTGAAGGAGATTTGGTTTGGGTGACGGGTCAGGAGCCATGATATGGTATTAAAATAAGTGACTTCATGTTATTTAATAAACTACTTCATAACAGACAAAAAGAGTTACAATGTGTACACCTTTGTTATAATTCTTTTAATAAGATACGGATTAGAAGAATCAAACACACTTTAAAAATCAAGCAAACAGATTCACCAGTCAAGCCACACAAGATCTGGACAAAGGCAGCAAAACAATGGCGTCACAGCGTTATGAATGCCAATATTCGCATGCTCTGCAGTTTAAAGCACTGAAATTCGTCAACATACAAACAATGAACGCACCTTGTGCTGGCGTATTGTGTGATGGCACATCAAGGTACTTTGGATTGCACAAAACTTTTGAGAGAAGAAAAGAAGTAAGAATTCATTTCTAACTGTATGGAGCAATTCATGTTAAAGCATTTAATGTTAAGAAATGAAATAGTGAATTCCCAAAAGGTCAAACTGTTTTCATTGGAAGCTAATCCAAAATTATTTTTCATGAAAGATGGCAATGTTGTGCAGAGAGGTGGGAGTACAAACCCACCCGTATCACTTTTATAACCTTTGGCCTTAACTATAAATCACATCACTTTTAAACTCTACCAAGTAATTGCCTGAGAAATGTGCCGTTCTGCACAGTTGCTCAATCAAAATTTTACAGTGTGGAGAACACGTATCACTTTTGGAAACTCACGGACCTTCCATATAAACTACTTCTGACTTTCAAAAAATGTGGATAAATGATAAAGCGTACCAAAACGGGTCTAGAAACAAATCATCCATTACACAAAATATTAGTATTACAAGATAGCAGGTTTCTAAATGCACTTTATTCAGCATCTACATTAGGTTAGAAAAGTACATTTTAAAACAAAAAGCTTCCACGACAACCAAGGGTTATAATGTGGCCGTCGCTCACCATAATGCTAAAATTGTTAGCGGTAAAGCTGTGGAGCCCATTCTTCTCCCAGTTAACTCGGATTCTTTGGCAGTATTTCATTTAAACAGCCTAAGGCGAGGGGTAATGGAACATTACTCACTGTGATAGCCAGATTTCTTCTGCATCGCGGTTACAGGGCAATCTTTATGAGCCAGGAGAAGCTGTTTCAGCTGAGCCACTTCATTTCTCAGCAGGGTGACTTCATTCTGCAGGGATAAAGAGGAGGAAACTTTTACTAACAATATAACACCACTTGCAGGCATCAAAGAGAGAGTGTGAAGACTGTTAAGTTTTATAGATTCTTGGGGGAGTACAATAAGATCTAATATACCCAGGCTCTTCGGGACTTCAAAAGAAACAGATTTCAAATTAAAAAAAAAAAAAGAAAAAGGCAGCCCTGTTTATCTCACATGTGGCAGTTACCTCTAGATGAATACTTATATTATACCAAACGGAAAATGATATTTGGAACTCTCTCTCCGTAAACCAGCCACTCTCAACAACTCTTTGAAAGAGATCATGCTACACTGCACTGAAATGTGTTTTTAGAAAATCATTTGCATGGTGTGATGTCCATCAGTGCCAGCCAAAGCCTACTTGAAGCCCTAGGTGGGGTTGACGGATGTTGTCCCTCATTGTCCATAGCAGGGAATCTAGATTATTAGACTATTATTATTGGTGGTTGCAATGGCTCCTCGCTCTCACTATGTGAGAAGTGAGAAAAGAGGTATATACAGTAAATGTAAAGAATTATTATTCAACGACCTGGGGGGGGGGTCCAATGGTATCTGCATTTTGCATAACTCTTTGAAAGTCATCGAGCCTTGAAACTCAGTCAGTTATTTTCCAACCCGCTATATCCTAACAGAGGGTCACGGGGGTCTGCTGGAGCCAATCCCAGCCAGCACAGAGTGCAAGGCAGCAACAAACCCCAGGCAGGGTGCCAGCCCACCAAAAGGCACACCCACACACCAAGCACACACTAGAGACATTTTAGGGTCACCAATGCACCTAACCTGCATATCTTGACAGACAGACAGACAGACAGACAGACAGACAGACAGACAGACAGAC
>JANRMT010062814.1:14678255-14688327 GCA_026402145.1 Polypterus bichir lapradei | reverse complement strand
AGATAGATAGATAGATAGATAGATAGATAGATAGATAGATAGATAGATAGATCTATAACAATACTAAACTCATCTCTTGACTCTGTGCCGCTCACTTTTAAAATCGCTTCTGTAACCCAATGTTAAAAAAGTCTGGTCTTGATGATGACAATCTTAACAATTTCCAGCCTATTTCCCACTTACCTTTCCAGTCAAAAGTTCTTGAGCGTGTTGTAGCCTCCCAACTCACTAATTACTTAACCTCTAATAACTTGATGGAACCCTTTCAATCTGGTTTCAGGGCACAGCACAGCTGTGAAACTGCTCTGCTATGGGTAACCAATGATTTGCTTATGGCAGCAGACTCTTTACAAACCAGCATATTAATTCTGATAGACCTCAGTGCAGCATTTGACACTCAGGTCAGACATTAATTTCTACTGTCCAGAATGGAGAACATGCTGGATATCTCTGGCACTGCCCTCCAGTGGGTCAAGTCCTATCTGACTGATAGGCAAGAGTTTGTTAGTCTTGGCAACAGCAGATCCAGCTCGGAGCCAGTCACACAAGGAGTTCCTCAGGGCTCTGTCCTCAGCCCTCTTCTCTTCTGTATTTATATGCTTCCCCTTGGCCATATTATTCGTAGCTATGGACTGAGCTATCATTTTTATGCAGATGATACTCAACTCTACTTCAATGTTAAAAGTGGAACTTCATCAGAGTTTTCTCAGCTCACAACCTGCCTTAGTGAAATTAAAACCTGGATGGAGCAGAACTCTTTAAAATTAAATTGCAACAAAACTGAACTCCTGCAAATTGGCACTAAAGCGCTACTTAAGAAAATGAGCTCCTCTTCAGTCAATCTTGACGGTGATCTCATCAGATCGTCTTCTGATGCAAGGAATCTTGGTGTCATTTTTGATTCCTCCCTCTCTTATTCTGCCCACATAAACCACCTTAAGAAACTTTCTTATTTTCACCTCCGTAACATATCCCGTGTTCGCTCATTCCTCTCCTTTTCTAATGCTGAGAAACTTGTCCATGCTTTTATCACATCCCGCATCGATTATTGTAACTCGCTGCTGGCAGGTGCCCCTTCTAATCTTATATTGCAGGTCCCATTGATTCAAAAATCGGCAGCAAGAGTCCTTACTTCAACCAGCAACAGTGAGCACATCACACCCATCCTGCTTCGTCTTCACTGGCTCCCTGTGTCTTACAGAATCGAATATAAAATCCTACTAATAACCTACAAAGCCTTAAATAACCTCACGCCAAACTACATCAGTGACCTTCTCTATCACTATGTGCCTGCACGCCCACTAAGGTCCTCTGATTCTGGCAATCTTGTTGTGCCCCACACTAATCTACACTCCATGGGTGACAGCAGGGCCTTCAGCTGTATAGCGCCCAGACTATGGAATGACCTACCGAAATGAATCAGGTCAGCTGACTCCATTAATTCTTTTAAAAAACAACTCAAAACTCATCTGTTCAGGAAGGCTTTTAGCTCTACTTGACTTCATTCCCCTTGTCTCAGTTTACCTCCATGTCAAGATGCTCATGTAACCTGTATGTGTATGTGCTGGACCATCAATTATGTTGGCTGTAAGGCTTTTCTTTGAATTTACTATCTTACTCTTCTTTAGTTATTTATTTGGTTTAGTACAATGCTATATACTGTATACCCTGTTGTTCTTTCTTAAAATCTGTGAAGTGCCTTGAGCATGGGAAAGGTGCTATATAAATAAAATGTATTATTATTATTATCTATCTATCTAATCTATCTAAGGCACAGTAAATTCACAAGAAACTCTCCACTCCTTAGTGCTTTTGAAATGAACCACCAGGAACTATGGAAGGCCCTGCCATATATAGGGCTTAGGGACATTCCTGGTGGTGATTGGAACCACCCAAAAAACACATGGGACATAACCGAGGCCATTCCCCTTTACAAATAAACATAAAGAAAAATGTACAAAATAATTAAAATGAACAAAATAAACATTAATACAAATAAATGGCATAAAATTAAACAATACAAACAAGAAATACAATTGTGAACCCCAGGCAGGAAAGATATGCAAGCTGAAACATGACAGAGGCGTCACACTGTGAAAACAGCACACCGCAGGACGAAGCCCCTATCTGGTGGTTGTTTGGAACTTTACTGTAAACCCTGACCATTCCTTTCATTTCCACTCGCTTCTTTTTTTTTGATTTTTACTTTGACTAAACAGGAATGACTGGGTTGGTGCCACAACATTTATCCCTTGGTCTTGTTCCTTACTTGACTACAAGACCAAACAAAATAGATCTGCAATAGCTAAAATATGGACTACAGGCATCCTGTCTCCAAAACAGAAATAATACATCCGACTATGGTAAAATAGCTCTGCAAAATACTACTCGTCCAACGCATTTATTCATAATTTTACAAAGAACAGTCTGATTACTGAGAATTACGTTTAGGCCGTATAATAATGAGCCTGTAATGTCTCAGAGGTAGGCCAGAAGCAGATTCATCAGTTATTCCTACTGCTGCACTAAAAGATTTACATTCCTCCTCTTATTTTATACTTCACCTGAAGACAAAAGTATTTAAAAGAAGATGACAGAATGGCGAAGGTGGTTTAAAGATAAGACAAGACAAAACAAGACTGGACAAGACAGGATGAGACGAGGCAAGACAAGGAAAGATAAGATACAGTAAGGCAAGACAAGATAAGATAACATAAAAAAGCCAAGGAAAGGCAAGCTAAGAAAAAGAAAAAGGAAAAGGTGAGGTGAGATGAGATGAGACAAGAAAAGGCAACATGGCAAGATGATACAAGAAAAGATAAGATAAAAAAACAAGGAAAGGCAAGATAAGATAAGAAAGCCAAGGAAATGTACCATGTGGCAAGACAAGACAAGACAGCAAAAGATAAGATACGGTTAGGCAAGACAAGACAAGATAAGATAAAAAAAGTCACAGAAAGGCAAGCAAGGTAACAAAAAGAAAGATAAGAAAGTCAAGGAAAGGCACCATGTGTCAAGATAAGAAAAGATAATATCTGGTGAGTCAAGGTAACACAAGACAAGATAAGACAAGATACGATAAGGTGAGGCAAGGCAAGAAAAGCAAAGGCCAGACAAGATATGGTAAATAAGACACGATAAGACAGAATAAAGACAAGATAAAATAAGATAAGACGAGATAAGATAAATACTTTATTCATCCCTTCAGGGAAATTTTGGCATTTAGTAGCTCAAACACATCAGTAAAAACTGTTAAAAATTATAAAAGCAAGGAGAAAATAAATATATAAATGGTAAAAAAAACCAAAAAAGGGCAGCATGGTAGCGCTGCTGCCTCACAGTAAGAAGACCTCGGTTTGCATGTTCTCCCCGTGTCTGCGTGGGTTTCCTCCCACAGTCCAAAGACATGTAGGTTAGGTGCATTGGCGATCCTAAATTGTCCCTAATATGTGCTTGGTGTGTGTGTGTCCTGCGGTGGCCTGGCGCTCTTCCCGGGGTTTGTTCCTGCCTTGCGCCCTGTGCTGGCTGGGATTGGCTCCAGCAGACCCCCTTGACCCTGTGTTAGGATATAGCAAGTTGGATGATGACTGACTGATGAGTAAATGGTAAAAAATACAAATGGGTCAATTGTTACAGTATTTTAAGGTAGAGTGGTGACCAGGTCATAAATGTGTCACTTATATTGACGACATCGTTATAAAACCTCACAGCAGTAGGAACCAATGGTCTTCTAAAGCGTCCCATATTACAGTGCAGGGACAGAAGGCGACCGCTCAGTTTATTTCACTGACCCACCAGAATGTTGTGGAAAGGGTGACTGCTACTGTCAAGGATGGCCTGTACTTCCTTCCCCAGCCACATTTCCACCACAATTCCCAGGAAGTCCACAGTCCTGCCCAACACCGAGCCAGCCTTCTTCACCAACTCGTCCAGCCTCTTTGTGTTCTTATCTCTCATACTGCCTTTCCCAACAAATAACAGCAAAAAAAGAGGACACAGAATATCTAATGGAAGACCCCAGGCAAGGCTCCCTGGCTCAACATGGCAGGCGAATTTTCTTTTTCTTTTGCAAGCCATCCTGTTTAAATCCAAATTATAGGACTGGATTGTTTTATAATTTTATTTTCTCTTGAATGGAGAACAGACAAAGCACCGCAGTTTCCGAGATGCCATTTGACAGCTTTTTTTCCTTTTAATAGCAGCCTTTTGTCAGTTTTCACACAGGAAAGCAATTCTCTTATAATGCTCTAAAAAGAGAAACAAATTTGTGCCGCGGTGTAAGGTCTGAAAGGCTGATTTATGATACTCAGCGTGGTCTAAATAACCAGGATTTCATGGCTTCAGATAACTGGCTGCTCATTCATTTAGCGGCACGGTACGCTGTACGCTTATTATTTTCTGACTGTGTTAACTCGGAAGAGCAAACAACACTCCGTCACATTGTGTTCACATATTATCCCATGATTCACATTTATCGATTCACCTATATTTTTTAAAAAACTTTGTATTATTGGGCTAATCTAAACTTTGGGCAGAAATATTCAAGAGCCTGAAAATTCATAATGTCATATCAAGACGGCACTAGACATTTAATATTGTTCACTGCGTGACCTTCAAAACAAATTAGCTATTTTCTTTTTTTTTTACTCTTTTACAACAGGGGAAAGAAATGTCTTTATAATCTGATTCTGAAGCATGTAGTGCTGTCCTACGGCAGGTCTTATACCTCATTAAAAATACAGCATAGGATAATGTTAAAGTAATTATGGATCATTACTGCCAACTATGCTGATCATCTGCGCCGGGATGTCAGCGGAGAAATTATTGTGAAATTTCAAACCTGATTAATGGTATCACATAAAAAGTACAGTTTAATTCTCTGACATTCAATTTCCTGAGCAAGTCATTCCGTTCTTCACACTTAACAACTCTACTTTGGCACCCAGAGGCATGGGATTTCCTTTTTATTTATTCGCTTTCATTAATTTAACCCGTGATAATCCTTCTGGGCAAAAGGAATGATGCAGATGCTCAGAGAGGGGATGAGATAAGTGGAAGCTGTAAAACAAAAAATCTCTGAAGATATTACAGCTTAACATTCCTCCTCGTGCTGTTCCACCATCTCTCATGTCAATGTCAAGCGCAACACACAACACGTACGCCGTGCTGTATTCTAATTAAATCATCAGCATGGAACATGTTTTTTTTTTTTATTTCCTTTAATTCTGCCACATTAATAACAAAAACAGTTGCATGAACTGTTTCGAACTTGTCAGTCTGGCATACTAATTGCTTTCTGTAAACTGAAGGTTCAAAAAGACAAATTTTCCTTTGAGATTTTTTCAGGGCTCGCATTAAACTGTTCAGACAGTAGAAAAGGAGATGCTCATCAGCTAGTGACATACAGAGATCAGATTTATTGACAAGTAGGTAGCAACACATGTGCAGCTCCGACAATGCCACACTTAAAACTATGTCGTCAAGCTGCAACCCTACGCCATCCACCTATCCATCCCTCCTCCAATTTTGATGCACCATTTGCTGGTCAGGTCAAGAACAACTTGCTTGTACAGTTATAGAAATTGGGACATACAGTACTTATGATATCGTAAAATGGTTAGGCAGGCCGGGGTCAGACTGCCTGTCATAAATGACCCTGAACACTCCAGAGAGCTGCTAATAACAGAAAAAAGGCCAGTCTGAGTGACGACAAACCAATGGGTGGTACTCACTCTAACCACGTTAAAGTGCTGGTGCTGAGTAGAGTGGAGCCAACCCTGCCGAATTTGCTTCACCTCGAGTTTGTTGAAAATGCAGAAACGTTAAGTAATTTTCAGAAAACTCTGTGAAATGTATGAATGTCAATGACGAAGGAGAAACTGCACTTACTCTGAATGGAATATAAAGCTGTGGTGGTCTTTTCAGTGTCCCTGAGGGCTACAAAAGTGTCTGGCAGCTATGCTGAATTAATTAAAAATGTGACCAGAGCAATTTCTATCTATCTATCAAACTAAAATTTATTATCTATCTTGCTGACTATACTAAAATATTTATCATATAGTGCCTTTCATTTCTATCTATCTATCTGTCTATCCTGCCAACTATATTAAAATATCTATCTATCTATCATGTTCAGTCATATGAAAAGGTTTGGGAACCCCTCTTAATTCTTTGGATTTTTTTTTCTCATTGGCTGAGCTTTCAAAGTAGCAACTTCCTTTTAATATATGACATGCCTTATGGAAACAGTAGGATTTCAGAAGTGACATTAAGTTTATTGGATGAACAGAAAATATGCGATATGCATCATAACAAAATTAGACAGGTGCATAAATTTGGGCACCCCAACAGAGATATGACATCAATACTTAGCTGAGCCTCCTTTTGCAAATCTAACAGCCGCTAGACGCCTCCTATAGCCTTTGATGAGAGTCTGGATTCTGGATGGAGGTATTTTTGACCATTCTTTCATACAAAATCTCTCCAGTTCAGTTCAATTTGATGGCTGCTGAGCATGGACAGCCTGCTTCAAATCATCCCATAGATTTTCAATGATATTCAAGTCAGGGGACTGTGATGGCCATTCCAGAACATTGTACTTCTCCCTCTGCATGAATGCCTTTGTAGATTTCCAACTATGTTTTGGGTCATCGTCTTGTTGGAATATTCAACCCCTGCGTAAATCAACTTTGTGACTGATGCTTGAACATTATCCTGAAGAATTTGTTGATATTGGGTTAAATTCATCTGACCCTCGACTTTAACAAGGGCCCCAGTCCCTGAACTAGCCACACAGCCCCACAGCATGATGGAACCTCCACCAAATTTGACAGGAGGTAGCAGGTGTTTTTATTGGAATGCGGTGTTCTTCTTCCGCCATGCAAAGCGCTTTTTGTTATGACCAGATAACTCAATTTTTGTCTCATCAGTCCAAAGCACTTTGTTCCAAAATTAATCTGGCTTGTCTAAGTGAGCATTTGCATACAACAAGCGACTCTGTTTGTGGCGTGAGTGCAGAAAGGGCTTCTTTCTCATCACCCTGCCATACAGATATTCTTTGTGCAAATTGCGCCGAATCGTAGAACAATATACAGATACACCATCTGCAGCGAGATGTTCTTGCAGGTCTTTGGAGGTGATCTGTGGGTTGTCTGTAACCATTCTCACAATCCTGCGGATATGCCGCTCCTGTATTTTTCTTGGCCTGCCAGACCTGCTGGGTTTAACAGCAACTGTGCCTGTGGCCTTCCATTTCCTGATTCCATTTCTTACAGTTGAAACTGACAGTTTAAACCTCTGAGATCGCTTTTTGTAGCCTTCACCTAAACCAGGAGACTGAACAATCTTTGTTTTCAGATCTTTGGAAAGTTGCTTTGAGGATCCCATGCTGTCTGTCGCTCTTCAGAGAAGAGTCAAAGGGAAGGAAGCACAACTTGCAATTGACCACCTTAAATACCTTTTACCACTCATGATTGGACACTCCTGTCTATGAAGTTCAAGGCTTAACGAGCTCATGCAACCAATTTGGTGTTTCAAGTAATCAGCACTGAGCAGTGACAGGCATTCAAATCAGCACAGTGACATGGGGACCCACATTTGTGCACAGCCAGTTTTTCACATTTGATTTAATTTCAAACAACTAAATACTGCGTCACTAAAAATCTTTGTTTGGAAAACACCCCAGTACTCAGGTATTCCTAGGAAATGAAAGACATACTGCAGTTATCTTTTTTGTTGAAAGGAGAGTCAATTATTATGTAGCCTGAGAGGGGTTCTCAAACTTTTTCATATGACTGTGGTGCCTTTCATTTCTATCTATCTATCTACAGTATCTATCTGTCTATCTATCATATAGTGCCTTTCATTTATTTCTATCTATCAGAGGTTGGGCATTAAATTAAAAGAAGTGGGGGATCAGGGTGTGGTGTGCAGGTGGGTGCAGAATTGGCTCAGACACAGGAAGCAGAGGGTTATGGGTTATGGTGTGAGGAACCTCATCAGAAGTGGCTGATGTTAAAAGTGGTGACCAGCAGGGGTCAGTGTTGGGGCTACTGCTATTTTTAATATAAATAAATGATTTGGAGTTTGCAAATGATATCAAGCAAGGAGGATTGGCAGATAATCTTGAATCCATTGAGTCATTACAGAGGGACCTGGACAGCAGACAGCCTTGGGCAAATTTGTGGCAGATGAAATTTAATATCAGTGCATGTAAATTATTGCATGTAGGAAATAAAAAACACAATGGGAGGTCTGAAAATCAAAAGTCCACCTCATGAGAAGGATTTAGGAGTTGTAGTGGACTCGAAACAATCAACCACCAGCCAGTGTTCAGAAGCCATTAAGAAGGCTAACAGAATGTCAGGTTATATAGCGCCTTGATGTGTGGGGTACAAGTCACAGAAGGTTCTGCTCAAGATTTATAACACACTGGTGAGGCCTCATCTGGAGTCCTGTGTGCAGTTTTGGTCTCCATAAAGGACACAGCAGCACTGGAAGAAGTCCAGAGAAGAACCACTAGGCTGATTTTAGGACTACAGGGGATGAGTTATGAGGAAAGACTTAAGGAGCTGAGCCTTTACAGTTTGAGCAAAAGAAGATTAAGAGGAGACCTGACTGAAGTGTTTAAAATGATGAAGGGAATTAGTCCAGTGGATCGAGATGGTGACTTTAAAATGAGTTCATCAAGAACACGGGGACACAGCTGGAAACTTGTTAAGGGGAAATTTCACACAAACATTAGGAAGTTTTCCTTCACAAAGAGGACCACAGACATTTGGAATAAGCAACCAAGTAGTGTGGTAGACAGTAGGACTTTAGGAACTTTGAAAACTCGAGTTGATGTTTTTTTTTTTTTTTAAATAAGTAAGTGGGTAGGTGTGCTTTGTTGGGCTGAATGGCCTGTTCTCACCCAGATTGTACTAATGTCTCCTGGAGTTAAAACTATACTCCAAGTCCACAATCATCAGACACCTTTATCTTTCTTTGTGTATGTTGAATTCTTATCATTATGACTAACTGTCACCCATAGAGCCTGTGATGCAGAGGATCAGTGTTATATAATCAGGGCACATACACACCCTTAAGCAATTTACATCAGCCAGTAAGTATGCCAACTGTGAAACCCAAAATCCGCCAAAGCAACTCAAACAAAATGAGAAATGACAAACCACTCGCCAATGGTGCTCAGACTTGACTCAAAAGTCAATACCTCAAAATTATGCTTAATAAATCAGTTAAGGAAGAGCAGTATTCATTTTTTCCCCATGCATAAAAAAATGTTTTTCTATAACTCTGTACTTTTAAAAGAAAATAAATCTGACCTGTAATTGGCCATTAAGAGAGCCCAGATCTTCGGCTTTCTTTTCTAAGGACTGGACCCACACTTTTCTTTTCTGCCTGCATCGCGAAGCAGCAGCTCGGTTTCGCTCCAAGAATTTGCGCCTCTTCTCATCTGGGTCTTCACTTACTGCCCTCCTGCGTCTGCCACCGGTGCTTGGGATATGTTGAGCAGGCTGAACTGGAGAAGCCTTGTCAAGGTAAAGTATGGTAAGTCACTGAGTGGCTAAATGGAAGCAAACAACATCCAACGATCTAAAATAAATGGAAAGGCAGGAGTCGGTGCAAACTGAAAATGAAAAGAAAAGAAAAAGGAAGAACCGACACCTTAACATGCAGACATGCTGGCTTAAAAAACGGACTGAAAGAAAAAAATAATTTCATGCAACACTTAAATAGCAGAAACAACATCTACATGGACCTTGTAACAGTTTTACCTCGGGGTAAATAAATGAACAATGAAAAGCACCTACTGGTGTTTCAGTCGTCGAAGTTGCTGGTTGCTGTAGTGCCTGGGAGGCCGTGTCCTCTGACTGAGTCCTCACTATGCTGCCACCCTGCACAGAGACACTTTCACCATTTGCCACCTGAGGGTGCTGTTGCTGAGTCAAAGCAGCTTTTAACCTCTGCAACATTAAAAGAAGTAAAATGGTCAAAATAGATAGATAGATAGATAGATAGATAGATAGATAGATAGATAGATAGATAGATAGATAGATAGATAGATAGATAG
>JANRMT010062814.1:14644423-14667613 GCA_026402145.1 Polypterus bichir lapradei | reverse complement strand
TATAAAAACAAGAATTTTACTCTAATTAAAGGGCTTATTGGTTCATTTGTATACTCACTAGTGAAATGCTTCTGATTTTCCACTATTTCAATTTTTGCCTAATTTACTAAATAACTAAAGTCTGTTTGTCCAGTCCGTCTGAGCAATCTGATTGGTCAGTTTGGCTTTGGTGTGATTGGTCTGTTTGGCTTTGGTGTCGCGACGAAAGAGGAAGGGTGTGTGTGAGATGCACGAGGAGCAACGGCATGGCGGAGTCACCTTCAAAGATGGCAAGTATAAAAGCGGACAGGAAACAATAAAACAGCCCTAAAAATAATGACAAGAGTCTGAGAAGCAGGAAGAAAATATGAAGCTGGTTTTAAATTAAAAGTCGTTGAAGTGGCGAAAGAAATTGGTAACTGCGCTGCTGCAACAAAATTCGATGTGTCTGAGAAACTGGGGCGAGATTCAAGGAGGCAAGAAGATGTAAAAAAAAAAAAAATAAATTAAGTTTCGTATTTTTGAACAGGCATACAAGTCGGGGTCTGATTGTATGATCGAAAAATAATGACAAGAGTCTGAGAAGCAGGCTTTACGGGAATGCACTCAAGAGACAGATCGGCGGTGAAGAAACGTTGACACATACGCACAAATACCGAGGAAAGCAGCTGAAAGTGCACATAGGGCATGAGATAACAAAAACATGTAAAAAGCGTTGCATTTTTTGGCTTGAAAAATTACATTTTTATTACATCTCGTCTTTCTACTGTAAAACGTGCAAAACACTAAAAGTACAAATTTAGAAGTGTAAAAAGTGCAATAATGATACGAATAATAATAATAATGATGATGAAGAATAATAATATGAACAGTGCACAGCACATGAGTGAGTGACACAAGCGTTACTTTTGGATTCATCAGAATCACTTTGGGTTTCACTGACAGTTTCAATTTCATTGCCTGAAGAAAGATCCACTTTGGCATCACTGTTGATGAGAGCCGTTTCTTATGAGATGCCATGATGAGGCGAGGAGAAGACGTGTCTGCACTGTTGTGTGGGTAACAATCGGCACTAACGCTGTCGGCACTGTTACAGCCTGAGTAATCCTTGGGTCTTATGCAAGGCCGTTGGCCGAGTGACACACAAGACTGACACTTTTAGCACTCATTTTACAGCCCAAGTGACACTCCGGAACTACTAACACTAGGTTAAGTAAATAAAATGTCAGCCACAAGCGATTCTTTGTCTTCTCTGATTTGATGAAACCTTGAAAGTTAAAAAAGGAAAATCATTTTAAAAAGTGCAAAAACTCTTTGTTTAAACCACTAAATACTATAAACAAATTTTTTATTTTATTTTTTGTCCTAAAATATCCTAATGATAAATGAACCTACAGGATCCTCAATTCCAGGAATGAACAACCTGACAGTTGTGGAGGCATGTGATATGGCGGGTCCGCAGCTCAGAAAAAAAGTTTTGAAATAAATAATGGCCACACTCGTGGCTTAAAGAGGGGGCTTAGTAGTGTGGCCGGAGTGGTTCTTGGACGTGATGTGGTGTGGGCGGTCCTAGTTATGTGCACAGGTGAGGAATCGTCCGTATCCGTAATTGATGCCGGGAGCTGCTAATCGCCGCACCTGTGCCACATCCCCATAATAAATAGGAGAAGTGCAAGTGTGGAGGAGAAAGGGAGAAGAAAGATTGGAAAAGTTAATGGAGGTTAGAGGAGGAAGAAGAGAAAGCTGGAAGCTGAAAACAGGTGCGTGAGTGAGTGAGTGAGAAAGCAAGCGAGCAAGCGAGAGCAGGCTTGCAGATAAGAGCAGGCAGAAGTGAGGAGAGCCCCTCAGGAGTGTTAGGCCGACACTCGGGGGCACCAAGAAGCGGTTGCTCCTGCTGAGCGTTTTAGAGGAGCACGAGTGACCGGAAGGTGGTTGGCCCGCCACATATGGCTGCGGAAGGCAGCGGAATTCGGAAGATTGGGAGGTGGAAGCCTGTTTCTCGGTCTGGTGAGAGCCCTATGGAGCCAGGGATCGGGAGGCTACCAGACCAGCAGAGGGAGAAGGTCAACTTAGATGTAAATATCTATACATACAAAAAAGGCAAAGCCCTCACTGACTCATCACTAATTCTCCCACTTTCCATACTGGTGGGAAGCTGAAATTTCATTCCTTGCAGTGTACTTACAAAAGTT
This sequence comes from Polypterus bichir lapradei, assembly GCA_026402145.1. Taxonomy (NCBI): domain Eukaryota; kingdom Metazoa; phylum Chordata; class Cladistia; order Polypteriformes; family Polypteridae; genus Polypterus; species Polypterus bichir. The sequence continues at coordinate 14,665,442 of JANRMT010062814.1, read as the reverse complement.
AGGTATGTTTCATGTCCTATTGCAACACCCAAGGGGGGTAAACAGGTGTACCCCCTAAACTGTATATATAGATAGGGGAAATCCCTACTCACTATTTCTGCGACTTCCAATATACGTAGGAAGCCCACATTTCCCATGCTCATCCTTTACACTGTACTTACAAACATTACATATGTTTCATTTTGCGTAGTGCCCCATAATGAACTTTCGGAAATAACGTCTTCTTTTTGTTGGTTCTTACCATTATGCTGTCAGGAACTTTCAGAAGTGACCTCTCCTTTTGGCGATTTCACTCCTTATTTCCGTTAACAGATGATTTACTTCACGGCAGAGATGCACAAAGGCTGCCCCTGGTCCCCCTTCCTTTTTCTGCACACCTACCACGTGGTTGGCTCCCTGCCTCTATACATTAATGACATCCCGCGCTCATGTGCCTCCTCACTCGCTTCCTGTTCGTCATGCTCACTGCTCCTTTCTTCTTCAGTCCACCGCTTCAAGCCTGTTATTGTTCACCTTGCTTCACGTCTTCCTGCTGGCGACTCCTGCCTTTTCATTTAGTTTCTTCACACTCTTAATCCTCCAGGCATGCCTCCGCATACTCTACTTTTGAAGGTCGGCGCACCAATTATGTTCCTACGAAACTTACAACCACCAAAACTTTGTAACAGCACCAGACTTCAGATCAAATGTCTGCACAAGAACCTCATTGAGGCAACTGTCTTCACTGGAACAGGCTCAGGGGAGACTGGATTTATTCCTCACGTCCCTCTCATACCCTCTTGACCTCCCATTCCAATTCAAACGCCTCCAATTTCCAGTAACGGTGTGCTTCACTATGACAATAAATAAGTCACAAGGCCAGACTCTGAAAAAGGTCGCCATTGACTTGACACAAGATTGCTTCTCACATGGCCAACTGTACGTTGCACGCTCAAGAGTAAGCTCTGCAGACAGTTTGGTCATTTTACAGCCCGTGGGCAGAACTGCAAACATCGTTTACAAAGAGATCCTAAAAATGTGCATTTCTCATACACAACATTTACAATCATAAATTAAACTCTTTACAATCATCAAATTCATTCTCAATACTAAAATAAGACTACGACAATTACATTGATAATCATCTCATATATATTTCTCTTCTGGTTCGTCCTGCTTCCACTTCAAAACCGGTCCCGCCCACACACTGCCGACATGGCATTTCTCGATTCCTATTCGTCGTCTTCCATGTCATGCACTATACTGGCTTGCTGAGCGTAATACATCCAAGTACTCGAGGTGCTGCCACAACGGTAAAGTAGCTTTACCACCTTTGCGAGAGCTACCTGTGTCTTTACAACAACTTCTTACACAGCAAACATCAGAAGCTAAAAATTATTGTGAACACATTTGACAATACAACTCTTCTCTAGCGTTTGCTTCCATGGGTGCATAGATAACTCAACCTCCTGGCCACGGACCTTTTAAAATACACGGGCAAATTTATCACCAAATCTCTCCACTATACGCTAACACTTCTACCTCTCCAGGATATGGACAGTTGTATGTTTTTGACACAGCGCAAGCTACTGCAGTACGCTTACAAAATAAAGCAAACTCTGTATGCGGTGAAAATGTACTTCTCCAGCTAGATTCCATGCTCAGAACCATCAACCCCTTCGCTAAATCATACAAACACATGCATGAAATCGCTCAGTCCAATCCAACAGCATCTGTACGAATGATTTTCAAGGAAAACCCTAGGCAGGATTTACGACGATACAATGCCCCGACATTGCAGCGATTTTCGTCGGAGAAGATGGCGAAATGCCTGCCGAAAGGGACAATTGCATCTGTCCCATACGCAGCTCCTGTAAACAGATTTCCACGCTCAATATGAATTGCGATCCTATGGTTTACCCACATTTATTCCCTTACGGAGACATTGGCTGGCACAAAGATTTACAACATGTTCCCGATAAAAGAACTGCCAAGCGAAGAAGGCTTACTCAATACCAATTTTACGCGTACAGATTAGCAATGAGGAATACATTTAGTATTTTGCACTCCAGCGGTAAACTATTCCAACAGTACGTCGTAGATGTGTATGTTAAAACAGAGGGCGCACGTCTCAACTATCTCAGATTAGATCAACAAGATTTGCGCATGGAACAACACAATGTTTGAATACAGATGCACTGCATGCAAATGCTGAAAATAACAACGTACGTGTAGGCAAAATGATGTTATGTTATTTTTAAAATGTTTCCTTTTCTTGTTCATAAATTCTTTAACACACTGCTTTTCCACTGCGAAGCGTGGGTATTTTGCTAGTTTTTTTCCCACAAAAATGCTTAGAACAAGAATGAAGCTCAGAGGAGAACAAAAGGCAAACAGATGTTGCCTAAACAATGAGGCAATCCAAAGCAAACACTGTTCCCATATGATATCCAGAGTGATCCAGAGTCATAAAATCCACAATTTCACAAACAACAACATTTATTTCTATAGCATATTTTCATACAACAATGAAGCTCAAAGTGCTTTACAAGATGACAAAGGGAAAGTTACAAGAAAAGAAAAACAATTAGGATAAGGCAATGATATTAAAGAATAAGTAACAACAAAACAAGGCAAGGTCAAATGGCCGGAAGGACAGAAAAAAACAAACAAACAAAAAAAAAAAACTCAAGTTAGACTAGAGAAAAAAACAAAACTTGCAGGGGTTCCAAGGCCAAAAGACCTCCCAGCCCACAATGCTCATTCTACCTAACGTAAATGGTCGTAAATCAGTCCTCTTGGTTTTCATGCAAAAGCACTTAACTAACAAAACATATAAGAACTCCCCAACTCCACAGAGCATTCTCAATGAACCTGCAAGAACTTTGGGAGACCCTCCAGTTTTATTGGGTGGAGGGCGGTTCCTGCTGGTGATTGGAGACCACCCATAAAATAAACAGAACATAACAAAGGCAGCTTATACACCCATGCGTACGTGTGTGACACTGTGAGGTAGCTAAAGGGCTTGAATGAGGGCAATTCTGAATCTGACTGGGATGATGTGGCAGAGTGCACTGACTCTTTTTCTCGCTTTCCTGCAGACCATTCATGGGAAGTTCCACCTGTTCCTGTTGACATCACTTCTGGGTCCAGACTTATAGAGGAAGACCTTGCTGGCTCCAGCCTCCTTAATGTCACATCCGGGCTCGAGCCTATGGCTGAAGACCTATCCGATCTCGGCCCCTCTGACATCACTTCCTGTCCTGACCTTTAAAAGCCTCCACCTTTTCCCTATTCTCTCAATTCTGTTTTGGACTCCAGTTTGTGCACATCATTGCTGTCATTTGTTTGCAATTTGCAGTCAGAAAATAATATACGGGTAGCTGCCCCAAACCTTGCTATGGCACTTTGTGGAGTTTGTGACAACAGATAAAACCAAAAATAAAGAATGATACACATAATCAACATAAAAAGAATCTACAGGGTGGGCCATTTATATGGATACACCTTAATAAAATGGGAATGGTTGGTGATATTAACTTCCCGTTTGTGGCACATTAGTATATGTGAGGGGGGAAACTTTTCAAGATGGGTGGTGACCATGGTGGCCATTTTGGATCCAACTTTTGTTTTTTCAATAGGAAGAGGGTCATGTGACACATCAAACTTATTGGGAATTTCACAAGAAAAACAATGGTGTGCTTGGTTTTAACGTAACTTTATTCTTTCATGAGTTATTTACAAGTTTCTGACCACTTATAAAATGTGCTCAATGTGCTGCCCATTGTGTTTGTGTTAACAAACAAAACCACCGCTATTGGTCTGACACTAACCCACATTGGATAGATCCCACCAAGACTGTTGGAACAAAAAAATTGATGGTATGGTGTGGTATATGGGGTACAAAGATAGTGGGGTCATTCTTCATCAATGGAAACCTCAAGGCAACTGGATATGCGAAATTGCTACATGATGATGTGTTTCCCTCTTTATGCACCGAAGCTGGCACGTTCCTGAGTTTTTCCAGCAAGATGGTGCACCACCACATTATGGGTGTCAGGTCCGAGCATTCCTAGATGAACAGTTTCCTGGAAAGTGGATTGGTCGTCGTGGGCCAGTTGAATGGCCCCCAAGCTCTCCCGATCTGACCCCCTTAGACTTTTATCTTTGGGGTCATCTGAAGGCAATTGTCTATGCTGTGAAGATACGAGATGTGCAGCACCTGAAACAACGGATACTGGAAGCCTGTGCTAGCATTTCTCCTGCGGTGTAGCTATCAGTGTGTGAAGAGTGGGAGAAGAGGGTTGCATTGACAATCCAACACAATGGGCAGCACATTGAACACATTTTATAAGTGGTCAGAAACTTGTAAATAACTCATGAAAGAATAAAGTTACATTAAAACCAAGCACACCATTGTTTTTCTTGTGAAATTCCCAATAAGTCTGATGTGTCACATGACCCTCTTCCTATTGAAAAAACAAAAGTTGGATCCAAAATGGCCGACTTCAAAATGGCCACCATGGTCAGCACCCATCTTGAAAAGTTTCCCCCCCTCACATATACTAATGTGCCACAAACGGGAAGTTAATATCACCAACCATTCCCATTTTATTAAGGTGTATCCATATAAATGGCCCACCCTGTAGAATGAACAAATGAGATACAACACATGAATCTGAACCTCAGCCATGGGAGGAATCTTGGCTGAAACATCACATGTTGTGATGTCATCTTATGCATCCAAGATTATGAAATTAAACAGGACAAGGTAGTGTTCATACTAGGCGTGCATTTGGTTCAGACCTCTAGCTGTTCTTTACTGAAATTGCGAATTTAGGTTGCACAACAGAGTCAGCAATTTATCAGTTTTCACTGTTCACTGTTCCACCACCTGATCTTTTCTACAACCAGGTCCATAGGTACAGTATTTGGACAGTGATACAATTTTCATTATCTTTTTTTCTGTATGTCACCACAATGGATTTAAAGTTAACCAATCATCATGCAAATGGGGTGTAGACTTTCAGCTTTAATTGAAGGGGTTTACAAAAATATCGTGTGAGCCTTTAGGAGCCATTTTTCTACATCGCCTCCCCATTTCCAGGGTCTCACATGTATTTGGACATTTGACTGACAAGCTGTTCCACAGCCAGGTGGGAGCAGCTCCCCGATTATTTCATTAACTATTAAGCAGGTTTAAGGTCTGCGATTGATTCCAAGTGTGTGTTTTGCATTTGGAATGTCACTGTGAACCCTAACTATAAGGTCCAAAGAGCTGTCCATGCCAGTAAAAACAGGCCATCAATTGGCAGAAAAAAGAAAACAAAATCTTTAGAGAGACAGCAAATCAACCATTTGGTACATTCTTACAAAGAAGGAACACACTGGTGAGCTCAGCAATAACCATGGAAGACAACTGCGTAGGTTGATTGCAGAATTCTGTCCTTGGTGAAGAAGAACCCCTTCAGAACATTTAGCCCAACCAAGACCACTCTCAAGGAGGTAGGCCTGCCTTTAGCAAAGTGTACAATCAAGAGAAGACTTCATGAAAGTAAAGACAGAGGGTCTACCACAAAGAGCAAACCACTGGTAAGCCTCAAGCATAGGAAGGACAGATTAGACTTTGACAGGAAACATTTTTTTAAAGCCTGTCCAGTTCTGGAACAATTTTTTTTAGACAAAGGAAACTAAGATCAGTATGTACCAGAATGATGGAAAGAGAAGAGTATGGAGAAGAGAATGAATGGCTCATGATCTGATGAATACCACATCATCTGTGATAACACAGTGGAGGCCGTGTTAAGGCCTGATCATGTGTGACTGTCAATGGAATTGGGTCACAGGTGTTTATTGATGATATGACTGCTGGCAGATGTAGCAGGATGAATTCTGAAGTGTCCAGGGCGCTATACCGCCTGCTCAGATTCCGACAAATGCAGCAAAGCTGACAGGACGATGCTTCACTGTACAAATGGACAACATGACAAAGCATACTGGGACAGCAAACCAAGTGCTTTTCAACGCAAAGAAGCGGACTATTCTTCAATGGCCAAGTCAATCAACTGACCTCAACCCAGCTGGACATGCAGTTCACTTGCTGAAGACAAACCTGATGGCAGAAAGTCCAACGAACAAGCAGCAAGTGAAGACAGCTGCAGTAAAGGCCTGGCAAAGCATCCCTATGGTGAAAGCTCAGCACTTGGAGATGGCCGTGGGTTCAGACTTCAGGCAGTCATTGACTGTCAAGGATTTTCAGCCAACTATTGAAAATGATTGCTATATTTATGATTATGTTAGTTTGTCCAAAAACTTTTCAGTCCCTGGAAATGGGGGGCTTCGCAGAAAAATGGCTGTCATTCCTAAATGGCTCATACAATGTTTTCGTCAAACTCCTGAAATTAAAGCTGAAAGTCTACACTTCAATCACATAATGATTGCTTTATTTCAAATCCAATGTGGTGCCGTACAGAGCCAAAATTATGAAAATTGTGTTATGGACTTAACTGTATACAGGTAGTCCCCAGGTTACGGACATCCGACCAACGACATACGAACGGGGCCGCAGCTGCAACACATGCGCCTCAGTAACTGCCGCTCCGTCATCTTCGGCCTGGGGAAGCTGCAAGTGGTGTTTGGACAGAGGCTGGAGGGGGGCGATTTCGCTGCCCACGCAGTGTAGTGTCCCTCGAGTGGCTCCTGGCGGCAAGCGGTTTCACTGCCTGCCCACCACACACAGCTGTCCCGTTCGTTCTCGGTGGGTGGCTGGTAATACTGCAAGCGGTGGCTGGATGGAGGCTGGAGGGGGGCGATTTCGCTGCCTGCGCAGTGTAGTGTCCCTCATGCGGCTCCTGGCGGCAAGCGGTTTCACTGCCCACCCACCACACACGGCTGCCCTGTTCGTTCTCGTTGGGTGGCTGGTAATGCTGCAAGCGGTGACCCGGTTGTGGCTGAACGGAAGCCACTGAGGTTAAACGGGGCAGCGGGGGGGGGGGGGGGGGGGGGTAGCATTGTAGTGTGCCTCGGATGGCTGCCTATTGAATGGGGGTGATTCACTACCTGCCTTTTGCCGCACCGTGTTCGTTCTCGGAGGGTGGACGCCGTAGGCAGCATACTGTAGTGGAGGTGACTGTGAGGTGGGCTGGTGATGTTATGCACATAGCAGGAAGTTGTCTCTTGTCAGTACATCAGAGGTGTTGACGACGGGTGCCTTCCTGCTGTGATGGCGTGTACAGTGCTGTGCAGAAGAGCTCATCTTAATCTTTTGTCTTCACGCTTCAACAATGTCTCTGAAACACAAATCTGATGCAAGTGCTGGTGATACAGTAAAGAAGAGAAAAACCACCACCATGGAAAATAAAGTAGAAATAATAAAAAGGTCAGAGAGAAGTGAAACTCCATCATTCATTGGCAGAGCACTTGGTTACAGTCGGTTAACAATAACATTTATTAAAATAATGTACCTGCTCCAACTTACATACAAATTCAACTGAAGTACAAACCTACAGTCCGTATCTCGTACATAACCCGGGGACTGCCTGTACTATTCTTCTGCCTAACACTAAATGGACCTTACAGGGACTTTCTGTGTGGATGATGTGCATTCTTCCTGCATCCATCAGGACCCCAGCAGTGTTTGTGTTCACGTGTAGGTTAATTATACACACTAAGCAGGCCCAATGGGAGTGAGTGTAGAGGCGCATGTGTCACTTAGTGTGCCTCGCCATACAGTCCTGCTGCTAAGACAGCCTCCGGTACACGCTACACTAGATGCTATATTAGATGACTGCTGGCTAGATGGACAGATGGGTTGTTTAATGATTAACATCCATGTGGATTTAGACAAATACAACTCCGTTCAATTTTCTTGGAGGGAGGTAGTCAAATTCTTAAGGTCCTGTCACATTAGCGATTTGTCAGTTGTCGTCTTCATTTACTTCCAGGTGCTGCACTATGTGGTATCCTGTTTACAGAACTCTCTTTTCCCTTTCTTTTTTTTATTTTACTTTGATCGACCCTTTTTCTGTTATTAATTAGTATTGTTAGATCTGGCCTCTGGTTTGTTACTATAAGTTACTATGTACATTTTTTAATGGAGTTTTAAATTGAGGATATGCTGCTGCCATCTCTAACCTTAGCTGAGCTCCAGTTTATCTCACCTGCCTTTCAGACAAGCTGTGAACTTGAGAGATGTCACTGGGTGAGCACCGATGACCCGGAGCTTCCTCATGTCTATAACATCTGTGAAGGTAAGGGACTCGGAAGAATGTAAAGTGGGATGTATTAAATATTCCTGTACTCAGCCGGTAGTACTACAATCACTACCACCAAAGGAGCTACCTCACACAGGATTGAAGAAACGGCCTCGTTCGGGAATGGTAAGGGTGAAGATCTGGAGAGAGGATAAACATAAGGTGGAAATGACTGAAACCTGGCCAGCCTCGATCGCTTTTTAAATTGAAAGAACAATCACCTCTCATGGTGAGTTATGGAGAGTTTAGATATTGTTGCATTTTGAGTACTATAGAGAACCGGCTTTAACCTCCTACTTCAGAAGCTATTTAATAATAAATAATAAATCAATAATCATCTGATACAGTCAGACGGAGTGGAAAGTGGTCAGGAAACATCCCAAAAAGCTAGCAGACTACAATTAAAGCTTAACTGTGCGATCCAGAGTTTGAAGTGCAGTTTGAATTTGTTCACGTTACCTACTACGAGGGGTTAGCACCATCTTGTTCATGTTTATTTTTTAAATGATTCGTGTGTGCTCTTAACCTCATCCTCATCATCGTCTGTTTTGAAAACTCAAAAGTTGAGTCATTCTGAATGCTGCTCTCTTCTGCCAGACAACTTTGGAACTAACGTCAAGTCCCTCTTTTGAAAACAGTTAGCTTGACCAGCTGTATTTAAATGTTAATGCCTTTAAATGTGAAAGTGGTTGGTAGCTCTGGACACCTTACTGCCACCTACAAGCCTGTTATTAAGGGAAGGATCTCAAAATTATCTAAGCCAGAAGTTCTTACTTGTGTGTTATTTATGAGGGGTTGTTGCTTGTTTATTATATTTTTATATTCATACACTTCCAGTGAAAAGTTTTCGAACGCCTCAGTTTTTTTAGTTTTTATGGAAAGTCTTAATTTTTTAACTTCTTAATTTTTCATGAAATCGAGGCATATAACAAACAATGGCAAAAAAAATGAAGCAAGGAATCATTAAGTGTACAAAATTTTATTACAATTCTTGATTCATCAAAGTAGCCTGCACCTTTTACTGATACAACAGCCAAACTGTGGTAACCCTTTTGATTCAGCAATGCCAGTCACTCTGTGCAAGTCATCAATTCTGCCTCCAGCAGAAGAACCCCAGACCATCACCCTTCCTCCTCCATGTTTGACAGTTGGTGTTGCACACTGAGGAACCATCCTGTTACTGACTCAACGGCATACAAAAACCCAGTGTGACGAATAGAAGATTTCAGATTTTGATACATCACTCCATGAGACTTTCTGCTAGTCTGCAGTAGTCCACAGCTGGTATTTTATGGCCCTGTTTTTCTCCTGTAAGGAACGGCTTTCTTAGGCCCTGTCCACGCAGGCATTCAAATATTGGTGAAAAGAATGCACTCTGAGCGTTGAAGTTGTGTTTTGTAGTGGAGCTTAATTGATGTTACATTTGTGTTCGTTTGCCTCTGGTAAATGCCAACCTCCTGCCCAGATTGTAATTTTGTGCGTTTATCTTTGAGGGGCAGTTATCAGGCAGTCCAGAGTGCTTTTAACCTGTGGGGTTTGAGGTTCATCCTTCATTGGATTTTATTTATTCTTTATTAGATAAGGCGACATGGAGGAGAAAACATCGCCACCACTATTGGGTTCACCCTCTGACTACACAGCGTGTGTGCCATCTATGAAGAAATGCGAAAAAAAAAAGCTGGTACAACACCATATTACACGCCAGTCAACCACTGCGAGTCGGTGTTAGCCCTGAAGAGCGGCTACTTGTCACCTTGAAGTAAGCAAATATACAAACAGTACTCACGTGTGCACTCGACCACCGGCATTAATGATCCATAGTAGCTAAAGTTAGGTCATTAGCACAAAACTACAAACTGTTTTGAATTCTCCATTATTACTTTAATGATAATGTGCGTAAATGTTTTATATATATACCTGTATATATATAAACACACACATGCACACACATGTAATTGTGGGACATATCTGGTCCTTCAGAACATGAAATGAACGACATGTAAATGCAACACAGATGTTTTCGTCGCACTCATCGGGATTTTGGCAGAAATAGACGGCAAGAAAAAGCTGCATGTGACTTTTTTTTTAAAGCCATCAGAATGAGCACCCGACCGAATGCAAGTTATGAAAGCCAATGTGGACGTTCTGATTCTCTGTAATGAGCAGAAAAATGCTCGTCGTTAAATCTGTGCTCACCTGACAGCACAAACTCTCCTCTTCACAGCAGAAACTGAGAAGTTGCTTTTTTTCCATCCTGCAGTGTTAAGCTGTGATGCTGTGAGGCACTTGTGATCACCAAGCTGGTGACCTTCAAACACGTTTCTTCTGATTGGCTTCTGACCTATCAGAGTTTCCTGCAGTTTCCAGGTGCCTTTGGATTGTGTAGGACACCACTGGACTCACTGACCCTTTGATTTTTTTGCAGTTACACAAAATGAAAGGTTTACACTTCTAAGGGTAATAAGGCCCTGTCTCATTTCATTTGTTAACTGCTGTTTTCTTGCGATTATCACTGGAATTTGAAACTTTCTACAGTCTAACGTTGTCCAATTTGTACTTCAGAGGGTGTAGTAACACAGTCTGCTTTAAGACACACAGAGGGTCTTTAAGTAATCAAGAGAAGTTGGCACACCTGTGCAAATTGTTTGCTTCAATTTTCAAGGCTTAATTGACTTTAATTTCTGCAGAACATATGTAGGTTATAACCTATTACTTGTTCCCTGATGAAGGCCCATTTGTAATATTCTGAAATTTCCTTTTGTTCAGTATTTGCTAACCTAAAATTTAAATTTAAACCTCTGGCAGTTTACTGCTTAACATTTTACCCTTTTACATCATTCATTGCGTTTCAACTGATTAAATTTGAAGAACAACTTGAAAAACTGAGGCGCACTAAAACGTTTCACCAGTAGTGTACACATACAAAATATACAGTATATACTAAAACTGTTTGAAAACAAACAGAAAGATACTTTAAACCAAAAATCTCAACAAACCATTCACCGAATGAACAGCAACTTGTCTATGATATAATCTTGGACAACCCAGAAACCCAACTGACATTTATGTCATTATTTCCATGGAGACCAGCTGGCAAAACAAAATGGTGTCAGAAAAAACATGAAAAAAATTAACACCTTAAAAACTATTCCAAAAAACATTTGATGACTAGGAATGAAATCTGCACATTGCAAAACTCTAATAGGAGTGATAAAAAGAGATGAAAAACATGCAGAATGACATCATAAAAATGTATAAAAACCCTCAGTTATAACATACAGTGCCCTCCATAATGTTTGGGACAAAGACACATTTTTCCCTGATTTCCCCGTCTGCTCCACAGTTTAAAATTACAAATCAAACAATTCAGACATTGTGCTTGAAGTGCACATTGCAGATGTTCATTTAAGGGGATTTTCAGACATTTCGCTCAGACAACACTTTCTACACGTCCCCCCATTTCAGGGCACCATAATGTTTGGCACACAGCAAAGGCAGGTCTATTAAAGCCATTGTCATATTTAGTTCTCTGTCGCTTATCCCTCACATGCACTGACTGTCTGAAGACTGCTATTCACAGACATCACCAGGTGCTGAGGGTCTTCTCTGGTGATGCTCTGCCAAGCCTCTAATGCAGCCATCTTCAGCTTCTGCTTGTTTCGGGGGGCTTGTCCCCTTAAGTTTTTTCTTCAGCAAATGGTAGGCCTGCTCAATTGGATTGAAATCAGGTGACTGGTTTGGCCATTCAAGAATTTTCCATTTTGTAGCTCTAATAAACTCCTGTGTGTCCTCAGCAGTCTGTTTGGCTCGTTATCCTGTTGTAGGATGAAGTGCCGTCCAGTGAGTTTGGAGGCCTTTACTGAACTTGAGCAGATCAGATGTTTCTACACACCTCAGAATTCATTGTGCCGTCGGCAGTCACATCATCAATGAAGAAAAGTGTGCCAGGACCTGTGGCCATAAGCCATAACACCCCCAGCACCACCATGTTTAACAGATGAGGTGGTCTGCTTTGGATCTCAGGCAGTTCCTTTTGATCTCCACACTTTGCTCTCGTCATCACTCTGATGAGGTTCACCTTTGTCTTGTCTGGCCACAAGGCCCTTTTTCCAGAATTCTGCAGGCTCCTTGAAGTCCTTTATCACAAACTGTCATCTGGCCATCCTGTTTTTGTGGCTCACTAGTGGTTTGCACCTTGCAGTGTGGCCCCTGTGTTTCTGCTCATGAAGCCTTCTGCTGATTGTCATTATTGCCACCAGAAGACTGTTTCTGATCTGTCGGAGAGGCGTTTGGGGCTTTTTCTTTACCATAGTGAAGATCCTTTTGTTACCAGCAGTGGAGGTCTTCCTTGGCCTACCAGTTCCTTTGTGATTTTTGAGCTCACCAGTGTGTTCTTTCTTCTTCTTGATATTCCAGACATTTGATGTTGGGTCATCCTGAGGTTTTACTGACGTGTCTAATGATTTTATTCTCGGTATTACAGCCTCATAATGGCTTGTTTGACTTTCATTGGATCAGCTCATGTCCTCATGTTCAGCAATGGCAACTACAGACTCCAAAGGGTAGAATAAGGCTGAGGTATCTGATGAAGCAACAAAACCCACCTAAGGAATCACAAACACCTGTGATGTCAATTGTCCCAAACGTTATAGTGCCCTGAATTGAGCAAAAAGGGTCGGGGGAGTGGGGTGTGTGATGGTGGCAACATGTATACAAAAATGTAAATTCTACATGGTGTGACCAACATATATGCATATAACCTTAAATAAAAGTCTGCAATGTGCACTTTACTCACAATGTCTGAATTGTTTGATTTGTTATTTTAAATTGTGGAGCTGAATGACAAATCAAGGGGAAACGTGTCTTTGCCCTAAACATTATGGTGGGCACTAGGCATCATCAACAGCACAGCGGCAATCACAAGAAATGCACAGAGAAGGCCTTTGCAAATAAATGTAAGGAGGTATCTTAAAAAAGTCAAAAAAAAGTTTCCGCTTCACTGCTGACTTCATAAAACACACGTTCTTTTAAGATAGCTAGCATTATATTTTATAAAACATTCGAGAGGCCCTGTTGTTTAAATGTCTCCTATGTGGCCAACAGAGATAAAGCAGTAAGAACTCACCTCGGCACAATTAGATCTTGTTTCTTTTCTTTTTTTTCTTAAATTGAAGCTCAAGTATTTCCAGTGGACACGTTTTTGCTGTTTTTCATTATCATTCAGATGCTGATCATCAAATGTTTCCCATTAATCATTTTTAAATTAGACGTTCTTAGAAGCTGTTAAGTTAATAACTACAGTAAGCTTAAAAAAAAAAAAAGTCATCCACTACATCAGGGTTGTGGAGTTGGCACATAAAACCTCCGACTCTGACTTGTTAATTTCTGGTATCACCAGCTCTCTTTGTAATTAGACTCATTCAGTCACCGGACACTTTATTAGGTACACCTTGCTAGTAGCGGGTTGGACCCCCTTTTGTCTTCGGAACTGCTATAATTCTTCATGGCATTGATTCAACAAGGTACTGGAAAAATTTCTCACGAATTTTGGACCATATTGACATGATAGCATCACACAGTTGCAAATTTGTCGATGCAAATCTCCTGTTCCACCAAATCCCAGAGGTGGCCTACTGCATTGAGATCTGGTGACTGTGACGGCCATTTCAGGTCAGTGAACTCCTTGTCATGTTCAAGTAACCAGTTTGAGATGATCTGAGCTTAATGACATGGCACATTATCCTGCTGGAAGGAGCCATCAGAAGATGTGGACACTGCGGTCATAAAGGGATGGACATGGTCAGCAACAATAGTCAGGTAGGCTGTGGTATATAAATGATGTCCAGTTGGTACTAAGGGGCCCAAAGTGTTCAACGAAAATATCCCCCACACCATTACATCACCACCACCACCACCACCAGCATGAACTGTTGATACAAGGCAGGATGGAGCCATGCTTTCATGTTGTCGATGCCAAATTCTGTCTGAGGCAGGGCGGAGTGGTGGAAGGTTGCCGGTTCGAATCCCGTAAACACCAAAAATAACTCTACTTCGTTGGGCCCTTGAGCAAGGCCCTTAACTTGCAATTGCTCTGTCCTGGGTATGACGTTAATCTGCATCCGGCCCTGCATGTAGGCCCTCCAACCTGCAGGGAAAAACCTGGGGGTTGGTGGCAGAATTGGCACTCCAGTCACCATTAAAAACCTCTCACTGGTTCCACTCTATCTGAACTCGTGTGGTGCTGACGTGTCACCCATTGCATGGCTGCACTCGGGTCCTAATCTGGGGATCCTGAGTTGATTTGTCATGTGGTGGGTGTGGCAATGTGCTGTATCAGCACCTGCTCCTAACTTCATCCTAATGTTGTGGTAGAAAATCGAGAACTCATCAGACCAGGTAACATTTGTCCAATCTCCTGTTGTCCAATTTTGGCGAGCCTGTGTAAATTTTAGCCTCAGTTGCCTGTTCTTAGTTAACAGGAGTGGCCCCCGCTGTGGTCTCCTGCTGTAGCCCATCTGCTTTAAGGTTCGACGTGTTGTGTGTTCAGAGCTGCTCTTCTGCATACCTCAGTTGTAACGAGTGGTTATTTGAGTTGCTGTTGCCTTTCTATCAGCTGTCCATTCTCCTCTGACGTCTGGCATCAATGAGGCATTTTCACCCAGAGAACAGCCACTAACTGGATATTTTCCCTTTTTCAGACCATTCTCTGTAAACCTTAGAGATGGTTGTGTGTGAAAATCCCAGTAAATCAGCAGTTTGTGAAATACTCAGACCAACCCGTCTGGCACCAACAGCCAGGCCATGTTCAAAGACCCTTCAGTCACTTTTTTTCCCCATTCTGATGTTCGGTTTGAAGTTCAGCAAGTCGTCTAGACAAGGTCTTCATGCCGAGATGCACTGAGTTGCTGCCATGTGATTGGCTGATTAGCTGTTTGCATTAACAATCAGTTGCACCTAATAAAGTGGCCAGTGAGTGTAAATTGTGTGTGTGTGAATATGTGTGAGTTGGCCCTGAAATGGACTGGCACCTTTACGAAATATGGAAGTCGGACAGATTTCAGTCACCTGTGATTCTAAACCGGTGTTTGAGAATATAAAGAATGAACTGATGGGCGCCACAGCAAAAAAGAGAGCAGGAAAGATTGTAGCTGACTCCAACCATCCCAACAGCCATCTGTTCACTAAATTGCTATCACAGAGGAGGTACCGGGCTAATGTGACCAAAACTACACGCCATCTCTGCAGCTTCTTTCTTCATATCATTCAGATCCTAAATAAACTTACACAGGGTTACTCCTAACTGTTTTTACAACATATAACTGGTGTCACACACGAGCGATTAGGTAAAGGACCCGACGAGGCGCGAGAAACCGCAAGATGGGGAACAAAGGAAGCGTATTAATACTTCTCTCGTTATTTTGCCAGGAAAGACGAGGAACAAAAAACTACGGCACCTTGAATTCGTTCCGGGAACATCCTCCAGACATCTGAGGAGCTTCTGCATTGTTCGCGGCTCACCGTGATGACATCACATCTGCTGAAAGATCATCCATGTCACCCTTCCGGTCCCCATCACATAAATTGCTCCGTGTATCTGCCATTCTTTGTCAACTGTTCATTGCAAACCTGACCGTTGTACTGAACAACCAAGTTCTGAGACTTACAGTATACAGGGACGGATTCCCCAACCCTTAAACTGTGTTCCTGTGTTTTCTTTACACTGGCAACTGTGCTGTTTGTATCTTTGTAATTACTTCACACTTGCTCAACTTGTACTATTTTATATCTATATTATTTTGTATAGTTTTTCTATTTATTTTAAGGTATAAATAGAAGTTATTGAAGTTTGTAAATGTTTTTGTTCAAGAAACTGTTGTATTTGTACAGTGGTTTGCACAATGTCAGAGTAATGGTGGGTTGAAATTGTGTTGTCTTGAGTTGGTAATGTCTTGGATTCCATGTTTTTTTTATTGTTTAACCAAAGTCAATTCTGGTATGTTTCACACGTTAGCAATAAATTGATTCCGACTCTGATAAAGTGTACAATACGAATAGTTAAAGTGGCATTTACTGCTTCTTAACTCGACATATGCAACTATAAAAATGTGCACTGTGAAGATCTTTTAATTTGGAGCAACACGGTGTAATTAAACGTATGTACAACAAACTGATCTGAAAGACTGTGTGCACACGTGAAATATTAGCACCAAAAGGTCTTGGACATTTTGTACATTAATTCTTGCATAAATCTTCCTAAACTGGATATGCAACATCGTACAAATAAAATTAGCATATTATTTTAAAAAGCTACCTAATCCACTGCAGAACAATCTGTCAAACAAATTTGCTTGCCATGTAATACCATTCTAGCTATTCCGCTCCCTGAAACGAGATATTATTCTCTTGGAAGAGTCCATGAAAAAAAAAAAAAGTCAGATCCATATTTCATATCTGCCACAAAAAACTCATCAGTGTAATAACCCTCCTTCTCATGGGTGTTATCCTGCCATCTGCTACTATATTACTTATCTTTATTTTGCAACTAATTAACAGCATAATCTTCTAAATTCAGCAAGTTAATTATCATTATTGTGGTCTTTGCAGCATCATCAGTCCTTGTGAAGCGGCATTTCTCCACCCCCTGAGAATGTGTGTAAATGAAGTAAGTTGGGAGAGGGTCTGTTTCCTTGGAGTGGGCTCATTAGGTGTTTGCTGATGAGCTCTGGAGCCAGGGAGGTAGGTCAGAGGAATTCTGCTGAACACGAGGTTCCATGCAGGGCTCAGCTGAAATAATGTATGCTTCTAAACATTTGCTAAGCTGCCCCCTCTGTTGGTCTCTCTGCGGAAGCCCCCCTACAGCAACCTCTCTTGACTGCCCACTGTGCTTAATGCCACTTCTCAGGCTGTCACGCTCGGCAAGAACCCGAAGTGGGCTTCTCTCTAAAGTCAACTCCAGATGATTCACGGTGAGCACTTGGCAACCAGCAAGATCATTTTTAATGGAAATCAATAAACTGAAGAGAGCAACTAGGGAAAAACTGCAGAAAAAAATAACTCTTTTATTTTAGACCCTTTCAGATTGATACTTCATGAGGTAGAAGTACATACTGTCACACACGTGCACCATGGGGACAGTTTAAAGGCTCTGATGATGGTAATTCCTCACCGATCCACAGGGTGGCACTGTATACTAACGCCTTTTCTCTTCTTCCCTCTGCAGACTGGATATTGATACAACCTCATCACCTCTGACATCACTTCCGGTGTCCATCCACCTGGACCCGCCTCTTCCTGCCTGGCCTGTATTTAACCAGAAGTGTTGCCATCTTGGGCAGTCTATTTTCAGACTTGCGTCTTCAGAGATGTTGTTATTTTTGGCTGAAAAATACTTTATTGTTTTGTATTTGCAATATTAGGGGTTGCGGTGTCACCTCAAACCTTTATCTGACTCTGTCCTCTTTTACAATACTACACAAGTGTCAGATATATGAAATATTAAAATGCGTGCTTAATTTCAAAATTAAAGTCTAAACATTCTTGATGGTAATAGAAATTTGTCATTTTTGCTTTCTCGTATATGAAGTATTGGGAAAGTATTGTAATCGTCCAAAAATTCAATGTCGAGATTTTGATGAATCTCGAAGTTTTAGACCTCCCTGACTTTCTTGTATACAACGTAGAGGGAAAGTATTGGAATCCTCCAAAAATTACATTTCGAGATTTTGATGAATCTCAACATTTTACACCTCCCTGAGTCTGAAAATGCCTTCATTGGAATTATGTCTATGTGTCTGTGTGTGTGTGTGTATGTAAACACGATAACTTGAGTACGCTTTTGGCCAACTAAATTTGGCATACAAGTATTAGGTACAAAACGTAGATTTCTATCAGGTTTTGGGCTCTTTCCGCTAACTGGAAGCGGTACTTTACCTTTTGTTCGTGCAGCTGCACAGTCCGATTTATTCAACTTTACTTTTATAACTAGCAAAATACCCGCGCTTCGCAGCGGAGAAGTAGTGTGTTAAAGAAGTTATGAAAAAGAAAAGGAAACATTTTAAAAATAACGTAACATGATTGTCAATGTAATTGTTTTGTCACTGTTATGAGTGTTGGTGTCATATATATATATATATATATATATATATATATATATCTTTATATATAAACACACACACACAGGCACACACAAATATAAATATACGTATATATGAGGTGTGGCAGAAAAGTAATGAGACTGATTTTTTATTTATCAAAGTTTTTATTTTTTTCAAACATCAATGTTATCCCCTTCAAAGTAGTTCCCTTGGGCAGCTACACACCGATGGAGACGTTGTTCCCACTGTTGGTAGCAGCGCTGGAAGTCTTCAACCGGTATGGTCTTCAGCATGTCCGTTACACTCTTTTGGATGTTTTCTAAAGTCCTGAAATGACGTCCTTTGAGAACATTTTTCAGTTTAGGAAAAAGGAAAAAGTCACACGGACTGAGGTCAGGTGAATAAGGGGGCTGGGGAACCACAGGAATGCCTTTTGAGGTCAAAAATTCTGTTATGGAGAGGGCAGTGTGACATGGGGCGTTGTCATGATGGTGCATCCATTTGTCTGCAATATCTGGTCTCACGCGAATGACCCTTTTTCTGAGCCTTTCAAAGACGTCTTTATAAAAAACTTGGTTGACAGTTTGTCCTGGAGGAACACATTCTTTGTGGACGATTCCCCTTTTGTCAAAAAAACAAATCAGCATTGATTTGATCTTCGATTTGCTCATTCGAGCTTTCTTTGGTCGAGGAGAGTTTGCAGTGTGCCACTCCTGACTTTGCCTCTTGGTCTCAGGATCGTATTCAAAAATCCATGATTCATCACCTGTGATCACACGTCTAAAGAAATCTTGCTCATTAGCGATTCTGTCAAGAAGATCAAGACACTTGTTTTTTCGATTGTCCTTCTGCTCAATTGTGAGGTTTTTCGGCACCATTTTGGCACAGACCTTTCGCATGTGCAAATGTTCAGTCAAAATTTGATGAACGGTAAATCTGTTCAAATTTAATTGTTCACTCAACATTCTTAATGTTAAACGACGGTCTGATCTCACAAGAGTGTTCACACGTTTGATGTTTTCATTGGTTTTCGAAGTTGAAGGCCTCCGTGAATGGTGTTCATCTTCAACGTGTTTTCTGCCTTCCAAAAATGATTTGTGCCAGCGAAAAACTTGAGCTCGGGATAAAGAATGTTCCCCATAGGCCTGTTTTAACTTTTCAAATGTTACACTTGCCGATTCTCCAAGCTTAACACAAAATTTAATGGCACAATGTTGCTCCAAATTCTGCTGTTCCATTTTGCGTGACGCACAACCAAAAACACAACTTCGCTAATAGCAGTCACAAAAATCACATAGTTAACGGAAGGAGTTGAAACTCGCACTGAGCTATGGGAGGGTACTAATACACGTGCTCTATCAAGGACAACAGCGCAGCGTTGCCAGATCGCTTGCAGTGTTGCCAGTCTCATTACTTTTCTGCCACACCTCGTACATATACATATAAACATATCTACATATACATATATGTACACATACACATATCTATATATATATACTAGCAAAATACCCGCGCTTCGCAGCGGTGAAGTACTGCCTTAAAATTTTTATTAAGAAGAAAATTAAACCTTTTTAAACTGAGGGAAAATATACCAATAATTATTTGTTAAAGATTTCTTTGTATGCCACGTTGTCAGTTCGGCCCTCCAGTTGCAATATGACCAAGCTGTAGCTGTGCGCTGAGCTTACACTTGAGCATGCAACGTACAGTTGGCCATGTGAACAGTAATCTTGTTTCAAATCTCACAGCTTGGATTGATGCTGTCATAATCGGTTTGAGTTTCATGGTTTGTTTCAGTTACGACAGTATTTGTAGGACTTGTGTTGAAGAGACATTCGCCATCTGTCAAGTGTTGTAAGTATACAACCAGTTTCATTGATAACTTCACATCCAGCTTTTGAGAGTTTAAACATTTCTAAACATCAAAGTGTCCACTACTGAAATCGTCACCTGTGAAGCTAAGATGTTTAAGAGGCATTGGCGGTTGTCCAAAGGTGTAAAATATTTGGCCATTTCGGTACACTTAAGCATTTCACTCTTCTAGTGCTCCTGTGTAGTATAATTATCTCCTGTACCGTCATCAGTCCACACCTTGAACCTGTCCCAATTATTCAATACATAAGACACAATGTTCCTCCGGATATCAATAGTGAGCCTGATATGGCTGTGCAATATGTAACAAAGAGAATGGAAAGGCAGGTGCCATCTCCGGGCATGGAAACCACTTGGTAAGTGACAGTTCTTTGATCGATGGTGATTACCTCGATAGACATGTTAATGGGGGTACGGTTGGAACGATAAAGGAAATGGGTACCTGAACAATGTAAAGTAAGTCTAAAATACCTATACAATAACTATAATCGTAATAAGTGAACAATAAAACATCGGAGAAGCCGTGGATTAAATAAAAAGGCTGTAGTTATCAGCAGGGAGACGTGAATACCGTGGCGAAGCAAGGAAGGGAATGTAGAGACTGGAGCGACAGACGGCCTTATATAGGCAGGCAGCCAACAACGTGGGAGGCGTTGGGATGGGGGACCCAACGCCGCCTCACACGGTGACCGAGCTGCAGGCTATGGACGTATATATGTACGTAAGTAGGATTCAGTTAGCGTTGGGAACCCGCGTACCAAATTTCTTGAAGATGGGCCCATAAGTAACAAAGACCGTTGAAAAGTTCAATATGGCAGCCGA
>JANRMT010062814.1:14609205-14634423 GCA_026402145.1 Polypterus bichir lapradei | reverse complement strand
AAATGCCTATTTTTATAGTTTAAACCCTAAATACAGTATGCCCTCAAAGCACTTTAATTTTCATTGCAAACTCAGCTTAATACATTAATACATTACCTAAAAAATTACCTTAATACATTACCTAAAAAAAGAATGTAAAGGTAAACCCGTATACTGTACAGTACTGTACTGCTATGTCTCCCGCGGTGCTAGAATATAAAATACTGATGTTACCGCTATACATACTGTAATTGATGCAAGTGCATTTTCTTTGATATGCGCGGTAGTTTTCTTTGTTATAAATAGAGGAAGTACATAATAATTTCATTTAATTAAAATACAGTAAAATGTATGGGTACTCACCAATGATGAATGATAATGATGATGATGATGAAGTAGCTGTGCAGTACGATGCAGAGGATTTAAAACTCCTCGGGTGGCGCCTCTTCTTCAGTCGCTTTAGGAGTCGTCGTATCTTTGGATGGGTCTTCTTCTGGTGGGGTTTTGTGCTGGCTTTTCTTTATAGGTTTCAGGAACATTGTGATGGGAAGTTGCTACATTGTCTCCTGTAGCGAACTGCTGGTACAATTTCCGTGCTTTCTCATGGATGACGTTACCATCCAATGGGATGTTTTTCTTCCTGCAGTTGGTGATCCATAATGCCAAGGCAGATTCCATCCTGACGATATTTTGTTCCTTACGGTCATAACCTTTTTGGCGCTATCACAGAAACTTACGGATACGGTACTCCACGGTGCTTCGTTCTTCTTTATGTAGCATGTGGTGCTTTCATTAATGCCATAGTGGCACGCTACTGCAGCAAAACTTTTTAGTTCCCGGAGCAAATCTAGTAGTTCCACCTTCTCCTGGAGTGTTTTAAACTGCTTCTGGCACTTAGGCTCAGAAGCCTTAGAAGGCGCAGGGCGATTTGGTGACATCTTGTGCGTTTAAGAATAACAAAATGAAAACAATAACAAAATGGAAAACACGAGGACACTCAGCTGGAGTCGTTTCACAGGGCAGCAATCAATCAGCAGCAAGGAGAAATGAATAACGCTCTCAGATTGGCTACTTTCACCATCCCAAACCTTGTTTCCCTCAGCGGTGGTAAACCCACTCACCTGGAGATGCATCACAGGGCAACACTCAATCAGCAGCAAGAAGAAATGAATAACGCTCTCGGATTGGCTACTTTCACTATCCCAAACTGCGTTTCCCTCAGCGGTTACTTCCTGTTCTCTCTACAGCACAGTATTACCACGAAAAAAGCCATTAAAAATTGTGGAGGATATTTGCACTTTCCGCTAACAATTAATAGTTAGGTTCTACGGAAAAATCCGCGAATGACTGAGTCCGCGAACCCTGAACCGCGACTTCACAGGGGTCTACTGTATAATGTGAGGTTTACTCCTCAAATATCCATCCCCATATCTGAGTACTATACATACTCACGGATAAGTCAGGACTTGATTTTACCATATAATTTCAGGTATCTTATAATGTCGGTTGTATAAGTCGAATGCAAAAAAGTTACGCTATTGGTCCAAGAGATTATGATATGCTAACGCCCACCTGAGAGAGTAACCACGGAGCACACGACCTTTTGTTTTATATGTATTGTGCCTACGTGACCACAAAGTAATACCTGAACTATTCAGAAGCAACGTTTGCACTGTTTTGTGTTTTTTGTATCTCACTTTTATCGTAAGAGCATCCCTTATCTACGATGGAGCATTCGATCAGAAGGAAATATGAAGCTGGTTTTAAATTAAATGTTGAAGTAGCAAAATAAATTGGTAACTGCGCTGCTGCAACAAAATTCGATGCATCTGAGAAACATGTGTGAGATTGGAGGAGGCAAGAAGATGTTAAAAAAAAATGGAAGTGTTGAATTTTTGAACGGGCATATAAGTCGGGGTCCGATTTTATGATCGATTTTTCGTGAGTATATATGGTATATGAGAAAATCGAGGGGAGACTATTCTTGATTTTTTACTCCTCTGATGGAAGTCCACAGAGGGCTGTACCACAAGTAAAGGATCAAAAATAACATCATATTCTAATCACTTAGCCTGACATTGTACAAAACAGTGGGTCCCAAACTCAGTCCTGTGGACCCCTTGGGCTGCAGGTTTTTGTTCCAACCATGTTTTGAATTGGTCTCCTAGCCTAATTAAGTAAGCTGTTATTTCCCTGTTTATGTATTTTGGAGTCAATGAAGAATTTATAAAAACTAAGCTTGTTAATACATTTTAGTAAAAATTAAGCAGCTACATGTGGATAATGTGTTTTATTATTTATTTTTTTTACTTTTTATTTATGTTCATCCTGATTTCCATTCTGCCTTTCTACTCCATAGTCATTGACTAATTAGCGGGTCTGACGGTGAAGCAGTTGCAGCCTTTCATCATTTAGTGTTGTTCTCACAGATGTCTGCTTTGCTTGTTTTTAATTGTCACTGTTAGGATACAAAAAAGGGAGCAGACTATACAGAACAAGGGTAAATAATAGCAAAACAACAAAAAAGAGTTAAGTATTTAAAGCTATAGCAAAAAACAGAAATATTTCTAAATGTCTCATGATGTAAAAATCATACTGCTGTGCTTTTCTGAATGCACAATAAGAGAAGAAAAAAAGGAAAAAAGACCAGCTAACTCAATGAGATCAATTATTATCAACTAGCAAAATACCTGTGCTTTGCAGCGGAAAAGTAGTGTGTTAAAGAAGTTATGAAAAAGAAAAGGAAACATTTTAAAAATAACGTAACATGATTGTCAATGTAATTGTTTTGTCACTGTTATGAGTGTTGCTGTCATCAAGGATTTGATTATCATTATTTATTTCAATCAGGTTCGAATTTGGAGGATGTGTTGTGTTCAAGTTACATTCCGTGTTTGTCAACCGTTGTAAAGATAACAGGTTTCATTCATCGAAGTGTTCACTACCCAAATCGCTACTCGTGAATCTAGATGTTTAACAGGCATTCCTGGTATTAACTTGTGGATTTGTCTGCGAATATTTAGCGGCAGCGTGTCTATGAACTTGTGGATTAGCCCGCGAGTATTTAGTGGCAGCATCTCTATGAAGTTGTGGATTAGCCCGCGAGTATTTAGCAGCAGTGTCTCTATGAACTTGTGGATTTGCCTGCGAGTATTTAGCGACAGCGTGTCTATTCATTTGTGGATTTTTCTGCGAGTATTTGGCGGCAGCGTCACGAAGTTGTTTCCGTCTAGCTGCATCAGAAAATGTACCATGACGTCTGACACGCCCTCATTTTTGTGTTTTCTCACAGCTTGGATTGCTGCTGTCATAATCGGTTTGAGTTTCATGGTTTGTTTCAATTACGTTAATATTTGCAGGACTTGTTGTGTTGAAGTGGCGTTCGGCATCTGTCAAGCGTTGTCAGCATACAACAGGCTTCATCGATAACTTCGCATCCAGCTTTTGAGGGTTTAAACATTCATAAACATCAAAGAGTCCACTACTCAAATCGTCACCTTTGAATCTAAGATGTTTAAGAGGCATTGGCGGTTCTCCAAAGGTGTTAAATATTTGGCCATTTCGGTACACTTGAAAGCGACAACCAAACAATTCAGCGGCCGCCATCAACTCACATGCAGAACCATAGGTGAAGGGCTTAAGCATTTCACTCTTCTAGCGCTCCTGTGCAGTATAATCATCTCCTGTACCGTCATCAGTCCACACCTTGATCCTGTCCCAGTCATTCAATACATAAGACACAATGTTCCTCCGGATATCAAGATTGAGCCTGATATGGCCGTGCAATATGTAACACAGAGAATGGAAAAGGCAGGTGGCATCTCTGGGCCTGGAAACCACTCGGTAAATGACAGTTCTTTGATCAATGGTGATCTCCTCGATAGACATCTCACCACCCAAATCGCTACTCGTGAATCTAAGATGTTTAACAGGAATTCCCGGTATTAACTTGTGGATTTGCCTGCGAATATTTAGCGGCAGCGTGTCTATGAACTTGTGGAATTGCCTGCGAGTATTTAGTAGCGACAGAGTCTCTATAAACTTGTGGATTATCCCGCGAGTATTTAGCGGCAGCATCTCTATGAACTTGTGGATTTGCCTGCAAGTATTTAGCGACAGCATGTCTATTAACTTTTTTTTCTGCACGTATTTGGCGGCAGCGTCATGAAGTTGTTTCCGTCTAGCTGCATCAGAAAATGTACAACGACGTCTGACACGCCTCGTTTTTACTGTTTTCTCACAGCTTGGATTGCTGCTGACAGATGGCCTTATATGGGCAGGCAGTCAATTACGTGGGAGGCGTGGGGATGGGGGACGCAACTCCGCCTCACATGGCGACCGAGCTGCAGGCTATGGACGTATATATGTACGTAAGTAGGATTCAATTATGACTGTTGCGCGTAGAATTTCGAAATGAAACCTGCTTAACTTTTGTAAGTAAGCTGTAAGAAATGAGCCTGGCAAATTTCAGCCTTCTACCTATACAAGAATTTGGAGAATTAGTGATGAGTGAGTGAGTGAGTCAGTCAGTCAGTGAAGGCTTTGCCTTTTATTAGTATAGATAACTAATAACTAACTTATTGTGAATCTGGTTGGAACAAAAACCTGCAGTCACAGGGAGTCCCCAGGACTGAATTTTAGGAACACTGGTCTAAAATGATACTCCACATGCTTATGTTTGAAATTTGTCATGTTACACCTTCTGGGAGTGGCTCTTAGAGGGCTAGGACCACCGGTAAAATAATCAAATATCAAAAACATAATACTGGTGATTAGCAACCATAAAATTGCATAAAATGATACTCCACAGACCTATATTAGTGGTCTCAAAGTGGCTGCAGGTTTTCATTCTAACCCTTTTCTTAATTAGTGACCTGTTTTTGCTGCTAATGAATTCCTTTTCCTTTCATTTTAATTGACTTGTTTTTTAAGATTTGTTCCCCTAAATTTCTTCATCATTCCTCTCAATGGCTTCATTTCTTTCCTTAAACAGCACCCAAACAGAAATGAAATGTGAAGTGAGTGAGCCAACAGAAGACAAACTAAGTCATGGCTTCAGATTCAAACCAATTTCACTCCAACCACTTGTTTAATGAGGCGCCGAGTGTTGTTGTTAATTAAACCCACTCTTTAATTCCATAACTTGTTGCTGCTCTTATTGTGCAACAGCATACATTTCTAAAATTATTGATTTTCTCTTTATCCCATTAAAATGTTTTGTGGACCTGAGCAGAACAGCATTCCTGAGACTTTCATCTTTCATTATTTTCATATATTGTGTAACAGACACAATTTCCTGGTCATGTTTTGGCTCATTTTATATCTCATTATTGTTTGACTGCTAATTAAGGAAAAAGAAACAATTGAGGGGTCGGAGTCTTCAAGAACAAGTCAATTAAAATTAATTCAAAACAAGTTAACTAGCAGCAAAAACAGTCACTAATTAAGAAAAGGGTTTGAGACCACTGACCTATATCAACGATCACCATTTTTATGAAGATATGTGAAAAGGAGTAACGCTGACCCCTCATATCCCATGGGGGAGGAAGGGGGAGTCCCCGGGGTTGGCAAGTCCTTCTGATTATTTTATATTATAAAGGTGACATTTTCAGCATAAAATATGATAAAAATGGCCTAAACATGAGGAAATTATGTGTCAAGGGTCCAAAATAGTGGGGGGCTAGGGAATGCAAAAAGAAAAAAAAAATGCATGCAGACACAGGGAGAACATGCAAACACCAGGCAGTGAGCAATCAGGACTTGATCCCTGGTCTCCTTGTTGCGAGCCAGCAGCACTACCACTGTGTCACCATGAGACAGTTACTAGAAATGTTTCATTTTACCTGGGCACTGCTCATTGAAAAATAAAGCACTCAGGAAAAGAAATAAAAACTTTTTAGTATATTCTACTCATTCATTAAAGTAATCAATCCTTTTATGCACAAATGAGATCATGCTGCCTTGAAAATTGGATTAATCTCCTTTAGTCACATTAAATGAACGCTGGCTCCTGTTCCTAGTACATGTCATCGATGCCATTTGATTTTATGAACAAGTAAAGAGCAGCCAGCACTTATCGGAACACCTACCATTAAAATAAAGACAGTTTGCTTGCAAAGCGTCTCTAGCACAAATCTCCTTTTTTCAGCTTTAAAACCCTGTACACCGCGAAGGCATTTTTCATCTCCATCTGAGTGGGGGATCCTAAAATAAAGCCTTATTATTCCAAAAATAAAGGTAGGACAGTTGATATTTCATTAAAACCTGACAAAAAACTTCTCAAATGTGATAGAATCTGTGATTGTGTCAAATTTAAAGATTCCTTTACTTTACTATAAACTAGCAAAAAACAAAACAGGCGCTTACGGTAATATTTTCAAATTTTTGTCTTCTAATACGGTATACCTCACATAGAGGTAATAAGCAGGGTGCTTTTATTTACCTCTGAGATGTTCCCAGACATGTCAACTGTACCCATCTAAAGGTGATAACAGAAAGAAATAAATGTAGCACTTGGCTCCATGGGCCCCCCCCCCATGCCCAAAACCTCTCCAAATGAGGACCCAGCTTCAGAATAATTTTATTGCACACCAGTAATGGTATACAGTGAATACACTTATGCATACTTATGAATACTGCATATTTCCACTTGCGTAACATTAATTGTATTCGCTCCTCCCTCCCTCCCCACACCACTGCTGTCCTCGTTCATAGCCTTGTCACTTCTCGTCTGGATTATTGCAATTCCCTTTTCTTTGGTCTTTCTCGCAAATCTCTTTATAAGCTTCAACTGGTCCAGAATTCAGCTGCCTGCCCGCATCATTACTAGAACCTCTTATTTACGATATCACTCCCATTTTGCAGCAGCTTCATTGGCTTCCAGTTCAGTTCCAAATCAACTGAAAATTCTCCTACTAACTTTTAAGGCTCTCCACAACCTTGCCCCTCCATATCTGTCTGACCTCCTCCATGTTGCCATTCCCTCCTGTACCCTTAGATCCTCTTCCTCCACCCACTTGACTGTCCCCTTTGTTTGTCTTACCACCATGGGGTAACATTCAGTTGCTCTGCTTCCCAGCTCTGGAACTCACTACCACCTGAGTTTTGAAATATTGAATCATGTTCACTTTTCAAATCTAAACTTAAAACTCATTTGTTTAAGACTGCTTTTTCTCTTTGATTACAATTGCTCTGTCTGATTTTAACTTTTGTAGTTTACTTTTGTTTATAATCTGTGTTTTGTCTATTGTTTGGTGTCCTTCAGTGTTTAGAAAGGCGCCTACAAGTAAATGAAATGTATTATTATTACACTTGACTTGAGCATTCCTAGTTTTCATCCTCTTTCTCTGTACGTTTAGCATTCGTTTGCTCAGACGTTGATGTGCGGCCTGCTTCTTCTCTTCTTTCGTCTGCGTCTTTTCGCGTTAAAACTAATTAAGTCAGTGTTTGTGTTGTAATTACTTAGTACGTTGTCCTCAATTTTTCACTTCAGCTGGCATAAGCCTTCATATCTTAAATCATTCTTGAGGCAGATTGAAGAGGTAGGGGAAGTGACGGTGAAGGTGGTAGGGATGAGAATGGCACCCATACGTATGTGCAACACGGCCGCCCTGCTGCGCTCTGTCGAGAGTTGATTCTACAATAAAATAAAATAAAAATAAAAAGAGGAATAACCTTGGAGGTCTATAATCACCCTGAAAATGGACAGTAGACGTCACATAGTATTTGTGTACCAAATTTCAGGTCAACAGGTCAGATGGTTTGTGAGCTACAGGTGCTCCACAACCTGACCTGATGTATGAAAATGAATAATTAAATGTGTCACAAAATGTCCTTGTTGCTCATTTCTTTACATATTTATTTAATTATCTCTTCATTTGTTTTTTTCAGTGGCCGCACACAACATGAGACTGTCTGACAATTAATGGACAGATGCTATTGGTTTCCATTTATGTTAATCACTTTCAAACTACTTTGTCGTCCTGCATGTTTAAAAAAAATCTGTGTCAAATGGAATCAGTCATTTGTAAAGTTTGTATTTGCGCCTTACCTGAGAACTTGTCACAGTAGTGCTCGGTGCGTGCACTCAGTGAATAGTGCTACACAAAAATACGCATGAAATGAAAACTGTCATTTTCACCCATCAAAGCTCTTAATGCTGAAATGGTGGTAGAGTGGGCATAGACCTTGGGCTGCCAACGGCTATGTTTACGGCGGACACCTCAGATGTAGAATCCTGATGATGAATTCGGACCTTCTTGAATGAAATTAGCCACTTTGCACAGGAATTTGGGGAAAACTTTTCGGGCACTCGTTTCAGTCACATTTGTGCACAAGTCACGACGACGTTGAGCAGACGCTTCACAAATGAGTCAGAAATCTAAAAACAGGAGTCGCTCAAGTCTGCCCTCGGGTGAAAGGGACACTTCTCATTTCAAGGTGTATCTCATGTTGTGTTCAGTGTCACTGAAACAAATAAATGATGAAATCATCAAATAAATACATAGAGAAATAAAGATCATAAATATTATTATTTATGCTCACATATCATTTTATTATTATTTTTATTGTCACATTTCAGAGTTCATTTATTTATTTAAGGTTATCCGAAATATTTCTTCCATAGTCATTCATGATCACTATTGAAACTAATATCTTTTAGAAAAACAGTAAATGCATACATAAAATGTTTAATGTGTTTTTGCATTAAAGAGGGTACAGTTAGGTCCATAAGTATTTGGACATTGGTGCAATTTTTGTAATTTTCTCCACAATGGATTTGAAATTAAGCAATCAAGATGTGACGTAAGTATAGACTTTCAACTTTAATTAATGGGGTTTAGAAAAGGTACTGCATTAAACTTTCAGAAATTAAATTTCTCACAGAGTCCCTCCATTTTCCGAGACACAAAAGTAATTGGCCATGTGACTGACAGGCAGTGTCATGGCCTCATGTGGCCTGTTTCCCTCATCATTCCATGGCAAATGAGGTAGATAAAAAGTCTGGAGTTGATTCAAAGCACTGAATTTGCGCTTGGGAGCTGTTCACTGGAACGCAGTCTTCTTCTTTCAGTTGCTCCTGTTAGGGGTTGCCACAGCGGATCATCTTCTTCCATATCTTTCTGTCCTCTGTATCTTGTTCTATCACACCCATAACCTGCATGTCCTCTCTCATCATATCCATAAACCATCTCTTAGGCCTTCCTGTTTTCCTCTTACCTGGCAGCTCTATCCTTAGCATCCTTCTCCCAATATACCCAGCATCTCTCCTCTGCACATGTCCAAGACAACGCAATCTCACCTCTGTGACTTTGTCTCCCAACCGTCCAACTTGAGCTGACCCTCTAATGTCCTCATTTCTAATCCTGTCCATCCTTGTCACACCCACTGCAAATCTTAGCATCTTTAACTCAGCCACCTCCAACTCTGTCTCCTGCTTTCTGGTCAGTGCCACCGTCTCCAATCCATATAACATAGCTGGTCTCACTACCGTCCTGTAGACCTTCCCTTTCACTCTTGCTGATACCCGTCTGTCACAAATCACTCCTTACACTCTTCTCCACCCATTCCACTCTGTCTGCACTCTCTTCTTCACCTCTCTTCCACAGTCCCCTTTACTCTGTACTGTTGATCCCAAATATTTAAACTTATCCACCTTTGCTAACTCTACTCCCCTCTTCCTCACCATTCCACTGACCTCCCTCTCATTCACACACATGTATTCTGTCTTGTTCCTATTGACCTTCAATCCTATCCTCTCTAGAGCAGATCTCCACCTCTCCAGGGTCTCTTCGACCTGCTCCCTACTATTGCTACAGATCACAATGTCATCAGAAAACATCATAGTCCACGGGAACTCCTGTCTAATCTCGTCTGTCAACCTGTCCATCACCATTGCAAATAAGAAAGGGCTCAGAGCCGATCCCCGATGTAATCTCACCTTCATGGAGGCCACCATTAGGCTGCAACAACAAAATAAACCTATCAGATAGATAGCTAAAACTTTAGGAGTGCCCAAATCAACAATCTGGTACATTCTTTTAAAAGAAGGAATGCACTGGTGAGCTCAGCAACACCATAAGGTCTGGAAGACCACAGAAGACAACTGAAGTGGATGATCGCAGAATTCTTTCCTTGATGAAGAAATACCCCATCACAACATCTAGCCAGGTTAAGAGCACTCTTGAGGAGGTAGGTGTATCTCCGCCAAAGTTTGCAATCAAGAGGCGCCTTCATGAATGTAAATACAGAGGGTCTACCTCTGGATGCAAACCACTGGTAACACTGAAGATCAGGAAGGCCAGATTAGACTTTGCCTGAAAACACCTTAAAAAGGCAGCCCAGTTCTGGAATAAGGTTCTTAGGACAGATGAAACCAAGATCAACTTGTACCAGAATGATGGGAAGATAAAAGTATGGAGAAAGAAAGGGACAGCTCATGATCCGAATGCACACCACACTGTGAAACATGGTGGAGGCGGTGTTATGGTATGGGCAAGTATGGTGGCCAGTCGGTCAATGGTGTTTGTTGATGATGTGACTGCTGACAGAAGTAACAGGATAACTTCTGAAGTGTCCAGGGCTGTACTGTCTACTCAGATTCAGCCAAATGCTGCAAAACTGAGAGGATGACGCTTCACAATACAAATGGGTAATGGTCCAAAACTACTGTGAAAGCAACCCAATAGTTTCTTAAGGTAAAGAAATGGGAAATTCTTCAATGGCCAAGTCAATCACCTGATCTCAACCCAACAGAGCATGCTTTTCGGTTACTAAAGACAAAACTGAAGACAAAAAGACCAACAAACAAGAAGCAACTGAAGGCGGCCGCAGTAAAGGCCTGGCAGAGCATCTCAAGGGAGGAAACTCAGCATTTGGTGATGTCCATGGGGGTCCCAGACTTTTTCATTTAAGTATTAAAACAATACATATATTTAAATTATACAGGGAGAGCCAAAAAGAAGTACCACATTTCAAAATTCTACAAAAATGCTACAAGATAAAAGAAATTTCATTACAACACAAGAAAGGGTATACAAAATAGATTTTTTTCACCATGTTTTAAAAATGATGTCTTCAAGGTAGTGGCCATCAATAGCAATACACTATTCATGACTTGTTCGGGTATTTCATGGTGAATAGCATCCTTTAGGGCTTCAAGGTTTTGAGGTCAATGTGTGTATGGTCATGGCCAAACGTTTTGAGAATGACCCAAGTATTGATTTTCACAAAGTCTGCTGCTTTAGTGTTTTTAGATCTTTTTGTCAGATGTTTCTATAGCATACTGAAGTAAAATTACAAGCACTTAATAAGTTCCAAAGGCTTTTATTGACAATGACATGAAGTTTATGCACAAAGTCAATATTTGCAGTGTTGGCCCTTCTTTCTTTTTCAAGACCTCTGCAATTTGCCCTGACGTGCCAGCAATCAACTTCTGTGCCAAATCCTGATTGATGGCAGGCCATTCTTGCATAATCAAAGCTCAGAATTTCTGGGTTTTTGTTTGTCCACCTGCCTCTTGAGGATTGACCACATGTTCTCAATGGGATTCAGGTCTGAGGAGTTTCCTGGCCACAGACCTTTGACCTGAGATAGCCCCACACGATGAAATCGCATGGAGATCAGGCGAAAGTGAAGGCCATCCGACATCGCTGCACAGGGAGATCAGCTTTCCCAGAAACATCTCCAGCAAAACTTGCATGGCTCTCCACACAGTATGAACTGTTGCTCCATCCTGTTGAAACCAGGCATCCACCACATCGATTTCTTCCAGCTGGGGCTGCAAAACGTTCTCTAGCATTTCAACGTAATGTTCTGAAGTCATGGTGACTGTTGCTCCCCCCTCCTCAAAAAAGTAAGGGCCCACAATGCCAAGTTTTGCAACAGCGCACCAAACTGTAACACCCTCACTGTGCAGGGGTCTCTGATGAAGCTCACGAAGGTTGGTTTCAGCCGAATAGCAAAAGCTTTTTTTATTACGCGACCATTCAAATGGAAATGTGCCTTGTCGCTGCACATGATGATGGCATCTCCATGAACGGTTTGCAGAATGTTCGCGCACAACTCTGTACGGCTCTCCCAGTCTCTCTCAGTGAGTTCCTGCACTTCCATCATTTTGTATGGATGGAGATTAAGGTCCTCGTGCAAAATCCTCCTCAAAGATGTGTTGGAAATGCCTAAGGCAAAAGCAGGTTTGCGCGCTGAATGTCTAGGAGATTGTAAAATTGATACCCTTACAGCTTGGATGTTCTCAGGCGTTCGTACAGTCTGAGGACAGCCTGGAGATTTTTTGTTCAATGTACCTGTCTTTTGAAATTTACCCATACATTGTTTTCTGATTTGGGATGTCACCATTAGTAGGATTGCTGAAGAGCATTCAGAAGGTGGGTTGCATAGTGATGATGGATTTGTTGTTTTTGAATAACGTTTTGACAGCAAAAGCACAGTGGGTACCGGACCAAGGCATGTGGCTGACTGAAAACTACAAGGGATCGTCTATCAAAGGAAACTCGGCTGCCTCTACCTCGCGCAATGACCTTGAGAAATGTGGTACTTCGTTTTGTCTCACCCTGTATAACTTTGTCCAATTACTTTTGAATCTCTGAAAATGGAGGGAGGAGGAGAAAGAGGAGGTTAGGAGCGGGTGTTGATACAGTGCATTGCCACACCCACCACATGACAAACCTACTCAGGATCCCAGATTAGGACCCATGTGCAGCCATGCAACGGGGGACACCTCAGCATCAACCCCCAGGCTTTCCCTGCAGGCTGGAGGGCCTACATACAGGGCTGGATGCAGATTAACATCATACCCAGGGTAGAGCAATTGCAGGTTAAGGGCCTCGCTCAAGGGCCCAACAAAGTAGAGCCACTTTTGGCGTTTACAGGATTCGAACCAGCAAAATCCCTACCCTTAGAGCCACGACTCCGCCCATAAAATGGAGGGACTTTGTGAAAAATGGCTGTAATTTCTGCAAGCTATTGTAATATATTGTTAAACACCTTAAATTAAAGTTGAAAATCTATACTTCTGTTACATTTTGACTGCTTAATTTCAAATCCATTGTGGTGGTATACAGAGAAAAAATGACAAAAATTGCATCAATGTCCAAAAACTTATGGACTTAAATGTGTATTTATTTTGTTTATCCATCTGTGGACGTTTTTTCCAGCACTCTAAACTGGATGCTTCCTTTTGTTTAACCAATATTTGGGTGTTCTCATTTACTGGAGACAGTTTATCAATGCCATACCCTTTGAAACAGTGGCATTTGTTTCCATGTCTGTGTTGATACAATTCGGATTTATTAAACATTTGTGGCCTGTAGGGGTCTCCACCGAGCCCCAGACACAATTTCACCACATCAGACCCAGTTCAGCTAAAGTTCAATTTTAACAATACAGTGGAACCTTGGCTCACGAACGTCTCTGAACACGTACAAATCGGGTTACTACCAAAAAGTTCAGCAAACTTTTGCATCTGTTTGCGACCACACACTTGGTATACAAACAAGTCAGATTCCCTTTATGTTTGTGCATGTCAATGATTTCCGCACATGTTCAGTCTCTGCCTGTGCATTCCCTGTGCAGAGAGAGAGAGAGAGAGAGAGAGAGAGACACACACACACACACACACGAGAAAGAGAGAGAGAGGGCTGGCTGCTTAAGGCTGAGAAGGCAGTGAAAGAATGCACCGGGCTTGTTTTTAAAGAGACTGCTTCGAGCATTGTTTTAATGAAGACTTTATTCTATTGGATTTTAACCTCCCCTTCACTTCTGTTTACAGTGATCGGTTCATAGCGTGCACTGTTGCAATGTAATTTTTCATGGTGGTTTATTAAATTACGGGTTTTTCAAATGTTCATTTTTTTCCCTGTGCTTAAAACTCATTAAAAAAAAGTGTTTTAGCGAGCAGTTCGTAGCGCTATAGCGCAAACTCTTGCAGTGTTAGTTTTCTCTGTTGTTCAAGGTTTTCAGTGTTATTCAATGTTTTTACATTTAGTTTACTACTAGCAAAATACCCGCGCTTCGCAGCAGAGAAGTAGTGTGTTAAAGAAGTTATGAAAAAGAAAAAAATAACGTAACATGATTGTCAATGTAATTGTTTTGTCACTGTTATGAGTGTTGCTGTCATCAAGGATTTGATTATCATTATTTCTTTCAATCAGGTTCGTATTTGGAGGATGTGTTGTGTTCAAGTTACATTCCGTGTTTGTCAGCCGTTGTAAAGATAACAGATTTCATTCATCGAAGTGTTCACTACCCAAATCGGTACTCGTGAATCTAAGATGTTTAACAGGCATTCCCGGTATTAAGTTGTCGATTTGCCTGCGAATATTTAGCGGTAGCATGTCTATGAACTTAATTTAACCTTTCCAAGTCCTGCAAAGTCAGTTCACGTGAGCCGCTCGGAGTACTTGCATCAAAGCTTCTCAGCTGTGCTTGTGCTATCTCGTGTGATCTGTCCATGGCTTTATTTAATGTTAGCTCAGACCCGGCACTTAAAAGTTGTATCTCACGAATATCGTATTCGTTTTAGGCATGACAAATGCCAGTGGTAGCGTGTCTATGAATCTAATTTAAAGTTAAGCTTTACACCCTGCTTTCCTATTCGTTTGCATAAGCACAGTCCTTCACCAGCAATTTTAACTCCGTTACAGCAATTTTAACTCTGTTACAAAGTGATCAAAAGTCTCATTTATACCCTGCGTCTTCTCATTAAACTTGTATCTCGCGAATATCGTATTCGTCGCAGGCATGACAAACGCCAGCAGCAGCCTGTCTATGAACTTAATTTAAACTTTAGGTTTACACCGTGCTTTGTTTCCGCAGTAGCTGAGCTTATGAATATGCTTGTATGCGTCACTCGCTTCATATTCTTTTGCTGCCTTCTCAATTGTGTAATGCGTTTTTTGAACAGGTTTCATTCATCGAAGTGATCACTACCCAAATCGGTACTCGTGAATCTAAGATGTTTAACAGGCATTCCCGGTATTAAGTTGTGGATTTGCCTGCGAATATTTAGCGGCAGCGTGTCTATGAACGTAATTTAAACTTAAGCTTTACACCTTGCTTTCCTATTGATATGTGTACAAAGGCTTGTTCAGCGTCAGAGGGTTTCTGCAGTAGCTGCACTTATGAATATGCTAAGCACAGTCCTTCATCCGCGAATATGTAGTGGCAGCGTGTCTCCCTCACCATCTCATCTTCGTTTGCATAAGCACAGTCCTTCACCCTGCGAATATTTAGCGGCAGCATGTCTATGAACGTAATTTAAACTTAAGCTTTACACCTTGCTTTCCTATTGATATGTGTACAAAGGCTTGTTCAGCGTCAGAGGGTTTCCGCAGCAGCTGCACTTATGAATACACTAAGCACAGTCCTTCACCCGCGAATATTTACCTTATATGGGCAGGCAGTCAATTACGTGGGAGGCGTGATGATGCGGGACACAACTCCGCCTCACACGGCGACCGAGCTGCAGGCTATGGCCGTATATATGGACGAAAGTAAGTTCCAGTTATGACTGTTATGCATAGAATTTCGAAATGAAACCTGCCTAACTTTTGTAAGTAAGCTGTAAGGAATGAGCCTGCCAAATTTCAGCCTTCCACCTACACGGGAAGTTGAATTAGTGATGAGTCAGTCAGTCAGTCAGTGAGGGCTTTGCCTTTTATTAGTATAGATTACACTGTGCATTCTATGGTATAATTAATTATATTTGTGCTTAAAAATATTAAAAAAATATATATTTACATACAGTTTGTACGGTCTGGAACGGATTAATTGTATTTACATACAATCCTATAGAGGAAATTACTTCGGACCCGCGGTTCCACTGTACCTTCATACAGGCATCTTTTGTTCAGAGCACAGACATTCTTCCTTTTCTTTTTCTCTACCTCCACACCTGACTCCAACTCTCTTTTTGAGTCGAGTGGAGGGCTCTTTTGTAACTCCATACCCGAGAGTACTTCTGGTGCTTAATCTAATGAGCCCAAGAAGCACTTCTGGGTCAGAAAAAACACCAACGGTCCTTGTAACATCAGTATCCAAGAGCTCCCCCTAGCCGCCCTCACAGAACTGGGCAGTACAGGCCCATGGGACCACAAATCCCATGTGGGCATCCACACTTGGGCTTGCCAGACAGCATACTACCATCCACTGTGGGTGGATGGGAAGGGGGGGGGGGGGGGGGGCGGGGGGGTTGGGGGATGCTCCACCCATAGCAGACAGCCGACCACTGTGCTGACCTTTCTGGTTCCCTAGCCCAACCTAGACGCTCCTCAGTGGTTGTAAGGACCCCATTCCCGATGTAGCCACTGTAACATATTTTCATCTCTGTGCTCTGGCATGGAATGGAGATATCACTCCCTTCCTGGCTTTCCATTATCAAGGCCTCCTGACTAGGTAAGGGAGTGGAGTCAATACTGGCCCACAAAACCCACAAAACTATTTAATTTTTATCTGGCTGTTATACATCAGGCAGACAGGGATGAATTCAGACCTCCATTTACATATGAATTAATCAGAGGGGATGATATTTAGATAGCAGGAATCTCTGACACACCTGCTCGTTTTCACACATTGGTTACTGTCCCATTACACATCAAAGAAATGGTTTATGCAATTCAAAATTGACCCTTAAAGTAAAGAGAAGATAATGCATCTAACAAATACAGAGTGGTTACAACCAATCTAGATTCTGACATTCATATTTTTAGGATGTCACAATTACATTACAGTAACATCAAATTTTGTTGTAGCAGCGCAGTTACCAATTTCTTTTCCTACTTCAACAACATTAAAATTAAAACCAGCTTCATATTTTCTTCTCATCGAATGCTCCATCGTAGATAAGGGATGCTTTTACGATAAAGGTGTATGAGGGTGTGAGATACAAAAAACACTGAACAGTGCAAAAGTCGCTTTGCAATAGTTTGGGTATTACCGTGTGGTCACGTAGGCACAATACATAGAAACAAAAGGCAGTGTGCTCCGTGGTTACTCTCTCAGGTGGGCATTAGCATATCATAATCCCTTGGACCAATAGCGCGAGTTTTCCGCATTCGACTTAAACGACCGACATTATAAAATACCGGAAATTATACGGTAAAATCAAGTCCCAACTTATCCGCGAGTATATACAGTATGTTACCAACAGTACGTTATTTTGTCTTCTCTTGTATGAAACACTGCACATTTCACTGCCCAGAATTTGTTATTAAATCTTAAACCCATATGTGAATCTTCCTGAAACGGACCAAAAACACAGCCAGATTTGAACATTTTCTTGTATTTTATAAATACATTTAGTCCTTCATACGCTGTGAAGTAAATAACATCCTCCAGGTTTTGATACCCGTAACCTGAGCCCCACCACCTAGTCTATGCTGTTTCAACATATCAATAGCAAACAGAAGAATGAAAGCTTAACTCACATTTTATTTCTAGGATTCTGTTAATGGACTGCACGCTGCACACTCTTTTCCGCTTGGCTATGCGACTGAGCCTTGCAAAGGATGGCGTCCACCATGTTTGCTTCTTGCCTTACACCTTTTGCTGATGCAATACCCACTGGTTTCCCAGTGCCCCTAAACTGAGCAGATTAAATTTACACCTCAGCACATGCAGAATTAAATGTATGCTTATAACTTTCATTCAATTATTTCACTTGACTGCATATTAGTTTTCACCAGATGGCCAGAACAGAACCCATGTGTACGATTTTACTGATTAAATGCAATACTGTGAAATAACGTGCAGTCATTTTTTTTGGGAGTGTTAGCAACAGTTGTAAAACAGGAACACATATATGTTTTTTTTAAACAATTTAGGGTGCTTCGCTCGCCAACCCCTACACCCCTGCCAAGTGCCGTTGTGAAGAGGGGGACTGAACGCACCCCAAGGAGATGCGGCCGCTCCTCCGAAACCCCTCTTTAACAGTGATACAATGGAAAACAAATTCCTTTTTGTTTTTTTTTTTACCTCCTCTTTGCTCAATCAGCTGCTGGATTGCTGCTGCTGCCGTGCTGCGTGATCTGCACTTCGCTCGCCTACCTCTTCTCCCCTCCCCCACCAGCGATACGTGCCGTTGTGAAGAGAGGGGATGAGCGCACACCAATGAGACGCATTTGCTCCTTCAAAATCCCTA
The DNA here is from genome assembly GCA_026402145.1 of Polypterus bichir lapradei. Taxonomy (NCBI): domain Eukaryota; kingdom Metazoa; phylum Chordata; class Cladistia; order Polypteriformes; family Polypteridae; genus Polypterus; species Polypterus bichir. The sequence continues at coordinate 14,616,290 of JANRMT010062814.1, read as the reverse complement.
TTTAATGGTGATACAAAGGGAATCAAATAACACTTGGTTTTTTTTTCCTCTTTGCTCGATCATCTGCTGGCTTGCCGCTGCTCCTGTGTGGAGTGATCTGCATTTCGAGCGACGCTTCGAACATTTTAAAGTCACCACCTTGTCTCTCTTCTCCCCCAGACATCCTCAAACACTATTCAATCTCTTTTCACTGTTCCGTTATTTCACCAAGTAATATTTTATATTTGTTTGCCTTAATGTGATCTTTACTCTAAGGCTACGCGCTGTTGTGAAGAGGGGGGCTGAACGCACCCCAAGGAGACTCGTTCACTCCTCCGATACCCCTCTTAAATGGTGATAACAATGGGAAACAAATAACAGTTGTTTTTTTTTTACCTCCTCTTTGCTCGATCATCTGCTGGATTGCCGCTCGCTGCTTCTGTATAGCGTGATCTGCATTTTGTGCGGCGCTTCCAACATTTTAAAGTCACTGTCTTGTCTCTCTTCTCCCCAAGACATCCTCAAACACTATTCAATCTGTTTTCACTGTTCTATTATTTAACCGAGTAATATTTTCCGTTTGTTTGAGCTAATGTGAGCTTTACTCTCATTTTCCTCCTTCCATTATCTCTAAACTGCTCTGCATGTGTATCGTGGGACTTGCTTCCAAAGGTTGTTAAGTATGACATGACTTGCCCGTCTCACGGAAAGTGAAAGTGTCTCTCTGGCTCTGTCTCTCAAAGATCTCTCTTCGGAAGATCACGTCTCATCACAAGTTTTTTTTTTTTTATAATAGAGGGATATTTTTACTTCAATAAAATTAGCATTGTGTTACGTTACTTGTTACTTTAAAAAGTAGAAAGAACATTGTGAAGAAATAACTTTGACTTGAAAAACACCAAACTTATCCTATGATAGCTGTGCCTATGAAATGGGGTTTACCCGACTGATGCCCCAAATCTTTAATCTTGTTTAGTCCGATTCTATTATAATGTATACTAGGGTGCTTAGCCCCCTGCTCGCCAACCCCTTTGTTTGGTTAATAGCAAAAGCTATTCTCACGGTAAACTGTAAACATTTTAATACGAATGGCATATCACGATCTCCTTTGGTGTCTAATGTTATTCGCGGAATATATACATTACCTTTCTTGTCGCCTGTTAAAATTTACATTGCTTCTCCATAATTATAAATATACACCTGACCGAATTGTCTATTCTTTGAAATTAAACATGTCGTTGCTTTGACTGGACCACAGATTCTCATAGCGTATGGTCCATTATTGTGTAAATCCACGTTTTGTGCATTGAATGATGCAAAGGCAAAAAGACTTTGTTTTCCTCTCTTTTCCTTTTATTTCTGACCTCGATTTGTCCTGCTATTTTTTCAATTACACCTGGTTCTGATGATCAATTACCTTTTGTTTGCGTTAATGCGATCTTTACTATCTTTTTTCTTGATAATGTAGTGACTGACTAATAAAGTGTCACAAAAGTTCTACTTGAACAATCGCCGACTTCGTAACCCCAAACACAACTTTCTAGCACCCTCTCCAACCCCTCCACGGGTCTCACCTCCCTCTTACCGCATCAATCAGTACTCCACCCTCCCTCAATCGGACCTAACAGTCACTTAAAACAAAAAAGGCTTCAACTTGGCTGGGACCCTTCAATACTTTCGAATTTTACTGCTTTCATATTCTGTACCTTTCTCCGCATGTGTATCGCGCCATCGTTTGTTTGAGCCTTTCGACATTCCACTGCTTTTATAATCTTTTATCTGCCTTTTTTTCTCTCCAACGCTTTTGGGTCTCTTTTCTGCGCGCTGATCTTTCTTCTTTGATGAGAGCACAGGATCTGTGTGTGCTACGTGCCTTTACATGACTGAGTGTTTTGCTGGCTGGACGTGCTCTTATTTGATAAGAAGGGCGTGTCTTGCAAGAATCTCATGTTCCACGTCCCCCCGAGACGGCCCTGGGACAATCAGTTGGGACCAAGTCTCATGTTTACGGTCCCCGCAAGACGCTCCGTGGCCAGTCTTTTTTATCTCGCGGGTCTTTTAAATGTCTTCCGAGAAGATCACGTCTTGTCGCCCTGCTTTTCCTTTCCAGGATTTTTTTTTTATAACAGAGAGACTTATAAGATGAAAGGAAATCACAAAGAAAACTATGACTGTAAAGAATAGTATGTGACGGGAAAATTTAAAGGTGAGGATTTTGATCAGTGGTGCAAAGCCACGAGGTACCTTAAAAAGTGTTCAGGAAGCAAAACCATTTATTGTCCAGTGTAATTTCACAAAAATGTAATTAACTCAACTACCTTGGAAAATAAAATCTCATTAAAACTACTGTCTAAGATGTAACAACATGCTCAGTGTAATTCATTTAGTTGCTATTTATAGTATGCTGTGGTTAGCAATTTAAAACTTACGGGTTCTAACTAAAGTAGATGTATCACCATGAGAAACAAGTGCACTACATACAAATGACTTTGCCTCAACAATACTAATTATGGTAGGAAATGGCCAACAGCTAAACAGATCGATATCTACAATATTTATTAAAAGGAAGATTTCAACATGATGTGAATGAGTTATTATAATAATAGCAGCCCAAACTGTTAGGAGTGCAATAAATCACATTTGGCAATTTCCTCAGCACCTTCTCTTGTACAAAGACAGAAGAGCATTGCTACATGGAGACCAAAAAACCTCATATCAGTGACATAATGCTGATTAAATCAAAATGACGAGAATGACTTAAACATTAAGTATAAATGAATGGGGTAATTGTAGTATTACATGCAGGATGAAGAGATAATTTGTCATTCTTTAAACTTTACAGTATGACAGACCCAATAAAGATGTCCCAACCTTTTTAAAAAAAAATCATTATTTGTCTTGTATTTTACACATTAATATAAAATGTTAGTTTCTTGTTAAAATAACTTACACAGCTCTGCACGTAGCTACACACAGCTTCTTGCTAGTTGTATATTTTAACACTACTTTTAATCCCTGATCATAGCGCTTCTACTCAAAACTGACACAATACCTGACCAATCAGATTTGCTGTAATTACAAAGGTAATGTCTACTGTATACGAAGACATGTCATGGACGTGTCATGTCATTTTCTAACCCGCTTAATCCAGACCAGGATCTCCTGGGTGGGGGGGGCTTGGGGGGGGTTGAAGGGATGGTTCAGGGATGAAGCCTAGGTTCAGGGATGAAGCCTATCCCAGCTAGGCAGGTACAAACTCTAGGTGGCACATGGGATGGATGCGCACCCTGGCAGGAAGATATTTCCTACCTGGATAGGAGGCCCCAAATGGACATAAAGGCATCCTGTCCGAGAGAGTGAAGGAGGTCGCACCCGGACAAGGCTTCCCTAATGAAGGAACAGACATCCCAGCCGGAGAAGATGGTCCCTTACGCAAATGGGTAGCCCCAGACAAATGGACTGGCATCCTGACCGGGCACATGTACAACAACTTCCCTGGCCAAGATAAAAGAAGACAGGGAAGGACTGTCTCTGAGAGATATTTATTCGCCCCAGGTGCTAGATGGCAGCAGCCCTCTATATTGGAGCCCATTCAGGATCCAGCAGAGGATGCTGGGAATTGTTGTCTGGCAACATAGTCCTGCTGGGGTCCATGAGTGGCGCTGCAGGGAGATGCACTCCCTATTATATGGGACTTCCATGTGATCCAGAAGTACTTCCAACGGCTGAACACCCTGACACTGGAAGAACTCCCTGGTCTTCAATAAAAGAGACCGTACTCCCTTATCCAGTTGAATTGAGCTGGGAGAAAGGAAAGCAACACTCAACTGGAGGAGGGCAGTCTGGTGGAGAGAAACTGTGGAGAGATAACTTTTACTTGGTGCTTTTTTGGAGGCATTGTGTTTGATAAACATCCATTTATTTGAACCCAGGACTGTTTTGTGTGTTCGTGTTGCGGTTTGGGGCTCACTGGACCCTGAATGATCCTTAGAGAAGGCTGAGGTTGAGTATTGATTTTTGTGCATGCCCTGATTGTGAAACATCACTAATTTTGGGGTTTGACTAACTTTATTACCGGGGTGTAGGACGAGGGGGGACTGAATTGGATGCAACACCTGCTGCTTACACTCAGCCCATCCCTCTTACTGGCAGTCCTGGCAGTAGCGCAGCCATTTGAACCGTGTGGCGCATCTGTTTTTGAACTACAGTGCAGATGTAGTGCTCATCGACTGTGCTTCATTGCTTAGTGACGCACCAGCACCCATTGCTTCTTGGTGGTCTCCAATCCCCTAAACCCCCTCGATTGTTGATTGCGTGTCATTTCCTTTCGGTGCTTGATGCTTCACGGGATACACCAAAATAGTGCCTAACCTTCAAGGGGGGACACATTTACAAGATTATTGATATTTATAAAGGTAAATTGCTCAGTTTATATTTAAACTTCATGTAGTTCAATTTGTTCACCCACAGTACTGCATGTGGTTTAAAAATCAGAAATTTGATTTCTTCATCTTCAAATGTGGAGCGAACATAAAATTAAACATTTTCTAGGGGTGGGGGGTATAGAAAAGGTGGGGAACCACCACTGCTATAAACCACTGGGACAAATTTGACAAATCTAGACATAGAAAAATAGCAGGGCCGTCTTAACAGCATCACAGGCCACCGTGCAATGTAGTGTGCTGCGGCCCCTGCTTTGATAGCAAAACAGAAACATACATCAGCATTAGAAACATTGTGGGCCCCCCAGCTGGTGTCCATTGTACCCATACATTAAGACGGCCCCACACTAAAGCATCTGCTCCAGTTAAACATAATCACTTAATAAGAAAGGTGACAGGATTTGAACTCATCTCATGTTTGCCTTCAGCAAAAAATCATAAAAGGAAAAACACATAAAGAAGCACAAATCAAGAACACTGCATCAATTACCATTTTAGCCTCTGACTGCACAGGTTGTGGCGAGGACGGTCCTGGTATTCCTGGGACGTTAGGCACTACGGTAACAGGTCTGACAAGCTGTGAAGAAAGGCAAAAGTGGATGTGAAAAAATCGTTAATATGCAGTTTTATTTAGGAACTGTAGAATGTTCCTTCCAACAGCTTAAAATCTCGGCAGTGCACCCATTTCTACCTCCCTTCACCAAACCGGTCTTCCTTATATACACTTATCACTTTCACTTCAGTCTATCATTTCTTTTTCTTTAATGGAAGTTCTCCAGTTGGCAGTAGAACTACAGTGTCCTCCATAATGTTTGGGACAAAGACACTTTTTGGGTTTTTTTTTTTGGTCATTTCGACATGCCATGACCAAAATTAATGCTAATACCCTTAAATGAGGGCGGCACAGTGGCGCAGTGGTAGCACTACTGCCTCACGCTAAGGAGACTAGAGACCAGAGTAGAATCTCCCTGTGTGGAGTTTACATGTTCTCCTAATGTTTGCGTTGGTTTCCTCTGGGTGCTCCGGTTTCCTCCCACAGTCCAAAAATATGCAGGTTAAGTGAATTGGTGATCTTTAATTGGCCCTAGTGTGTGGTTGGGGTGTGTGAACTGGCACCCTTTCCAAGGTCAGTTCCTGCTTTGTACTCTATCCTAGCTGGGATAGGATTCAACAGACCCCTGCGACCCTGTTCAGGACTAAGCAGGTGAGAAAATGACTGACTGACCCTTAAATTAAAGTCTGCAATATGCACTTTAACTACAATGTCTGAATTGTTTGATTTGTAATTTTAGCCGTGGAGGGGTAAATCAAGGAAAAATGTGTCTTTGTCCCAGACATTATGGAGGGCATGGTATATCAGTAAAATGAAGCTCATGTAGCTGTTTCTCACATACCTCTAGTCTTTATTTGTCCCCTGGGGGAAATTTGGCTTTTTACAGAAGCTCTTTAAATAAATAAATACATAAATAGGTAGATAAGTAAACACATAAATAAATAGTTACTTACACACACACACACACACAGACACTTTGGTCTGAGCACAGACCAGAATGACTAGAAAGCAAGAAAATTAAAAAGAAAGAAAACGTCTGACTTGGCTGTCACAGTCACAGTGCGGCGCTATACGGAGGTATTGCTGTTGGTATCAAAGAGGCCCCCTATTATGTTTCTTGACACAATTCAGCTGAATAAGTTGGTGCTGGTATGTCACAAAGAGGATGTGCAGCATCTCTTATATATATTTCTCTTCTGGTTCGTCCTGCTTCCACTTCAAAACTGGTCTTGCCCACACACAGCCGACATGGCATTTCTCGATTCCTATTCGTCCTCTTCCATAGATAACTCAACCTCCTGGCCACGGACCATACTGTTTTAAAATACACGGGCAAATTTATCACCAAATCTCTCCACTATATGCTAACACTTCTACCTCTCCAGGATATGGAAAGTTGTATGTTTTTGACACAGCGCAAGCTATAGAAGTACGCTTACAAAATAAAGCAAGCTCTGCATGCAGCGTAAATTTACTTCTACAAGCTAGATTCCATGCTCAGAACCATCAACTCCTTCACTAAATCATACAAACACATGCATGACATCGCTCAGTCCAATCCAACAGCATCTGTACTAATGGTTTTCAAGGAAAACCCTGGGCAGGATTTACGATGATACAATGCCCCGACATGTCACACCAATGTTGCAGCGATTTTCGTCGGAGAAGATGGCAAACCCCCTGCCGAAAGGGACATTTGCATCTATGCCAAAAGCAACTCCTGTAAACAGATTTGCACGCTCAATATAAATTGCGATCCTATGGTTTACCCACTTTCATTCCCTTACGGAGACATTGGCTGGCACAAAGATTTACAACATGTTCTCGATAAAAGAACTGCCAACCGAATCAGGCTTACTCAATGCCTGACTCAAATTATCAATGAGGAATACATGTAGTATTTTGCACTCCAGCTGCAAACTATTCAAAAAGTACATTGTAGATGCGTATGTTTAAACAGAGGGAGCGCGTCCAAACTATCTCAGATCACATCAACAAGATCTACACGTGGAACAATAAAAATGACTATCAGATGCACTGCAAGCAAAGGCTGAAAATAACAATGTACAGTACAGGCCAAAAGTTTGGACACACCTCCTCATTCAATGTGT
>JANRMT010062814.1:14575691-14609195 GCA_026402145.1 Polypterus bichir lapradei | reverse complement strand
AAAATAAAGAAAACACATTGAATGAGGAGGTGTGTCCAAACTTTTGGTCTGTACTGTATGTGTAGGCAAAATGATCATATTACCGTCCACATTTCCAGGAAGTCCAAGATACATGCAACAAAACTATTGTTGTATGTGGCTTTTTCTACGGTTAGATCTTTCAACTCATCATCTGTTGTCTCCAGCAAAACACCTATTCACAACTACGTCTTTGAAGAAGTATTTCTTTCTTCTTGATTTCTGAATTCCTTTCTCACCATTTTCCATTCCTATTCTTACACCACCGTATGCTACAGCGGGCGTCGACTAGTTGTTCATAATGGCACTCAGGTCAGTTTTAAATTTCTCCTTTGTTACTACCTTCAAGGGATCCAGAGTTTGTCCCATAACTGATCCTGCACTTATAATTAGTTTGTTGATTTGGTGGGCCTCTCTTGAAGTGACATTACCAGCCCAGCACACCATATTGGCCATCACAAAGTTATAGAAGATGTGGATGTCACTTCCCATATTAAAGGAACGCAGTCTCCTGAGGAAAAAGAGCTTGCTCTGCCTTTTCTTCTATACTGTAGTTCTTCTGTGTTCCAAGACTACTTCAAACTGTCATTGATGTGGACCCCCAAATACTTCAACAACAACAGCAACATTTATTTATATAGCACATTTTCATATAAAAAGTAGCTCAAAGTGCTTTACATAATGAAGAAAAGAAAAATAAAAGACAAAATAAGAAATTAAAATAAGACAACATTAGTTAACATAGTGTGAGCTGGAGAGCTAATCGTCGCCCTAGGAAAACCACAACCCCCCTGAAACACTGACTACCCTCACATTACTCCTTATCCGTGCACTATAACGCGTAATATAAGCCTCGCGCGGCACTCCGCCGACTTCAAAAGCCTTGCGCAGCGCCTGTCTTTTTGGGGTATTGATTTGTTTTACTTTCTCTCTCTCTCAGACTACTACTACTGCTCCTGACGCGTATTCATTCGAAGAAGAAGGAACTTACCTATAATTGATAGACGAAACTGTCAACTGTGTTAAGGAGCAAGTCTGAAGAGAGAAATGTTTTTTTGCAGTGTTTGAATAAAAAAAATCCTTCTTGTTTCTATGACCTCATGTGTCTCTGTGCAAATCTGTGACCCAGGCGTGACAATAGAAAAGGAGTAAGGTCTGATGACCAGGGTGGACAGAAAAAACAAAAAAAAACTCCAGACGGCTGGAGAAAAAAATAAAATCTGCAGGGGTTCCAGGCCACAGGACCGCCCAGTCCCCTCTGGGCATTCTACCTAACATAAATAAAACAGTCCTCTTTGTAGTTAGGGTTCTTGAACCCTCTCCTTGAATAGTGACCAGGCATAGAGGCTCTTTTGGTGCGGGGAAAGTCAATAAGCAGTTCATTGGTTTTGCTGATGATAAATTACAGACAATTCTCAAAGTTCTCCCTCTGACTCCTCCGCTGTCTCGTCCCCCTTATCAATACACCCAATAAGCACAAAATCATCTGAGAATTTCTGCAGGTGACATGACCTGATGTTATAACTCTGCTTATCTAATAAAGGAGCTGCAAATGGCTGAAGAGTAGAGTAGTGAGCATAACACTCCAAATATTTAAAAGAACGTATTTATACCAATACCAACTAAATAAAATACATAAACAATTTGGCATTTTAGAGATTTCTCTCCAAAAAATGAATTTTACGGTATATAATCAAGACATTTTATTATCCACAAGCAGGTTTCTTTTGTGTCCCAGTCTGTCAGCTATCATTGTGCCAAGTTTAGATGTCAAATCCCATAGCACTGAAATGTTAAGACTGTTTGGCACATGGTGTCTCCATGTTTGAAAACCTTTAATCTCTTGCACCTAAACCATCTCTCAAAACAAGTACTGCAGTAGCAATTATATTTTTTTATTTTTTAGAAAAAATATACATGTTCACACAAACACACACACACACTATACATCACTCTGAAGCAACAAGTAAACAATTTAACCATGTTATATATATATATATATATATATATATATATATATATAATAAAGATATAAGAAAGATATAATAATATCTTTCTATTATAATAAAAAAAATCTTGGTAAGAGAGAAGAGACGTGACTTTCTCAGAGAGACACTTTCACGTCTCGCAAGGCAAGACTTTGTCCCAAGATATTTAAACAGGCCCGGGGCCGGAAATAAAAGACAAAGAGTAGATGACAAAGTAGAATGTCGTAAAGAATTCAAAAACGTTGGTGCGATACACATGCAGAGCAGGTTAGAGATAATGGAAGTACGAAAATTCGAAAGTCTCAAAAAAATGATAGTAAAGATCGCAAATGGAAATTATTACTTGGTGAAATAACGGAACAGAAAAAAGAGACTGAATATATTGTTTGGATTTAAACTTTAAGCCAGAGACTTGTAGATCGTCTAATTCATGTTGCCATCAGGGAAAAGTAGTGTTTCTTCCCAATGAAGAGGCCTATCCGCAAGAATTAAAAGATTTGTTGTTTGGTAAGAGTGAAATCCAGTGAGAGAAAATTTCAAGCCCCGCAAGACAAGATTTTATGCAAAAACATTTGGAAAAATCCTGCCTACATCTAAAACATTTACAACCACGCACACGGTTCAATCATTTCTCATTTGTGTGAATGCTATTGTCAAACACAGTTCGTGTAGATAGAAAGAAATGATATTCACTCACGGGCAGTTATACATTGCGTTGTCACGATGTAATTCCTAACACAGAATCAAAATTCAATGCGATATTGATGAAAAGGTAAAAGCGAAAAGAGATTGAAAATATGGACATAGGTGAAATGACAGAAGTAGCTATTGTTTGGCTTTAAAGTTTAAGTCAGAGACTTGTAGATCGTCTAATTTGTGTTGCCATCAGGGAAAAGTAGTGTTTCTACCCAATGAAGAGGCGTATCCGCGAGAATTAAAAGCTTTGTTGTTTGATGAAAATGAAAACAAACAACAGGGGGCGAAGCCCCATAGTGTATGTGTATATATATATATATATATATATATATATATATATATATATATAAACTATTTCAACCATTCTATGATCTGCTTCTCGCAACTGAAAGAGGGCACCGTGGCGGATGTTAGCCGACTTGCTGACCAACCACAAGCGTTACCTGGTAGGTAACCACCCATACAATCAGATTGTGATTCAGACTACGAATGCCTTGAATGCAATTACCCCAATCTACATACTGCTTCGCCTCTAGCGCTGACGTCCGAGGTTCGATTCCCGGGCGAAACACGTGTCGCGTACTCTTTGCATTATTTGATAGTAAAACTATTTCAACCATATATGTAAATTAGATTTGGGTTTTTGTACTACAATTCACACATCTTTTCCTGTCTTTTGTTGCAGTTGCCCCAAAGAACTTCACTGCGTTTTTATTTATTTATTTATTTGTTTATTGTTGTTGTTTTTTCTTGCATTTCATGTCTGGAATAAACCAAATACAGCTTCTTCCAGTGCTGGGTAACGGAGTGGGGGGAAAATGCCTTTGCTGGCAGCCCTTGGCGCACAGCAGAAAGCAGCCATGGACGGGGTACCCAGAGTTAGTCACACACACACCACACATACACCTAATCCAGTACAGTAAAACCCAGCAGCACAAATTTAATTCATCCCGGAAAATTGGTTGTGGACTGAGTTGGTCGTGGACCGGGGCAATTTATCCCAAAAGAAATAATGGAAATAGAATTAATCCTTTCCGAGCCCCCCAAGACTCCCATACATAACCTATTTAATACTTATATTTTGAGTTTTTTCTGCATAATAAAATGCAGTATTGTTTAAGACTCTCATACCTTACCTATTTAATAGCCATAAATGAGTTTTCTGCATATTAACCCTTTAGGCCCTTACAACCTATTACTAGTACATATATATGCAGCCGTTTTTGTAAAGCACAGGTGTGTTTGTAATTTTTCCTATAAAAACAAAAAATCCAGGGCCAAAAGGGTTAAAATATTGTTTTATGGAAAAACAGATGAATAAAAGAATAAATTGTACACTGCAAGAGATTGACATAAGAATAAGCATAGCACAGCCTACACAATTGAAATTAAAAAAGAAAATTGACTATAACAGGACTCCCTGAAGGATAATCATTCACAATATCAGCATCTATTGCCTTAGCCTTTTCAGAAATAATAGCTTCTGATAGGCTATCACCAGCACACTGTCTTTCAGTTATCCAAAGTAACAATAATCTTTTAACTTCATCAATTGCTGGTGGTCTGTTTTTAGAGAGTACATGTGTCACACCCTTAAAAACTTCAGCTTTTTTAATTTCCTTCTTGTTTTTCAAAATCATAACTATAGTAGATTTACTCACGCCATACGAAGCTGCAAGATCAGTCACCCGTATACCTCTCTCGTATTTTTCAACCATTTCTTTCTTTGTTTCTATTGTTATTGATCGTTGTACCTTGTTTGGTTTTGTGCTTACCTCTCTAGGTTTCTTTGGACCCATTATTATTTGGTAAAATGCACAAAATAATCAGTAACAGTACTATCACGGGCACAGTAAGAAAGCAAAGCACTGGGTAATGCTGCACTTAACGTTTTAAGGCTTTGTTTACAACGCAGAAGGCGCCCATGTGATCGGAAACGTGTTTACTTCTTTGGTTGTGGTTCGGGATTTTGGTTGTGTTCTGATGCATTTTTGGGCACAAAATACCGCTTGTGCTGCATAGGTATGTTCATGCTGTGGGGTGTTACTCTATTTCTCTGACACTTTTGGGTCACAGGTAGCCATTGCTGGATCATGAGTATATGAGACTTGTTGGAGTTCGGCACTGCCCTGTTGGGTTCCATGGGTGCTGCAGGGGAAAGAAGAAAAGTGTGGTTTGAATTGGTCATTGCTTCACTGTGTTGAGCAGGTGGGAAAAGAGTGAAAGCATTTCCCACGAAAAAATTAAAAAAGTGTATGCTGAACTTGTGTCCTGCATCTGTATTGGTTTTGGGGAGCTATATGCCCCCTACAGGCCACACTATCTATCTATATCATATGTCCATCCATCCATCCATTATCCAACCTGCTATATCCTAACTACAGGGTCACAGTGGTCTCCTGGAGTCAACCCCAGTCAACACAGGGCACAAGGCAGGAAACAAACCCCGGGCAGGGTGCCAGCCCACCGCAGGGCACACACACACACACACACCAAGCACACTAGGGACAATTCAGAATCACCAATGCACCTAACCTGCATGTCTTTGGACTATGGGAGGAAACCCACGCAGACACGGGGAGAACATGCAAACTCCATGCAGAGAGGACCTGTGAAGCGAACCCGGGTCTCCTAACTGTGAGGCAGCAGCGCTACCCACTGCGCCACTGTGCCGCCCTATATCATAGAGTGCTTTTCATATCTATCTATCTATCTATTATATAGTGCTTTTCATATCTATCTATCTATCTATCTATGTGTCTGTCTGTCTATACCGTAGGAGCTGGAACAGCTTTTTTTATTTTTCTTATTTGCTCACAATCATGGCAAAACGAGCGGCATGATACAGTGACACTCAATCGAAGGGAGGGGTCCCCACGTGGAACTCCAAGAGGCACAGATACAGAGTAATGGTACTCACCAGTACACTAAGAAACATAGCTGGTACTCTAAGATGAAACTGATAGGGCACTGCTCAGAAAACAAACATAGGGAGAATGTTCAACAGACAGTGTCCAAGTACGGAAATTGAACACATGACACTTAAACTGTAAAACTACACGTCATGACACTTCAGAGTTATACTATGAGAACTTCTTACACGTCAAGCATAGCATCAAATCCTTCATCAAACGCATTGTTCTCAATAGAGTCAAAACTGTGATCAGAATCCGAGTCAAGGTCTTCATATTCTGTATCACTACCATTCTAGAACTCTTCTATGACTTCTTCAACCGTATGTTTTCCTTTTTTTTGAAGAAGAAGAAGAAGACATTTCTCTAGTACAAAATTCAAACCTAAATTGTGCATCAACCAAACAATCCCCATGCATAGACACTCATACTTAACGTCGTGTAAAGATGGCCTGTCGCAGAACCAATTTATTTCTTGCCTTTTAAGCATAGCTGTGACATGCACTGCAGCATGAAAGACCAAACATAGACAACTACACATCACTGGAATTCTCTAAACCTCAGCTATCCAATTGCAATGACCCTTTAACTGTATGTGGCTTGACACAGGTGGGCTAATTGTAAGCAATTCAGTCGCAGCTGTTATCACAAAGTGACAAAAATGTCAATCAAACCTCAAAATCTGTGATATTTCAGGATCAGGGTTTGAACAGACATCAATATCAGACCTCTCCCTTCTTTACAGATCATTGCAAGGTCCAAATTTCATTCTCTTAAAAAAAGTTATTCACCTTTACAAATGTTCTTCCCGCAGCAAGGATCCCACAAGATTGCGTATTTCTGGGCTTCATTCACAGGTGACAATTGTGTGCACAATGCTTGATTGTTTTCCTATCACAGAACAGGAGCACCAACTAATAAATGACCTATAAATGATGGCATACTGCAAGACACCTATTATACCACGATAAAGTAGGACAACCCACCTCACTTAATTTTGGCGAATTACAACGGTCACACAAGTGTGCATGGGAGGCAGCTGAAGGGCTCACAAAGGGATAATTCCATGCCAGACCAGGGGGTGACAGGGTGCACTAATCCTCCCTCTTCTGGACTCGAGGACATCACTTCCGGTTCCAGGCCTGATGGCGACATTTTCGGTTCTGGTCCCAATGACGACACTTCCGGTCCCGATGGCAACACTTCCCCTGCCCGGCTTTAAAACCGCCATCGTTGCCTATCATGATTGTTCTATTGTTGGGCTGAAGTCTGCTGAGACCTGTCCTATGGAACCAACCTTTCAATCTTGGCAGCCTAACTCAAATGTACGGGTGGCTACCCCCAAAACCTCTTCCTGTGTCTGTCCAATCATTTCACACAACGCAGCCTTCCCTCTTTGTTGCACCCTCCTAAAATGTCATCTCACACACCCCTGAGGGTGCAGGCAACCCAGTCTGGGACCCCATAATTTAAAGTGTAGAGTAGGGTGTGCGTAGATTACGTGCAAATACTATGCTATTTTATACAAAGGACTTGAGCATCCATTGAATTTGGGATCTGCGGTGGGTCTTGTAACCAATGCCCTGTGGATCAACACTAAACAAAATCAGATTTAAGTGCTATTCAGAGCAGAGCACAATCACACTTCACCCGAGTTTCACTCCACATTAAGCCTGCTGTTTTACATTTACCACTAATTGGAAAATAAGTATCTTTCATATATTTTTTAATCTGTTTGGTATTGCTATTGACATATGTTGTTTAAAAATGTAGGCAGAATTCTAAGATGAATTGCTGTAGTAAATTTATACCAAAAAGCAAATATTCCTGGCTAAACATATATTATAGCCTAAAATGACATACACGGTACAGTTTCCATAGTGATCAGCACATACACTATACAAGATGGAAGGAAATATTCCATCTGGCACCGTCATTTACACTTTTTCTTTGCAATGAGACATGCTGTCATCTTTGGCATGTTTGCTGCTTAAGCACTTGAACTGGCCTAAATGATGACAGAATGAGGTAAGCTACTGAAGTTCATTTTTAGTACAGCTTCATAAACAAGCAGATGTGAAGCGGCTCCAAAAAGGGCCTTCAGAGTGGAGGCGCCGCAGATTTCCAAACTGCATAAATTTACCCAGAGTTAAAGGAAATTTTTGCGTTTAATAAGGCAATAATACAAAAGAAATGGTAGGTGCAGGTCTGCTATTTGCAACAAAAAACTTTACTTCATGTAGGAATAATCAACAATATGTGTGTCTAACATCTGGGTAGATATCCTGGCTGTTCCTCACAGATGTGCCAAGGACTTCAAGCAAGTTGCTCTTACATCATGAAGGACTTTGAGAGCCTGGACCTAAAATGGCTACATAAAGAACTTCTGGATCCTCTGCAGTTTGTCTATCAGGCACATACAGGAGTGGAGGATGCTCTCATCTCCAAGCTCCAGAGTCTACTTCCACTTGGACAAAGCTGCCACCACAATCAGGATTGTGTATTTTCTATTTTGCCAGCGCCTTTAACAACATTCATTCTCATCGAATGGGTAAAAAGCTCAAGGCTTTCAATCTCGATACTCCCAAAATCTCTTAGATTATGGACTACCTGAGCAACAGAGAGCCTGAAGACAACCTGTTCAGAAATGGTGGTGTGTAATACTGAAGCACCTCAATGAACTGTTTTTGTGTTCCTTCCTATTCACTTCTCTACCCAATGGACTTCTGTCGTGGCGAAAAATTGTCACCAAAAGGTTTTCACCTGAAATGAAGGCTATTAGGACTCAGAGGATAGGCAAACGGAGTATATAGCTTTATTGCAATAAAACAATAACACGGACTCAACCCAATTCGGCCAAATCGGACTGAGCTCCGAACAGTTCAGAAATCAAAGTTTATATAATTATTTCTTATCATCCTGATCTCGCTCAAATTAGCTCATTCGCTGTTCTCTCTGACTCCGCTCTGCCCCTGTCCAGCCGATATTTTAAGCTTTCATGGGAACCATTATTATTATTTCCTGACTTCCTTCTGCAGCTGGCCACCAGTATTTTTACTGTCTATTGTTCATCTTTATTTTCTGTTTTGCTTTTTTTTGATTGGTCTCGGCCGGGCTTCCAGTACAATACCAGCGCTTGCCATCTACAAATTTTCTGATGACTCCTCCATCATAAGCTGCAATAATAATGAGACTAATAAATGGCTTAGTAAATGTGACACTGTTCCCCTAGCTGAGGCGTCACCAGATGGATACTCGTTCCTTCATAAGTCTAGAGATTCTGGTCGAGGAGGAGGCCTTGGATTAATTCATTGTAATAAAATGCAAATCACTTCTAAAAATGTAGGCAACTTTACATCCTTTTGAGGCATTCATTTTAAATATTAAAACAGGTTCCAACTCAATTATAGTGCTAGTCTACAGACCACCAGGGCCATATTCATTGTTCATGACTGAATTTAGCAACCTTTTATTTGATTTGGCTATAAATTACGATCACGTTGTACTGATGGGGGATTTTAATGTACACATTGATGTGGAAACTGACACTTTTAGCAAATGTTTTACTTATTTGTTAAATTCAGTAGGATTTTGTCAGATTGTCAAAGGTCCAACTCATAATCATAACCATACATTAGATTTAATTATAACTTACAAAGTTGAAATTCAAAATTTAAATATTACTCCATTAAATGAAGTTATTTCCGATCACTACTTAATTACATTTGATTTAGTCCTGCCCTTGCCAATGCACTCACAGATTAAAACAAAGACAGTGCGACATCTAGACTTGAGTAAGTCGAGTGTAATTGTGGAAAACCATTTAGATCAGTTAACATCAAATGTAAACGTGGAGCATAATTTAGAACAGCTAACATCACATTATAATGTGACCTTGAGAGATGCTCTGGGCACAGTGGCTCCCCTTAAAACAAAAGTGATCAAAGCCCATAGAAACTCTCCCTGGTTTAATGAAAACACTCGCACTCTTAAATTAGAGTGTCGAAAACTGGAGCGCAGATGGAGAACAACAAAGCTACATGTCTTTCAAATTGCATGGACAGAGAGTGTTAATAAATATAAAAAAGCCCCCTTTAAAGCTCGCTTAGAATACTATTCTACATTAATAGATAGCAATAATAAAAATCCTTGGGTACTGTTTAGAACAGTTGCTAAATTAACAAATGGCAATTCAGATCAACGAGTGCAAAATACCAACAGATATTAGCAGTACTGACTTTATGAACTTCTTCAATGAGAAAATTAAAAATATAAGATCCCAGATCTCTGCATCACAGTACAAACCAAATACTAGCTTAGCAGGCCCTATCTCACATTGCAATCAGCACTTTAATCATTTTAATCCTGTAAATGAGCAGGAAGTCTTAACTTTAATTACTAAAATGAAGCCCACTACTTGTTCCCTGATCCAGTGCCAACAAAACTAGTAAAAAGTGTCATGGATGTTCTTGCAGCGCCTATTCTAACCATTATCAATAGTTCATTACTGCAGGGCACCGTACCTGATGCACTAAAAGTGTCAGTCATTAAACCATTACTTAAAAAGTCAGACCTAGACCCACACATACTAAATAATTATAGGCCTATTTCAAATTTACCATTTCTCTCTAAAATACTAGAAAAAGTAGTCGCCAGTCAGCTTCAGTCACACCTTACGCATTACAATTTATTTGAGAAATTCCAGTCTGGTTTTCGCACTGGTCATAGTACAGAAATGGCACTAACACGGGTTGTAAATGATATTCTGATATCCTCTGATGGAGGAAACTCCACTGTAATTATGTTGTTGGACTTAAGTGGAGCATTTGACACCATTGACCATTCTATTTTACTTCACAGGCTAGAAAACGATGTTGGGCTTACAGGCCCTGTGCTCGCTTGGTTTAGTTCTTATTTATCAAATCGATTCCAATATGTACAGAAATGTGCTGATAGTACTCCATCATTATACACAGAAGTTCAATATGGTGTCCCGCAGGGCTCTGTAATGGGACCTTTACTGTTTTCACTTTACATGCTTCCACTGGGATCTCTCATTAGGAAACATAATGTTAATTTTCACTCGTATGCAGATGACACCCAGTTATACCTTTCATTTAAATCAAGTGAAGTTTCTCCGATGTTGTCTTTAATTAGTTGTGTTAATGAATTAAAGGAGTGGATGAATGAGAACTACTTGTCTTTAAATACAGATAAAACAGAGATGTTAATTGTTGGAGGGAATGACGCTGATCACAGCAATATTTTGTCATCATTTAACTCAGTTGGAATCCCAATTAATTTTACTGAATCAGCCCGCAATCTAGGAGTTATCTTTGATTCTAGCATGTCATTTAAAGCATATATTACAAAGTTGTCCAAAATATGTTTCTTCCATCTTAAAAATGTTAGGAAATTAAGGCGCTTTCTAAATAAACAGGATTCTGAGAAATTAATTCATGCATTTATCTCTAGTAGGACTGACTACTGCAATGCGGTGTTCACTGGCTGTTCAAACTGTTCTCTATACAGCCTCCAGTTAAACCAAAATGCGGCTGCAAGAATTATTACAAGAACGAGAAAATATGAACACATAACTCCAGTTCTTAAATCCTTACACTGGCTCCCGGTTAAGTTTAGGGCAGATTTCAAAATCCTCCTTTTAACATATAAAGCATTAAATGGCCAAGGTCCGACTTACTTGTCTGAACTTATCACGACTTACAAACCTGAGCACACATTAAGATCTCAAGATGCCGGTCTGCTTAAGATTCCAAGGATTAATAAAATAACAGTGGGAGGTCGAGCTTTTAGTTACAGGGCCCCTAAACTGTGGAATGGTCTGCCTGCTACTATAAGAGATGCCCCTTCGGTCTCAGCCTTTAAATCCCGACTGAAGACTCACTACTTCAGTTTAGCATATCCTGACTAGAGCTGCTGATTAACTGTACAGACTGCATCTCTGTTGTTAGTCATTAGCACTAAAACATAAGTAACATGATAGTTATAATTGAATACTAACCCTCACCTATTCTGTTTCTGTTCTCGGTACTCAAATGTGGCAATTGGTGCCACGGCCCACCTGCCAAGTTGTTTGCCTGCCTATGGTAAAGTCATCCCTGATGGAGGATCGCAGGAATCATGGGAAAGAGGGGTCCTTTCATCGGATTGGCTGGCCCAGCACTGTTTTAGCCGTGGAATGGCCAAATGGGGGAGGCAGCTTGATGGATGAGGTCTGCAGGACTCTAAAAATATCCAAATCTTATTATGTGATATCATCTACTGTTAAATTCTGCTCCGTACTTCTTAAATTTTTATTTTTATGCTGTATTAAGGATTTGTTCTGTTCTGTGTATTGTATTGTATTGACCCCCTTCTTTTGAAACCCACTGCACGCCCAACCTACCTGGAAAGGGGTCTCTCTTTGAACTGCTTTTCCCAAGGTTTCTTCCATTTTTCCCTACAAGGTTTTTTTGGGAGTTTTTCCTTGTCTTCTCAGAGAGTCAAGGCTGGGGGGCTGTCAAGAGGCAGGGCCTGTTAAAGCCCATTTCGGCACTTCCTGTGTGATTTTGGGCTATACAAAAATAAATTGTATTGTATTGTAATAATGGTACATAAAGGTTGTGGAGGACTTTGTCTTGTGCTGTAGGTACAGGAACCTGGAACTCAACATCAGCAAGACAAAAGAACTGGTGGTGGACATCCAGTGTTCACCATTCAGGTGGAGAATGTGGAAGTGGGGCAGATGTAAAAGTAAGTTAGTATCCAAGAAATAAAGCCAAAACAGAAAACAAGCTCACTCAGAATATCATGAAGGACGTCTAGAAAGGACCGGGCATAATTACTGGACTCTAGAAATCCCTTTCTGGCACATGAGCCCTGGATGTGGATAAAGCTAACAAGGTGAACCAATTTTTTTTTTAACATTTTCCCTTCTTCTAGTGGCCAGTCTCACTCCACAAAATCATCCCAACTACAACAACAACTCCTACCACTTCAGCTGGAATGCCCAGTGATGAGTCCACCTCTGACCAACAGTATGGACTGCCCATAACTGAAAACCAAGTGAACACACAGGAAAAGCCGCAGAACCATTTGGAGTCATCCCTAAAGTTCTTAAAGCATGTGCTGATTAACTGTGTGGCATCCTCTGTTACCTGTTCAGTCTGCCCCTACGGCTCCAGAAAATGCTGCTGCTGTGGAAAACATCCTAAGAAGGCAGGCGTCACTTCAACTAATGACTACACATCAGTGATGCTTACGGCCCACATCATGAAGAACTTTGAGAGGCTGGTCCTGGCTCTTGTGGTAGACCACCTGGACCCAGTGCAGTTTGTCTATTGGACAAAGATTGGAGTGGAGTATGCAATTGTCTGTCTGCTCCACAAGCCTTATTCTCACCTGGACAAAGCTGGCAGCACTGTGGTGATTAAGTTTTTTTTTTTTATTTTTCCAGCACCTTCAACAACATCCTTCTTATGGGGTAAACTCAGAGATATGCAGGTGGATGAGCCTGTGGTGTCCTGGACTATCTGTCGGGGCAAACAGCAGTTTGTGAGAGTCAAGGACTATGAGAGCAACACTGGAGCACCACAAGGAACAGGCCTGTCTACTGTACTCATCACTCTCTACACCTACAAATATAACATCAGGTCATGTCACTTGCAGAAATTCTCAGATGATTCTGCACAAATGGGGTGTATTGATAAAGGGGGATAAGAAAGAGAAGAGGAGTCAAGCGGAGAACTTTGTTTCTTGGCACAAGGACAGCAGGAACTGTTTATTGACTTTCGCTGCACCAAACAGACTCTACACCTGTCACTTATTCAGGGAGTAGATGCAGAGGTGGTATACTCTTACAAGTACATCAATGACAGTTTGGACTGGTCTCAGAACTTGGGGGAACTATAGAAGTAAGGGCAGAGTAGGGCCTTTTTCCTTAGGAGACTGAGTTCCTTTAATGTGGGAAGTGACATCCTTCACATCTTCTATACCTCAGTGATTACCACTTTGGTGTGCTGGGCTTGTCACATCACTTCAAGAGAGGCCCACTGAATTAACAAGCTAATTAAAGGGGTAGGCTCAATTATGGGATGCAATCTGGACCCCCTGCAGGTCATAGTAAAGGAGAGAATTGAAACAAAATCAAGTGCCATTATGAACAATGAACACGGTCTCGGACTTTCAGCCATCAAATTATTCAGAAGAAGTGTGTCAAGATACACAAATGGGGGCACCTAAATACTAATGACAATGTGCCTGCATAATGTCTCACTGGGACTGGCACTGCCAAGGCAGACATTTTTCTTTCTTTCTGCCCGTGTCGCTCAAACACAGGAACATATGTTGGTGTAAAAGTATTTCCTGTAAGAAGCAATGTACACACTTCTCTCTATGCTGTGGTTTCTATTACACACCTGAAAGAAAGAGACAATATATGTGAAAACATCATCGCACTAATGCAATATTATTTGAAAACGAACAGCGTCAGATCGGGTGTGAATTTATGCAGGAACTGGAAATTCTCTGATGTGGGACCTTCCCCCAGGGAAGAAAGTACAGTGTCAGGTGCTCATTCAGTGTAATAGGAACCATAGCACAGAGAGGTGTGCACACTGCAACGAGTACATGTGTCGTAAATGTAGGAAGGATGGTCCTTGGGTGTGTGTGAACTGTTAATATTTGAATGTGATGATTTTATATTGCACGGAATGGAAATCAGCACTTCCTAGCATTGTACCATGCAAGCTGTCGTATCAATCGCCTACTGTAACTTGCTTTCTTTTTTCCTTCGGTTATACAGGTACTCTTGAATAAAAGTGCACTTGTTTTGTTATACTTTTACACCAACATATGTTCCTGTGTTTGAGCATGTTCAAACGGGCATGCTCAAAAAATACATGTGTAATGCCACGAAAAGTGCACGCAGACACTTCATATCGCAAACATTGGTACGAGAATGCAGTCACAAGTACACTGCAGAGCTATAGCGCGTCTTTATGTGAAAACAGCCGTGTCAGATGGGGTTGTATGGATTGATTCTGAACGCCACTGAGAGAATGAAAAGTGAATTTAAAAAAAAAAAAAAAAAACAAAGCTAACCTTTACAAGGATCATAAATTACACCGGCTGTTACAGACTGAAATCAAATGTATGCTTTTATTCTAAAATAGTAAGACTAAGAGCAGTTTACTTCTCAAAACGGAGTGGTGCAGGTTCGAACTCGCGACCTTTAGATTCCCAGTCGGCAGCTGATTCTATTGCGCCACGGAGGCAGTCATAATAAACGGGTGTCAATGTCGCATGTTAAGGCGGCTTTTTGTTTCTGCAGTTATATTTTTGAATAAAAGCGCAATTGTTGTGTTATATTTGTACCTTTTGTGAAAATGTTTCTTTGATATTTGGACTTCAGGCTTCATACATTATATAGTTTATGCCTACATTTTGTCATCTACTACTAGAATATAAAAAATGTTTCTGTTTTAACAATGTGTTTACACAGATTACTGTAGAAACGGAACAGACATGAAATGCGTGTGTTCCAAATAACGATCTATTATTTCCACTCTAAAACTTCACTTCACTCCCAGATACTCAATCAAGGCATGAGCTGGGAGAAGTTCGTGCACGTTCTAAATTGGTGGGGGGATGGAATAGCCGGCTGCTTCTAGCTTCTCTTTATCAGCACATTTAGAGGACAAAGGACGCTGGCGGAGAGGTGTGAAGGGATTTAAGAAGCGATTTAAGGTGGGACGGATTTACGAGTTTTTTCGTAGGCTCTGGTAATTCTAGTGTTAAAATTCATTGTGGTAATGTACAGAACCAAAATTAGAAAAAAGTTGTCTCTGTCCAAATATTTATGGACCTAACTGTATGCAGCATTAAAATGGCAGTTTCTAGTCAGTGTGTCATGTGAGTAACTGCTTTATTTTGGCAAAATTGTCTTCTAACTGTGCCTGTTAACCGATGCATACAAATTATGAGAAACTGGCAGATGTATTTGTTTACGCAAGAGTTTGAAATGTGTCAGCCAATATGAATGTCTGATACTGTACCTTTGTATCAATCATATCTATGTACATTCTAAGTGCCACTTTACAGCTGCTTGGTGTGCATTATGCAAGTTGCATCTTGCATTATACATATACCAGTGATATTTTCCTAACGAAAATGAGAACTAGAACTAAAAATATTGCTTTTCGTTTTACAAGAATGAGAACTGAAATTAAAGGAAAACAGAGAAACTAAACTAAAATAAAAATCAGTGATTTGTGAACGAACTAAAACGAGAATGAAAATTGAGTAAAAACAAAAAAACAGCAATAGCATTTTCTTTCAGTCCGGTTCAGTCGTGCAGATGGGATGTTTGTAGACGCCCTGAGCGTTCACTTACGTTGCACCGTTTCCTATGCGGTGATCTAGTAACTTGGGCTTACTAGTGTCACATGGCGCAACTTCCGTAAAGGACCGTTGTTTGTTTGTTGAGCACATTTAGCTCGTCGGGTTGAAGTAGTAATAGCTTGTGGTTGGCGATAGCGAGTTTTGCACAGATGTTTGTGGGTAGAAAGTAACGTGTGCAAATACTTTAATTACAGCGCAGATGATAATAAAAGCAAATGTAGCGTGCAAGACGAAGAAGAGTCTTGGAGTTTCAGTGTAAGACCAGCAGGATCAGTGCTTAGTGGAAGTCCAGCACTGATCTCTGGCACCATGACTGCACTTCATACAGAGACATGCGGTCTCACCTGGCATCATGAAAAGTAAAAAAAAACAACTAATAATGATAACATAAAATAAATGTGTCCACTGGTCTGTGTTATTAATTTGTTTTCTCAATGATTCCAATCATTTTGATAATTTTATCGTGAAAATCGCTGAATTTGCGCATTTCCTGTTCAAATACAGGGGAGAAACACGAGGTGCGACAAGATGAGCCCTCACCTCAGACTGCGCTGTCCCTCATACACAAGGTTAATACATGCAATTGGCACATGCCTGTTGCTGTCTCTCTGTATGTTGCTAATAAAATGTTTGCACACGTGTTTATTATACACCCTGACTTTCCACAGTCTGGCTAATATCTTTAATAAATGTGTGTGACATATCTAGTCTTGCTAATCGGACTTATAAAACCGCAGTGAAAAGGTACTGTGGCAAGCGGCTGGGGGAGGCACCCAGCCGGGATGCCCGGAAGGACTGGAGGAGGGATTACGCCTCCTCCAGACCACGAGGGGGTGACTGCCCTGGTGGCTTTGGGGACCACGGGAACTGAGCTTGAAAGCTCAACCCTATAGGGGCCCGTGGTCACCCCGATGCCTTGAGAGCCCTGGTCCTCAGCACTTCTGTCACACCTGGAAATGCTAGGGGGAAGACGACCAGGGACACCCGGAGTGCTTCCGGGTGCGTGGCCGGTTCTTCCGCCACACTGGGGAGTGCCGCCGGAGGCTTGAGTCAGGAGCGGAGAAGGACGGAGCTCGGGAGGAGAGGAAAGGAGGCGGCCTGAAGAGAGGCATCATTTTGGCAGAGGCCTGGACTTCAGGGGAGTTTGGGGTTGTGTGTCACTTTATTTGTAAATATGTACAATAAATGTGTGTTGGTGTTTGAACCATCGGTGTCCACCTGTCTGTATCCAGGCCAGCCTCCACAGTACAAGGTTGTGACCCAACACATGCTTGTTGCTGCTGTTCTTCTACGCATAGGCTCAAGGTGCCAATAAGTTAGCGATATCAGAAAGTAAAGTGCACTGCAGCGATTCGTTTATTTCTATTTTTTGTTCTGACTGATTGGCAAAAATGGAAGATTAAGAGTTTTTAAACTAAAGGAAAATAAGCAGGACTTATACAAGAAAGAGACAAAGATGTTCATGGAGAAGGATAGGCACATGGACTTCATTTACAAATAAAGGTAAGACCATAAACGATTTTAAATTTTATAAAAATGGGGTCAGACTAAGAAAAAAAAATCCAATATTTAAAAACTAAATTTTGACCTTAAATAAAATATCCTTTAGTTGAGGAGTCTGTATTAAAATTGATTAAAGCATCAGAATTAAAAGCATTTAAAAACAACTAAATATTTCAATGATGGTCAAAATTGAAATCTGTTTTTTTGTACACCACTCTATACTTTCATTTGTATTGAATAAGCATGAATTGTGAAAATTTAGAACACATGGAGTGTGAGGAGCAAATGCGCTCTCTCCGCTCTTTCTTGTGTAAAGAAAAATATGCTTGGGATCAAGAAGTGGAAGTTAAGTATGTTCGGCAACTGAAAAAATGGATGGACGATTTACAGCTACTTGTGGATTACAATGTAGAAAGGTGCATAAAACCGCCAGGATTTGGTCAAATAATGACCGCATAAATGCATCATTTTGGAGATGCCTCAGAAAACGGGTATGGCACTGTGTCCTACCTCCTTCTAACTAACAAAGAAAATGAGAGACATAGTTCATTTCTAATGGGGAAATCAAGAGTGGCACCACTAAAACCTGTCACAATACCAAGGTTAGAACTCACAGCAGCAGTGATTGCAGTCAAAATGGACAAAATGTTAAAACAAGAACTACAGATTCCCCTGCAAGAGTCAATCTTTTGGACTGACAGCACCACAGTATTAAGGTACATTGCAAACGAAAGGGCAAGCTTCTTGTAAATGTAACGTTCTTTCTTAGCCAAATATGTAACTTACCTATGTGTGTAAACAATGCTGATGAGATATGAAACATGACCAGTAGTCAAGGTGCCAATTGAATCTATAATAATAAAAGGCAAAGCCCTCACTCACTCACTCATCACTAATTTTCCAACTTCCCGTGTAGGTAGAAGGCTGAAATGTGGCAGGCTCATTCCTTACAGCTTACTTACAAAAGTTAAACAGGTTTCGTTTTGAAATTCTACGCGTAATGGTCATAACGGTCGACAACGTCCGCCATGTTGAACTTTCTTATTTATGGCCCCATCTTCACGAAATTTGGTAGGCGGCTTCACTGCGCTAACCGAAACCAATGTACGTACTTATTTTGGTGGTATGACGCCACTGTTGGCCGCCATATTGAACTTTCAACGGTCTTTGTTACTTATGGGCCCATCTTCAAGAAATTTGGTACGCGGGTTCCCATCGCTAACTGAATCCTACTTACGTACATATATACGTCCATAGCCTGCAGCTCGGTCACCGTGTGGGGCGGCGTTGGGTCCCCCATCCCAATGCCTCCCACGTTGTTGGCTGCCTGCCTATATAGGGCCATCTGTCGCTCCGGTCTCTACATTCCCTTCCTTGCTTCGCCATGGGATGCACGTCTCCCTGCTGATAACTACAGCCTTTTTATTGAATCCACGGCTTCTCCGCTGTTTTATTGTTCGTTTATTACGATTATAGTTATTGTGTAGGTATTTTAGACTTACTTTACATTGTTCAGGTACCCATTTCCTTTATCGTTCCAACCGTACCCCCATTAACATGTCTATCGAGGTGATCACCATCGATCAAAGAACTGTCACTTACTGAGTGGTTTCCATGCCCGGAGATGGCACCTACCTTTTCCATTCTCTTTGTTACATATTGCATGGCCATATCAAGCTCACTCTTGATATCCGGAGGAACATTGTGTCTTATGTATTGAATGACTGGGACAGGTTCAAGGTGTGAACTGATGACGGTACAGGAGATAATTATAATACACAGGAGCACTAGAAGAGTGAAATGCTTAAGCCCTTCACCTATGATTCTGCATGTGAGTTGATGGCTGCCGCTGAATTGTTCAGTTGTCGCTTTCAAGTGTACCGAAATGGCCAAATATTTTACACCTTTCGACAACCGCCAATGTCTCTTAAACATCTTAGATTCACAGGTGACGATTTCAGTAGTGGACACTTTGATGTTTATGAATGTTTAAACTCTCAAAAGCTGGATGTGAAATTATCGATGAAACTGGTTGTATGCATACAACGCTTGACAGATGCCGAATGTCACTTCAACACAAGTCCTGCAAATACTGTCGTAATTAAAAAAAACCATGAAACTCAAACCGATTGTGACATGCCATGAAAACCATGGAGTGGCTGCTGCTTCACCACCTGAGGCCACAGGTCTACCACGCCCTCGACCCTCTGCTGTTCGCATACCAGGAGAAGGTGGGAGCAGAGGATGCCATCATCTACATGCTACACCAATCCCTCTCCCACTTGGACAGAGGCAGTGGTGTTATAAGAATTATGTTTCTGGACTTCTCTAGCGCTGGAATGCCAATACTGATGCTCTGTGCAAAAAAGGACAGAGCCGACTATACTTCCTTAGAAGACTGGTGTCCTTCAACATCTGCAATTAGATGCTGCAGATGTTCTATCAGACGGTTGTGGTGAGCGCCCTCTTCTACGTGTTGGTGTGCTGGGGAGACAGCATAAAGAAGAGGGACACCTCACGCCTTGACAAGCTGGTGAGGAAGGCAGGCTCTATTGTAGGCACAGAGCTGGACAGTTTGACATCCGTGGCAGAGCGACGGGCGCTGAGCAGGCTCCTGTCAATCATGGAGAATCCACTGCATCCACTGAACAGTATCATCTCCAGACAGAGGAGCAGCTTCAGCAACAGACTGCTGTCACTGTCCTGCTCGACTGATGGACTGAGGAGATCGTTCCTTCCCCACACTTTGCGACTTTTCAGTTCCACCCGGGGGGGTAAACGTTAACATTATACAAAGTTATTGTCTGTTTTACCTGCATTTTTATCACTCTTTAATTTAATATTGTTTTTTATCAGTATGCTGTTGTTGAAGTATGTGAATTTCCCCTTGGGATTAATAAAGTATCTATCTATCTATCTATCTACATCCTATGGATGATGTTAAATTGAACAACCTGATGATTTGAATTCTTGGAGTTTTTGATTTCTTTAAAGAATTAATCCCAAGTTCAAGGAAGAAGAGGAGGGCATCCCACTTAACTGAAATAGTGAGAAGTGTTTTAATACATCCTGCACTCTTATCTCATATTTATCTTTTGATCTCAAGAATAAATGTCTTCAGCGTACAGCAAAAAGAAATGAACTGGCCTTGCTGTTCCAGTACTTTCAGATGTATAATAAAATCTAACATCCTATCAATTTTCATCTGTTCTCTCTCTTGATGTAGATAGTGATCAGTCCACTATGACCCCCAATGTTTCTTCTCTTAAGGAACTCTCATTTCATCCTGATAACTTACCGGAATAGCTGTAGGTATATGTACACTTGGGGCTGCAATTGAAGCTGGAATTGTAACAGGCATTGTCTGTCCATTAGGAAGCTGCAAAAGCACTGGGAAAGAGCCAGGAACTGGACTGATAAAAGACAAAAAAAAAAATAAACATTTTGTAGTCAAAATATTAAATTGTAATTGTAAAGTCAACATTTTCCTAGGGTGATTTTGCCATATTCCTAATCAGTTCTGGATGCTGTCATTATACTGAAGATCAATAATTGTTTAAGTCAAGTTGTTTTGTATAGTTAATATTAACACCCATGTATTAGAAACTGTATACTGCTGTATACAAAGCCTCAACAATTCCATCCTTTGGAACAAATAAAAAAAAGACAGTTATTTAAAAATAGCACAGACTTTTTTGCTCACCAGACAACTTTATAATAAAACTGCAGATACAGTCATATGAAAAAGTTTGGGAACCCCTCTCAGCCTGCATAATAATTGGCTCTCCTTTGAACAAAAAAGATAACAGTGGTATGTCTTTCATTTCCTAGGAACATCTGAGTACTGCGGTGTTTTCCGAACAAAGAGTTTTAGTGAAGCAGTATTTAGTTGTATGAAATTAAATCAAATATGAAAAACTGTCTGTGCAAAAATGTGGGTCCTCTTGTCATTTTGCTGATTTGAATGCACGGAACTGCTCAATGCTGATTACTTACAACACCAAATTGGTTGGATTAGCTCGATAAGCCTTGAACTTCATAGACAGGTGTGTCCAATCATGAGTGGTAAAAAGTATTTAAGGTGGTCAATTGGAAGTTGTGCTTCCTTCTCTTTGACTCTCGTATGAAGAGTGACAGACAGCATGGGATCCTCAAAGCAACTTTCAAAAGATATGAAAACAAAGATTGATCAGTCTCATGGTTTAGGAGAAGGCTACAAAAAGTGATCTCAGAGGTTTAAACTGTCAGTTTCAACGCTAAGGAATGGAATCAGGAAATGGAAGGCCACAGGCACAGTTGCTGTTAAACCCAGAAGGTCTGGCAGGCCAAGAAAAATACAGGAGCGGCATATGCACAGGATTGTGAGAATGGTTACAGACAACCCACAGATCACCTCCAAAGACCTGCAAGAACATCTTGCTGCAGATGGTGTATCTGTACATCGTTCTACAATTCAGCGCAATTTGCACAAAGAACATCTGTATGGCAGAGTGATGAGAAAGAAGCCCTTTCTGCACTCACGCTACAAACAGAGTCGCTTGTTGTATGCAAATGCTCATTTAGACAAGCCAGATTCTTTCTGAAACAAAGTGCTTTGGACTGATGAGACAAAAAATGAGTTATTTGGTCATAACAAAAAGCGCTTTGCATGGTGGAAGAACAACACCGCATTCCAAGAAAAACACCTGCTACCTCCTGTCACATTTGGTGAAGGTTCAATCATGCTGTGGGGCTGTGTGGCTAGTTCAGGGACTGGGGCCCTTGTTAAAGTTGAGGGTCAGATGAATTCAACCCAATATCAACAAATTCTTCAGGATAATGTTCAAGCATCAGTCACAAAGCTGAAGTTACGCAGGGGTTGGATATGGATAGGACAACGACCCTAAGCACACAGCCAAGATAACAAAGGAGTGGCTTCAGGACAACTCTGTGAATGTCCTTCAGTGGCCCAGCCAGAGCCCAGACTTGAATCCGATTGAACATCTCTGGAGAGATCTTAAAATGGCTGTGCACCGACGCTTCCCATCCAACCTGATGGAGCTTGAGAGGTGCTGCAAAGAGGAATGGGCGAAACTGGCCAAGGATAGGTGTGCCAAGCTTGTGGCATCATATTCAAAAAGACTTGAGGCTGTAATTGCTGCCAAAGGTGCAGCGACAAAGTATTGAGCAAAGGCTGTGAATACTTATGTACATGTGATTTCTCATAGTTTTTTTATTTTTAATACATTTGCAAAGACCTCAAGAAACTTTATTCACGTTGTCATTATGGGGTGTTATGTGTAGAATTCTGAGGAAAAAAAATGAATTCAATCCATTTTGGAATAAGGCTGTAACATAACAAAATGTGGAGAAAGTGATGCGCCGTGAATACTTTCCGGATGCACTGTACCTCCATCCAGAATCCAGATACTCGTCAAAGGCTATAGGAGGCGTCTAGAGGCTGTTAGATTGGCAAAAGGAGGCTCAACTAAGTATTGATGTCATATCTCTGTTGGGGTGCCCAAATTTATGCACCTGTCTACTTGTGTTATAATGCATATTGCATATTTTCCTTTAATCCAATAAACTTAATGTCACTGCTGAAATACTACTGTTTCCATAAGACATGTCATATATTAAAAGGAAGTTGCTATTTTGATAAACAAAATCCAAAGAATTAAGAGGGGTTCCCAAACTTTTTCATATGACTGTATATATATATATATATATATAAAAATCTAACGTCTGTCTGTCTGTATGTCTGTCTGCTTTTCACGAGAGAACTACTTAACGGATTTAGATTGGGTTTTTGTCTATAATTTGCTTGAACATTCCGGTTGATTTTGTAACTTCTCTCATCACGCTAAGTATCATAGTTCACTTGTGGTACCAATTTATTTGCACAAGTTCGAGAAAGAGGCTGCGGGCCGAGGGGCGTGGCTCTCCTCAATCAGGCGCCAGCCTCCGGTCGAGTTGGTCTTCCTCTCGCCACGTGTTGGAGTGCACCTTGCCTCTGCTTAGCTAGCGATGCCTGTTTGTTCAACAGACATTACCATCTAGAGATTGTTAAGGAGTAACGTTTGACATTTTTGAGAGAGAGATCACAGTTACGTGTGTTTTAGAGGGTACCTGCTCATTGGCAGAGATGTCACGGCCACATGCTTTTCTCCCCACGTGGGGGACGCTCTCCAGTCAGACCTGAACACGATCAGATACAGTGCCAAAGTTTAACGTTAGAGCATACCTACCTTCCACTTGACCAGAATTACATTTACATTTTTTTTATTGCTTTTTAAAGTTTGTTCTGTTTCACTACTACATGGCCCACTAGGGACAGCTAGTTTAGGCTAAAGCTAAAAAATGAACATTACATAGTGTCACACATAAGTGCTTGGGAGACAACTAAAGGGCTCAAAAGAAGGCAATTCCATGCCGGACCAGGGGATGGCAGAGCACACTAATCCTTTCTCCTTCCCCCCTGAACACCAACCATGGGAAATACCACCTGGTCCCGAGGATGTCACTTCCGGTTCCGGGCCAAATTACATCACTTCTGGTTCTGGACCCAATGGCATCACTTCCAGTTCCTGTCTCAGTGATGTCACATCCCCCCGTCTGCCTTTAAAACCACCATGTTGTATCTGATAAATCAGTTCTGTCTTGAACTCGAACCTGTAAAGACCTGTTTGCCAATTTTGCCTTTTTTCCAGCCAATTTTCAAGTATATGGGGAGGCTGCCCTAAACCTTTTTGTGGTGTGTGTTCGAATCATTTCACAATAGTCAGCCTAACATGAAAATCACTGAAAGTGCTATTCAGGGATAAACAGAAAGCTAAAACTTCAGTGGAACTCAAATAATGTTTTAATGAATGTGAAAATAAAACTGCATTTCAAGTTGCTTGGAAGTCATAATTATCATAAAAAAATTGATAATAATTTCTGAGCATAAATGAAAGTAAAATACAGGCTCATTTTAAAATTATACTATAGCGAAAACTAATATCTAAAATAAAAACTAACAAAATTCAAAAATATTAAGCAACATCTTCTTCCACTTCATCTTTTTACACTTCAATGTGGGGCCGCTATGCTGATCAGCCTTCTCCATACAGCTCAGTCCTGCACCTCCTCCCCAGTTTGACCCTTTTAGTTCAGATCTTCTTTTACTTTATCCATACAGCTCTGCTTTGGTCTTCCTCATGTTCTCTTCCCCTTGGGATTCCCATCACTCTTTTTGGCCACACACCATATACATTGTCTCTCCTCATCACATGTCCATACCACTCCAGCCTACTTTCCTGTGCTTTCTTAGATGTCTCTCCCACTTCTGTTGTACCTCTGATTTTCTCATTTTTTTATTCTGTCCTTGTTTGTAACTCCACACATCCATCTCATCTCTCCTTTTACTGCCCATGTCTCGGCTCCATACATCATTGCTGGTCTCCCCACTGTCTTCAAAGCCTTACCTTTAACCTTCTCCTTAATTCTTCCATCACACAATACTCCTGATACCTTCTTCCGCTTGTTCCATCTACACTGCACTCTAATTTTCCATCTCAGGCTACCACTGATCCCAGATATTTAAACTTATCCACTCTTGTCAATGGCTCTCTCTGCAAGCTGATTTCTGAATCCTGATCATTACACCTCACATATTCTGCTTTCTTCTTCTTCCCATTTACCTTCAACCCTCTGTCTTCCTGAGCCCTTCTCCATTCTTCCAGCTTCTTCTACACTTCTTCCTTCTGGTGCTACACAACACAATGTCTTCAGCAAAAACCGTACACCAGAGGGATTGGTCTTTTATTCCAAAACTCAACACCTCCATATCCGGATCAAAGAGATAACGACTTGAAGACAATCCCTGGTGCAGACGTACTCCAACTAGGATCTTGTCTGTTACCCCAACATTGCTTATAATCCAAGTCCTCACTCCCTCATACATATCCTGAACAATCCTCACACACTTCTCTGGTCCTTTCTCTGTCTTGCACCTCCAGACCTTTTGATATGACACTCTATATCAAGCCTTATCCAAATCAATAAATGCCATATGCAAACCTTTCTGTTTTTCTCGATGCTTCTCTATCAGATGTCTCAATGCAAAGATCACATCAGTTATTCCCCTCCCTGGCATAAAGCCAAACTGCTCCTCCACTATGGTGGTCTCCTCCCTAAGCCTTCTCTCTATGACCCTTTCCCAAACTTTAATTGTGTATGACATCAGCTTTGTCCCTCTATAGTTTCCACAATCCTGAATACCCCCATTCTCCTTATAAATGGGTACAATCACACTGTTCCTCCTCAACTCTGGTATTTTCTCCTGTTAAGCAACTCCTTGCTTTAATAAGGGGGAGACCTGTGCCCATATTTATCAAGCATCTAAGATTATAAAATGGTCCTAACTGGCTAAGAAGTCTCAGAGTGACGGAAATTTGGAGTAAAAACAAAGTATGGAGTAAAAGAAAGCACTTTCGCAAATTTTCTGATTTAGGACACTCCTCCTAATGTTACAAGGATTATGTGAATTTCCCCTTGGGATTAATAAAGTATCTATCTATCTATCTATCTAGCCTATGAGCTTGTGAGCTGTCCTATAACTTGCTCAGAGATACCAAAAAATGCCATTCAGGAAGAGATTAGCACACACGTTACAGGAAAGATCGAATGTTCTGGAAACGTTGGACTAAACGTTAACATTATTCAAAGATATTGTCTGTTTTTACCTGCATTTTTATTACTCTTTAAATTTAATATTGTTTTTTGTATCAGTATGCTGCTGCTAGATTATGTGAATTTCCCCTTGGGATTAATAAAGTATCTATCTATCTATCTACAATAAACATGTAAAAAGATATCAGTTTGACGGAGAAGAAATAACATTCATAATAAATTGTGTGCCTTAGGTGATTGCTCCATCTATGTGGAGATGCCATGTGCTTTGATCCAAAAAGTGTTGATAATGTTGAGTTTAAAATGCAGCTTTGCAATAACGATGATTTGGATATGTCACAATCAACCATTTCTCGAATTTTGCACCAAACTTTGTAAATGCTTACAATGCATGAAGTAATAACACAGATTTCTGCATTTCCTCACCACTCCAATTGAGGTAATGTTAAAGCAAGCACCATTCATGCATGTCGGCACACACATAATGATCATATGTATGGATGAGAATACACATGTGAATCACAAGCGCTATGACATTATCAACACACAGGAGGTCATGGATGTAAATTGTACTGTAGTAGCCAGCATATCACCATGAAGATAAGCAAAGCAGGATAGGTGGTTGACACCGAGATGTCAGACAGGTACCCTACATTCCAGTTACACTTTACAAGCCCGGGTAGGCATAAGAAAGCCGGCAGAGGCATCTGGGGCATTGGATAAATACAGCCTGGCAGAAGATGGGGGGGTGGGGGGGATCATGGAATAAACATGATCCCCCATGCCTGGACATTCATGGACAATCGTGATGGCATTCCCCATTGATGAATCAACACAGATTCTTAAATGTCCAGAGAGTGTGGGGAGAGTTGTCACCCTTAGTGAATCAGTGCTGATCCTTAGGCCGGGGTTATACTTCACGCGACGCAACGCGACGCATGCTGCAGTGGACGCTCCTGCTACACAAGCATTGTAGTGTTTATACTTGCACGCGTACTTTACGTAAATCTGGAGGAATCCACCAGATGGCAGTGCAAGACATTATCACGGTGAGAACATGTTCGGCTTCTCTGTGTTGTTAATTGCCTAGAACACCCATTAAATTCCGATGACACCTTACCGCAATATCTCTGAAAATGATGTTTATTGATTACATCCACCAATCCAAGGACGTGTCCATTCCAGCAAGCATTGGGCACGAGTGAGAAACAATCCCTGGACGAGGCCTCAGCTCATCGCAAGGTGAATACAAGCACACACATACACTAGCGTCATTTTAGCGGCACCAAATCCCCAAATCTGCATATCTTTGGAAGGAAACCGTAGCACAGTGTGGAATCCAAGCAGGGAATACCAGCGATGTGACTTGCTGCTAGACAGCAGTGCTACCGCTCTGCCAATGTGTCACTCCCATGTGTGTAATTATTAACAGCATTCATTATTTAAACGAAATTAACGATTTATTTGTAAAATGTAACATACACACTTTAATGCATTTCATCATGAAAGTGATATCAAATATAAATCTAAAGATTCTAAATGTGCAGAGAGTTGGAATATCATACATTTAATGTGTTCTGTGTGGTGATCTATTGCTGCTTGCCGTAACGATTAAACTGGGATGACGTTTACAATGGTCTGCTTTAATGATAAAGTAAACTACAAGGTTAAAGTGGACATTTCGAGATTAAAGCCGAAATTTCCACTTTAATAACAAAATACACATTTTCACCAACTCCTTAATTTTTTTCTCAGTGGCTCAAATACAGCGCTGTACCTTAATGTTGCTGTTGCGAAGTTGCAAAAAAAAAAAAAGAAGACGGTATGTGAGACTTTTAAAATGTATCGTGTCATTATGATCGGGAATATGCGATGCTTGAATAAAAAAGCACCATGAATACATCTGTATGTCGGCATTTTGCTTCACCACATCGAACCATTCATCAAACATCGAAGTGCACACACCGATCTCGTAGGATCCGCAAAGCTTTCTGTCACACGTAGATAGTAAACAGAGATGGTACATTCCAACTTTTAGCACACTGCAGCCCCCGACTTTTTGATGGTACTGCAACTAGCGCAAACTTCATGTTAATTTCTGAGGACCTGCTCAGAGGGCGCATCAAATGAACGTTGTGAACACGTGGCAGCCATGATACGGGCGCGTACGCGTTCTGAGCGTAAAGTATAAACAAGCCCTAAGGGTTTCAGGGGTTGGTGGATGTCCACCTTGCGAATCGGCACTGATCCCTAAAACAGGGGGACGGAAGTGGTTTTGTGGCTCGAGAAAGATCATCAGATTAATTACGACTGCTTAATCTCACTTTGTAAACCATACACGACCCATTTACGTGAAATACAACAGAGACTCACAACCCACCATGGGCAACCCGCAATAGTTTAAGGAACCCAGTGGTAGAGGACTCATTCTTTTTGTTGTGCTGTACTCTCCACCAACGTAAAGAACATAATTTCTTTTTCTAAATATAAGATCTTTGAGATTCATACAAAAAAATAAAAGTACTGTGGCCAAAAACACAGATGCTCTATGCAGAGTATATTTCTGTAATTAGTCCCCCATATTCATACATTAATTAAGAAGGTTATTTAAGGAATATTTCAATAGTCACTGCTTCACTGAAAGGTATAAGAAACTAGGTGCTTATGACGCAGTGATTAAGTGTCCTGATTATGACCCATATGGCAGTTAATGGATACCAACATGCAGCCGCAGTTCGAACAGATTTAACATAATTAGGTCAAGATGACAGCGATTAATTTCATATATTAAAGAGGAACTAAACTTTCAGGAATTAATCATGAGAAAGCACTTGCTTTTATTTTAATTAATGCTCATGTTCAGACCAGCCAGAAGCAGTCATATATCCGTTTGAAATACACGATGAACACAAACATTAAATAAATAAGAGTTTGAGAGGTACTTACACGATGGGCCTGTTTACAGATGAAACCTGTGTAATGACAGTGCTAGATGTTGGAGAAGGTATCGCCTGCTGTATTACCACATTTGCATCTGAGCTGGCAAGGAGCACATTAGGAACCTGCAGTGATGCTGGACGAACGATAGTGGATGTCGGCTGTGCAGACGGTGGTAATAGAATGTCCTGCAAAAAAAAAAAAAAAAAAAAGAAGAGAAAAAGCGTTTCTAGACCAATGCTTTACCCATCAAAACATATTTGTTTCCTTAATATTTGAAAAGAAATGTTTTGCATATTACAACAATTGTGATGGGAATAGGCCATTCAGCCTTACAATGTCCATCCTCTTTAGCCAGACTGACCAAAATAACATCAATTCGAGATTTGAAGGTCCCTGCATAGCGTCAACCCATGAACGGCTGCAGGGTTGGACTACATACCTGGTTGTGTGTTTAGAAAATTTGCTGACCAAGTATAGTCACCAACTTCTTTAACACATGTCACTCTGTCATGTTTCAAAGTCACCTCTGTCATACCAGTAAAAAAAAAAAGAAGTCAACTGCTGTGTGCCTCAATGACTACTGCCTCATAGCACTCACTCCCACTATGATGAAGTGCTTTGACAGACAGGTCAAGGCCCACGTAATACCCATACTCTCCCCCATACATCAGTGACATCAGCTTTATGCCTCTACAAACTCTCCAGTTTGCTTACCATCCTAATCGCCTCACTGATGAAGCCATTGCCAATGCACTCCACCTGGGGCTGACACACCTGGAGGGTCAACACACATACGTGCTGTCATACGCGTGCGAGTAGGAGGAAGCTGTATGGACCAAGTCAAGGTAATTCCATGCCAGGCCAGGGGGTGGCGGGATTCACTAAACCCTCTTCTGTTGTCTCTAAAGATCAAACACGGGAAAACCTGCCTGATTCAACCTGGAAGACATCACTTCCGGCACCCAGAAGAACGTCACTTCAGATGCCCAGAAACATGTCACTTCCCGCGCCCAGAACCATGTCACTTTCGGTCCTGGCCTTTAAAGCCGCCATGTTTTGAACACTAAATCAGTTAAAGCTGAAACTCGACCAGTGCACATAGTTCTCTTTATCAATTACCCATTTTGCAGCCAGGAACAATATGTGGGTGGGTGCCCCAAACCTTTTTCCTGTGTTGAGGCTGATTATTTCACAGTGCATATGCTTTTCTTAGGCCTCAACCCCGTGTTCAATGCCAGATCTTCTCTGGTGATCCTCTGCCATGCCTCTAATGCAGCCATCTTCAGCTACTTTTTGTTCTCGGGGCTTGTTCCCTTAAGTTTCCTCTTCAGCATATGGAAATCTTGCTCAATTGGATTTAAATCAGGTGACCGACATGGCTAATCAACAATTTTCCATTTTTTTCGCTTTGATAAACGATCTGTGTGGCATCAGCAGTGTTTTTGGCTCATCATCTTGTTTTAGGGTGAATTTAGAGAAATTTACTGGAAATTCAATAGTTTATAAAATGGACCTGTATCATTTGTTTCTCTGACCATTACGATAATAAATGATGCAGATGGACGAGCTTTTCTCCTGCCTGATTACTGACTAAAGGTTATTAGACTTGTCTTGTTTCTTTCTTTAAATCAGTGCTTCCCTAACTCGGTCCTGTAGCCAAAGGGGGTCCCCAGGACCAAGTTTGGGAAACGCTGCTTTAATTAATATGTTTGATTTCTACCACATTTTTAGCGACCATCGTTAAGGCAGTCCGATTCCTACGGGTGAGGGACACCCTGCAGAATGGGAATAGAGATACGGACAGGCCGGTTCCCATCTTCGAGGGTCCCACCTCCAGAAGTGGCAACCGTCGAACCTGAAACAGATGGAGTAAGATTGTTCATTTGATCTTTTAGGGATAAGGCACTGGGCTAGTTCCCAAGCCGCTAGAATAGGAGTGTTTTGTGTTTAGAGTTAGGGTTAGTCTTAGTGTTGTTAGGCTAAGTGAGAGTAAAAAGATTTCCATGTGACCTCTTGTTTGCCAGAGGTAGAGTACGCAGTCTTGGGATTCGCTGGTGAGTAAAGAATAGTGTCGACTGGCTCCTCACCGCGTGGCGGATTATTTGGTTTGCCATCCAGAGGAACTCGCCCACTACTGTCTAGGGAAGTTTCTCAGATCTCACTCTACATTTGGCAAGAGGTCTCAGTAGAGAGCGATGCAATCAAATATCTATTTGAAAGTTCTGTTTTGAATAGGAATGGGTCATTAGGTACAGGGGCAGCTCTTTGAAATAAGGGCTGGTCTGGGAGTTTAAAGCAGACGCTTCACACACATAATGGGAAGTTGGATCCCACATTATATGTGTTAAGATGTTGCAGCCTGTGGAAGGGGAGAATCCCATAGATGGAATAGGGTTTAAAGTAGAATAAAATAATTACATAGTAATTAAAAAGTGAACAATTTACACAGTATGTGAAAAATGTAAGTGGTAAGAAAAAGAATAGGGCTTAGATTAATAGGTAAGATTTTATCATTAGTATAGAATTGTAAGGTTTATGTTTTCTGTGAAGTGATTGTGTGCTCTCTTTGTGGCTGAGTAGACTCTGCTATTGTTCTCTTTGTTGGAATTCACAGCAGGTTACGTCATCAGAGGCTTTATGTTTGCTGGTTCTAAGTGAGTGAAGAGGTAAAGGCAATTAACTCGCTCTTCTGCAAAATTTGTTTCCTTTTGTGCATCGATTTATTTCCAAGCTTAGTATGTGAGTACATATACATCTTACCGCTCAGCGAATTGAAAGATGATTACAACTGAAAAATTGTGTGTGTAAATTGCAGTTGTAGGACCGGAAATAGTAAAAGATTTCAGTCAATAATGGATGATCATTCTAGTATAGAGGAGGTAAGGGAAAAACAAAAGGCGATGGCTTAATTAGGACCTAAGTTACAAAAGGCAGCAGAAGCCATATATCAGGCTAGGGTAATAGCGACACAGATGACTTACTACTCAGGAGAACAATGTGGACGCGGCCAAGGTGGAAGATGAGACGTCGGTGGGAGAAATAAGTGCTATGCCTGTGGAGGATATGGGCATGGGCAGTGTGAGTGCCCTAGGAGCATTGGTGATCAAACCAAATAAACACCTGGCATCTGACCTGGCTCCCCATCATGTGTTTGCTTGGCGTGTGGGTGCCCTGTAATGACCTGTTGAGTGAAAGTATGATGGAAAAAAATGAATTGTGTAAACTAAGAAAACGCTTTAAACATATTGAAAGAATGCTCCATGTGTTTAAAAATGCTGCTCTGTGCCTAAGAAATGAGGTGTGACTGGGACTTTCTCTGAAATGTACTTGTATTAAACTGCATGTTCGAAGTGTCTGCTGAAAATAAATTGTGCACACAAGATTTTAAAAAGATCTGGCATAAATTTCCAGAACTCTGAGTTAATTTGGGTTAAGATATATAAATATGTGAATGTGTGAATATTTAGCATAATTAAAACGTCTCCCCCGGGTTCACTTCCTGGGTCCTCCCTCCATGGAGTTTGCATCTTCTCCCTGTGTCTGTGTGGGTTTCCTCCCACAGTCCAAAGACATGCAGGTTAGGTGCATTGGCGATCCTAAATTGTCCCTAGTGTGTGCTTGGTGTGTGGGTGGGAGTGTGTGTGTCCTGCGGTAGGCTGGCGCCCTGCCCAGTATGTGTTACTGCCTTGCGCCCTGTGTTGGTTGGGATTGGCTCCAGTAGACCCCCATGACCCTGTGTTAGGATATAGTGGGTTGGAAAATGACTGACTGACATTCCTGAATGGTACAAATTTACAAAAAAAGGTAAACAAAAAAAAAAATCAAAATTGGGGTCATTGCCCGTGATTTTCAATTATGGATGCCTCTGCTACAAAAAATGTTTGGTGTTAGTAAATCTTTGAAAACTGATTATTTCAAGGAAGAGTGTAAAACCCTTTTCTATTTTGTCAGCATTTCATTTTTCCACTCTGATCTTAGCCAGATGTTAAACATCTAATTTGCTTCTGACTACAAATTGAATTATTTCTTTATGAAGCTGACACCTTTATCCAAAATGGCTCACCAAATGAATATGACGCAGTTGAGTGATTAGCAAGAAAATACGTCAATAAGCAACACAGCGTGGCGCAGTGGGAGCTGTGCTGCATCTCAAAAAAGGAGACCAGGGTTTAAGGCCCAGGATATTCCTACGTGGAGTCTGCATGTCCTGTGTGGGTATCTACCTACAGTCCAAAGACATGCAGGTTAGGGGCATTGGCGATCCTAAATTGTCATTGGTGTGTGCTTGGTGTGTGTGGGTGTGTGCGCGTGCCCTGCGGTGGGCTGGCACCATGCCCAGGATTTGTTCCTGCCTTGTGCCCTGTATTGGCTGGGATTGGCTCCAGCAGACCCCC
>JANRMT010062814.1:14559439-14565691 GCA_026402145.1 Polypterus bichir lapradei | reverse complement strand
AGTGAGTGAGTGAGTGAGTGAGTGAGTGAGTGAGTGAGTGAGTGAGTGAGTGAGTGAGGGCTTTGCCGTTTATTAGTATAGATATATATATATACACAGTATATATTAAGACTGACTTTATTTTATATGATGATTTACATTTAAGGATGAATATGCTATTAATTGAGTGGAGTCCAAAACTATAACCAAACTAGATACAACTTCTTCTTCTTTCGGCTGCTCCCGTTAAGGGTTGTCACAGCGGATCATCTTCTTCCATATCTTTCTGTCCTCTGCATATTGTTCTGTTACACCCATCACCTACATGTCCTCTCTCACCACATCCATAAACCTCCTCTTAGGCCTTCCTCTTCTCCTCCTCCCTGGCAGCTCTATCCTTAACATTCTTCTCCCAATATGCCCAGCATCTCTCCTCTGTACATGTCCAAACCAACACAATCTTGCCTCTCTGACTTTGTCTCCCAACCTGAGCTGACCCTCTAATGTACTTGTTCCTAATCCTACCCTGAACAAATGACACTGTGGCTGGTTTGGTCAAACTAGATACAACTATAGAGGAAAAAAAATTTTGAGGGATCTGTTTTTGAACATAATGGATAAAATGAGTGGAAACTTGTGCATGGTGTTTCACACCTGCAGAATTAATTTTTGACCATTAAAAACAAATTGGCCAGGAGACAAGCAGAGACAAGATAAAATGACCATCTGTTTTACTGCTAGTATTACTGTCGATAAGGGGTACCCCCAATGAAGCAGGCCTAACACCTCATAAGACACAATTTTTGGGATCCAAAAGTAACTACAAAATTACAGCTGGAGTTTTGCGATACTGACTAATATGGAACAAAACATTTAAAAATTTGCACCTGCAGGTTAAAGTTGCTTTTCCTAGCACATCATAGATGACAGCACTTGAATTTGAATCCAGAGACTGAGCTGCAACAAAGGTCTGTAAACAAATGCATCATCTGACTTCAACAAGAAATAAGCCATACCAGGTAGGGGCTTAAGTTGTGGACCAGGCCATTGACCAATTGACTAGTGGACAACGCACTCAAATTCCACTCCAGGGGACCATGGGTTCCTGCTACTAACAAGTCAACTGTGCTGGTGCCGCAAACCCGCAACATCTGACTCAGAAGTGGCCTCCTTGCAGAGTGACCTAATAGGAGAAAACCTGTCAGTCATATGTCTCTGAACCTTACAGGCAAAAAGGGTTCCTGGTGACGTCTGTGTCAGCCTCCACCTTTTCTGCGCAGCAGTGTTACTTTACTCCACCAGTCCACAGGGCAAATCCCACCTTTGTCACCAAGTAAATTACCATGGACTCGCACCATGTGACATCTCAATTTGCAGATTTGTGCTGGTGGTAACTAATGGTGGTCAAATACAAATCTGCAAACTGAGATGGTTCATGGGGTGAATCAACAGCAATACAGGCAACAAGCGGGAGCCAATCCTGAACAAGGTGCCAGCCCACTGCTGGGCATTTGCAGTACATACAGAGAGTGACAATGAAGAACTGCTGATTTATCTACCCTGGAGCTCTGTGGGGAATGGGAGGAATAGGAAAACTGACACAGAGTCTACTCAGACAACCACCGGGTGTACAAGATTAAAAGCCCGTATGCTGGACCTGTTGGGTCGCAGCACATAGCCCTATTAAATACCTTTAAGAATAAACAATCTATAAAAGAAATCAGAGAGGAAAAAGTGAAGTGCGGTTTGTTTTAAGTAGTATTTTCTAAAAATACTCATTTTCTTTCTTTCTTTCTTTCTTTCTTTCTTTCTACACACTAGAAGATGTTGTGGAAAATCACCTTCAGGAGGCTCCGTCTTGAAGCACTTTTAGCCACAGGCTCATTTCGCTACCATGTGTAATTTGCACCTCTGGGGTCTTTTCTGCCCACTGCTATGCTACAGTGTTGAGAACCCATTAAGAAGGCTAACAGAATGTCAGGTTATATAGCACCTTGATATGTGGAGTACAAGTCACAGGAGGTTCTGCTCAAACTTTATAACACACTGGTGAGGCCTCATCTGGAGTCCTGTGTGCAGTTTGGGTCTCCAGGCTACAAAAATGACATAACAGCACAAGAGAAGGTCCAGAGAAGAGCGACTAGGCTGATTCAGGGCTACGGGGGACGAGTTAGGAAGAAAGATTCAAAGAGCTGAGCCTTTACAGTTTAAACAAAAGAAGACTATGAGGAGACCTGACTGAAGTGTTCAAAATTCTGAAGGGAATTAGTGCAGTGGATCAAAA
Source organism: Polypterus bichir lapradei (assembly GCA_026402145.1). Taxonomy (NCBI): domain Eukaryota; kingdom Metazoa; phylum Chordata; class Cladistia; order Polypteriformes; family Polypteridae; genus Polypterus; species Polypterus bichir. The sequence goes on along the minus strand of JANRMT010062814.1, from coordinate 14,563,428 downwards.
CTGTTATTTTAAAATGAGTTCAGCAAAAACATGGAGACACAGTTGGAAACTTGTAAAGGATTAATTATGCACAAAGATTACACAGAGAACCACAGACACATGGATGGTTATTTTAGAAGAATTAAGTGGGTAACACTGGTGAGCTTCGTTGGGCTGAATGGCCTGTCCGCATCTCGATTGTTCAATCATTCTATCAGGCAATTCAATGCTTCCTTCCAATGTACTTGCTAAGTTCACTTTGAAATATCTGTACAAAATATGTTTATTTATTTATCGCTTGATTGGCTGTATTATTTGTTCTGTGAGTTTGTATTAATAAAGTTTATCTAATCTATGGTGGCACGGCGGCGCAGTGGATAGCGCTGCTGCCTCACAGTTAGGAGACCCGGGTTCACTTCCCAGGTCCTCCCTATGTGGAGTTTGCATGTTCTCCCAGTGTCTGTGTGGGTTTCCTCCCACAGTCCAAAGACATGCAGGTTAGGTGCATTGATGATTCTAAATTGTCCCTAGTGTGTGCTTGGTGTGTGTGTGTGTGTTTGCACGCCCTGCCCCGGGTTTGTTTCCTGCCTTGTGCCCTGTGTTGGCTGGGATTGGCTCCAGCAGACCCCCGTGACCCTGTAGTTAGGATATAGCAGGTTGGACAATGGCTAGATGGATAATCTAATCTATATAATGTACAGTGCCTTTCCTATTAATATTGATAACACTCAAATCAATTGTTGTTGTTGTATAAATTTGATGAACAAGCACAATACATGCAAAAGGAATGTCAGTGCTAAATCACAACTGGGACTGCAAAACCAACTCACCTTGTCATCACTTGTTGTAGATTCCGGGTGAGGCAATGGACTATCCTGATGTGAAGTTTCGACAGATGGCGGCTCTTCAATTTTATTTCTTACAATTGTTGTCGTCGTTGTTGCAATAGGAGTAGCAAGGGGAGACAAATCTAATGGCATCTAACCAAAATAAAAGTTAAATGAATCAAATCTCAGAATAATAAATGTGTTGCCTATTAAAAAAGTATTCACCATCTTGGAAGTTTTCTTATTTTATTTTTATACAACACTGAATCACAGTGGATTTAGTTTGGTTTTGTTGACACAGACAAACAGAAAAAGACTCTATAATGTCAAAGTGAAAACTGGTCTCTGCTAAGTGCACTAAAATGAATACCAAATCTAAAACACAAATAACTGAGTGCTTAAGATTTCATGTCAGTATTTAGCAGATTGCACCTCCTGGAGTCTTAACAGCCTTGAGTCTGTCTGCACAGGTCTTGCTTCCTCCATCGGCTCTGTTATTTTTCGTGTTCTTCTTTGCATTACTGAAGCTCAGTCAGGTGCCTCAGTGATAGCGAATGAACAGCCTTTGTCAAGACCAGCCACAAACTCTCAAGTTAGACTGAGATCTGGACTCTGACTCAGCCATGTCAGGTGTGGCTGGAGTGATTTCTAGCTGGCAAGTTGATAAATATTTTGTATGTCTTTATTTGTAAGCTAGATGTAATATTAGAGAGTGTTTCAGGAGGCCTGTTTTGCTTCACTGGTGAGAACAGTGGTGTTTGATGTTTACCTAACCAGCCCTCCCAGTCTTTAGGACGAGCTCGGGATGTGTGATGGGGCATCAGACCAGCTTGGCAAAGGTGACTGTGTTTGGACATGGAGCCTATAAGTCATCCACCACAGGAAGGCCATAAACAGTCTAGACAAAGCAACTGGGAGATGAGTTCTACTTGAGCGCTTTCAATGCTAACTGGTAAGAAGGGGCCTGGAAAATGTATTCTATTGCTGTAATGTATGGCGGTCTATGATTGGTTTTGAATCTGAGGTCATTCTGTACTACGACACCCCATTGGTTTGTGTTTTGTGGTAAGAATGATATAAAATTGATCACCTTGCCTTTATCTCTCTCTTTCTCACCATCTGGCCATGAAGAGAAGACCATGATGAAGACAGCTCTATCTCAGCAGCCATATGCCCTGTTTCAAAACTCCACTCAAAGGTCATGTGGTAGCAAAACAAGCTTGACTGAAGATAAGTCAAGAGCCACCTATGGACGCAAGATGCACTACTACTTTGGGCATAGGGGTATTGTTTACCAATATTCACATTGTATTCTGCTTCCTTAATATTTTAAGGTATTTTATCAATAATACATAACTAAATATGTAGCTTAACTCCTGCCTGTTTCTTCACTCTGCCTAACTGCCTGAGGTTACAGATGTAAAAGGGAAGAGGCAGGAAGTGTCAAATTACCTGACTACAATGTGTATGGGACTGCAGACATTTTATTAAGGTCTACACAATCTATATCTATAAAAGCCAAATACCCCTGACTCACTCATCACGAAATCTCCCGAACCATGAGGACTTGGGACTTGAAATTTGGAATGTAGGTTACCTTTGGCCCATAGGTGCTCGCTAAGAAACGGTTTTAAAAATTTCGTGGTTCAAGCGCAAAATTTCTTATAGTTTTTTAGACCCATTCACTCTATTTCTTTCTAAAATAAATTTCTTTTAATTAGTAAAGTAAATAAAGTAAATTCATCCATCCATCATCCAACCCGCTGTATCCTAACTACAGGGTCACGGGGGTCCCAGCCAACACAGGGCGCAAGGCAGGAAACAAACCCTGGGCAGGATGCCAGCCCACCACAGGGCACACACACACACCAAGCACACACTAGGGACAATTTAGATTCACCATTGCACCTAACCTGTATGTCTATGGACTGTGGGAGGAAATCGGAGCACCCGGAGGAAACCCACGCAGACACGGGGAGAACATGCAAACTCCACGCAGGGGGCACCCGGGAAGCGAACCCAGGTCTCCTAACTGAGAGACAGCAGCGGTATAAAGTAAACTAATAAAGTAAATAAAGTAAAGTATGTTAAAGTAAATTCAAAATACTTTCATTTTTTTTGAAAAGTACAAGTTTTGTTTAGATATTTTCGAGTTTCCACAAAGCGTTTATAATTTGCCACTTATTTATCATTTTAAAATAATTTAGTTAGGTTTTTTTATGGTATATTAAAGCAAGTTATTTTTTTTTGAGGATTTTGATTTTCATACTTTTTAAAATTTTATTCATTTTCATACTTTCTTCATGAATTCTTATATTAAGTTTATACCTCTTTAAATAAACCCGTAAAACTATGACCAAGGAAGAAAGGATTTACAGTATCTCACAAAAGTGAGTACACCCCTCACATTTTTGTAAATATTTTATTATATCTTTTCATGGGACGTCTACAATCCGTTTTCAGGGTGATGATTGACTTCCAAGGTTATTCCTCTTTTTATTTTTATTTTATTTTATTGTAGAATCAACTCTTAGCAGCAGGCAGCAGGGCGGCCATGCGGCACATGCATACGGGCACCGTTCTCATTCCTACCACCTTCGCTGTTGCTTCCCCTACCTCTTCGTATCTGAAATCATTCTTGAGGCAGATTGAAGACTTAATGCCAGCTTAAGTGAAAAATTAAGGAAAACGTAGTAAATAATCGCAACACAAGAACTGACATCATCAGTTTTAACGTGAAAAGATGCCGACGAAAGAAGAGAAGAAGCGGGCCGCTAGGGTGGTAAAAGAAGAGCTGCTCAGGAAGCAGCAAGCGCATCAACCTCTGAGCAAATGCTAAACGTACAGAGAAAGAGCAAGAAAACTATGAAGAGAGCACTCAGCATTTACGACAGGCCGACACAGAGTGAAAGAGAATTGCTCGAGCAACTGAGAGCAAAGAACAGACCATACAACGAAAACAGGCCAACATTGAGCGAAAGAGAATCACAAGAGCAAATGAGACGGAGGAAGAAACTAATCGACGTCGGCAATCAGTGGTCAAACGTGCCAGAATTGCAAAGGAAAATGAGACAGAACAAAACGGCATCCAGCGACAACACACAGACGCTGATCGCGTGAGAATAGCTAGAACGCACTCAGTCAAGTGAATTCACTGCATGTTATCGTGCAGTCCACCGTTAC
>JANRMT010062814.1:14551939-14554439 GCA_026402145.1 Polypterus bichir lapradei | reverse complement strand
GTCGAGATGTTAACTTCCGTGGACGGCCTGGACGTCTCTGTAAGATGGTTGCACTTCCATCTTTCTTAAAAATTTTTGGATCACTTTTGCTACAGTATTTTGACTGATATGTAAAGCTTTGCTGATCTTCTTGTAGCCCTCACCTTTTTTGTGTAAAGTAATGATTTCCTTTCTCAGATTTTTTGACATTTCTCTTCCATGTGGAGCCATTGCTGACAGCATGAAATGGGAAGGGCTTTTCTTTGTCAAGTAATGCCCTTTTATAGTAACCTGTCTGCTGGACACCTCTTAAATGAATCATTAGACTCACCTGTGATTGAATGCCTGTTAATTAGAATTTTGTAGCCTTAAGTGTGGCTTTTCTCCTAAGACTATAATTGGGGTGTACTCATTGTTGCAACATGGGCTTGAATGAATTTATTAGGAAAATCACTTTTTTGTGTGTGCAAATTAACAAATCTTGTTTGCAATCAATGGCCCACATTTGTGGGAGTATTTTGTAGTACAGTATCTCATAGAAAATGTTGATACTGAAAGGAAACTAAAGGTTTTCTGACAAATGTAGTGGGGTGTACTCATTTATGCTGAGCACTGTGTATATATATATATATATATATATATATATATATATATATATAAAGATATAGATATATATCTCTATTGTGGTGAACAGCCGGGACCCATGCCCAGCATGGACACCCCTTTGACACTTGATCCGGGGGAGCAGCCATGGGATACAAACTACATCCTCCGGAACACTTGGTGGCAGCCCCCCAGGATGCATCAGGGCCAATATTTTGGAACACCGGATCTCATCCCTGTTGGGCTCCGTGGCCATCGCCAGGAGTAGCTGCAAGGCTTAACAAGCCTGTGTAGGCTGAATGCAGCCACACCTGGAAATGCTTCAGGTGGTAATTAACCTAATTCAGACTGCACTTAAGGTGGGCTATAAGAGGAGCCTACAAGCACTACTTGGATTGCCAGAGTCGGGAGGAGTAGGAGGACGAGGACAAAGCTGTCTGGGAGGAGTGGAGGAAGAGGATTTTTGGGGTGTTTTTCATTTCTGTGTGCTTTAGGGACTGTGTAGGGCCTGTGTGACACGGGGAAGACGTGCCCCACAGCTGTAAACTACAAAAATAGATATTTTTGTTTCTTTTGACCTGTGCCTCCAGTGTCAGTCTGTGGTTGGCGCCAACCACTATATCTGCCACACTATATATATCTTATATATAAATGTCTACACATGGAAGTGTGTGTGTCTGCCTGTCCAGCCCGGAAGTAAGAGGTGGAGTCGGGGTAAGGTCTCCACCTGCGAGGAAACAGAAAACTTGCTTAGCCGCTAATAACACAAGTGAGGCCAGCATGTCAGCCAAATGAAACCTCTGAAGAAAGACACAGTCGCTTAACAAAACAGCATCCCTTTTACTTTTCCTTCTGCCACTAATGCACAAACAAGGCAAACACGTCGGCAAAACAAACCCTCCTAGGACAGAGACATCCAGAATAGTTCCTTTCAATTACCTGACATCTTTCAGTTTTTTTTATCAGAAACATGCACCTTGGGGACAGCATTAAAGCTCCGGTAATTTCTCACCGATCCACAGAGTGTCACTGTATAGTAACATCTCTTCTCTTCCTCCCTCTACAGACCAGTTGATTGACAGCCTTACCACCTCTGCCATCACTTCCTGTTATACTGTACGTCCACCTGAACCCGACTCCTCCTGCCTGTCTTGTACTTAACTGAAAGTGCTGACATCTTAGGGCAGTCACTCTTGAGAATCTCATCTGTGAAGGCTTTTTTTTCTTTTTAACACATTTATACTTCATGTTTCTTTTCAGTTATATGGGGTTTTGCCTGTGGGTGACCCAACTCTTTATGCTTCCTGTGTTTTTCATTACTATAAAATATATATATACGCTTCCGTATGACACTCAGACACTCGCCTTTTCACATCGACTTTGATAAGAGACCACTTGTTTTTTATTTCGGGTACTGTGTGACTTTCTGAACTTGAGCTTTTGAGGGCCTTTGTCACACTGTGCCACTCTGTCAGTTTTCTTTTGTCACTTATACAGCTGCTGAATCCACCAAATAGTATGTTTTTCCAGGCCTACACTTCGCTGAGCAGGACTGCCATTTCGTATTGGCTGAAATTCTTTTTTACACATGCTTTTGCCATTATCTTTTAACAAATCACAAAATGGAAGGGCTTATTTATATTCATTTGCATATTCAAATAGGCAAAATCTGAGTGGAGTCAGGGTGGGGCTGTAGGCGTGTGTGTTAATTTGACGTTAATTGGGATTTATAAAGGAAAAGTGCATAGAACTTTGCTTACACACAGTTTTATGCATGTGAATTTTTTTGTATATGCACATTTCTAGTTTTGACCGTACACTATTGTTTTGATTTGGGAAAATGGTTCAAGGGGTTCTTTGGAGTAAGTGGGCAAAAATCAGAGAGAAGAGGTCCGATACTTCAATAAAATTTACTTGT
>JANRMT010062814.1:14538201-14551539 GCA_026402145.1 Polypterus bichir lapradei | reverse complement strand
ACAAGTAAATTTTATTGAAGTATCGGACCTCTTCTCTCTGATTTTTGTCCACTTATTCTAAAGAACCCCTTGAACCATTTTCCCAAATCAAAACAACTATGTTTTAGTATGAATTCTATGCAAGGCGTTATACATGAGGCCCTTGGTCTTTGCTTAGATGTTCAAACTGTAGCCTTACTCACGTGTTCTTTTTGGACAGCCAAGGCTTCTTCCTGGCACACCTTGTGTGCAGGTCCAATATGTGTAATCTCTTTATGTTTAGATGCACCAACTGCTGCAAGAGTTATCAGAAGATCCTGCCATGAAATTTTGAGGTTCTTGGAGACTTCTGTAAATATAAAATGGTCAGCTCTTGTGCTGAATTTGCTGGGCCTGGACAAATTAGCAGTCGCTTGAAATCTACACCACTCGTAGATGATTTTCCTTACAGTGGAATGACTGATTTCAAGTAATGTGGCCATCTTTTTAGACCCTTTGCCAGACTCTTAGGCATCCCCAAGTTTCTTTCCGAGGTCGTCAGAGTGCTCTTTTGATCTTGGCACAATGACACCATACACTTCAACAGCAACGGGAACACCAGACCCTCAAAATCTGAAGTTTAAATAAGACGGGGACCACCAACAGACACCAAAAGGAGGTCCTAATGATTGGCGCTTCATCTGGAATACCCGATTCTAGTTTTATGATTTGAAGCACTGATAAATGTCATGGTGGACTTACTTTTCCAAGTGACAAATCTGCATTTTGCTACTTTAGATTACTTAATAAGAGAATGAATACACCGTGTCAATTTGATGTGTCATTTGTTCAAGTGTGTCACATTTATTTGAAGGCACTGTCTGCATGAAGATCGATTGTTTGCCGGTTCAAATATGTTGAAAAAGTCAACAGTTTCCATGGGGTGTACTTACTTTTTCACATGACTGTATGTTCATCAAAAACACACATACCTGGCCGCATCCAGGAGCAGTGCATAGAAAGGGTTTGTCATCACTCATATTCAACAACTCCTTTTGTCACCTAGAAGAAAGAGCAGACATTCATATGTGAGTTCAGGGATGGCATCACTACAGCATATTTATATACTCACCGGCCACTTTATTAGGTACACCTGTTATTAGGCACTGCTTGCTAATGCAAATATCTAATCAGCAATCACACGGCAGCAACTAAATGCATTTTGGCTTGTAGGCATTGTTAAGACGACCTTCCGGAGTTGAAACCGAGCATCAGAAAGGTGACTTACAGTAAGTGACTTTGAATGTGGCATGGTTGTTGGTGCCAGACAGGTTGGTCTGAGGATTTCACAAACTGCTGATCTACTGGGATTTTCATGTACAACCATCTCTAGGTTTTACAGAGAATGGTCCAAAAAAGGGAAAATATCAGTGAGCGGCAGTTCTCTGGGTGAAAATGCCTTGTTGATGCCAGAGGTCAGAGGAGAAAGGCCAGACTGGTCTGAGCTGATAGAAAGGCAGCAGGAACTCAAATAAACACTCGTTACAACTGAAGTATGCAGAAGAGCAGCTCCGAACACACAACACGTCAAAGCAGATGGGCTACAGCAGCACGAGACCACACCGGGTGCAACTCCTGTCAGCTAAAAACAGGCAACTGAGGCTACAAGTTGCACAGACTCACCCTGAATTGGACAATAGAAAATTGGAAAAACATTGCCTGGTCTGACGAGTTTCAATTTCTGCTGTGACACTCAGATGGTAGGATCAGAGATTGGCGTCAACAACATGAAAGCATGGAGCCATCCTGCCTTGTATCAACAGTTCAGACTGCTGGTGGTGGTGTAATGATGTGCGGGATACTTTCTTGGCACACTTTGGGCCCCTTCGTACCAATTCAGCATCGTTTAAAGGCCGCAGCCTACCTGAGTGTTGTTCCTGACCATGTCCATCTCTTATGACCGCAGTGTACTCATCTTCTGATGGCAACTTTCTGCAAGATAACGTGCCATGTCACAAAGCTCAAATCATCTCAAACTGGTTTCTTGAACATGACAAGGAGTTCACTGACCTCAAATGCCCACAACAGTCAGCAGATCCCAATCCAGTAGAGCACCTTTAGGTTGTGGTGGAACGGGAGATTCGCATCATGGATGTACAGCCGACAAATCTGCAGCGACTCCGTGATGCTGTCATGTGAATATGGAGCAAGACCCCTGAGAAATGTTTCCAGCACCTTGTTGAATTTATACCATGAAGAATTAGGGCAGTTGAGACGGCAAAAGGGAGTCCAACCCGTTACTAGCAAGGTGTACCTAATAAAGTGGCCAGTGAGTGTAAAATGATGTACAATTGGAAAATATTCATCTGCTTGTTACTTCTTCAGAGTCACTTTAACTACAGTAGTGTCACTTAGACAATTAAAACAGGCAAGAAGAACGTACATCAGCAGGCACACGCACTGACAATGCCATAGAGCTTCTTTCAAGCCGAACATGAAACTCCATTCAAAAAAATGTAGAAACATTTTCTAGGGAAGAATTTATAAATGTAATACTTTCAAGCTCACTTAATATAAGTTAATGGTGGGCTGATGCCTATCCTGGCAGTCTCTGGTGCAAGGCAGGAACCAATCCTGGATGGAATGCCAGTCTCTCGCTGACTCATTCACTCACATTACCCACACAGGGCCCATTTAAAACTGCCAATCTATTTAACACACACACACATCTCTGAGAGGTGGTGGGAACATTAGAGAGAGACCCCCCAACTGTGTCAGCCTTGCAGTTATTTCCACATTCAGATATAAGATCTACTTTGTCTTTGGTTTAGAGCAGGGGTCTCCAACATGTCGCTCGCAAGCTACTGGTAGCTCACAACCCCTTTCCAAGCATCTCGCCAAAGAGTTAATGAACCCTACATAAAACTTGATTAGTCAAATTAGGGGTGGGCAATCTTTCCAAAAAATCATGAATTGCAAACTATCTTTTCAATGTGGCATACTCTTAAGAGACTATCCGGACTCAAACTCATCAAGACCTAAGTAACACTTTAATTTAAATATCAAACAAAGTTGAATTCAATTGTTCTCTCGTTCGCTAGCTAAGTTAAGGTACACACCCCAAAGCTGGCGAGCTACATGTTTCTCGGATTCGTGCAAATAAAGCGAACTATGATACATAGCGAAATGAGAGAAGTCACAAAATCAACCAGAATGTTCAAGCAAATTATAAAAAAAATCCAATCTAAACCCGTTAGGTAGTTCTCTCGTGAAAAGCGGACAGACATACAGACAGGCGTTAGATTTTATATATTACTAGCCGAAGCCCGCCGTAGCATACGGCGGTGTAAGAATAGGAACGGAAAACGGTGAGAAAGGAATTCAGTATAACAAAGGCTTAGGAAACCACCGTCGCAGTATAACAAAAATAGCAAGGAGCGAAACCAATGCCAATGGTCGAGAAAGTACCTTCCTGTAGCAGGCTACAGAAAACATAGACATATATAGATAGACGCCACATTCACTGCGTTGCCCAGTCGACACGATAAGTCAGCGCGTCCACCCTGTTGCGAGTGGTAAAAGTGCCATTTAAACTAATACAGGTAGACGTGGAAACCGGGTTTTCCAATAAAAAAACAATAACGTTTTAAACAGTATTGTTTACATACAACAGATTTTGGCAAATCGTTTACATGCAATTATTTATATCCATTTATACACTAATAATGGCAATTATTAAATATTATTATTATTATTATTAAATAATTCCTCCCATATAAGTAACATTTCTCGGACTGCCTTCTTCCATCTCTGAAACATTTCTAGACTTCGTCCTGTTCTTACACAACACTTTACTGAAGTATTAGTTAATGCCCGAGTCACCTTACATATAGATTACTGTAATGCTATTCTATCTGTGATCCCACAAAAACATATCCATCGCTTACAATTTATTCAAAATTCTGCTGCCAGGATAATAACCTGCTCTTCTAAATCCATAGAACATATCACACCGATTCTCTCTCAGCTTTACTGGCGCCCTGTTAACTACAGAATACAATACTAAACACCGCTCTGTACATTTAAAGCTCTTCACAACCTCGCTGATCTCCTACAGACTGACACTCCTCTCGCTCACTCAGATCCTCATCTGCAGCTCTACTTTCTGTACCACACATCAAACTCTGTGCTATGGGAGCTCGAGCGTCTCTCATAGTGCTCCTCAACTCGGGAATTCTCTTCACTCTCATATGCGTCAGCTCGATTCAATAACACATTTTAAAACTACCCTCAAAACTTACCTTTTCAAACTGGCATACCAATTGTGAATTTTGCACTGTTACTGCCAGATATCTTTGTTTGTTTGCTAATTATTGCTGTTTAATCGAGAGCGACGGTGGACACGGAAGCAGGATTAGAGATGGCGGGCGGGGCTTTGTCGTGCGTATCCCATGGTCTTAGAGTTGGTGGGCGGGGCTCTGTGAGTTGGCGGGCGTGGCTCTCTGTCTTGCGCTCACTGTCTTGCGTGCCCTTTGTGAATTATATTTTGTGAGACTTGCCCGAACACCACCAGTCGGAGACTACATCTTTATAAAAGTCACACGTTTATTCATCCACAAATAACAGAGTCCCAAACACAGTACACAATGCACAAAGCAATAATCACCACAATTAACTTTTCTCTCTCTCAGTCCTTGGCCGCCTGTCTCCTCCTGGGAGCTTCGTCCAGCTCCCACTCCCGACTCTAGATCGTCGACTGTTAGGAGACGGGCCCTTTTATTCCCGCCCGGATGCATTCCAGGTGGCTGGAAACGATCTTCCGGCAGCACTTCCTGGTGTGGCGGAAGTGCTGCCCTTTGCCCCGGAAGCACCACGGGCGTTCCTGGCAGGTTCAGCCGCCATGTTGCCTGGTGTGGCGGAAGTGACAATTCTTCCGGTCCGACGAGACTTAAGGCCCCCCCTGGCGGTGGCCACGGGTCCCAACGGGTTAAAATCTTTTTATCCCTTTCCCGTGGTCCTCTTTTTATCTAGGACGGTTGCCCTCTCTTGACCCGGAAGCTATTATTGTCACCTTCCGGTCCTTTTAGGCGTCCCGGCCAGGTAAGAACCCCAGCCGTCTGTGACAATATATAGATAAAGTATATTAGTACACTTTCAAAATAATGTGCAATTAAAGTCTCAAAAGCATTCTCAGCATTTCTGGAGCTTAGTAGAGCCAGATAACTATAAGAATCTTCACCAAGCAGCTCTGAAAAGGTCTGCTTTGTTTGGGTCTCCATACCTCTGTGAGTCTGACGTGAATGTCATGAAGTCAAAGTTCAGAACACGACTGATGGACGAACATTGAAATGACTCCATAAGAGTGAACCTGAGTGGCTCCACTCCACCAGACACCTGCCTCTCTTGTTGTCTCCATGCAGTGCCAGTCATCTGACGAACTAAACAACACGTCACACATGCATCTCGACTTGTGAATAAAGTGACACAGTGACATGTGACAAAATGACAAATGAATAAGTCAGATCTGTGTTTGGAATTGCACTGTTTTGTTTTGACAGCATTCGTGTTTTAATTTAGTAGTGTGAGATACAAAAGAAAATGCATGCAGACATACAAAATGCTCTTGCATGTGAACTAAATTTTTTTTTGTGATGTTTAATTGCAAAATGTCAGTTGTGGACACCAACATTGTGTACATGTTCAGGCAAAACAAGCTTATTCAGTTTGTTTGGGTTGAAATAAGCTATGAGAATAAACGTCAGAAAACAGGAGTAGCTCTCGGCCATTTTCATTTTGTAAAAGTAGCTCTCAGGGGGGAAAAAAGGTTGGAGACCCCTAGTTTAGAGCATTCAAATGGTTTTTCTTTTACATAAACTTTAACAAAGTGTCATCTCTGGAAAGCCAGGCTGCTTACGAGAGTTTGGTACTGCAGTAATTTGAATAAGAAACAAACTCGGCCTTAGTGATGTATAGTATCTTGCCTGGAAAAGAAAATCAATGAAAATAGTCTTTAGACATGAGTAAATCCAAATATAAATAAGCTCATTTTTTTTTTTAAATTAGATTTTCCAAAAATATTGTCATCCCTGCACTTCACCAAGCAAACTATTACAATTTCGAATGCTTTGGCATTCACATGATTTATTTCTATTGTTTGCATTGGAACAGCAAGAGTGAAAGAGACGGTCTACAGGATGGTAGTGAGACCAGCTATGTTATATGGGCTGGAGACGGTGGCACTGACCAGAAAGCAGGAGACAGAGCTGGAGGTGGCAGAGTTAAAGATGCTAAGATTGGCATTGGGTGTGACGAAGATGGACAGGATTAGAAATGAGGACATTAGAGGGTCACACACTTTATGCACCCGTATTCAGCTCGCTCTGTCACCGCAAATGATGTGTGAACAGCCGCTCTCCGTCACCAGCCACCGTTTGCTGGATGAATACATGCGGGTGGCTTGTGGTCGATTATTTCCCGTTTTAGAGTCAAAAGTTACGAGGGTTAAAGACTAACGGCAAGAATATTTTTAGTAAATTATTATTTTATTTCAGTTAGTCTTTCCAGCTACTTTAATAGTTTTGTTTAGTGTTAGTTTTTCTTTTTGGTTTTGTTAATTATTTTATTTCAATTTACGAAAATGTTTTTTTAATAACAGTTTCAGTTTTGATATTAGTTTTTGCTAACTACTTGGAGGCTCTGCCCCCTGCTTGCTTCGCTCGGCGCTATGCACTAGCCACTTCGTGGATCTGCCGCTCGCGTATGGGAAAGCGGCTCTACAATTTAAACAGATTGTTATTTTCATGGAAATTGTTACATATGCATAATAGAGCTAACTATTTTACATTACAGGTAGTAATTAACCATAGTAAAAAATAGTAAAATGTAATAAATTGAAAGAAACTTATTTTTCATGTTGTGTTAGAGGTATTCGTTGCATTATACGCTTTCGTTCCGTTTGGCTTTGAAATTAACATGCAAATACTTTTTAAACTTACACACAATAATTTTTTTAATTAACTTTTCGTGTTTGGGGTTACATCATGACAACGCAACTTATAACTTCCCGTGAATGAATATCGTTTCTTTCTCTCTAATAAATAGTCTGATTTTTTCGAATGTTTGTCCATGTGATTTGTTAATTGTCATAGCAAAAGCTATTCTAACGACAAACTGTAAATGTTTTAATACGAGTGGCATAGCAAGATCTCCTTTGGTGTCTAATGTTTTCCGTGAAAGATGTACTTCATTACCTTTCTTGTCGCCTGTTAAAATTTTACATGTCGGAATTGTTCGACAGCACAGCCTATTGATATGCATTTAACCAATTTGCCGTGTAACCATTTGACAATTTTCACGTTAATTCGTTTCACTTCATCGTTTCTCTGTGCTAGGATTGCCCGATTACTCATTTCTTCTGTTGATAACCCTTCAGGGTGGAATTCTTCAATAAGAGGTGGACATAATACTTGCTCTTTTATTGGGAACTTAAACTGAGGAAAATGTAAAAATTTATAAGAGCTGAGCGCGCAGGAACTGTATCTGACAAAAGCATTCACACGAATGAGAGGTGAGAGGACTGTGGGCGTGGTTGAGAGGAGGGCGGGACTTGAAAAAAATCTCTTGGCAATAGCCTCGCCTCCAGATTTAATTTTTAAATAGATGATAATAACCTTGGTGCACAGAGCCAAAAATATGAAAACTGTGTCACTGTGTCACCAAATACTTATGGACCTGACTGTAGACCAGTCAGACTCATTGCTGGACACGTCTTGGGGGCTTGTTGAAGTATGCTTTGGGTCATTGTCCTGCTGGAAGACCCATAATCTTGGTCCGAGTCCCAGCTTTCGGGTGTTTTGTCCTACATTGCATTTTAAAACTCTTTGGTAGTCTTCAGTTTTCATGATGTCATACACACAGGCCAAGGCATCCAGTGACAGAAGCAACAAAGCAACCCCAAAATATCTGATCTCATTTAGATTGTTCTAACATTTGAATATTGGGGGGCTCAAGATGTGGATCTAAAAAGTGCATATTTGTCATTTACACTCATGAAGGACTAAACGCATTTTTAAAACACAAGAAGGTTCATACAGTATTTTAGCTTAGGATTTAATCAGTGGATGATGTGGAAACAAATAAGCATTTCTGTTTTTGTTGGCTTCTTGATCTTTGGTTCTCCTCATTATGTGTTTCAAATTTTACACAATTTCTTAATCGAGCAGGTGTGTGTGCCCTCAGTGTGATTACATACACACCAGTGACGGCACACTGCATATCATGCAGTGAATACACTTGACTTGAGCATTCCTAGTTTTCATCCTCTCTCTCTGTAGTTTAGCATTCGTTGGCTCAGAGGTTGATGCGCTTGCTGTTTCCTGAGCAACTCTTCTTTTCTCCACCCTAGAAGCCCACTTCTTCTCTTCTTTCGTCTGCATCTTTTCGCGTTAAAACTGATTACGTTGGTGTTTGTGTTGCAATTACTTAGTACATTTTCCTTAATTTTTCACTTAAGCTGGCACTTAAGTCTTCAATCTGCCTGAAGAATGATTTCAGATATGAAGAGGTAGGGAAAGTGACGGCGAAGGTGGTAGAGATGAGAACAGCACCTGTATGCATGTGCCACATGGCCACCCTGCTGGCTGCTGCCGAGAATTGATTTTACAATAAAATAAAATAAAAATAAAAAGAGGAATAACCTTGGAGGTCAATCATCACCCCGAAAGTGGACAGTACACGTCACGTAGTATATGTGTACCAAATTTCAGGTCAACACGTCAAACGATTTGCAGGCCACAGGTGATTTACAATCCTGGACAGACAAACGGACAGCCATGATAGCATATTATATATAAAGATACTTCATCTGTGGGGCTGGGAGCGTTCCTTGATCCCCTTGTACCACTGCAATCTCCCGGTATTACTGATAAGTCAAGGTAAAAAAAGGGAATAAAGCCAAAAGGTGGTATGCCAGCTTCAAACACAGACTTAGATAAATGGATATGAAAGGCACTATATGATAGATAGATAGATAGATAGATAGATAGATAGATAGATAGATAGATAGATGTGAAAGGCACTATATGATGATAGATAGATAGATAGATAGATAGATAGATAGATAGATAGATACTTTATTAATCCAAGGGCAAATTCACATACTTACAGACTCACTAACAAAGGCTGGCTCAGCAAATGTGCAGCTTTTCACACAGAAGTAAAAATAATTCAAAAGTAGCACACTGCTTGTAATCCATAATCTATATATCTATATATCTCTCTCTCTCTATATATATATATATATATATATAAATCAATGTGTGTATGTTCCAGCATCACTTCAGAACAGCTGGAGCGATGTTCATGAAACTTGTTACACGTTTCTCATTGGTGGACTAAAAATACTGTAGGGTGAAATCAGCCCTAACCCACCCCCTTCTGGGTAGGGTGTGGGGGTGATCTTACAGTCTTGTATGCATGTTATAATCCAGTTGATACTCAGAACAACCACCAGAGGGCAAGCTGGAGGCGACTGCCAGCATTCTTTATGTTTGAGCACCACCACCGCACCCCTGTTGCTTTTGAAATTAGAGTTCTACGCGTGCAAGTGTGTGTGTCTGTCCGGCCCAGAAGTGAGACGTAGTGTCGGGGCTCCGGCTCCGAGGATACGCAAGCGAGGCCAGCACAGTGGCAAAAGGAAACCTACTAAGAAAGACAGTCGCTTAGCTGCTAATTCACAAACGATGCGAGCACGTCAGTAACACAAATCCTCATAGCAGAGAGATGGCCAGAGTAGTTCTGATGATTTCAACACTTTCTAGGATCGGCTTACACAGTTAGTATATAGCAGATGATTGCCAGAATTCTTTATGTTTGAGCATCACCGCTCCCACCTGTTGCTTTTCAAATTAAATAGAGTTGGCCATTTCCGAGCGTCAACTGGATGATAACATACATACAAGACCGCAAGACAAGGACATTAGTGAGTATTTATTGTTTGTTAATTTATTTTTATTTTTAAAGTTGTGTTTTTTTTTTAAATTATGTTTTTCTCAAACAATTACAAAAAAAAAAAACACTTTATTTTCCTCCCAGGCAACGCTGGGTATTTCAGCTAGTCTTTTATAATAGGGATTCTTCGATCGATCGGCCAATTTCCACTAAAAAACACAATAAACATTCTTTTTCGCCCCTGCTTTTCTAAGCCTTATGGTATTGGCTGCAGCGCTCCTTTATAAAAGGTATGCAGGTTAGTGTAAAATGTATTTTAGAGGGATAAAAGGAAGGTTGCCAGTTCAAAACATGCAAACCCCAGAAGTGACTCTACTCCTACTGGATGTTGAGCAAGGCCCTTAATCTTCAATTGCTTCACCCTGGGGATGACATTAATCTACATTCAGCCCAGCAAAAAACGTTCTCCAACTTACAGGGAAAATCTGGAGATTGGTGGGAGGATTGGCACTTAGGCCACCATAAAAAAAAACTGCACACTGTCCCAGTGTGGTGCTGAGGTGTCACCCGCTGCACTTGGTTCGTCACGTGGTGGCTGTGCCAACGCAATATCAGCACATGCTCCCAAAAGGAATTGGCTAACCAAGTAACGTGAAACCAATGATTGGTACCAGCCTTAAAAAACCTTGATCGGAGCATCTCTCCTTGATAATAAGTAATTATACTGTAAACAATATTTAATTACTTTATTTTTAACCTAGCCACAGGGGATGCACAAACCAGTATGTTTCTTCATGCCAGTCCCAAGCCCGGTTAAATGCGGAGGGTTACGTTAGGAAGGGCATCTGGTGTAAAATTTTGCCAGATCAATATGTGGACGATGATTAGTGAGCAGCAGTATGGTGTCATGCCGGGAAAGAGCACCACAGATGCGATGTTTGCTCTGAGGGTGTTGATGGAGAAGTTCAGAGAAGGCCAGAAGGAGTTGCATTGCGTCTTTGTGGACCTGGAGAAAGCATATGACAGGGTGACTCAAGAGGAGTTGTGGTATTGTAGGAGGAAGTCGGGAGTGGCAGAGAAGTACGTAAGAGTTGTACAGGATATGTATGAGGGAAGTGTGACCGTGGTGAGGTCTGCTGTAGGAGTGACGGAGGTGGGATTACATCAGGGATCGGCTCTGAGCCCTTTCTTATTTGCAATGGTGATGGACAGGTTGACAGATGAGATTAGACAGGAGTCCCCGTGGACTGTGATGTTTGCTGATGACATTGTGATCTGTAGCGAGAGTAGGGAGCAGGTTGAGGAGACCCTGGAGAGGTGGAGATCTGCTCTAGAGAGGAGAGCAATGAAGGTCAGTAGGAACGACAGAATACATGTGTGTGAATGAGAGGGAAGTCGGTGGAATGGTGAGGATGCAGGGAGTAGAGTTGGCAAAGATGGATGAGTTTAAATACTTGGGATAAACAGTACAGAGTAATAGGGATTGTGGAAGAGAAGTGAAGAAGAGAGTGCAGGCAGGGTGGAGTGGGTGGAGAAGAGTGTCGGGGGTGATTGGTGAGTGAAAGGGAAGGTCTACAGGACGGTAGTGAGACCAGCTATGTTATATGGGCTGGAGACGGTGGCACTGACCAAAAAACAGGAGACAGAGCTGCAGGTGACAGAGTTAAAGATGCTCAGATTAGAAATGAGGACATTAGAAGGTCAGCTCAGGCTGGACGGTTGGGAAACAAAGTCAGAGAGGCGAGATTGCGTTGGTTTGGACATGTGCAGAGGAGAGATGCTGGGCATATTGGGAGAAGGATGCTAAGGATAGAGCTGCCAGGGAAGAGAAAATGAGGAACCCTAAGAGAAGGTTTATGGATGTGGTGAGAGGACATGCAGGTGGTGGGGGCAACGAAGCAAGATGGATAGGATGATATGGAAACAGATGATCCACTGTGGCAACCCGTGATGGAAGCAACCAAAAGAAGAAGAAAAGGAAAAAGGCTACTACCTCTTACTTCCAATTGTCCAGTTTGAATTCTGTTACCCCTTCTGCCATCCTCTTTTGTAATCCAGCCTTAGTCACGCAGAGCCCGATGTGGTTCTTGAATGAGAATACACATCTGGGGACAACCCGTTAAAAAATGGGCAATGAGGCATTGTGGCAAAATCCTGCACGGAAAAGCCTCCATCCACAGGAGTTATTCCTAAAACATCCCCACAATTCCTCCAATCTGTGTGTTTTAAACCACCATCGGGGTATCAGGGTGAGAGAAAAAGATACAGAACAAAAGACTTGACACTGAGGGAAAATAAAAAGCTTAAACTGGCTGTTTTCCATTTAGGAGCTCAGTTGCAAGGAAAGTGAAGGTTGATACTGAATCTGCACATTGTAATGAGTGATGCGACAGAAGAAATGGCTACTTGGCCCCACATGTTTGAGACTGGCTTCTCTCACTTTAAGTATTGCATCACTATATGTCATAACAGCAAACAGAGTCTAGATAAACATTGTGGCCTACAGATATACTGTGTGTTAAAACACTGCAGCTATTAGAACAACCTGGATGACAACAGGCTATTCAGCCCAACAAAGCTCGCCAGTCCTACCAACTTAATTCTTCCAAAATAACATCAAGTAGCATTTTGAAGGTCCCTAAAGTCCTCCTGTCTACCACACTACTTAGTCTCTTATTCTAAGTGTCTGTGGTTCTCTGTGTGAAGAAAAACTTCCTAATGTTTGTGTGAAATTTCCCCTTAACAAGTTTCCAACTGTGTCCCCGTGTTCTTGATGAACTCATTTTAAAGTCACCGTCTCGATCCAC
Organism: Polypterus bichir lapradei; assembly: GCA_026402145.1. Taxonomy (NCBI): domain Eukaryota; kingdom Metazoa; phylum Chordata; class Cladistia; order Polypteriformes; family Polypteridae; genus Polypterus; species Polypterus bichir. The sequence goes on along the minus strand of JANRMT010062814.1, from coordinate 14,538,826 downwards.
TGGACTAATTCCCTTTGTAATTTTAAACACTTCAGTCAGGTCTCCTCTTAATCTCCTTTTGTTTAAACTGTAAAGGCTCAGCTCTTTGAATCTTTCCACATAACTCATCCCCTGTAGCCCTCAATCAGCCTAGCTGCTCTTCTCTGGACCTTCTCTTGTGTTGTTGTGTCCTTTTTGTAGCCTGGAGACCCAAACTACACACAGGACTCCAGATGAGGCCTCACCAGTGTGTTATAAAGCTTGAGCAGAACCTCCTGTGACTTGTACTCCACACATCAAGGCGCTATATAACCTGACATTCTGTTAGCCTTCTTAATGGCTTCTGAACACTGTCAGTAAGTTGGTAACTTAGAGTCCACTATGACTCCTAAATCCTTCTCATAAGGTGGTCTTTCAATTTTCATTCCTTGCATTGTGTATTCCAACCTAACATTTTTACTTTCTACATTGATTACTTAGATTTCAGCTATGTCTTAGATGCATTGCATTAGTCATTCTAACAGATGGCACAACACAAACATTTGTAGTAATAAAATCCATTGCATTTGTCATTCTAGCAGATGGAGCATCACAAACATCAACACTGCTGTTACGAATCCCATGTAAAATAGCATATAACAGACAC
>JANRMT010062814.1:14507513-14529758 GCA_026402145.1 Polypterus bichir lapradei | reverse complement strand
ATCTATCTATCTATCTATCTATCTATCTATCTATCTATCTATCTATCTGTGAGTCTGTATCCTTGTGTTTTATGTTTCTGCTGCTGTTTGCATCTGAAATTCTCCATAGGATTAATAAAGTTTATCTAATCTAATCTACATTGGTGTAAGAGGTGGGATGAAAAAATGACCCACAGTCCGACTTTTCAAAGTGCCATGAAGACCTAAAACAGCTTTGCTTGGCTCTTTAGAGGAGTTGCAGAAGAGTCTCCAGGCTGAGATCCAGGATCTGGAGTGCTATTTGCAGTATCAGTACAAAGAGTAAATTAAGGTCAAATGGCCTGGGTGTGCAGATGCTGTGAGATTCTGGTCCATCTTGACTTTACTGCATGGCTCAGTGTCTGCCGATTTGTCAGATGCACCTTCATGCTGTGAATCTCCTGTTTAAACACATCCCAAAGGTGTTCTACTAGATTCAGATCCAATGAATGGTCAGGTCAGGTTGAGGAGCAGGTGCTGGTACAGCATGTTGCCGCACCCACCACATGACGAAACAGCTCGGGATCCTAGTTGGCAACCCCCCAGGCAGACACGCGGTCCAGTCGCACCCTCTGGAAATGACCATACATCTTCCGCAGCCAGGTGTTATGTGGGCGTCCCCTTGGCCTGGTCCAGCCACTTGGGTCCTCAACAATGAAGATCACCCTCGGGGAATCACGCCACATGGCCGTAGTGCTGTAACTGAAGCTTCCTCACAATGCAGATAATTCGGGACAGTAGATGGATTGGGAGAGCATGAGGGGGTCATGAGGTCACTGGAAAGGGGTGTGTGGCACTCCCGATATCTGAAAAAGGACGAAGGTCCAAGTCTTTAGAGTCCTGGTGATTCTTGTCTTGCTATATGGTTTGCGAGACATGGACGCTATCCAGTGACTTGAGATGAAGACTGGACTCCTTCAGTACTGTGTCTCTCTGGAAAATCTTTGGGTACCTTTAGTTTGACTTTGTGTTGCTCATGGAGTCCCGAATGAGGCACACATCACCTGCATTATGAGGGAACGTCTGTTACGGCATTACTGCCATGTGACGCGATTACCTGAGGGTGATCCAGCTCACGAGATCCTCATTGCTGAGTACCCGAGCAGCTGGACCAGGCCAAGGGGACACCCATGTAACTCCTGGCTGCGGCAGATAGAGGGTCATATCCAGAGGGTGGGACTGGACCATGTGTCTGCCTCGGGGGATGTCAACCAGGACCTGGAGTTGTTTTGTCGTGTGTTGGGTGCGACAACACGCTATACCAGTGAATACTCCCCAACCCGATATGGTGTTCCCTCAGTCAATAACAGTTTTTAACAAGATGGAAAGAACAAGCAATGTCCAGCCATTTGCTATTCTTAACGTACCTCAGGATGGTGGGTGAAACTGAGCATTAAGTGACAGTTGACGGTGCTAAGCAGGAGCTCCCTGTGGACTGCATTTACATTAGTTATTCCTGCTTTGTGTCTGATGCTGCCAGGGTACGTTCTGACTCCCACAGCCCTCCTCTGGATTTAGTGGGTTTATGGACTATACCACAGTACCTGTCACAGGCAGGCAGTAATAGAATCATTAAAAAAGTATTTGCGACCTCTTGCCCTGCGTGTATCTTAAGTGCCTTTCCTCAACCTCTCTAACCCACCGCACCCTTTTTCAAGCGTGTTCCCGCAAACCCTGCTTCTCAGACTCTCAGTCATTATTTTCAAGGTGCCTTTCTCACCTCCTGTCTAGTGTTACACTTGCCGTCTTTGACGGCGACTCTCTCAGTGTGCCTCTTACACCTTCACTCCTCCTTGTGTGACTCCCACCCACACTTCCTCTTTCAATTGCATCACCAAAGCCAAACTGACCAATCAGATTGCTTGGAGGAACTGGACACCCAGAACTTAGTTTTTTATTATATAGTAGATTGAGGGACAAGGTATATACCTTAGCATCTTAACATGAAGAGTTTTCTATTCTAATTTAATAACTGTCTAAGTGCCTTGAGCATGGGAAAGGCACTATATAAATAAAATGTATTATTATTATTATACCAACACTTTCGCCTTTTTGTACCATATCAAGTTATGGACACCTTTGGGAAGCGGAAGGAAATATGAGAGAATCTAACAGAATTAAATATTCTAGAGCTATCTAGAGTGAAAAATAAAGCACTAAGTTTTGTGAAGTAAGGAGACTATTCCAGAGAGATTGTTAAAGGGCTGGGTGCCCCGTTTAATGAAGACAAAAGAAGAAAAAAAACAGATGTCTCGCAATCTGGGCAGCTTATGCTTGCCAGTGCTCTGAGACTTTCGAGCTTAGTCAGCCAATAATTTTCTTGTGTAGAGGTCTGTACTCTTTAGAAGTGGGTTACCATGTGAACACTGACCTCCAGTGCCATCATTCTTTAAATAAATTCTTTAAAATCTATTATATGGTGTCTTTCATATCTATCTATTATATAGTGCCTTTTCTATCTATCGATCTATCTGTGTATTATATAGTGCCTTTCATATCTATCTATCTATTATAATAGTGCCTTTTCTATCTGTCTATATATATAATATTATTATGCTTTTATTATATCGCATCTCGATTGTTGTAATTCACTTTATTCTGGAATCAGTAAATTTCATCTTTCTCGGCCGCAGTTGGCTCAGAATGCTGCTGCTCGTTTTCTTACTGGGTCTCAGAAAGTTGTGTCCATTACTCCAATTCTGGCCTCGCTTCATTGGCTCCCAGTTCATTTAAAAATTTTACTTTTGGTTTATAAATCATTAAATGGTGTTGCCCCATCCTATCTGGCCGAGTTGCTGGTTCCATATACACCAGTCCGCTCTTTACATTCTTCTCAATAGCAATTGTTGGTTGTGCCAAAGTCTAAAATGAAGACAAGGGGTGATCGTGCCTTTGTAGTACTAGCACCAAAGTTATGGAATACTCTGCCAATTGAAATTAGGTCAGCACCATCAACTCAAATGTTTAAATCTAGACTTAAAACACACTTGTTTTCGATTGCTTTTAACTGTATATGAGTAACTCTGGTATCAATTTTATTAATATTTTATAAATTTGTTTCATATCCATTGTTTTTCTGTAAATTGTTTATCTTCTAATCAGTTCTTTCAACATTTTTCTTTTAGTATTTATGTAATTTTTGTACTTTGTTTACTGATTATTCATTTCACTGATTAATGATTATTTTGATTTTATTGTACAGCACATTGGTTTACACTTATGGTGTTTTAAAATTGTGCTTTATAAAGAAATTTTGATTTGATATATAGTGCCTTTCCTATCTATCTATTACATAGTGAACAGTTTTTTGAAGTGTGGCAGGGTACATTATCCTGCTGAAAGAGGTTGCTGCCATCAGGAAATAGCATTGCCATGAAGGTGTGTACGTGCCCTGCAACAGTCTTTAGGTAGGTGGTATGTGTCAAAGTAACATCAGAATGAATGCCAGGACCCATGATTTCCCAGCAGAACATTACCCAAAGCATCCACCACCTCTGCCGGCTTGCTACCTCTTTTCCAGGTAAATCACACATACCAGACCAGATCATCTTCTTCCATTGCTCCATTGTCCAGTTGTAATGCTCCCATGCCCATTGTAAGCATTTTCGGCGTTGGACATTGTGCTCTGCACTGTATAGGCAGTTGCAATGCACTTTGTGTTCTGACACCTTTCTGTCACGCCCAGCTTTAAATTTTATGGCAATTTGTGCTACAGTAGCACTTCTGTGGGATCAGAATAGACAGGCTAGCCTTTTGTGCCTCCTGGACATCAATGAGCTTTGAGTGCCCATGACCCTGTCATCAGTTGTCGTTCCTTGGACCACTTTTGGTAGGTGCTAACTGTTGCGCACTGCGAACACTCCACAAGACCTGCCGGTATGGAGATGCTCTGACCCAGTCGTCCAGTTACCACAATTTGTCCCTTGTCAAAGCCGCCCAGGTCCTGACCATTTTTCCCTGCTTTCTAATGCATCACCTTGAAGAACTGACTGTGTACTTTCTGCCTAATATGACAAGTGCCATTGTACCAAGATCATTAATGTGATTTACATCACCGGACAGTGGGTTTAACACTGGGGCGGATCAGCGTCTATATACACTATACTGTGTGTGTGTGTGTATGTATGTACAGTGCATCCGGAAAGTATTCACAGCGCATCACTTTTTCCACATTTTGTTATGTTACAACCTTATTCCAAAATGGATTAAATTCATTTTTTTTCCTCAGAGTTCTAACACAACACCCCATAATGACAACGTAAAAAAAAGTTCACTTGAGATTTTTGCAAATTTATTAAAAATAAAAAAAAACTGAGAAATCACATGTACATAAGTATTCACAGCCTTTGCTCAATACTTTTTCGATGCACCTTTGGCAACAATTACAGACTCAAGTCTTTTTGAATATGATGCCACAAGCTTGGCACACCTATCCTTGGCCAGTTTCACCCATTCCTCTGTGCAGCACCTCTCAAGCTCCATCAGGTTGGATGGGAAGTGTTGGTGCGCAGCCATTTTAAGATCTCTCCAGAGATGTTCAATCGGATTCAAGTCTGGGCTCTGGCTGGGCCACTCAAGGACATTCACAGAGTTGTCCTGAAGCCACTCCTTTGATATCTTGGCTGTGTGCTTAGGGTTGTTGTCCTGCTGAAAGATGAACCGTCGCCCCAGTCTGAGGTTAAGAGTGCTCTGGAGCAGGTTTTCATCCAGGATGTCTCTGTACATTGCTGCAGTCATCTTTCCCTTTATCCTGACTAGTCTCCCAGTTCCTGCTGCTGAAAAACATCCCCACAGCATGATGCTGCCACCACCATGCTTCACTGTAGGGATGGTATTGGCCTGGTGATGAGAGATGCCTGGTTTCCTCCAAACGTGACGCCTGGCATTGACACCAAAGAGTTCAATCTTTGTCTCTTCAGACCAGAGAATTTTGTTTCTCATGTTCTGAGAGTCCTTCAGGTGCCTTTTGGCAAACTCCAGGCAGGGTGCCATGTGCCTTTTACTTCTGTCTGGCCACTCTACCATACAGGCCTGATTGGTGGATTGCTGCAGGGATGGTTGTCCTTCTGGAAGGTTCTCCTCTTTCCACAGGGGACCTCTGGAGCTCTGACAGAGTAACCATCGGGTTCTTGGTCACCTCCCTGACTAAGGCCCTTCTCCCCCGATCACTCAGTTTAGATGGCTGGCCAGCTCTAAGAACAGTCCTGGTGGTTTCGAACTTCTTCCACTTACGGATGATGGAGACCACTGTGCTCATTGGGACCGTCAAAGAAGCAGAAATTTTTCTGTAAACTTCCCCAGATTTGTGCCTCGAGACAATCCTGTCTCGGTGGTCTACAGACAATTCCTTTGACTTCATGCTTGGTTTGTGCTCTGACATGAACTGTCAACTGTGGGACCTTATATAGACAGGTGTGTGCCTTTCCAAATCATGTCCAATCAACTGAATTTACCACAGGTGGACTCCAACTAAGCTGCAGAAACATCTCAAGGATGATCAGGGGAAACAGGACGCACCTGAGCTCAATTTTGAGCTTCATGGCAAAGGCTGTGAATACTTATGTACATGTGCTTTCTCAGTTTTTTTATTTTTAATAAATTTGCAAAAATCTCAAGTGAACTTTTTTTACGTTGTCATTATGGGGTGTTGTGTGTAGAATTTTGAGGAAAAAAAAAAGAATTTAATCCATTTTGGAATAAGGCTGTAACATAAAATGTGGAAAAAGTGATGCACTATATATATATATATATATATATATATATACACACACATACATACACACACATACATACACACATTTAAGTTATTGTTTCCTCAGTTCAATAAATATCATCCCAAACAACCACCACTTCCCTCTAATACAAACTAGAAATATTAAAAAGAAAACCTCTGATTTGACTTGAAATAAAAATAACTTTTTTTTAACCAGTACCTATTGAGGAACTGCACAGACATATTGCTGTAGGTATAAAGGAGGCCCCTGTGATGTTTTTTTTTTTTATTTTACGCACTTCTGCTGAATGATTCATGGGCTGAAAGTCTTCTGCATTGGTGCATCAGAGAGAGGATGTGCAGCATTGTTCATAATGGCACTCAGTTCTCTCCTTCTCTACTACATGCAGGGGGTCTGGAGTGGATCCTATGACTAAGCTTGTCCTCTTAATTAGCTTGATGAATTGGTGGGCCGCTCTTGAAATGATGTTACCAGCCCAGCACATCACAGGAGTTGTAGATGTGAAAGATGTCACTTGTCACATTAAAGGAACACAATCTCCTAAAGGAAACAAGCCTGCTCTGCCCTTATTATATAGTTCCTCTGTGTTATAAGACCAATTCAGCCTGTTATTGATGTGGACTGGACCCCCCCAAGTACTCACAGGAGTTGACCACCTTTACATCCACTCCTTGAACAGTGACAGGGAATAAATACAGCATTCTTGATGCAGCAGAAGTCAATAAGCAGTTCCTAGGTTTTGCTGATGTTAAGTAGCAGACAGTTCTCACCAAAGTCCCCTACCTGACTCCTCTTCTCCATCTTGTCCGCCTTTATCAATACACCCCATCCTGCTATTACATTTATAGTGAGAGATGTGCAGAGTGAAGAGTACAGCAGACAGGCCAGTTTCTTGTGGGTGCTCCAGTGTTGCTCACACAGTCCTCGAATCTCACAGACTGCGGTCTGCTGACAGATAGTCCATTATAAGGGCACCACAGGCTCATCCACCTGCAGATCTCTGAATTTGCTTCTTAAAAGAAAGCTGGATGATATTGAAGGCACTAGAGAAATAAAAAAAAAACAATCCTCACAGTGTAGCTACCTTTGTTCAGGTGAGAATAAATCTTGTGAAGCAGATAGATCATTGCATCCTCCACTCCACATCTGATAGGCAAACTGCAGTGGCTCCAGGTGGTCTACATCAAGAGGACTCCTATAGTCCAGGCCCAGCCTCTTAAAGATCTTCTTGCTTCAGGACCCAAGTGCCACTGGTCTGTAGTCATTACCTGAAGAGGCTCCTGCCTTACAATGCAGGACGTTTTTCCCAGCAGTGGCAGTTTTTGCAGAAGACATCACAAAGATGGTCAGCACAGACCTCAGGTCCTCAAGGGCCGATTCCATCTGTTCCTCCGGCTTTTGCTGTATGAAGCCTCCTCATTTGGTCATTAGTTATGGGCAGACCCTTCTACTGTGAAGCATTGCTGGGCTCAAATAATTAGTACACTGACGAGGTTTGTGCTGTCAGCTTACAAGAAAGTCGAGTGTGTGCACGAATGTCCAGCATTACCATCTGAGGATGCCGAATTAACTCTGGCCCTGCATGCCCTGGTAGTGGAATATGCAGGGCTAGACAGAGAATTAATACATTTTTTTCATACTGCTTTTAACAATTTGGTTTTGTTTTTAATGCAATGTTTTTGCAGTTCGCACTGTTATTTCTATCTAAATAAGAACTAAAGAGTGAAGCATACACATGTAAAACATTATGAATGCTAAAGAGGCGCAGGACAGGTCATACTAAACTGCACACTCTTTAACCAGTAATGTCAACTACCAAAACACTTCTAAACAAACAGCATAAATATTGGGAATTCACTCTAGTGTATAAATCAGATTAAATCTCTAAATGTGAACAAATTTGGTAGGCAATTTAAAAAACTGCTGAAAGAAGTGGTGCTTACCACACCTTTGGCTAAACCAAAACGGCAAACCGTTCAGGAGCTTGTAGACTAAGTGCAGGGCTGCAGGCCGATTACTACAAAGTAAAGATCTTTGATAGTCCAGTCCCCCCCATTAAGTGTAAGGTGCTTTTGAAGGCCCCCCAACATTTAATGTACATTATGAACACCCCTCACATTACACAAATGCTTTTGGAGGTCTTCCAAATGTTTGTTTCTTGAATCATCTATATACGAGCACTCTAGCATTCATTCATAGAGCACAGTCAATTATTTCTTGCCAGTTCAACTGTCCAAATAATGAACACCTCTTCAGATTCTTCTATCCAGATGTGCAAAACCCAGCCCTATATTTTTATTTACACTTTTATAAAATTTGTTGAGTTAAAATCAAGGAAGCTTTTTTTCTGCACTAGTGATTTTAGAATGACAGTTTCATACATCCATTTGGTTTTTCTAAACCATTAAAGACAGTTCAATGGTAAGAGTGATTTTTTCTATTTGAGCTGTTTGAATATAACTGCTGAACAAACTAATTGTGTAAAGTGGCAAAAGATTGTTTTACTAAATGATACAAAAACAGAAAAAATTAATTCTCATGAAATGGGTATGGGGAGTATCATCACATTTTAATGGCCAATTACAATTTCAAAAATAGAATTTCACATTTTGGATAGTGCTTCCTCATTTAAGTGCAACACGGTGAATGTTTTAGACTCATAAAAAATAACCTGCAGCTACACACCAACCTTTAAGTCCCTAAACTAACCAGAAGGTTTTAGCTATCAAATGAGGACTGGTTTGAGCATAATGAATCTTTAGATGGCAGAACAGTATCTTTGTACAAGTGAAAGTGCTTTGCATATAAACATCATAAGATGAATACAAATGTTTTAACGATCTTTTCTTGCACAGAGCACTTAACCTAGTATATAAAATCAACTAACAGATATTAAAATTTATTTTGCAAGAATGCTTTTAGTTGTGTTTGACTAAATTGCACATTGGAATGTATCAATGATAAAGTTGACATATGCGATCACACGTCAGAATTTAGAAGGACCAAATATCAATCTTAACCAAATAACTTGCAGGAAACAAACCTTCAGTCATAAACATTGTTAATATTTAAACTGTTAGATCCACGTTTAATTGTGTAATCGGCTGTATTCTAACAACATTACATGTTTAATGTTTTCTTTATTTTGACAAGTTTCAACAAAACTTTGGAAAATATACACGTCCATGACAAAATGATTCTGATATCGACTGTAAAACACGTAGTCACATTTCTAGCTTATAACCAAGCCAATTTTACAAGCAAGCAGAACCATTACATGGCGAACAAGATCAGGAAAGCAACCATCAAACAGAAGAGACCCATGGCCTCAGACAGGGCAAACCCCAGAATGGCATAAGAAAATAGCTGCTGCTTCAAGGAAGGGTTTCTGTAGAAAGAAAGGAAAAAAAAAAAAAAACACAGAGGTATGATACAATGTGCAGGTACACAGGTTACAGTGATCACAGACCTATCTTACAGAAAAAGTTTATTATACAGTATTTTGAAATTTCCATTATTTTGTATTTATTTAAATTATTTGACAAAACGACATTACAAAAGACAATGACAAAAAAATACCAAAACCCATTAAATGCAATTCAGTGTCGCAGGAGCTGAAGCCTATACCAGCAGCATCAGGTCATCAAAACAACATAAGGCATGCTTTTATTTAGGGGATATTAAAAATATTAAAGTGGTATTACCTGGCATAACCAATAATGAGACTGCCAAACACTGTTCCAATACCGGCTCCAGAGCCAGCTACTCCAACGGTGGCAGCACCAGCACCAATGAACTTGGCAGCAGTATCAATATCTCGGCTGACAGCGCTGGTCTGAAACTCTCTTAGTGCTATTTGGGAAAAGGGGCTTTGTGTCCCACTCACAAGAGCAAGTTTGCCCTGTACAGAAAAGTAAAAAAACAGTAAAAAAAATAACCTCAGTGTACGGAGGGAAAAAAGATAACTGCAGTTAGCTAGCTTTATCAAAACAGACTACAACAACTGCATTTGTATTTCATTTTGTTCTAGGATTTCTTTGTAATGAAAAATACATTAAGACAAAAACATTTACATGCCTACCTCTCCAGTTCTGACCTCTGGCCGGGACAGCACTGTTGCAGAAATGGGTCTGAAGAGTGAGAGGGATCCAGTACGGACCTGTGAAGAAAAAAGCCATTCCTTTATTTAATTGTCCATACAAATAAATTGTGCAGTATAAAAGCAGACATTCAGACCCCATAGCCTGTGCTAGACATCACGGCATCTGCAAATATTCATTACAACAAATCCACTAGTCAAAATTAAAATTTACATTTCTCACTAAAATACTACCTTAATGAGACTAAACGTTTTCTGTACCGCTACTCAAGTCTGAAAAAAAGTTCACAAGTGACCAATATTTGTATCACTGTGTGGTGTTTTAGCACAATTCTGGTCACCATGTTACAAGAAAGACAGAGCAGTACTTGAAGCTGTGCAGACGAGAGCAACCAAGAGTATCCCAGGACTAAAAGACATGTCTACAATCCAACTCTGACAGACTCAGAGAATTAAACTTACTTAATCTTGAGCGGAAGACACTGCATGGGGATCTAATCAAGGTCTTAAAAATCCTCAAAGGCATCGATAAAGTACATCCAACAAAATTCTTACAGCTTAACAGTGAATCAAGTATTAAGAGGACACCAGTGGAAATTAAGGAGAACTGCATTTAGGACTTAAGTCAGGAAGCACATCTTTACTCAGAGTTGTGGGACTCCAGAAATAACTACGGAGACATGGAGTTGAAGCAGAAACCTTGACAACCATCTGGACAAGACATTGGGACAACTTAGCTATTAGCTAAACAAACACAGTGCCAAGATTTGGTTCTTGCAATATGCCTGATGTTACCAGGATTGACTCTGTCCCTGCAACCCTGAATAGCATTTAGTGGCTTTGTAATATTTTGTAATGCTTTTACTACCATAAACCTTACGTTTATTTCCTCCAGTGAACGGCCCAGACACTTAACGTTTTAAACACTTTTTACAACTGTAGGGTGTAAAAGGGAATATGTGAATACACACATCATTACTTAAAGCTAAAATTAGCAATAGACTTTGTCAAGTCTCACCACTTTTTAAAAGGTCACCAAGGTTTGAAGTAAAATAAGTATCATGGTGCCAGAGAGTGGCTGACTATTGATTAGACAGTACATGCAAGTGTTGCATGTTGCTTAACACATGCAAGTAAAAATTTCACTATACATTATAGACTTGACAATAGTGACGCAAAAAAAGGGGATATAATAATTAGAATAAAGTTGTCTGGTCGGTTGACATCTCAGTGCACAAAGAAAGATAGTGGGGTCATAATTTGGCATTAACAGCATAATCCCACAGATCCATTAGAGGCAGTATAATGTACAATTAAACAATTGTGAATGAAAGCAGAAGCAAGACAGCAAGAAACTATCCCCTTGACCATTCACCAACTTTTTTCCCCTACACAGTCATCACTGTCACCACAGGATAGGCAATTGTTTTTGTAACCATTTTTTGTTAAAACTTAAAATGCAAATATGCTATAAAAAGTTAAAAAGGGGGTTCAAACCATTGAGAGACAAATTTTATTAACTTCACTTAAATGCCACCAACATAAATGAAAGTAATCAAAGGAAAAAAAGGATGGCAAACTTAAAGATGAAGTAACCATCCTCTAACTCTTACAAAGTCTTCATATGCTGACCCAATTCTGTGCACAGCCTGATTCTGATACTCCCTTGTAGGTGTCCTGGATGTCATATTTTTCACCCAAACATATTTCTATATACTGACTTGCTATCTTAACGTGCAGCTAATCCTAAATTTTAAAACAGACAACATTCAAGTTTGTATGGGTTGAACAGATGACATTTAAGATGATTTTACTTATTTCAAATACAAAATCAAGTCAAACATTATTCAAAGATATTGTAAGCACTAAATGTACAATGAGGGAAAAGAGTCAAAAAAAAAAAAAAAAAGGTAAATACAATATAGATAACCTTATAAGGCTCTTATAAGACTCAAAGAATTGAAGTTAACTGTGACTTCTGCAAAAGTAACAACACACTTCTAGAACTGTTGTAATCTACTACTGAATGGGCAGTTGCTTGACATGAGCCACGTCCATAAGGTTGTAAATGTACACTCACTTGGTACAGAAAAAAAGTCTGGGGATATGTTGCAAATGGGCACAGCAATGACTTAATGGAGAAGCAAGAAATTTAAAACTTTTTCTGTAGATGAGTATTGCGACCCTTGCAATTGAGAGTACCAGCAATGGGCAAGACTTGTAATTATATTTATCAATTTTCAAAAAACACATCCTATTACTTTCTAGTTCTTACTTTACATGATGCCATCCATCCATTGTCCAACCCGCCACAACCTAACTACAGGGTCACAGGGGTCTGCTGGAGCCAATCCCAGCCAACATAGGGCGCAAGGCAGGAAACAAACCCCGGGCGGGGCGCCAGCCCACCGCAGCGTTTACATGATGCCCGTCACGCAATTCTATTTCCATTTACAATCGTAACACATTCCTTATCACTTCATCATCCGCTCCTTGTTTCTCATCACCACATGTCCATCCCATTTCAATCTAACATCTCTCATATACACACTGATCACTCTCACCCTTCTCTTTTAAAGGGATGCACAAAGTCCATCACAGTATTCTCATTTGAGTTCTTTCAAGTTTATCTTCTTTGCTTTACTTCTGCACCACACATCAACACTTGCACCTTATTACTGTTACAAAGATCTTTACCTTATTTTGCTTGGCATCCTTTCACCACAGATCATCCCAGACACCTCCCAATCATTCTTCTATGTCGTAATTATTCTATCACCTATTTTCACTTCACAGCTTCACTCTATGATATTAAAATCTAAGCAAATACAATCAATGTATTGAAAAGTCTGCCCAATCGCATTTTGCTGCAAACCATGATATATGGATGCCAGTATTTCATTTCAGTTATTCCAGTTCCAAGGCCCTGTGCCACTCAATTATCCTTCTCTTCATGCATAAATGCTTTTCTTAATGTTGTTACCAATCCTTTACACACTGTTTCAATACTACCAGCTTTCCTGGAAGTTTCCCCTTTATTAGACACCACAACACTATTTCCCTTGGAATTCTATTGTATGTCATTTTCAGAACCGTAACTGCATAGTATGGCTTGATTTCCCACTCATCTCTTTTACTTAACCTTACAGACAATAGCTGTTCTTTTACCTTTAATGAGCGCATGCAGTTTACAATATTTTATCAAGTTCTCTTAATTTATTATCTATCACTCTAACCACTTTGATGAAGTGTTCCAGTCATTTAACTCCAATAATCCCACACTCCAGCAGTTTTTTTTTTTAAAGAGAATCTGTGCACTCCACCTCCAGTCAAATGGAATTCTTTCCTCATCCCATATCACTCATCAATTCCACCACCCAGGGCTACCCACCATTGCACTCTAAGCTTTCAACATCCCGGTTTGCACTCCTAAGGGGGCTAGATAGTTTTCCGGTCTTTGTTCTACTTACATGTACATTGTTAACACTCCATGATAAGGTTCACTTCATCAATGGAGGTCAAAGTCGGCAGTCAACTTTTTGAATTAGTAATATGAATTTTCTGAGATTCTGCTTGTAATTTCTTTTCTTTCCACTATTATTTGTGCAAGAATTTAGGCTTAGTGCTTTGCGTGAAGCATGAGGTTACTGATGATTTGCCACTTGTTATACACAAAGTAATTAAAGTTTTTTTTTTTTTTTTTAAGAAATGAAAAAGCAAGCTAAATGTATTAAGCAGGTACACCACCAAGCAAAAATGCCATTTATAGCTGACCTGGTGATTTTATTTTTTATTACTTAATGGGGTGAAAAGTCAACATTATGATAACTCTCAGAATTCATGTAGTGCTCTCATTTCTACAGAATGTGAACAAAGCAGAAGAATACTGGCTGAAGTACTGGACACACAGGTGTTCCTACTCACTGTGGGACACTGAGGTGGCCACAAAACACACCTTAGCTCAAACATTAAAAAAAATCTAAACAACTGTGAAATATCTTGATGAAGTATGTCACTAAGTGTAAAAAATCAAAATCTCATGCTCAAAATGAATAGGAAAAACAAGTTCAAGAACAAAGTAAGTGTCACAAACTTGAATGACTTTGTACAGTAACACTTTAAAAATAGAAATACACACACTTGCCGATTCTGGCATTCTACTCATATCTGCATGGACCAAAACTCTGAGCTTTTACACTAAAGAATGCTTTAATTAGAAGGCAAATGTGACATATCCATATAAATATACACATTTCTAAAGAAAGGAGGAGTTAAATAGGGAGAGCATTTAAAATGACTAAATTTAAAAACAATTTGCCAATGGAACCCGGTATTACACAACATACTACCTACCAACCATCCAATTTGTTTAAGGGTACTAAATAACTATTTTGGGCATGCTTCATTTTTTTATAGTAATTTCCTATTAATTCTCCCTCACTACACCGCACTCAAACAATACAAATGCAAGTAGCAAAAAGTACATCCAAGTGGAGTGTTGCATAAACAGAATTTTCAGACAACCCCAAACAAAAAACAAACACTGGCCTCTGCATTAAATAGTTTGTTATTAATAAATAATGTGTAATTTTATACTAAGCTTTCATTAAACTGATACATTTAAGGTACATTTTACATTTCAGGGTCACAAGTGTGGATTAATTCTCAGCACTCAAAATGTCAAGAAAGCAGATACAAATCCTTGGATTTATGTTCAGTGTTGTCTGACGATTGCTTTTATGCCCCACTGGGTTATTTTTAATTCTTTTCTGAAGGAGATAAAAATGCTTTTGCAGGCTCTACTATTATTTTAAGCAGTTTCCTTTTATTCTCTCTATAGTCAGTTTGTATAGATGTTCCCCTTTGTATACTATTCTTCATTTACTCAAACTTACCCAGGTTCAAGTAAAGGCCCAGTAACTTCCACAGTCCATACAAATGCAACATGGGAGGAAGTCCATATTGGCTTATATTGCATTATGCTCACGTTCTAATCGTTCATTTGAACAAAAATGGGAAAAAGCACCCACAGCAGGCTCTTGTCAGTGCCACAGTTTATAAAGGGTTTGAGGTGTGTTACTAAATGTGACAATTCCATCTAAACTACAATGAAAAACCTAAATCTTTATTCCGCCTGGCCCACATATTCCACATGTAACAATAATAACTAAATGTATAGGATCAATAAATAATTCATTTAATAATTCCAATAAATGAGACTGCTCACCTTCCCCAATCTACAGGCAAGTTTAATTTGAGACAACACACTAAATGACAAAGGGGACTTAATGTAAAATTCAGTTCAATTTTTAATTGCACTAGTCTCTAAAGACAGGTTTAGCACACATGGAGATTTACAAACACAAAAGCAATGCATGGAACAAAGCCATGTAACACTCCTATACATAATGAAACATGTATATGAGGTGTGGCAGAAAAGTAACGAGACTGGCAACACTGCAAGCGATCTGGCAACGCTGCGCTGTTGTCCTTGATAGAGCACGTGTATCAGTACCCTCCCATAGCTCAGTGCGAGTTTCAACTCCTTCCATTAACTACGTGATTTTTGTGACTGCTATTAGCGAAGTTGTGTTTTTGGTTGTGCATCACGCAAAATGGAACAGCGGAATTTAGAGCAACGTTGTGCCATTAAATTTTGTGTTAAGCTTGGAGAATCGGCAAGTGTGACGTTTGAAAAGTTAAAACAGGCCTATGGGGAACATTCTTTATCCCGAGCTCAAGTTTTTCAGGGAGGCCTTCAACTTCGAAAACCAATGAAAACATCGAATGTGTGAACACTCTAGTGAGATCAGACCGTCGTTTAACATTAAGAATGTTGACTGAACAATTAAATTTGAACAGATTTACCATTCATCAAATTTTGACTGAACATTTGCACATGCAAAAGGTCTGTGCCAAAATGGTGCCGAAAAACCTCACAATTGAGCAGAAGGACAATCAAAAAAATGCATTCCTGTGGTTCCCCAGCCCCCTTATTCACCTGACCTCAGTCCGTGTGACTTTTTTCCTTTTTCCTAAACTGATAAATGTCCTCAAAGGACGTCATTTCGGGACTTTAGAAAACATCCAAAAGAGTGTAACGGACATGCTGAAGACCATACCGGTTGAAGATTTCCAGCGCTGCTACCAACAGTGGGAACAACGTCTCCATCGGTGTGTAGCTGCCCAAGGGAACTACTTTGAAGGGGATAACATTGATTTTTGAAAAAAATAAAAACTTTGGTAAATAAAAAATCAGTCTCATTACTTTTCTGCCACACCTCGTATAACTTTTAAAATAATGATGAATCTGGCAAATAATTAAATGCTATAAAAACTACTTATCTTTGCATGCCCACCCAGACAAGAGGATTAGGGGGCAGCTTTATAAAACAAATTTCCACACAAAAGTGGCTATTTATAACCTTGAACACAACTGGAGAACTTGCATATATTTACGGCAACTATGACCCATCTGTACACATTTCATAGAAAGTGGGAAACCATGACACCCTGGATAAAGTAGGGAAATGCAGCCAAACCACCTCAATGACAACTCACAAGCACAATTTGTACTACCGAGCTGTTATGTACATTGACCTGACCACTAAACAAACATTAAAAGTAATTAATGATTTGTACACTATTGTTGGTGCCTTTAAGAGAGCCAATGCGGCATATTTGCACTGAAGAACCTACTTGGGTTTGTATCAACTACCTTTTATTTCTCAGGATTTGAATCCCATGCAGTCACTCGTTATCAAAAGTAAAACCACAGGTGTGATTCACTCACTGCATACAAAAAGCTCCAATAGCATGCCCTATAGCCTAATAGTCTGAACACATCATCACTTGTTTAGTGCTACATGAAGAGTACACAAATAGTCATCTATGAAGGGAACAAGCTTTTAGGGACCAGCAGGATTAAGGGGTTTATAAGCCAAATTAGGCACTCAAGAACCATTCCCTTGGAAATATGTGCTAAGATGGGCCCAGCATTAGAAACACAGACAGCCCAAAACTTGGCTACACCCAATTATATCCCGGTATTAACATATGTTGGCTTTATAGAAACAGGCACCTACCAGAGGAAAACTGGCCGAGACATCAGGAATATCTCAGCCAAGCTTCAATTCCATCAAGCCTGCTGGGCTGGAAGCCATGAACTGACTGATGAGATGCTACACTTTGCTTCCGTATGGTGTGGGTGCACAGGCCAACATAAAAATGCAATTTGCAACAGTGTCCAGTTTTGCTAATGTAACTGGGTCAACTGCACTCATATTTTGCAATATGGGCAAGAATGAAGGTGCTTTTGTTAACAGTAAGCAGTTACTTTCCATTAATATAAAAGTCATGTGTGATGTCAAGATGAGGCTGACAAACATTGTGACTCGGTGGCCTGTGTCAACCCATAATTAACTGATTTTAAGGCACAGTCGTGCTGGCAAAATTGCTGATGGTGTTGTACGTGTTTGCCTGGCTATGTCAGGTGGGAGGCGGCTCTACAAACCAATGAAGGTCTGCACCATTTTGACTGCATATGTAGTACGTTAATTAGCATGGTCCAAATATGGTAACCGGACTGGGTTTGAGGCACGTTCACTTATGCACATTTACAAGACAATTGTAATTTATAAAGGATAGATTGTGTATAAATGTGCATATTCCAGTTTTTATAATTTTTTTTTGGGCATACACAGATCCTCACACTTAAGCTTTATAAATGAGACCCCTGGTTAAGGGACTTGCTGCAACGAAAAGCAGAAATCACTACAGAACTGCAGCTAACACTGTCAGTATGAACTATATACACACTAGGGTTGTCCATCATACTGAAAACCCCAATTTTTAAAATGGTACAATAATAGCATTTTCTTAAATTCAATACCAGAAGTAAATGGTTGTTTGCAAGCACCTCATACACTCAAGTAGTTTATTAGTGCTATCAAACTCCAAGGGGGACAATGTTTGATGAAGGATACATTTTACATCTAGCTCAAATCACCAAAAGGGAAGCCCTTTGAAATAATATATTCATAGAAACTTTTTGAAAACTACCCACCGCTCATCATAATGATTTACAAACTGTGGCAGAGCAGAAAGGGGTACAGGGGAAAGGACACAGTTGTGAGACAAGCTGGGTACTGTTTGGTACTGTTTTGGTGCCTGCACTGGGGTCCAAAAGCTGCAACTGATGCCAAAGTCAAAATTTTTAGTACCGATCCAACACTAATCCCGACGTGACAAACTAATGATGCCAATCTTGTGTAGACTACACAATGTTCAAAACTTACCTCTACACTTCTGTAGCTCATCTTCTCTACCCTAGTGTACATTTGTGACATTCAACATACTGTACTCTTGAAATCGAGAAGGAAGACCTGCATCTGCTACTTTTTAAAACGTCTCTGCTTGCATTGTGCTTTTTTTTAAATTCTCTCTAGGCTGTTCCTTGTATCTTCTCAACATGATTTCTTCTTGTACTAGTTATTTTACTGTGCTCACTGGTTTTTCAGTGTGATTTAATATTCTAATATTTATCCTGTGAAGTGCTTTGATCTCGTGTGTATGCAGATTTATACATTTTCTAGTTTCTGAACGAAGACATTTAAAATTAACCAAGTAGTTTATGTTAAATTAGGCTTGTAGAGGAAATACCCTTGGGTACATTTTTGCCTGGCTTTGCGATTTTATGCTACAATTTGCAAATGCAGCATAAATCCTTTCCAAAGTACAAGTGAACATGATGTGAACTGCAAGAACAACTTCAATGTCGAAATCGTGACGCCCCTAAGGCCCCAATGATGGCCTCCTTAAACTGTTTTACTTGTTATCAATTAAATCCTAAAACAAATCACTCTGCACGACTACTGCCAAAACGGTGAGCTTTGGAGGTTTGTCCTTTATTCGGAAAAAGGTCAGCGGGCACCTCACAGCAGGTTCTCTTTTATGACCTTGAACATCGACTCGCCATTTACTGCCTCGGGAAATCCAAGCGTCAGGACAGAAGGCCGCTCGCTATTCCTCGAAGGCTTCCCCCCTCGTTTCGCTGCCTTTTGACAGCCGGACTGTGCTCGTCTCGCCGAACTCCAGAATGCTTTGCACAGACAATTAGAGAACAGGCCCGAGGGAACAACGCGACTTGTGCAGCAAAGCGGCCGAAAACCCGCCGATTCGAGCAAAACGCGGCACCGACACTGGGCGTGTGTACTTACCAAGGCTGGAGAGGAGACAAACTTCGCACAGGCGTACATTCTGTTGGCTTTATTGGATTTTTGCTCCTACTGTCGGATTGTTCTTAAACACCCGGGCCTGTCTCTGCAAAAGCAAGAAATAAAACAAGTAACCACACCAAGGAAGATTTAAGGTCATCTCTGATTGGAATAAAAATATCCAATAAATAGCAACCAGTGACGGATAATAAAACGTTAACCTCGAAATCACACACACGTTGCTTTATTTCAGTAAAAACAGCGGCACTTGTAGAAGGATGAAATAGGATTGTAAAATTTTAACAGCTTCCCATTCTCCCCTTCACTTACCGGCAGCAGAGGTCGAACCGATTGGAGGGTGGGGCGCATGCGCGAAGTCGTACTTGTGCATTCGTAGGAGGGATTGCCGTGAAGGTCACTTTGTAAGAACTTTATTGACAGTTTATATCTTGACAGTCAATAGCACAAAACCATGTTGAGAAGTTGCAGCTTTTGTCTTGTTATGTTTCACAATTTGTTTTGTTGTTTCTCATCGAGTACTTTTTCTTCAGTACCGAATATAGCTTAACAAGGTTCTGGGGACTTAGTTTAGATTTTTTGGAATTCGTAGATGAGAGTAACGTTTTGGCTAATCTGCTGTTTGTCAGGAACACATAGATGCATTATATCCGCTACTTGACACTCTGTGGTGCGCGAGGAGGGGCTTTTTGACGGTAGCCTTAACGTATTCTCTGTCCAGGCAATGATTTTGTGTTATGTGTTAATTTTATTTATTTTTTTCTTTTTCTTCCTCCATATATGTGTAGCTGATGCACCGCAAACAATAAAAACTAAGTGAAAAGTTTTGATATGAAGCCATTGTTTTCCTTATTATAAGATTTATCGGCTTATCAAGCGTTTCTCAACCTTTAAGTATTTGCGACCCGAGTTTTCATAACAGTTTTAATCGCACCCCCCTAACGTTTTTTTGAAAGGAGCCCACTAATACCAATTTATTCTTTTTTAATTAATGATATATCATAGATGCATATTTTAGATAGATAGATAGATAGATACTTTATTAATCCCAAGGGGAAATTCACATAATCCAGCAGCAGTATATTATGTTATTATGCCTACTTAACTTTTATCGACATTTATCTAACTCTATATTTATTTTTCTAGTATCAGAATGTAGTTTAAGTTAATTTGTTTTGGTTTCAATAGATGTATTTTTCATATTTTTGATTCTAGTTTTCTTTTTTTCACATCTTCGCGCCCCCCTTTTTGTTACTTCACGCCCCCTAGGGGGGCCCGCCCCACAGTTTGAGAACCACTGCTTTAAGAAGTGTTGAAATCTAAGTAATCACTGTAGACCTCATTGTAATGTTTGCAATGTACCATCTGTTGGAATGAATTTTGTAATCCATGTAGAAATAAAATGCATTGCATTTGTCATTCCAACAGATGGTGCATTACAGTAAAAAATGCATTACAACAAATGTTTGTTATTGTGACGTCTGTTAGAATGATAAATGTCTCCATTAT
The DNA here is from genome assembly GCA_026402145.1 of Polypterus bichir lapradei. NCBI lineage: Eukaryota > Metazoa > Chordata > Cladistia > Polypteriformes > Polypteridae > Polypterus > Polypterus bichir. The sequence continues at coordinate 14,509,164 of JANRMT010062814.1, read as the reverse complement.
ATGCAGTTTGATAAAGGATTCGTAAAAGCAGTGTTAATGTTAAGTCACCTATTTAGTTAGTAGTATTATTTATTAGTTATTATGCTTAATACTGTATTTATTATTATTTATGTATTTAGCAGTTGACTTTATCCAAGGTGACTTAAAAAGCAAGCTAAATACATAAAAGAATGAAGGTGGAAGCATCAGAAGTAAGAGAGAACAAGATAAAAAACAAACACAAAGGAATTAGCACAATTGCTTAACTATGGCTGAAGTTAGAATACTAGAATACTGTACTAAAGTTTGTATCCTAAACTCTGTCATCTCTGCTGCAGCTAACCTGTTGGAGAGAAACTTAGCACTTCCAAAATATTTTATTAAGAAGATGTGTTTTCAAAAGACGCCTAAACACGAGTACATTGGGTGCTGTTCATAAAGATAAAGGGAGATTATTCCATTGGAGCAAGGACTTAGAAGAATTGTTCAGTCTCTACACGTATTGTTATTATTATTTATTACATATTTAATGATTTTTGATTTTGCAAAGGTAATGTATTGTTATTGTCCTTTTATATTCATCTCCAGGCACAGAGTTAATCAACTAAGCATTTCACTGCATAGTATACTATACATATAATTTGTATGTGACAAATGAAATTTGTTTTGATTTGATTTTTGTGATGTATTTCATTGCTACATCTGTCTGTGATGTGCCATCTGTTGGAATGACAGAGACAGTGCATCCACACAGAAAAACAGATGCACAGACATTTAACGCTTTTATTAAGGTGGATTTGTATTTAAGATTGTTTAGCTTATTTAAAAAAAAATCATGTCAAGTACATTTTGCTTACACCATTGGCAGTTTTTTGCTGAATTTAGCCAGCAGCCGTAACACATGTACTTCAGAACAGGCCATCCACCTGGAGTTGAGTATGTTCAGGCTTGGCCAGCAATTGGATTGGAGACCAAAAAGCAAAAGCTTGGGTTTCTGCTGGAAGAGGTGTTGTTGAGGCCAGCAGGGGACACTTACCTTGTGGTCTGAATGTTCATCCCAGTGTAGTAATGGTGACACTGTGCTGTAAAGGCACTATATTAATACAATTTATTATTGTTAATAAAATGCCACTGTCCTTTGGATGAGATATAAAACTGTGGTCCTGACTCACTGTAGTCATTAAAGATCCCTGGATATCCTTTGTACAGAGTAGGGTGTATCCCGATGTCCTGGGTAAAATGCTCTCAATTGGCCTGGTCATTCCGGCCCCTTTAACTCTTATGCCTCACACTGAGTCGACTGCACCTTCAATTTTGTTGTTCCTTTGTAAAAGTGACAATAAAGATCTATCTATCTATCTATCTATCTATCTATCTATCTATCTATCTATCTATCTATCTATCTATCTACAGTGGTGTGAAAAACTATTTACCCCCTTCCTGATTTCTTATTCTTTTGCATGTTTGTCACACAAAATGTTTCTGATCATCAAACACATTTAACCATTAGTCAAATGTAACACAAGTAAGCACAAAATGCAGTTTTTAAATGATGGTTTTTATTATTTAGGGAGAAAAAAAAATCCAAACCTACATGGCCCTGTGTGATAAAGTAATTGCCCCCTGAACCTAATAACTGGTTGGGCCACCCTTAGCAGCAATAACTGCAATC
>JANRMT010062814.1:14484132-14502513 GCA_026402145.1 Polypterus bichir lapradei | reverse complement strand
ATTTCAGCCTTCTACCTACACGGGAAGTTGGAGAATTAGTGATGAGTGAGTGAGTGAGTGAGTGAGTGAGTGAGTGAGTGAGTGAGTGAGTGAGTGAGTGAGTGAGGGCTTTGCCGTTTATTAGTATAGATTAAAACAGTCATTTTGATTTTATTTAGCAAAGAAACTTCTGAATGTTCCAGTGAGCATCTTTTCACCATAAACCGGCCATGACCAGGTGCTCCTTGCAAGATTTCTGACAGAGCAGTCAAAAGAATAATCAGAAGAGTCGTCCAAGAGCCAAGGACCACTTGCCCAGAGCTTCAGAAAGACCTGGAACTGGCAGGTCCATTTGTTTCAAAGAAAACAATAAGTAATGCATTCCACTGCCATGTCCTCTACACATGCTCACCACTGCTGAAGAGAAAGCACTTTGAAGCTCGTGTAAAGTTTGCTGCACAATATTTGGTCAAGTCAATGAAATACTGGTAGAGTCTGGTCAGAGGAGAGCAAAACTGAGCTATTTGGATGTCATTGCACACACCATGTTTGGAGGAGAAATGGCACTGCACATCACCCCAAAAACACCCCAATATACTGGCAGACTTCATAGAATTGAAGGAGATTTAAGTGGAGAAATGTACCGGGACATTCTTGATAAGAATTTGCTGCCATCTACCAGGCTGCTGCAGATGAAACGAGGAGTGGACATTTCAGAAAGACAAGGATCCCAAACACACAGCCAAGGAAACTCTCAATTGCTTTCAGAGAAAGAAAGTAAAGTTAAGCGAATGGCCAGTCGACTTGAAAATCAATGGAAAGAACTGAAGATCAGAGTTCATAGAATAGGCCCCAAGATTTGAAGACAGTTTGTGTGGAAGAATTGGCCAAAATCACAACTGAGCAATGCATGCAACGAGTTTGGGGAGGTGTCTTGAAGCTGTCATTACCAACAAAGGCTTTTCTACTAAGTCTTAAATACATTTCAGCAAGTGTGTTCAATACTTATTCCCTGTATCATTTCACTTTATTACACATAACTTAATTTATGGACTTACTTGTTTTGATTCCTATGTATGTGTGGATTAGTTGGGTTGTTACCGACATATGGTGAAAATTTCATGTCTCTCTCTCTCTATATATATATATATACAGTATAAAATCCAACGTCTGTCTGTATGTCTGTCCACTTTTCACAAGAGAACTACTTAACGGATTTAGGTTCCCAGCTGATTGTGGTGCTAAACACAGCGGTGTAGCTGATGCGCCGATGGCAACATTCACCCGGGATGACTGACACTTACAATGACAAGAGGTACAAAACCAGATTGTGTCACACTGTGGCTGCCACCGCCACATGAAGACAGCCAGTCAGCCTGCCACCCCGCACAGCCGGCAGAAACAGCGAACAAAGCAGCAGACTTTTTATGTTGATTTATGTGTGAAAGTATTGTTTTGTGTGCTTTTCAGAAAACTGACTTGTTTGGAAAAAAATATTCAGTCCTCAAAGAGTTAAGCAACAAACAAATCTGTGTGCTGCCTGAAACTACACATCAGCATTTATCAGGTTGTATGGTTGCCAATATTCACTTTTACTTTGTTTATTGTTTATGAATATTATCAATAATGCATTATTTAAAGTGTAACTTAATTCCTACTTGTCTTTTACTACACCTAATCGCCTGAGGTTATAGACGTAGAAGAGAAGGTGAGGAGAAGTTATAAGGTACAATACCTTATAACCAGTGGTAAGTCTATGAGATTTGAGGCCCTCTGACAAAGGGTACACATTAATAATACAAAAGGGGAAAGTAGAATCATATAGAACTCTACCAAGACAAAACAGTGTTAATTTGTGTGCAATTTACTCCAGTCAGTCATGGCTGCTCATTGGTCCAACAATGATGCTGCCCATTCATTTTTCCATCTCCGTGACTCCTCCTCCTGTGTGTAGGCTGGTGGGAGAGCAGGCCAAATTGGAAAAGGCAGACCCGGGCTCACAAAGGTCAAGAGAATTGCTCCTCCAGTCTCAGAGGGATGGTTTTAATGGTGATGTCTCTCCATTTTCTTTTCCTGTTGTCGATGGGTCCATCATTGTTCAAAATGATGGGCTCCTTCAATTATTGTCTGTCTCCAAGCAAGTGTCTCATGTTGCATATGTGGAATGGAGTAGGCATTGATAGAATGCTTCAAGTAGTCCTTCCAGCGTTCTTCGGTCCACCTTGAGGTCAAGAACCAACAGCGAGTTCACCATACAGGACCATCCTTAGAAGCCGAGACCCATCCATGTGGATAATGTGCCTGGTCCAGCGGAAGACATGGCTGAGTAGCATGACCTCAATGCTAATTGATGAGCAGCATTCCAGAATTTTAGTGATGCCCAGGATTTTCTGGAAGTGGATGTGGAACGCTTCCTGTGTGTGGATTTGCTCGTGTTAGAAAGTCGAAGACTCACATCCATAAAGGAGTATTGAAATACCACAACCTTGCTTTCCACAAGGAGATTTCAGTTACAGAAGACACGCTTGTGTGGGCGGCCGAATGCAGAGGAGGATAGTAGGAGGTGGTTCGCAATCTTCTTAGTCACAGAAGCATTGCTAGATATCATACTTCCAAGGTAGGGGAAGGGATTGTGTGTTGCCCAGTGTCTTATTGCCAATCTTGATGTCCACTGGAGGATCTGTGTGCTGGAATGCAGTCAGAAGGGTCAGTGTGTCTTGGAGGGGCTGATTTCCTGGCCCATCCAGAAATAAGGCTGAGCGTAAGGACTCAACAGGCTTCCCAGGTGATGAGCTACGCCGGCAACATCATCATAACTGGAACTCATAAATGATTGTCAAGGAGGTTTTCAGATGGGCTGGCAATCTTTAAAGGTTGAACATATTGCCAACCAGTTGGTACCAGATCTGCACTACATCAGTAGCATCCAATGCATTTCTGGAGATAAGAGTGATGGCAACAAGGTGAATGTTGAAAAGCACCAGAGCCTTGCTTGATTCACTCCAAACCAAGGCAGAAAGAAAAGACAGAAATAGAAGCCACTGAGCACAGCAGTTGTAATAACTTAAAGCGCCTGAGATGGTTAGACGGGCGGCATATTGATGCCCATGTGTTATAATAAGAGACGCGGTCATAAATGCTAATTATTATCAATGTCTTCTCATTGCTTTAACCGCATGCATAAAGATTGTCCATTTACTGCTATCCGTCCCACCACACCTGTAGGAACAGAATGCGTGGTAAGCAGGCAGCTCCCAGAGGAAATCTCCCAGGAATCTACTTATGTGCACCCAAGAGTGGAGGTGAGAGAATTTGTAAAGGTGATGTATAGCATGCCAGCTGCCAGGGCAGGAAGCCAAAGGTAATGAGCAGAGTGAGAAATGCTTTTCCTTCGTCTGCTTCCCATAATTGAAGTATCCCCCACTGATTCCTCAGGTGCCACCCGTACATTTTTTTTTCTCTTTTAATCATTTGTCCTACACATTCAGCTCCAACTTTGCAGAGTCCAGAAATAAAAATGCAGGGAGGTAAGAAAGATCCCTCACCATTAAAGGATTACTGCAATTCATCAAAGCAAAGCAGCGGCTTCTATAGGGTTAAAGCAAAGTCTAATGAATCCAGTCTAATGAATCTGCAAATAAATAAAAGTACTGAGAAATGTGACAATAAATAAATAATAAAAAACATTAAATGAAATTATAGATGGTCCCATAATTTCCATTGCAAGTCAGGGCAGAAAACAAACTATAAAATCCAAGGAACTCTCCGTAGATCTCCACGATCAAATTGTGGTGAGCCATGCATGTACATTGGAGGGGTCCCTCACAGGCTTTGTCAAGGTGTGTAATAACCTGCTGGAGCCAAAGGGGGCGCTGCCTCTAACTTTGTCTTCTTTTTCTTCTCTTACATCACTGAAAACCCACCCTCGGATGAATAAAAGGGACGTCCCGACTGGTGTCCCAAAATTTTTCATCTGTTGAGTCTGTCCTTACTGCACCTGACCACAACACATAGGGGAGCCATTTGTGCAATTGAAGTGGTGCACACGCTCCTTAAAGTTTGTGGTATATGCAGTGTTACGCATGTGCGTCAGAGGACTCCCTCACAGGCTTTTTCGAGGTATGTAATACCTACCTGGGCCAAAGGGGGCACTGCCGCTAACTGTCTTCTTTTTCTTCCCTTATATCACTGAGAACCCATCCTCAGACAAAGAAAACGGACAACCCGGCTGCTGTCTGAAAATTTCTCATTTGTTGAGTCTGTCCTTACTGAACCCGACCACAGCACATAGGGGTGCCATTTGTGAAACTGAAGGGATGCACGAGCTCCTTAAAGTTTGTGGTATATGCACTGTAAGACATGTGCATTGGAGGACTCCCTCACAGGCTCTTTCAAGGTTTGTAAAACATTCCTGGGCCAAAGGGGGTACTGCCTCTAACTTTGTCTTCTTTTTCTTCCCTTACATCACTGAGAACCCGCTCGGTGAGGGCAAGTAGCTCCACCCCTTCCAGTCCCACTAACACAAAACCCAGGCGTCCCAGAAGGAGGCTTCACTTTTGGCCCGAGCAAGCCAGGACGGAGCTCTCTAAGAACCAGGCCCTCATAAAAAAAGCCTTTATCAAACTCCCATTACAGGATACAAGTGAAGATGCACTCTTTAGGTTATCCATCCATCCATCCATCCATTATCCAACCCGCTATATCCTAACTACAGGGTCACAGGGGTCTGCTAGAGCCAATCCCAGCCAACACAGGGCTCAAGGCAGGAAACAAATCCCGGGCAGGGCGCCAGCCCGCCGCACTCTTTAAGTTATTTAACTTCTTATTTGTTTTTCCTATCATCCTTGGACAAATGAAGGGGATGACCCAGTTGGTGCCCCACAAATTCTTTGCTTTTGAGTCTGTCATTGCCACACCCAACCACAGGGGATAGAACTTTTCATTTCTAGAGCTTTGAGGAGCACAGTGGCCTTAAAAATTGTAAAATGAAAGATGTTTGGAACCACCTGGACCATCTCCAGGCCAAACTAAGTAACTTGTCATGAATAGCCAAGTGACCAAAAACCCAAGGGTCACTCCAAAAGAGCTTCAGAAGCTGAGATGTGAGAACCTGTGAGAAGGATGACCATCAAAACAGCACTCCATCAGTCAGATTTTTGGACTGGGAGAGCACAAGGGCAGAACTCCAAGCACTACGTCTGGGGAAGACCCGGCAGTTTTCATCATCTGCCTAATACACTGAAGCATGTTGGTGGTGGTGACATCATGCTATAGGGGTGCTTCTGAGCAGGAAGGACAGAGAGACCGGTGAGAATTGAGATAAGCGTGAATGCATCCAGACACAGAGAGGTCCTTGAAGAGCACCAGATCCAGAGCAGACACCTTCTAAGATCGTGGAGACGTCAGCAAGACAATGCTGGGGTGGCTTGGGACAAGTCTTTGAGTGGCTCGATCTAGACTGAAACCCTATGGTACACATGTGGAGAGAGCTGAAGATGGCAGTGTACAGACACCTCCCATCCAATCTAATGGAGCTTGAGGATCTGCCAGGAAAAATGGGCTAAACTGCCCAAATCCAGATGTGCAAAACTTATAAAGACTTACCCAGAAGATTCAACTGCTTCTAAAGGGGTACTGGATTAAGGGTTCTTGTAGCTGGAATCAGAAGTGACGTCATGAACCTGGAACTGGAAAGTGGCGTCTTCATGGTCGGAATCGGAAGTGACATCATTGGGCTCGGGCAGAATTTCCAGTATTTGATCTGCAGGAATATCAGAGGAAAGATTAGTGCACCCCACTGCCCACTGGCCTGGCATGGAATTACCTTTGATTGGTCCCTCTAGCTGCCTCCCATGCGCATGTGTGCGACAGGATATGAATACTTATTTGAATAAGAGATTTCGGGCTTTGATTATTTAACCATGCCCTGCGGTGGGCTGGCGCCCTGCCCGGGGTTTGTTTCCTGCATTGCGCCCTGTGTTGGCTGGGATTGGCTCCAGCAGACCCCCGTGACCCTATAGTTAGGATATAGCGAGTTGGATAATGAATGGATAGATGGATTATTTAACCATTTTGCAGACCTTTCTTGCAGACTTAGTCATTGTGGGTTACTAAGTGTAGACTGATGAGCAAAAATGAGCAAATTTATCCATTTAACAAAATTGAATCCACAAAACAATAAAGTGTGTGGAGAGTGAAGGGATCTACGTGCTTTCTTAATCCACCATTTATACAAATACTGCGTTCAATAAAAGGATTATTTAAAAAAAAAATAAAATAGAACAGTGCATGGTTGTTGGCGATTAAAATTCAAAAAAGATAATCTTATAACCCTCAGGACCTGACTAAACAAAGGTCACTCCTTGTCTGCCCAGTAAGGTGGGTGCCCACTTGTCTACCCTGCTGTATTTTAATTTACTGACCTGATGCCTGCTATTTCTTTCTTCTTTTCTCTGTTTTTCCAACTGCCAGCTGTTCTCTTGTCATCATTATACTTCCTGTCACCAAGTTTGACTTCTGTATGGTCAGGAGGGTCTTTTAATACCACTCAGAACAGCTTGAGAGACAGGTGTAGTACCACTGATGAGGTCAGAAAGGGCTCAGAATTTCCTAGGATCATCCTGACAGAATTCCCCCTGGAGGCTTCTTAATATCCTGAAACTCCTACACCTCAGCCTACTATTAAGCTCCTTGGTGTTAAACATGAGCATGACTTGGGCTTGGAATTCTATACAATTAAGTTTAAACCTGAGTCAGGTTTGGGGTGACGTGTAAAGGTATGCTTTATAGTATTCTGCTGCCATCTAGTGGATAAAATCACATCGTGCTGCAAAATAATATTTCTATACTTTCTACCATTTCTCTTAGGTACTTACTTCCTTTGTCTTAGATCCTCCCATGCTACACAGCATATCTAGCAACAAATGTTCTCCAACGTTTCTGGTCTTTGGTAAAGGTCTTGGTGTCATCCCAACTGACGTTCAGCACTTTCAGGTCTTGTACCATCGTTCTTCTCCAAGTGTTGTATGGGAATCCTTTTGATTGTTTGGAGGTACCAATGTCATTGCCATCTTTGGGATCCAATGGACCTCCTTTTGAAGGATGTGGCTGGCCAGTTGGAGTCTTCAGTGGGTGACGCTGAGGTGGAGTTTGTACAAGCCACTTCTTCATTAGAACACTCTTTGTTGGTGATGTGATTGTAGTATCCAATCTTGAGAATTTGGTGTAGGCACCTGTGCTATAAGATGTCACTGGGCACAGTTGGAAACTTGTTAAGGGTAAATTTTACACAAACATTAGGAAGTTTTTCTTTACACAAAGAACGATAGACACTTGGAGCTACCAAGTAGTGTGGTAGACAGGAGGACTTTAGGGACTTTCAAAACTTGACTTGATGTTTTCTTTCTAATGTAATGTCAGATTTCTTGTTGATATTTGCTGACGCTTCCAGGTTTCGCTGACATAAATGGCTGTAGGAATCATAATAGAGGTAAATAGGAGTAGCTTGATCTTCAGGGAGATGGATTGGTGAGGACCAGATCTTCTTCATCGTCTGGAAGACTGCTGTCGCCTACCCGATGTGGCACTTGTCATCTGCTTCCGTGTCTCTGTCTTTGGCGATCAAACTACCCAAGTAGGTGAATCTCTCCATTTCCTCCATCTGATCATCACTCCCCTTCATTAGGGCCTTGGCGTGTATGTTCATGATCTTTGACTTATCATGGCTGATCTTCAGGCTGATTTTGGTTGCTACTCAGTTGAGGTTGGTAGTCACTTCCTGCAGTTTCACCTCATCCTCTTCAAGAAATGTGATGTTGTCAGTAAAGTCCAGGTCGCTTTGGTGATCTTGATCAGTTCAGTGGATACCGGTTTCGATGTTCACCTCTTCTTGTCACATGCCATAGCCCAGAGCAACAAGGAAAAAAAGTTGGGGACAGTATGCAGCCTTGTCTGACTCCGGCTGTGTTCTCGAAGAAGACCCAGTGGCCATTTTCGGTTTGACACAGCAGCTCGATCTCAGATACAGATCTCTGAAGATGGTAATGAAGGCTGTTGGTACGCCATAGGACCACAGGATCTGCCAGAGGGACTCTCAATGGATTGACAAAGTTGATGGCTAATGATTTACTGCACTCGACACAATTTTATATGCTGTTCACTGCATGATGCAGGATGAATGGATGAACTGGCATCTTGGCAGGGTTCAGTAGAAGATCCTTGCCAGGCCTGGAGGTCATAGTGGTGAATAAACATGGGGAGGCAGCCTTCCAAGTCTGTATGCTCCCTTGAGTGTGCTAGGCTGATGCAACCATATACAAACCCACAGGACATGTTGGGAATTGTAGTCCCGTGGGGCAGTCCTGCGGAGTTCTGTGAGTGCCACCAAGGGGAGCTGCAGGGAATGGCTGTCCCTACTTTGTGGGTCTTCCGCTTGACCTGGAAGTGCTTCCAGTTCCTGTATAATAGGAGGCACCTAACATCATTCACTAGTTGGGAGAAAGAGGACAGAACTTGCCTGGAGGAGTGAGGAGATGTGCAAAGGAAAAGAATAGAAAAGAACAGCATTGTTTGAATTGTTACCAATGAAGAAACCTGTACAAGGTAGTGTACACCCCAAGAAAACTGCTGACTTTTTTCAACATATTTGAGCAGACAAACATTGGATCATCATGCAAACAGTGCCAACAGATAAAGGTATTATACTTGAATGAAAACACAAGGAAAATTTGACTTTTCAATCATTTTCTTCAAGACAAAAATATTAATCGATGTGATGGTCTATTGGGGATAAGGTAAGTACACCCTTGATCTCAGAATCTGACATTGCCCTCTTTTAGAAGATACAAATTCCTGTAGGCATTTTGTTTAACTGCCTACCACTGCCTGACATTGACAGAGTGAAATTTTTGACCTCACCGTCATGCAAAATTCCTTCATTTGTAAGAGGTTTGTGTGTCTTCTTGCGTGTACTGCTCATTTCAAATCCCCACCACAACATTTCAGTGGGTTTCCAATCAAGAGGTAAGTACAAGTCCAGTCCATGACCCTCCATTTCTTCTTTTGGGGCCAATCCTTGCTGGATTTGTTAGTGTGCTTTGAATCATTACTGTGGTTCAACTTCAACTTTCGGACAGATGGCCTCATGTTCTCCTCAACCACTGTTTGATTTGATGCAGAATTCAGAGGTGACTCAGTGAGTCCAAGCTACCCAGGTTCTGCGGCAGCAAAGAAGCTCCAAACCATAACATTTGTACCCCCACGCTTCACAATTGGCATGTGGTTCTTCTGCCGAAATGTCTACTGTTCTGTGTCCAAACATCTCTATCTTTGATTCTTCATTCCACAGCATTGATCTAGAGGGCCTGGTCTTTGCCTAGACATTCAATGGCACACTGCAGTCTAGGGGGCCCCAACTCCGGTCCTGGATGGCCTCAGTGGCTAGAGGTCTGCATTCTAACCCTTTTCTTAATTAGTGACCTGCTTTTGTTGCTAATTAACTCCTTTTCCATTCATTTTAATTTACTTGTTTTTTTAGGATTTTTTCCCCTGAAATTCTTCCTCTTTGCTCTAAATAGCTTAATTTCTTTCCTTAAATGGCACCCAAACAGAAATTAAATGTGAAGTGAGTGAGCCAGCAGAAGACCACCTAAGTCACGGCCTCCAACTCCAACCAATTTCACTCCAACCAGTTACTTAATTAGGCGCTGAGTCTCATTGTTAAATAAACTCGATCTTTTAATTCCATTGCTTGTTGCTGCTCTCATTGTGTAATAGCAGACATTTCTGAAATTGTTGATTTTCTCTTTCCTAAGAGCAACTGTTAAAATGTCTTGTGGACCTGAGCAGATCAACATTCCTGAGACCTTCATCTTTCTTTATTTTCAGATTTGGTATGATGGGTGCAGTTTCCTGGTCATGTTTTGGTTTATTTTGTGTCTCATTATTGTTTGACTGCTAATTAAGGAAAAAGAAACAATTAAGGGGCCAGAGTCTTCAAGAGTAAGTCATGAATGAATTTAAAATTTGAAAGAAGTTAATTAACACCAAAAACAGGTCACTAAATAAGAAAAGGGTTAGAATGAAAACCTGCAGCCACTGCGGCTTTTTGGACAGCAATGTCTTGGTACACTTCACATACAGGACATATTTATGATTGTAGATGCATGCACTTTGACAAATTACTTGCAGATCCCGCAATTGTGGGGCACCTGGAGACTTCTTCTAGTATTCAACGGTCAGCACTTGGGCTGACTTTGCTGGGTCGGACAGTTCTGGACAAATTAGTAGTCGTTTGAAATCTTGATTGATTTCAAATAAGTAAAAATTCCATGCCTGACTCTGTACCCAGCAGGGGGCGCTTGTTCCCTGGGATTGTGTTCTTTATTGATGCAGAACAGACTTGAGCCATACACATCCCTTTAGTAACCATGATAGAAATAATCAGATTAAAGCAATAGGATACAAAAAAATGTAGTTTCCACCCCCCAAAATACAATGCATAATTATTTATACATTGTGGACACCAGGGGACGTACACCTCCCCAAACCCAGACACAACAGCCACAGAGCCCACAAGTTCAGCAACACACACATTTCTTTATAGTAGGGCAGCTCTTCTTCCTTGCTCCCCACAACAGTACAGTACAAGAACCCAGCAACACAGTCTAGAACACAATCTTTCTCTTCTTCGCCACCACTTCTCCTCCAGCAAGCTTTATTCCTCTTCCTCCCGACTCTGGCTCCTTGAATGGAGTGAGGAGGCTCCTTTTATGTTGCACCTGGGAGTGGCTCATCAGGAGCTACTGCCAGGTGTGATGGAAACCCAAAGTAGGGTTCTACAGCTCCCCCAGGAGCCCCCCACAGAACCCAACAAGGCTGTGCCAAACTCCAATTCCCAGCATGCCCTGCAAGAATCTGTGGTGCCACAGTCACCCAGGAAGGCTACCATCTAGAGTCCTGGGGAAGGTAGTGCCTTATGGATGCTATTTCCCCGGTCCTTCCATCCAGCTGACATTCTGGCCACCTGTCACAACATTCATATCCAGGCCGAAGAGAAGCCAATGGAGCGTACAGTCGTCATTCAGTTTTTTCAATGGGGAATGCTGACGGCTATATGAACCCGGTCTGGCAGGGTGTTCAGCAGCATGGATCTGGCGTCTGGCTTCTCCTCGTTTTATATACTCAAATGTTTATGAGTCTTGCCAGATATTGGCAACTACCATCAGGGTTGCTCTCTTCTCAGACCAATATAGCACCTTTTTACACCTGTGTAATCACTCATGGCCTGTACCTGAAAGTAATGGGTCAGGCCTGCCTAAATTAACAAAACTCCTACCCATGGAACTCGTTCGCAGAGAAAGCTGGAAATAGCAGACAGGAGGTCCTGGCCATGGACCAAATAGGGCAACTTACTTGAAATAGCAGATGGGGCGTCCTGGCCATGAACCAAATAGGGTAACTTACTTGAAATAGCACACGGGGGGTACTGGCTATTGACCAAATACAGCAGCTTACTTGAAATAGCAGATAGGGGGTCCTAGCCATGTGCAAAATTGTGCAATTTACTTGAAATAGCAGGCGGGCTTGGGAATTCTTTGGGGGCTTCTTTGGGGGCTTGGTCCTGGCCATGAACCAAAGGAAAACTAGTCTGCCTCTGTGATCTTCCAGTTGTCATCTCATCTCCCTGTTAGGTTCTCTCTGTCAGCTGTGTGGTTTGAGCTATAAAATAATGTGTTTGAAATAAACCTCACAGATCACAGTGGCACACTTCAAACCTATTACTGCAGACTCCTAAGCATCCACAACCTTCTTTCTGAGGGTCTTAGAGAGCACTTTAGATCCTGGCATGATGACACCACACATGCCATTAACAAAAGGAGAACAACAGAGCTTAGGGGTCTTTGGTTTAAATAAGACAGGGTCCACCTGCATACTCCCTGAGGAGGTTCTAATCATTGGTGCCTAATCTGGAATACCTGATTCTAATTTTATGGGTCCGAATTGGTGATAAATGTAGGGGTGTGCTTATGTTTTCCATGAGACAAACCTGCATTTATGATTATGAGATTATGAGAGTGATTACACCATGTCAATTTGTTGTGTCATTTCTTTGAAAATAAATGTTTCTCAGCTGAACCAAGGAGTGGCGCTGTCCAACAATACTCTCTCCTCTTTTCCCTCCGCAGACACTCAACAGAACCCCCCTCCTAATGACAACATTTCCTTCTACCAAGATCCCCCCTCCTCCCGATGACATAATTTCTGGTTGTATTATCGTGATATTTCCCTCTAATTACCCTTTACCTAGGGGGTAAGTGTACTCATCAGATTTATTACCGGGTTGATCTACTGTTGCATGTTAAGATGAACACACGCATACATAGCTATACGCATTCACACAGAAACTCAACAGTGCCCTATGAGTGACAAACACACAGCTGCTTAATCAGTAGCACTTTAAACCACACAAGTGCCTTAGGAATAACACAACTTCTCACTATCTCAGCACTTCAAGAGACTTAGATAGATAGATAGATAGATAGATAGATAGATAGATAGATAGATAGACTTTATTAATCCCAAGGGGAAATTCACATACTCCAGCTGCAACATACTTATTTACTTACTTATTATCTCAGACCTTAATATTACTTTTGGCCTCCAAGAATACATTTAAACATACAAAGGTTCAGCATCCTTGACTATAGGCCATTTATCAGCCAAGATTGCCTTACTTTACGTCTTGTTCCCTACTATTGGGTGGAGCTCACACCCTCAGCCTCAATAAACCTCGCAGCACAAAGCGTATGGCAAACCTCCAGCTGCACCAGGTGCTCAAAGAAATCTACCTTATTACTTCAATCACTCTAGATATTAAGACAAAGCATAAAAAGTTAAATGCAGCATGGTATTTATTACAGGAATAATAATAATACAACTGGAAAAAAGAATAGTAGAAAATAGGACTGATAGTAAAGTCTGGATATATATAGTGTTTAGAAAAAGCTTACGAAAGCGTAAAGGTGACAAAGATGAATGTTGCAGGAGGCTTGTCACCTCTCACTCGTAGTTATTCATTAGATACTTTCCTGACAATCAGATGGAAACGGCTGCACATTAACATCGCTCTGTTCTCTTCTGACATCTTTGTCCCTTCTTCTTCCTCCCTCCTTCCTATATTGCTCCTCAGATGAAGCATATTTATTCTAAAATTCTACCAGGGGAATTTGCAAGATGCGATTTTTAGATATTGTGATTGGCTGGCTATCAATATGATGAATGAATTCACTCGTCTGTTATCCAAAACAATAAACCTATTTTGATGTTGGCTGAGGTGTCGCCATGTCTTCCTTTCCCAGGCAGTAAAATAATATAGCTACTTGCTGTCCCAGATGCCCAGGTTATAAACTAATCAATAGCCTTAGGCACCAGCATGTCTTCCTTTCTTTGTTGGAACAGCTGTTTTAAAAGTGAGGTACAAATGGGAAGAGGATATGCTTTGATGTGTCCTGAATTTTGTTAATCTGTTGTTTTGTCTTGAACAAAATATAATGGAAATATAAACCATAATGTACAGATTTTGTACCCTACAACACCGTTTCTGGTTCCACCAGCTCCTACCTCTCCCTGTCTCCAACATATATATCCACCATCTTGCCTACTTATGTCAGTTCTGTTTTGAATTTGTTATCTATAAAGACGTCATTTCTTTTTGCGCATTTTCAAGTATATGGGGTACAGATTCCCTAAACCTTTTTTGTTGTCCCAGCCTGTTATTACAACACAAAAATATTTTTCTAGCTGCATTTACTCTATGCAACTTATAACAGTCAAATGAACGATATCATAGCAACAGTTCAGAAAAACAAAAAAATTTGAATCACTGAGATGGTTAAAGGATCACCTCCTCCTAAAAAATCCTTGTAAACTCAGTCTGGTGTAACAAATTGCCTTCTCCATTGCACACCAAGATAATTGTCTTCCACCTGTGATCAGTTGTAGCCTTTCTGATTCGTTCAGCTCTTCCTGGTGCATTCCAGTGCTTGCAAACAATCAAATCTGGGTGGACAGGCACTGTCAGAAGATCTCCGGGATGAATTTGTGGACAGACACAAGTCAGGAAATACATTCAAAAACATCTCACAAACAAGGTTTTATCAGTCCCTAGGAGCACACAGTAAAGTCCATAATCAAGAAGTATGAAGTGTTCGGTACTACTAGGACCATTCCTGGATCAGGCCGTCCCTCCAAAGTGGATTAAAGAGCGAGGAGCAAACTGATCTGAGCGGCTATCATTAGGCCTATGGCAACGGTGAAGCAGTTAAAGAGTGGCCATTGTGTGCCTGTGACAACAACATCAGAAATTCTCCACAAATGTGGCTCGTATGGGAGGGTTGTAAGAAAAAAGCCACTCCTCAAGAAAGGCCAGATTAGTCTCAGTGGAGCACTGGGAATACACACCTTGGAGATTCTGAGGGGAAAAAGGTGAAAAGGTGTTATGCTCAGATGAGACCAAAATCGAACTGTTAGGCCTCAACACCAAACAATGTATCCGGTAGAAAGCCAATGCAGCTTACCATTTAAAGAACACACCATACCTAAAGTAAAGTATGGAGGTGGTGGCATCCTGTTGTGGTGGGGGGGACTGGGGCACTTGTCAAGACAGAAGGAAAAATGGAGCGGGAAAATTCTTGAGGAAAACCTGCTGCCAGAAAGTTGTCAATGGGAAGAAGGCTCACCTTCCAACGTGATGACCCCGCAGCACACTGCAGAATTGGCAGAAAAAGAAGAAGATGAAAGTCCTTGTGTGGCCTCGTCAGACCCCTGACTTAAACCTTATTGAAAATCTTCTGAATGAGTTGAAGATTGCAGTCCACCAATGGTCACCACCCAGTTTGACTGAGCTTGAACAGTTCTGTAAAGACGAATGGGCAAATATGGACAGTATAGATGTTCAAAGCTGGTAGAGAAGAATCCCAGCAGACCAATGGCTGGAATCAAAGCACAAAGGGGTTCCACAAGTACGGACATGGTGGGCTGATCCTTTAACAAGTTCAGTGATTCTAATTTCTAACTTTTTATTTTTTTTTTTCTGAATCGTTGCTATTATATCTTTGACTTGGCTGTTATAAGTAGCTTTGAGTAAACACAGCTGGAGTTTGTCTACAAAGCAACAAAATGTGAATATTTTGAACAGGGAGATGGGGGGATTCTTTTCTATACCCACTGTAAGGTAAGGTAAGATTGACTTTATTATCCCAGAGGGAATTTTGTTTGCAACAGGAAAGTACAAAAACAGAAGACATTGTTCTAGAGATCCGACAGTTAAACAAAGACATAACATTTGACAACTAGTGTCACTGCATAAACACACACTCAGGATCAAGAATCAAGAATAATTACTGTCAACAGTACACAAAATAATAATGCAGAATTTAGCGTTTAGCAGCATCCCTACAAGTAACAGAATTTAAAATGCTTATAGCTCTAGGAATTAAAGAGTTCAGTTCTCAAACCTGTTGCTCTTTATCTTTGGAAACCTAAATCTGCAATCTGATGGCCACAGCTGGAGTTTCGAGCAAAGAGAACGGCGTCTGTCTGATAGAATTGAGTCGGCTTACTTTCTAACCTGTTTGCAGTACACATCACTGATAGAGGTCTGCTGTGAAGCAATAGTTTTACTGCTAATTTTTATAATGCTGTTAAGATGGTTTATATTCTTATTGCTGAGGTTGCCAAACCAACAGATAAAAGCAAATGGATTCATGAAAGGACTTCTAAAACAATGTCATTATGGTTTTGTTCACTTTAAAACAATTGAGTTGCCTAAGAAGAAAAAGACATTATTACCCCTTTTTACGAATTTGTTAACTGTTGTGATGGATGGCCGGCAACTTATCCTGGCCGACACATCCAAGATGCTAGATGGCGTCTTCCCTGCAGCCTAGAGGTGCCCCGGATTCCCGCAGGGCATCATGGAAGATGGAGTTCGGCTTCACAGCCCTGCTGGGTGCTGTGGGTGCCGCCGTGTGACGCTGCAGGGAGACAAGGGGATTGTTGTTTCCCGTATAGTGGAAGTATTTCCGGGCTAAAGAAAAATATAACTCTTTATCTGACCCGGACGTGCTTTGGAATCACATGGACAGAAGGACAGAAGCACTTCTGGGTTAAGGACTATTTAAAGGACTATTCAAATCCCAGCAAGCTGAGCCGGAGTTGGGAGTTTGGGGAGGAGTGTGATGGAGCTGCTGGGAGTGGAGGATTGGTTTATTGTAGTGCATTGAATTGTATTATTGATTATTTATTTATTGTGGTGCTTTAGAGGCACTACATTGAAGAAAATTAAAATACTTCTTGGTGCTTTTAAACCAGTATCTGCATCTGTCCAGTGGGTTTCACGGGGCAACAGCGACCCCTAGCATCCACACATTGACACTGTTAAGATCAAAGTTTACTTTGTTATCAATGACAGCTGGGACGCCTCCTAAAAGGAAGGGACAAGGGGAGATGGCTTTTGAAGGGCATATCTCCCCAAACTGCTACTTGGCAGCTCACCCAACAGACTGTAGCGACACCTCAGATTCCCACAGGGCTGTATGGGAATCACTATTTGTCGGCATAACCCTGCTGGGTTCCGTGGATGCCGCCAGGGGGAGCTGTGGGACCTTCAGAGGCCTATTTTGGGCTTCTGCCACACCTGGGAGTGATTCCAGACCTCCCTAACGAGCCACCTGGAAAACTCCCGGGTGCAGCTTGAAAAAGAGCCAACTGCCTGACAGGAGAGAGCCGGAGTAGGGAGGAAGAGGGACGAAGTGTGCCTGGGGAGGGGCAAAGGCAGAAAGAGAGACAGACAGACAGAGCAGAGAGAGAGAAGAGAGAGAAGTGCTACACTGTATATTGTGCAGCTGAGGGGGTCGATTTGGGAAGCGTTTCCCCATCTATATAAATATGTGCATTGTATATTCTCCAAAGTCCTAGCTAGAATGATTGAGAAAGTGCTTCTTTCAGTAATATCACAAGACCAAACTGGATTTAGTAAAGGCAGACACTTAGCTTCCAATCTCCGACGCCCATTTAATGTAATATATTCACCCATAAAGTCTAACACCCCAGAGATATTATTATCGTTGGATGCAGAGAAAGCATTTGATATGGTTGAATGGAACTACCTTTTAATTTGGGTTTGGCCCGAACATTTGTGCGTGGATCAAACTACTGTAAACCAATTCAGAAGCTTCAGTTTGTATTAACAACATTATTTCAGACTACTTTAAACTAGAACGTGGTACTAGACAAAGATGCCCCTTGTCAACACTGCTTTTTGCAATTGCCATTGCACTGAAAAAAGTATAACTTTGATGTTGTTCATTCAACGTAAATTTTCTCTTTCAAGCAACTTAAGATTAGTCGTTTAGTGTTGTAGCTTGAAATATTTGGTTTCAGATCTCAATCAAAGTAGAAAAATTTGTTTGTACCAAAGTAAGGTAAGGTGGAGGGAATAAACATAAAGATCCTATTTCAGTTAACCTAATATTTTAGGTTGTTCGTGTGCTGTGTGGGAGGGCCATTTGTATATTCTTCCGGTTGAACTTTCCAGCATTCTGGCTTTCCAACTGCCAAAAAAGAAGAACACTTTCCCGAGTGGAGTGGACGTGGCTATACAGGTCTGGTCATTTTCAGCAGCAGACTTTTATAACAGAGGATTTCTAGTAAGTAACCCTGTTTCTCAACTGTTAAGTTTAAGTATAAGAACTCGTAATAAAACATACTATCAAGAAAGCTGTAGAAACGTTTAACAATTTTTTGTTGTATATTTAAGATTTACACTGCAAAATGCTTGTGTATTTGCAATAGATTTTTAAATAAATGTAAAAAGTACAGCATTAGAATGTGTTATGTTCATAATATTTCTAATAGCATAAAAACAGGTTACGACCAATAAACCATTTTAAATTGTAACAACTTAAAAAACAGATTTACTTCAATATAAAACAAGTGAATTACACCCAATCACTCTAAATGATTTGCCGCAACTTAAAAATTGTGGGTTCTATAAGATAAAAAGAATTATATTGGTTCAGATTGAAAATATTAAGTGTGAGTCATTACCTTAATCATTTTAAGCTGAATGGAGGTTATACTTTTTTCAGTGTGAGCCACTGGCAGTTCCCTGTCAAAATGCTTATGAGATACAGTGGTGTGAAAAACTATTTGCCCCCTTCCTGATTTCTTATTCTTTTGCATGTTTGTCACACAAAATGTTTCTGATCATCAAACACATTTAACCATTAGTCAAATATAACACAAGTAAACACAAAATGCAGTTTTTAAATGATGGTTTTTATTATTTAGGGAGAAAAAAATCCAAACCTACATGGCCCTGTGTGAAAAAGTAATTGCCCC
>JANRMT010062814.1:14454738-14483732 GCA_026402145.1 Polypterus bichir lapradei | reverse complement strand
GGGCAATTACTTTTTCACACAGGGCCATGTAGGTTTGGATTTTTTTTTCTCCCTAAATAATAAAAACCATCATTTAAAAACTGCATTTTGTGTTTACTTGTGTTATATTTGACTAATGGTTACATGTGTTTGATGATCAGAAACATTTTGTGTGACAAACATGCAAAAGAATAAGAAATCAGGAAGGGGGCAAATAGTTTTTCACACCACTGTAAATGGGATTATCAGAGAAGGACTTGAACAGAAAACTTCTCTGTGCACAGATGATATGGTACTGTATATATCAGACCCACAAAATACTGTGCCTGCAGTCCTAACAGCACTAACAGAATTTCAAAATATTTCTGGTCTAAGAATCAATTTGAGTAAAAGTGTGCTCTTTCCAGTGCAGTGCTTCCCAACCTCTCCCAAACCATGGCACCTTTAGTGAAATCTTTTCAGCTAACGGCACCCCTTCACTCTGATATGTAACTACTCAAATTAACAATTTAATCTTAACTCATCAGTTGAGTAGAATGAGATTCCTATTTTTATAAGGCGTACCAACTACACATTTTTGCATTTACAAAGGTAACAAAAATAAATTGCCACTAAACCAGTCTCAAATGAAAAACTTGAACACAACACAAACATGAAAAGTGCAATAAGTCACAAGGCACAAAGCAGACTATAACGTCATAATTAATGCGAAGGCTGGCTTCGAAGAGAATTTGAAAGTTTGTCAATACGAGCTCGAACTGCAGTTGACAAACACACTCGTAAGTCATTTTCAACTGACCATAAACATCCTCTTGTGTTTTGTCTTCAGTAGTGTCAATGCCGAGAATGCCTTTTCACACAGATAAGTGGTGCAGAATGGAATAAGTATGCCGACAGCCTTAGCACCTAACACAGGACGTTCCTTTTCAACCATAATCCAAAACTCTGTTAAATTCATGTCCTTAAACTTCAGCTGTAATGTTCGGTCACTCGCAATGTCAAGTAGCTGTTCTTTCTCTGTCATCTGTAAGTTAGACAAGTCCAACTGCTGATGGAATGGGTTCCTTATTCTGTCACTGCCAGGGATGTCTAAACTTGGAAAGTAATGTTGCAAATTGTCTCCCAACTGTGACAAAAACAATGACATCATGCAACACGACGGCGCCAGGATCAGCCTGTACTGCACGAGGAAACATGCAAATTAAATGGGTTGTTTCTATTTGACTTGTCCACATCAGAAGTTTACGACGGAAAGCTTGCAGCTTGTCAGTAACAGACAGTATGTTCAAATCATTGCCCTGCATGCCCGAATTCAATGCATTCAATACTTCAAAAATGTCAACGAGATATGCAAGTTTACTGCACCATGTTGGATCAGCCAACAGTGTTACGAACTCATTGTTTGCTTGTTCATTAAGAAAGAACTGGCGGAGTTCATCTCTCAGTTCATACACCCGTGACAGAACTTTACCTCTTGACAGCCATCTGACTTCTGTATGCATTAGCAGAGTGTAATGTTCTGATCCCATGTCTTTGCACAGTTTCTCAAACAGTCTGCACTTGACTGGACGGACTTTGATGAAGTTAACAATTGCAACGACCTGATCTAAAACTGACTGCAGTTCAGTTCCCAGCGTCTTGCTCACAAGTGCTTCTCTATGTATGAAACAATGGGTGGTGATTATGTTTGGATTTTCACGCTTAGCAAATGCCGTGAAACCACGCATTGTGCCGGTCATAGAAGGAGCACCATCTGTGCAAATAGCAACACACCATTCCCACAACAAATCATTCTCACTGAAAAACGTGCAAACATGTTTAAATACGTCTTCTCCCTTCGTTTCAATAAGTTCCTTGCAAAACAGAAACTGTTCCAACATTTCTGTGCTGTTCGAAAACCTTACAAAGGCCAGCAACTGGGATTTTCCGCTAACATCTGTAGACTCATCGACCTGCAGAGCAAATCGTTTACAGGTCTGAAGTAAAACACACACGTTGTTGTTGATGTCAGATGACATGGCTTCTATCCTCCTAGAAACGGTGTTGTTTGACGATGGCATTTTGGATATCACTTTTTCTGCATCGTCACCAAGCATCGTTTTCACCATTATCTTGCATGCTGGCATAATCAAAGATTCGACTATGGTATGTGGTTTCATTGCCATGGCAACCAGTTCTGCGACTTCAAAACTAGCCAACTGGGCTTTGTCTGACACCGACACAGTTTTCATAAACAGCTGTGCTTGCTTCTGCTGGCTGTCCATTAAACGCCTAAAATATGCCGAGTTCTTGTTATTTGCATTCTGATGCTTGGTTTGAAAGTAACGTTGCAATTTGCTTGAAACCATGGCTTCATTTGCAAGGATATCACCACACAACAAACATCGCGGGTGCTGAATACCTTTTTTGTCAACAAATGTAAACCCATAATTCAAGTAACTGTCCTGATAGTATCGTGTTTTCATTTTTGCAACTTTACTACTCCCCGCATTGTCATTTTCATTGCGGTCGTTGATGCTGCTGTTGTTTTTACGTTTACGACTTTCACTACAGTCGGCCATTTTCGGCGCAAAAAAAAAAACCAGACAGACAACAGGAAGCAACGTCACTTACCCTGTGGCAAGTAAGTAAATTATAGCTAATATTTATTAATTCGTCAGACTGCAGTTGAAATAGGATGCACGCTGGACTGTATTAAAGCACACAGGTAGCATGATTTTAGTCTTGAGGTGTAACTGGTATTATTATTATCAGTTCAAATCAAATTTTTTTATGTTCTGACACCTGGCAACGGCACCTTTAGTCCGTGCTCACGGCATACCAGGGTGCCGTGGCACACGGGTTGGGAAGCACTGTTCCAGTGAATTCTCAAGCACACAATATTAGATTGGACACCTTCAATAACTGTCTCAGATATTTGTACTGCTCTACCATCTCCACTGTTTCCCCTTTAATTAAAGTTGAGACAGTGGACGGTGAGTCACCAACAAAGAGATGGTCCCTGATCTTGACTTTGGTGACGATGCTGTGATCTTCGTGGAGTCAATGGAGGCTTCGATCGGGTCACTCGAGAGACTGAGCGAGGAGTCTGAGTGTCTGAGCTTGTGAATATCCTGATAAAAACCAACATCCAGGCCTTTAATGACCTCTTGGGCACGGCCATCAGCAGTGTGTCTGTCTGTGGAGAGAGTATCGACCACGTCGAGAGGTTTACTTACCTCAGCAGTGATATTCATGTCTCTGGTGACTCTTCCTATGAAGTCAGTAGACAGATTGGGAGAGCATGGAGGGGATCATGAGGTCGCTGGAAAATGGTGTATGGCACTCTCGATATATATGTAAAAGGACGAAGGTCCAAGTCTTTAGACTCCTGGTGCTTCCTGTTTTGCTATATAGTTTGTGAGACATGGATGCTATCCAGTGACCTGAGATGAAGACTGGACTCCATTAGGTACTGTGTCTCTCCAGAAAATCCTTGGGTACCACTGGTTTGACTTTGTGTTGCTCATGAAGTCACAAATGAAGCACATGACCTGCATTGTGAGGGAGCGTCAGTTACGACACTATGGCCATGTGGCTCGATGACTGAGGGTAATCTGGCTCACAGGATCCTCATTGCTGAGGGTCCAGCAGCTGGACCAGGCCAAGGGGACACCCATGTGACACCTGGCTGCAGCAGATAGAGGGTCATTTCTGGATGGTGTCTGCCTGGGGCGTTGTCCACCAGGATCCTGAGTTGTTTTGTCATGTGGTGGGTGTAACAACGTGCTGTACCAGTGCATGCTCCCCAACCTGACCTGACCTTCCTTATCTTGTGAAAGACTCCCAATGTCAGAGTCGTCTGCAGATTTCAGGATATGTCTATCACCATGTGAACTCTTTCAGTCATTTGTGTAGATGACAAAACAAAAGAGGAAATAAACAGCAACATTGTGGAGTGCCAACAGATGTACTTAGGATATCAAAGAAACAACCATTGATGTCTGTTTGTTAAAAAGTCCAGAATCCAGCCCACCAAGTTAGGGTCCAAAGAGAATCAATTCCATCAGTTTCTCAACTAAAAAATGGGGCTGGGGATTCGCTGAATAATTGATCTCAGATCAGTGTGGTGGCCCATCCCGTATGCAGGAGTTCCAGCTTCTCCCAATCCATGGGCACAATTTCAGAGCCAGTTGCTGCAGTCAGCCAGAAAGCACAAGACAGCTGAGTCAGCTGCGGGGTTGGACAGCTGGCTCCATGTTGGCGTCTGCAGTTGGCACTCGGGGGCTGCCAGTTTTCTCTTGATGTGTAATGCGTGTACAGCTGGAATCTGCATTTCAAAATGCATTAAATCATTACAGAATGTGTAGCTCTGAATTTGCTGCACTTGCAATGAATGCTTTGGCAACCACCTAGGAGGTTGTGTTTGACCAAAAAAAGAAAAATCCAGCAGAGGGCACTGTTGCAGCTTCTGAGAGGGCCCCTTGAACTGCTCCTTCTGTTTGTGATTCTCTTCAATTCAGGTTGAAGATTTCTAGGAGAAGGAATGAATTTATTCTTCTGTGAAAAAAAGAAAAATGATGCCAAAAATCAGATTTTCTACTCTTTTGATTGCAACTGCAGGACTTGCATTTTAGAGGCCACGTAACGAGTGGGCGACAACCGAACGTCAACCATTAATGTTTTGAAATGTGCTTCATTAGGACAGGGTCTGTGGAGGTGTATTGTGAAAAAAAGTAAAATAAATATATAAATGAGCAAATAAATGCATTGTGAATTGTGACAAGAAATAAATAACAAGTGCGCATGACCCATTTGAGGACTGTGCAGGCACTGTAGCCTTTAATGGACTGAGTTTCGAAGGCTGTTTCTAGAGCGTTCAGGGTTGTGGGGGGCCAGAGCAGTGGTGGACATACATTCTTGGGGCAAGGCCCTTCACAACTACCATTGTCCGAGTACCCACTGCTGTCTTCTTCAGTGGGGGTTATTCAACGATAGATCACCACAGATCTTTAAAAAATTTAACCTCTAGATCTCAGATTAAGATTAAAATTGCCATACTGGATTATCTCACATGTCAAAGTTACTTGTATGAGTTAAAATTTTGGACATGTTATAGTTTTCGAGTTATGGAGGGATGAAAATTCGGGAAATATTATATTTTATTTGAACTATTATTTTGTATTGAATTACACTATGTTCTTCATGCTATTATTTTTTACAAATCCCTTCTTATTCAGTTTTGAAGTAATGTGAACTAAAGTCGCTTCTGGGGTCCCTGAAGCTTAAACTTCATTAGTTTCATATGTGACAGGTGGTCACATTACCTGGCCAGGACACCAGCTGGATGGAAGGACTCAGGGAGACAGTATCCTTAGGGCGCTACCTTCCCTGGGACACTAGAGGGCAGCCCTCCTGGGTGGCTGTAGCACCATGGATTCCCGCAGGGCATGCTGGGAGTTGGAGTTCGGTGCAGCCCTGTTGGGTTCCATGGGGGCTGCCAGGGGAAGCTGCAGAGCCTTACCTGGAACTTCCATCATACCTGGGAGTGATTCCAGTAAATGCTGAGCTCTCATAGGAACTGCATAAAAGGAGCCGCCTCACTCCATTCGGAGAGCAAGAGTCGGGTGGATGAGGGATGAAGTTTGTCAGAAGGGGAGTGGAGGTGCAAGGACTAGAAAAAGGAAGGAAAGAAAGGACTGTGTATTGTGCTTGGTGCATTGTACTGTGCGGCTGTGGGGAGTGAGGAAAACTGCCTCCTCACTTGTAAATAAGCATGTGCTGTGCTGGAACCTGTGACTCTGCCAGGCTGTGTCGGAGTTGGTTGGTTTCCACACATAGTAGATGGCCAGAGACTGTCCCACCAGGACTGAGCAAGATGGAGTATTGCAGTAGTGTTTGCCCTTCCAGAAGTTTCTCCTATCTCCACATCGGTTCTCCGGAGATCACCCAGAATGACTGTTGGGCTCTTTGTCACCTCACTTGCCAGGACCCCCCACTCCCGATTGCTAAGTTTGGTCAGGTGGGCAGCTCTAGGAAATGGTGGCTCCAAACTTCTTCCATTTTTATGAGTTATGGAGGCCACTCTGCTCTTGGGAATCTAGAAATAATTTCCCAGACTTCTCCAGATCTGCTCCTCGACACAATCCTGTCTCTAAAATTGGCAGGGAATTCCTTGGACCACAAGACTTGGTTTTTGCACACCTGTGGGACCACCTGTAGACAGTTGTGAGTCTTTCCTAATCATCCCAATCAACTGAATTGACCACAGGTGGTCTTCAAACAAGGTGTACAAACATCTCAGTGACGATCATAATATGGGATATGCCTGAGCCAGATGTCAAGTGTCACAGCAAAGGGTCTTAATACTTGCGTCATTGTGATATTTCAGTTTTTCATATTTATATACCTGGCAAAAATGTCTAAAACTCTCATTTGGGTTTGTCATTCTGGGGTATTGAGTGTTGTTTGATGAGGAAAAAAGTTGTAACCAAGAATCAAACTTAACTTTCAACCTGTAAGGACGTTTCTCTTTCTTTCTTAGGAGGAATGGGACTCTAGCTCTTTGAAATGTAGAAATGTGCCAGTCTTGGTTTAACAGTTCAACAAGTTTATTTTGAATAATAGTAACAAAATATTCTCATAATATAGTTATAGTTTGTAAATATTAGGATCTGGTCAAAGTCTCTATCGCTCCATTCCTTTAAGGTGGCAAGCAAATTCCACCAGTGAAGGTCGGCCTGTGTCTTTACCCAGCCGGGATGCCTCCTTAAAGGAAGGGACAAGGGGAGATGGCTTTTGAAGGGCGCTATCTCCCCCAAACTGCTACTTGGCAGCCCCCCCCCCCCCCCCCACCAGTTTATAATGGCACCTCAAGTTCCCACAGGGCTGTACAGGAGTCACTTTTTGTCTGCATAGCCCTGTTGGGTTCCGTGGATGCCGCCAGGGGAAGCTGTGGGACCTGCAGAGGCCTACTTTGGGCTTACGCCACCCCTGGGAGTGATTCCAGATGTGTATAATGAGCCACCTGGAAAACTCCTGGGTGCAGCTTGAAAAAGAGCCAACTGTCTGACAGAAGAGAGCCAGAGTCGGGAGGAAGAGGGACGAAGCATGCCTCTGGAG
Organism: Polypterus bichir lapradei; assembly: GCA_026402145.1. Taxonomy (NCBI): domain Eukaryota; kingdom Metazoa; phylum Chordata; class Cladistia; order Polypteriformes; family Polypteridae; genus Polypterus; species Polypterus bichir. The sequence continues at coordinate 14,476,652 of JANRMT010062814.1, read as the reverse complement.
GAGCAAAGGAAGAAAGACAGACAGAGCAGAGAGAGAAGAGAGAGAAGTGCTACACTGTATATTGTGCAGCTGAGGAGAACGATTTGGGAAGTATTTCCCCATCTATATAAACGTGTGCATTGTATATTCTCCAAAGTCCTAGCTAGAATGATTGAGAAAGTGATTCCTTCAGTAATATCACAAGACCAAACTGGATTTATTGAAGGCAGACACTTAGCTTCCAATCTCCGATGCCCGTTTAATGTAATATATTCACCCATAAAGTCTAACACCCTGGAGATATTATTATCGTTGGATGCAGAAAAAGCATTTGATATGGTTAAATAGAACTACCTTTTCACGACATTGGAGAAATTTGGGTTTGGCCCGAACATTTGTTCATGGAACAAACTACTGTATACCAATCCAGAAGCTTCAGTTTGTATTAACAACATTATTTCAGACTACTTTAAACTAGAACGTGGTACTAGACAAGGATGCCCCTTGTTACCACTGCTTTTTGCAATTGCCACTGAACCACTGGCATCTCACTGTCGAAATGCTTATGAGATAATTGCCTACTTTGGGCTTCCACCACACCTGGGAGTAATTCCAGACCTCCATAATGAGCCACCTGGAAAACTCCCGGGTGCGGCATGAAAAAGAGCCAACTGCCTGACAGAAGAGAGCCAGAGTCGGGAGGAAGAGGGACGAAGCGTGCCTGTGGAGGAGCAAAGGAAGAAAGACAGACAGAGCAGAGAGAGAAGAGAGAGAAGTGCTACACTGTATATTGTGCAGCTTAGGAGAACGATTTGGGAAGCATTTCCTCATCTATATAAACGTGTGCATTGTATATTCTCCAAAGTCCTAGCTAGAATGATTGAGAAAGTGATTCCTTCAGTAATATCACAAGACCAAACTGGATTTATTGAAGGCAGACACTTAGCTTCCAATCTCCGACGCCCGTTTAATGTAATATATTCACCCATAAAGTCTAACACCCTGGAGATATTATTATCGTTGGATGCAGAAAAAGCATTTGGTATGGTTGAATGGAAGTACCTTTTCACGACATTGGAGAAATTTGGGTTTGGCCCGAACATTTGTTCATGGAACAAACTACTGTATACCAATCCAGAAGCTTCAGTTTGTATTAACAACATTATTTCAGACTACTTTAAACTAGAATTTGGTACTAGACAAGGATGCCCCTTATCACCACTGCTTTTTGCAATTGCCACTGAACCACTGGCAGCTCACTGTCGAAATGCTTATAAGATAAATGAGTCTTATCAGAGAAGGACTACTTTGGGCTTCCGCCACACCTGGGAGTAATTCCAGACCTCCATAATGAGCCACCTGGAAAACTCCCGGGTGCGGCATGAAAAAGAGCCAACTGCCTGACAGAAGAGAGCCAGAGTCGGGAGGAAGAGGGACGAAGCGTGCCTGGGGAGGGGCAAAGGAAGAAAGACGGACAGACAGACAGAGAAGACATTGAAGTGCTACACTGTATATTGTGCAGCTGAGGAGAACGATTTGGGAAGCGTTTCCCCGTCTATATAAACGTGTGTGTTGTGGCACTTGTGTCTGTGTCTGTCCTGTCAGGTGTTTGGGGAGCTGTGCGTCCCCTGGTGGTTCACACACAAAAACATCCGGAAAAAGAACAGTTTCTGTGTGTGCGCACAACAACTCTCACTGGAAACATCAGAATATTAACAGTGCAACATTTACCAATATTTACAACTACACTCACTTAAATCAAGGGTCAAGGATCTTTTATTGTCATTCCAACATCCATGTGCAGAACTGAAATTCAGTACTCAGGTCCTGGTACTTAAACAGTGCCCATGATATCCTCATAAAAATAAAAATATACATAATAAAAAGTAGCCTCTTAACGCCATAGATTTTGTGATAAGGTATGACAGGTAAACGATAAATAGAATAAAATAACATGAATACATAAATGCAGTAAGATAACTACAATATGGCTAAAATAAACATTATTGCAGTATGCCCTGTAATTAGCAGCAAGTAAAAAAGGCTGGAGTAGCAGCAGTTTAGTACGTGGGACCACTGAAACAAACTGCAAAGTGTAACAACAACAACAACACTATTTATTTCTATAGCACTTTTTCATACAAATGGTTTAGCTCAAAGTGCTTTACAAGATGAAGAAAGAAAAGTTTATAAAATATATTTCTTTGCATTTATATAGTACTTTTCTCACTACTCAAAGCGCTCAGCAATTGCATGTTAAAGGCCTTGCTCAAGGGCCCAACAGAGCAGAGTCTCTTTTTGCATTTACGGGATTTGAACCAGCAACCTTCCGATTGCCAGTGCAGATGCCTAGCCTCAGAGCCATCACTCCGCCACTATATATTGTGGACCACCAGGGGGTGTTCCGCCTCCCCAACCCGACACAGACAGGCGTGGGACACAATATCAAGGCACACACTTTTATATTTTCTTTTTCCCTGTTTCTTTTCTTTTCCCGTTTCCCACAAGCACAACCCAGTCAGCAAGCACAGCACAACACAAATTTCTTCTTCTTCTCTTTCTCTTTTTCCTCCTCTAGTCCTCTGGACAAGTTTCGTCTACTTCCATCTCACTCTAGCTCCCAGAGTTTTGGCTGCTGGTTCCTTTTATAAGGCACCCGGACGTGCTCCAGGTGCACGTTGACACATTTCTGGCAGCAGTTCTGGATGTGGCGGAAGAGCTGCTCTGTAGGGCTCAGCAGTAGCTGCAGCACCCCCTGGTGGCGCCCACAGAACCCAACAGGGCTGCACCAGACTCCAACTCCTATGGGAGTCCGAGGCACCACTGCAACCAAGGGGGCTGTCATTTAGCGCTTCAGGGGAGGTACTGCTCTGGATATGTTTCCTCCACCAGTCCTTCCAGCGTGGAGGCATCCCAGCTGGGCAAGGGTCCTGGCTGTCTGTCACAATATATATATATAAATCAGATGAGGCAATACAAAATAGGGGCAGCACGGTGGCACAGTGGTAGCGCCGGAGTTTGCATGTTCTCTCCGTGTCTCTGTGGGTTTCCTCCCGGTGCTCCGGTTTCCTCCCACAGTCCAAAGACATGCAGGTTAGGTGCATTGGCGATTCTAAATTGTCCATAGTGTGTGCTTGGTGTGTGTGTGTGTGTGTGCCCTGTGGTGGGCTGGCACCCTGCCCGGGATTTATTCATGCCTTGCACCATGTGTTGGCAGAACCCCATATACCCTGTGTTAGGAGAATGATTGACTGACTGAATACAAATTATTCAAAATAAATAATAAGAATAAAGTAAGGTCTGATGGCAGAAGAGACAGAAAAAATAACAAAAGAAACTCCAAAGGGCTGGAGAAAAAAAAAAGATCTGCAGGGGTTCCAAGGCCATGAGACCGTCCAGCCTCCACTGGACAAAGTGTAGTATACATCACACAGAGTGTTCAGTCAGATTTAGTGACGATATATTCACTAGTCTAATAGCAACCAAGAAGAAGCTGCTCCTTAATCTGGGAGTGGTCACCCGCAATCTCCTGCCTCACAGAAAGGGGGCAAACAGTCCATGTCCAGGATGAGTGACATCTTACATAACGGAAGACGCTTTACTTTTGCACCTGCTGGTGTAAATGTCCTCAATGGTGGGTAGGCTGTGCAGACTTAAGCGCCCGCTGCAGTGCTCTCCTGTGTGCGGCCGAGCCGCTGCTGTACCACACCATAACACAGGAGGTGAGGATGCTCTCTCTCTACCACACCCTTGTGAAAGGAGGTCAGAACAGAGTGGGGCACAGAGCAGCCTGCTTCAGACTCCTAACAAAGTAGAGGTGTTGAAAAATGAACATGAAAATGTTCCTTTCAGTTACTGCTCTTACACATCTTGTTACGGAATTGCAAGCCAAGAATTATAAGAAACATAAGAACTTTGACAAACGAGAGGAGGCCATTCAGTCCATCAAGCCTGTTTGCTTACCTAACAGCTACGTTGGCCCAACATCTCATCCAGATTCTTCTTAAAGGTTGTCAAGGTTTCTACTTCGACTCCATGTCTCGGTTGTTTGTTTCAGAGACCCATAACTCTACCTGTCTTCAGTCCAAAATACACTTTCCTTTAATGCCCGCTGATGTCCTCGAGTATGTGGTTCACCTTTAAGCTCAAGGAATGTTGCTGGATTTACTTGATCAATACCTTAGAGGAATTTAAAGACCTGGATGAGGTCCCCACGCTGCCTCCTCTGCTTGAGACTAAACAGGTTTAATTCTCAGAGTCGGTCACAGTAGACAAGTCCTTATGTCCCATGATGCACCTGGATGCTCTCCTCTGCACAGTCTTTCATGTATGGTGGTGACCAGAACAGTGCACAGTACTACAGATATGGTCTTATGAGTGCATTATATATCTTATATATAAACGTCTCTGCGTGGAAGTGTGTGTATCTGTCTGACCGGCCCGGAAGTGAGAGGTGGAGTCAGGGTAAGGGCTCCAGATCTCCGAGAAAATACAAGCAAGGCGAGTACGTCGGCAAAGTGGAACATCCGAAGAAAGAGTCACTCGCTTAGCGGCTAATACAGAAGCGAGGTGAGCACATCTGCAAAATGGTTACCTTTTCATTTTTCCTCCCGCTGCTAATACACAAGTGAGGTGAGCATCCCGGCAAATGGAAACCTCCGAAGAAAGACAAAGTCGCTTAACCGCTAATGCACAAGCGATGAGAGCATGTCAGCAAAACGAATCCTCCTAGGAGAGAAATGCTCAGAGTAGATCCTTTCGATTACCTGACATCTCTACATTTCAATTTTTTTTTTTTGATGATTTCAATAGTTTCTAGGACCCCGGGCTTTTTACGGCACAGGCTTACACAGCTAGTGTAAATATATATCGAAGTGGAGCAAAGAGACTATGGGAGGGGAGGGAGGGGTCCTTCACAATGCTGTGGGCTTTGCAGATTTAACAGTTTATAAGGATGTCATTAATGGAGGCGGAGAGGCCTCAGTGATCTTTCCTGCTGTGTACACCATCTGTTGTAGGACCTTATGGTCCAAGACACTGCAGTTCTCAAACTAGATGGTGATGCAGCTTGTCGGAACACTCTCGATGGTGTCCCTGTTAAATAGGTTGAGAATAGTGGTATGGTAGGATTGTCTTCTTCAGGCACTGTGGTGCTGTACTTTCTTGGCTATCGAGATATTCATTGACCAAGTAATGTCAGCTGCCAGGCGCACACCAAGAAATTTGGTGCTCTTGACCAATTTCATTGCAGAGCCATTGACGTGCAGTGGAGTGTGGACAGCACGACCCTTCCTGAAGTCAACAATCATTTATTTCACATCCAGATTGTTGCACTTGCACCAGTTCACCTGATCATCTTATCTCCATTCTGTAAGCCCACTCATCCCCATCGCAAACTTAATGATGGTGTTATAGCTGAATGCAGCCAAACAGTCGTGAGTCAGCAGAGTGAACAGAGATAGGCTGAGTACACAGCACTGGGGGGGACACCAGTGCTCAATGTGATGGGACAGGAGATGGTGTTTGTGACACGGACTCTCCTGGGGATTTTTCTGTCAGGATGTCTAGGATCCAGTTGTGTAGGGAAGCCATGCAGCTGGTCAGATGGTGCTCCCTGTAGAATGTGGTGAGAACAGGAGCAGGCAGGCCTGCCTTCTTCAGCTGCTTAAGGACGTGAAGATGCTGCTATGTCTTCTTGGCTATGGAGGTGGTGTTAGTTGACCAAGTAATGTCAACTGCCAGGCACAACCAAAAAATGCGGTGCTCTTGACCAGTTCCACCTCAGAGCCATTGATGTGCAGTGGGGTGTGAAAAGCATGGGCCCTCCTGAAGTCAACAATCATTTATTTCACCTTATCCACATTAAGGAAAAGATTGTTGCACTTGCACCAGTCCTTCTGATCATCCTATCTGCATTCTGCAAGCCCACTCATCCCCATTGCTGATGAGAATCACCACCATTGTGACAACCTTAATTATGGTGTTACCACCATACAGTCCTAAGTCAGCAGAGTGAACAGAAGTAGACTGAGTACACATCACTGTAGGGACACCAATGCTCAATGTGATGCAACTGGAGATGGTGTTTGTGACATGGACTCACCTGGGGGTTTCTCTGTGAGGAAGTCAAGGGTCCAGTTGTGCAGGGAAGCCAAGTAGCTGGTCAGAATGCTCTTGATGGAGCCCCCTGTAGAATGTGGTTAGAACAGGGGCAGGCAGGCCTGCCTTTTTCAGCTGCCAAAGGAAGTGAAGATGCTGCTGCACCTTCTTGATTATTGAGATGGTGTTAATTGACCAAGTAATGCCAACTGTCAGGCACACACCGAGAAATGTGGTGCTCTTGACCAGTTCCACCTCAGAGCCATTGATGTGCAGTGAGGTGTGGAGAGCATGGGCCTTCCTGAAGTCAACAATCATTTATTTCACCTTGTCACATTAAGGGACAGATTGTTGCACATGCAACAGCCTGCCCTATCATCCTATCTGCATTCTCTAAGCTGACTCAATCCCATTGCTGAGGAGATCCATCACCTTCATCTGCAGATTTAATGATGGTGTTAGAGTTGTACATCACCATACAGTTGTGAGTCATTACAGTGAACAGAAGTAGGCTGAGTACACAGCACCTAGGGTTTGCTCCAGTGCTCAATGTGATGGGGCTGGAGATGGTGTTTGTGACATAGACTCTCCTGGGGGTTTCTCTGCCAGGAAGTCCAGGGTCCAGTTGTGTAGGGAAGCCATGCAGCTGGTCAGAATGCTCTTGATGGCGCCCCCTGTAGAATGTGGTGAGAACAGGGGCAGACAGGCCTGCCATCTTCAGCTACTGAAGGAAATGAAGATTCTGCTGCATCTTCTTGGCTATGGAGGTGGTGTTAATTGACCAAATCAGGTCAGCTGTCAGGTGCACACCCAGAAAATTGCTGCTCTTGACCAAGTTCACTGCAGAGCTGTCAGTGTACAGCGGGGTGTGGACAGCATGGGCCTTTCTAAAGTCAACAATCATCTCTTTCGTCTTGTCCATATTAAGAGACAGCTTGCTGCACTGGCACTGGTCTGCCAATTCTCGGATCTCCATTCTGTAAAGTGATGCAACCTCATTGCTGATGAGACCCACCACCATTGTGTCATCTGAACACTTAATGATGGTGTTAGAGCTGAGCGCATTAGTTAGCTGAGTACAAAACACTGTCACCATTACTCAGTGTGATGGTACTTGAGACTATCTGGTGTCATTCTGTCATGACTACCAGGATCCAGTTGTGTAGAGAAGCCATGCAGCTGGTCAGAATGCTCTTGACGGCTCTCCCTGTAGAATGTGGCGAGAATAGGGTAAGGCAGGCCTGCCTTCTCCAACTACTGAAAGATGTGATGATACTATGTCTTCTTGGCTATGGAGGTGGTGTTAGTTGACCAAATCAGGTCAGCTGTCAGGTTCACACCCAGAAAACTGGTGCTCTTGACCAAGTCTACTGCAAGAGTGCATTGGGGTGTGGACAGCATGGGCCTTCCTGAAGTCAATAATCATCTCTTTCGTTTCATCCATATTAAGAGACAAATTGCTTGGTCTCGTCCGATGCGAGAGATGGACGTCTGAAGTGAAGCTCCGCTAGCAGTGGTGTTATTTTTCATATTATTTGCTTATTATCCTGAGATATCCTGTATTTATTCAACCCGAGAGGGACTGCTACAGTATATGTAAGCACATATAAACATGGCCAACAAAAAGGGGGGTTCGAAAGAATCGAAAACTAAAGCTACACCCAAGCTGCGATCAGCAAGCCCCAGTTCTAGATACGGCCTTTCAGAGACAGACCTGATCAGATGGGCGAAAGCACAGACTCCTCGGGACCACGGTCCGCTACATTGTCGCCGGCTGAGAGCGAAAAGGGGAGCGGAGGTGCGATCGTGAGTGCAGATCTGGATAGCTTGCCGATTGGAGAAGATCACATGAAACTGGAAAGGGCCTTGAAGTCCGCGGCTTCAATTACGCAATTGCGCGAGCCTGGAGCAGCGGGGACACCGGCTACAGCAAAGTCTGCTGCTTCAACTACGGGACAAGAAAGCACAATTGAACTATCTGAACTGAAGGTGTTGCTCACTGAGCTCACGCAAGATATAAAAAAAGGCGAGAGGGTTAATGAGAAAGCAAGGGCAAAGGCACATGAGAGACTGAAACAGGAATTGAAACAGGAGATGAAACAGGCCAATGAATGGCTGCGACAGGAATTCCAACAGGCAAATGAAAGGCTTCGTCAAGAGGTGCAACTTGAGCTTCGACAGGTGCTGGGTAAAATTGAAGAGCGCATTCAGGAAAACTCGGTTAAACTGAGCACGCTTACTGATCAATTGGAGCATTTCAAGGAGACATTCACGAATCGGATTGAAATGGTCGAACATTCAGCTGCCAGTGCCGAAGAAAGAGCAATAAATGTCAGTTCCGAATGCAAAAAACTCGGAGAAAAACTTATGAAAAGAGAAAAACAGACTGGCTGCTTTAGAAGATGGGAGTAGAAGGTATAATGTCAGAATTGAAGGTCTGCCGGAGAATCGAGAAAGTTCAAACCCTGTGAAATTCGCATCTAAACTTTTTTCTAAAATAATCAGGGATGACTTTAAAGCAGAATCTGAGATAGCAGCGGCTTACCGCGTACGCGGATCAAACACCGTCAGACCCCGACCAAGATCTTTTATAGTTCGTTTTGAACGATTATCATTTAAGCTAGAGGTGATGGCACTCCTCAGAAACAAGGAAGATATTATATATGAAAATAACCACATTCGTATCTTCCCTGACTTCTCTCCAGCAACAGCTATTAAACGCGCAGTCTTCTATAATATTAAACAGCGGCTACGGCAAGCCAGTGTCAAATACAGCCTCCTGTATCCGGCAAAACTGAAAGTGGAATGGCAGGGTCAATTCTATGTCTTCGCTAGCAAGGAAGAAGCAGAAAAGGAATTAAGAAAGCTGATCCTGCGACTATTCTGATACATAATAGTGAGTCATGGCGGTTAAAATGATAAAGCAAAGATTAATAATCTTTTGTCTGATCTATTCGTTTTAAAATACGGGTTTTTATCAGCATATATTCTAATATATTCTCATTATTACTTAGTATTACTAGGGCGCTATCTGTTTATGTTTTATTGTGCTTAATTATTCCTTTTTTTTCTCTTTTTCTTTTCTAATTATTTCATCTCTACCCTAAACAAGACTCTTCAATATCATACCCTTGGTTTACTGTTATTGCTATTACTGCATTAAGACTTGTTATGCTTCTTCTGGACACATTTTTAATACCATCCCCCGGGTTTATTATCTGGGTGTATCATCTTAATGCACTAAAATTGATGAAGACTATATATATATTTTAAGTGCAAAACTCTTTTTTTTTATTTTTTATTTTTTAGAGATATCTCTATCTTTTAACCCTAAAGCGCCGCTGCATTGGAGCGTGTTTTGCTTTGGGTATGTCAGAGGACTGGGACTGTGTGAAGTGGGTTTTAGCCTCACTTGGGGAGGCAAAAAGGCAGGGTGGGGGGTTAAGGGGGGGAGAGAAAGAGAGCAGGCCTGATCTATACCTAATCTATCCTCTCAGTCTTTATAATTATAATAAGACTATAAAATGACATCAAAAACTCAGAATCAGTGTCTCCATGATGGGACAGTTAACTTCGTAAGCTGGAATGTTAAAGACCTGAATCACGAATTAAAGAGAAAGAAAGTACTCTCTCACCTAACAGGTCTAAATGCTAAAATAGTATTTTTACAGGAAACTCACTTAATAAGCAAGGATCAGTTCCGGCTGCAAAAAGACTGGACTGGCCAAATGTTCCATTCTAGCTTTACGAAGAAAACTAGAGGTGTGGGAATTCTCATACATAGAACTGTTCCATTTGTAGCATCAGATGTAGTATTGGATCCTGAAGGGAGATATGTAATGGTTATGGGAGACTTATCTAACTGTAAAATGATCTTGATAAATGTTTATGCACCTAATGTTGATGATAAGGAATTTATACAAAATGTATTTGCATCCATTCCCAATCTGAACACTCATAAAGTTATAATGGCTGGGGACTTTAATTGTGTTCTAAATCCACTTTTAGATAGGACTTCCTCCACAGAGGGAACGGCATCTAACACTGCAAAAATAATTACAAAGTTTATAACTGATCACAACTTATCAGACCCCTGGAGATTTTTAAACCCAAATTCAAGAGACAAATTGCTGCACTGGCATGGGTCTGCCAATTTTCGGATCTCCATTCTGTAAAGTGACACATCCTCATTGCTGATGAGACCCACCAGCATTGTGTCATCTGCAAACTTAATGATGGTGTTGGAGCTGAATACAGCCATACAGTCATGAGTCAGCGGAGTGAACAGAAATGGGCTGAGTACACAGCAGTGGGTGTCACCATTACTGAGTCTGATGGGACTTGAGATTATTTAGTGTCACTCTGTCATGAAGTCCAGGACCCACTCGCATAAGGAAACACTGCAGCCTAGCAAGACCCAACTTCTCTATGAGCTTCTGAGGGATGACGGTGTTCAATGCTGAACTGAAGTCCATGAAAAGCATTCCAGCATAACTCTGTGAGGGTGCCCTGAGACGGACTGGCATAACTGGTTCTTGTCTTATGTCAGGTGCTCCCTGTAATGGAGAAAGTGGGTTCAGAAAGTGTATGGAATTGGGTGATTTAATCTGCACACCACAAAGACATGAGTAGCTATAAAGTTTCATTTAGACTCATTTTCTTTACTTATCCTGGAATATATTGAAATAATTCTCTGAAATAAGATAATCACGTTTTGAAATCTGATCTATTTTTATTCAATGTGAATTTTTCATTCCATCTGGGCATATGAGACAATAATATGGAGAAGTGAAAAAACACATTCTGCTCGATTTAAATGAGCCAAATGCCAGCCATCACTGTCCTTTCAGGGGTGTTTTATCTGATAAACACTTCGGGGTCTAAAGCTGTCTATTGATTTCATTCTCTGGCCCTCGTGTAAAATGGTTATTTTTTAATAATGTAGTGTATTCCTGTCCATTTATCTGTTATATTTAATCTGCCATGCTGAATGTATTGAATTGGATCAATGATTCTACATACATTATCTGTATTGCTTTCTTTTTTACTGGGCAATTACTGAATCACAATTTTCAGCTTCCTTACCTGAACAATTAAACAACTTTTTTTGCAGGTTTGTTTATTGATAGGACAATGTCACTCAAATGTAGCACAGTCCTCATCTATGGACAGTTCCTCCAGTTCTCCGATATCCGGGTGCTTTTTCCATGTTTTCTTTCCTCACATTCTAAATACTGTACCTTTGGAAAGTTTTCAGACCCCCTTTGTCCACATTTTGTTATGTTGCAGCCATGTGTTATAACGGCGGGTGGACAGAGGATCGAGGAAGTAGACAACTTTATGCACTTTGGGAGTGTCATTACCTCTGACGGTGACATCAAGCGCGATGTGACTTGTCGAATTGGAAAAGCGACGGCAGCTTTCAGCAGCTCCGTCCTGTCTGGGCGACCTCTTCACTATCTCTGCCTAATAAGAATCAACGTTTCTCCTCAATCGTCATTCCTGCTCTTGCGAGGCATGAACAATGACCAAGACCACAGCCTGAAAACTCGGTTATCCAACAATGGTGCTTGAGGCACATCTTGAAAATCACCTTTCACGATCAGATTACAAATGCAGAGGTACAGTGGGGGAAATAAGTATTGAACGCATCAACATCTGTTTAAGTAAATATACAATATTTCCAGTGAGGCTATTCTCATGAAATTCTCACAATACATTGGTATTAACTCAAGAAATCCAAATATATGAAGAATTCAATTCAGTCCAATAAGTTCTTAAGGGCACAAAAGGAATTGCCTGAGAAGACAAGGTAATCTACAGCAAACAATACAGAATCTGAAGAAGAGAAAAAGCAGAGCAAAGGTTCAAAAATCTAGAAAATCACAAAAGCAGTAAGGCACAGCAAACACACGTAAACACTTGAAATGAACTGTCAGGAACTATGGAAGGCCCTCCAATATATAGGGTGGAGAGCAGTACCTTGCGGTGATTCCACCCTGGAACGGGAGGGGGCGTTAACGCTAACAGCATCATCTCCTTCCCCACTAGAAAGCCTCTTCATTTTTTTCCACTTCTGTGTGGGGTCATTGTGCCTGATCTCCATGCAGCTTGGCCGAGCACCTCCTCGTCAGACAGACCCTTTTCCTTCAGATCTTCTTTTACTTTATCCATCCATCTCCACTCATTTTCTCTTCCCTGTACTTCCATTCTCATCATTCATTTGTCCACATCTTTATTGCCTCTCCTCATCACAGGTCCATACCATTTCAGCCTACTTTCCTGTCCTTTCTTAGATATCTTCTCCCACATATACCTTCTTCTCCTGGACTTCCTTTACTGCTCACATCTCAGCTCTATCCATCATTGCTGATCTTAAAAACCTTAACCTTCAACCTTCATCTTAATTCCTCAATCACACAATGCTCCTGATATCTTCTAATTATTTAATTCACACTGCACTCTATGGGTTATCTCTGCTTCTAGTTTTCCATCTTGGACTTCCACTGATCCTCGATATTTAAACATATCCAGCCTTGCAGGCTGACTTCTGAATACTGATAATCATTAAACCTCAAATATTATCTTCTTCTTATTTATCTTCAATAGGCTATCTTAGAAAGGCCTTCTCCATTCTTTCAAATTCCTCTCTGTTCGCTCCTTTCCTTGTGTTACTTAATGTAATGCCATCACCAAAAAGCCTGCACCAGGAGGATTGGTCTTTTATCCCTGTTTTGTCTTGGTAGAGTTCTCCATTTCTCTACTTTCCCCTTTTGTATTATTAATGTGTAGCCTTTGTCAGAAGGCCTCGAATCCCATAGATTTAGCAATGTTTATTAGATAGATAGATAGATAGATAGATAGATAGATAGATAGATAGATAGATAGATAGATAGATAGATAGATAGATACTTTATTAATCCCAAGGGGAAATTCACATACTCCAGCAACAGCATACCAATATTAAATTAAAGAGTGATAACAATGAAGGTATAACAGACAGACAATAATTTTGTATAATATTAATGTTTACCCCCCCCCCTCCGGGTGGAATTGAAGAGTCGAATAGTGTGGGGTCTCCTCTGTCTGTCAGTAGAGCAGGACGGTGACAGCAGTCTGTCGCTGAAGCTGCTCCTCTGTCTGGAGATGATCCTGTTCAGTGGATGCAGTGGATTCTCCATGATTGACAGGAGCCTGCTCAGCGCCCGTCGCTCTGCCACAAATGTCCAACTGTCAAGCTCTGTGCCTACAATAGAGCCTGCCTTCCTCATCAGTTTGTCCAGGCGTGAGGTGTCCCTCTTCTTTATGCTGCCTCCCCAGCACACCACCACGTAGAAGAGGGCGCTCGCCACAACCGTCTGATAGAACATCTACAGCATCTGATTGCAGATGTTGAAGGACGCCAGCCTTCTAAGGAAGTATAGTCGGCTCTGTCCTCTCTTACACAGAGCATCAGTATTGGTAGTCCAGTCCAATTTATCATTCGGCTGCACTCCCAGGTATTTATAGGTCTGCACCCTGTGTGTTATAAGTTATCGTATGTTTTAACTTCTCCCCACTTTCCCTTCTACATCTATAACCTCAGGAAATTACATAGAATAAAAGACAATCAGGAGTTAAGTTATACTTTAAATAATGAATTATTGATAATATTTAATAAATAATAACAAAAAGCAAAGTACATTTGAATATTGGCAACCGTACAACCTGATAAATGCTGGTGTGTAGTTTTAGTTACTTAAAATGTCTCTAGTTAAGTCATCATTTCTAGTCAGCTTTCTTCAGAACAGGCCACATGCCTGTCTCAATATGGCTGTCGAGTTGTGCTTCTCTGCATGGTCTTCTTTTCAGTTCATGGTGGGTGAGATGCTCTTTCATCATGATGATGTAAGAGAGAGAGAGTAAGGGGTAAAGCAAACAAATTTATAGATTCTCTGTCCAAACCCTACAGCCAATATGGCATTGTGATACTTAATGGCTTCTGATTTAAAACAAAACAGGCAACTTCTGACCAATAGAATTTTGATTCACACTTACCAACAATATCATTTGTTAAGGTGAAGCTTGCCAGCTAAGTAGTTGGCCTCCATGAAAGGGCTAAAAAGAATTACTTGCCAAACTGGTTTTAGGCTCTATCCATAACCCTGTTGTAAAATTCACTATCCTGACTTAGTCCAAAATTCTGGGGTGGTTAGTTAAACATCAAACCACTGCTGTTCTTATCAATGATATAACATTAATATTACATTGCTTTGTCTAAGTTACAAACAAAGACATACAAAATATTTATCAACTTGTATATAGTGAGAAGTCAAGCAAAATTACCCCTTTTATTGGCTAACTAGAAAGATTACAACATGCGAGGTTTCGAGGCAACTCAGGCCCCTTCTTCAGTATACAGTCCTGTCTCTTTTTCTCTTCTCTCCATATACCTCAGAATATAAATTTAACACCCGGTCATGTTGGTGGAAGAAATTCTCAGATGATTCTGCACTTATGGGGTGTATTGATGAGGGGGATGAGACAGAGGAGTGGAAAGACAAGATGTAAAATCAGTTTCTGATGAGTTTTTTCAATACAATGTGGATCTTGTTATATTGATATGCAATAATACTGTACTAATAAAAAGGAAGAAGACGGAGACAGATTCAGAGTAATAAACTTTAACAAGTCCTTTTACTAAGATCGTTTCAGAGTACACGTTACACCACCTTATTATTATTATCTACTTCCTAACAGCTCCCCAATACCCATAATTCCTTATTACTACGGAATCCCCAAAAGTCCAGACTTTCAATATATTACAGATCTATAGACAGGTTGTCTGTGTAAGTCCAAGAGATGCATACAATCCTCATATCTGGTCATAATACTCTCGTCTCAAATATTTAAGTCATGTTGTAATGTGTTACATTTTAGCATGAGTTTAACTTCCCATTCTTTTCTCTCTTGCTGTGCTCTGAAGTTGTCCTTAAGCACTGTGACTTTTTAAAGTCCCTGTCACAGTGTCCCTGGCTGTTAAAGTGAGCTGCTACAGGAACATCTCTGTTGCCATGCTTGATGTGGACCCTGTGTAAGTTCATTCTCTGGCAGAGTGCTTGTCCAGTTTCTCCCACATAGAGTGCAGTGTCAGGACATTTCGTACAGAGAATTAGGTAGACCACATTAGATGATCTGCAGGAAAATGATCCCTTTATGTGATGTTCTAGTCGGCAGTGTGGTATGAACAGAGGTGGGTAGTAACGAGTTACATTTACTCCGTTACATTTACTTGAGTAACTTTTTAAAAGAATTGTAATTCTAAGAGTACTTTTACTGCACCATACTTTTTACTTTTACTTGAGTACATTTGTGAAGAAGAAACGTTACTCTTACTCCGCTGCATTGGGCAATACTCGACTCGTTACTTTTTTCCATTTATACATTGCACTATATTTTTTCCAGAGAAAAGTCGCCAGTAGATCTACTGCATGACTGTTTCACCAATCAGACGTAGCAACAATAATCACATGACTCAGTTTCACCAATCAGACGTAGCCATGCAGTGACATAACCACACACAAACTTCCTGCGCCTGCGAGAGACTTTTTAGTCATGCGGGGCTCCTGTTCGCTGCTAAACGGTCACAGCTTCACTACAAGAACCTTGAGAAGCTTAACCATCACTTCCCTGAGTGAAGAACAAGCACGTTTTAACCAAACACGCACAGACACAGACAGTCAAGGTAAAGTAAGACTTCTTGTACGTGTACAAGCTGCCTTGTTCTAATGTTATTTTCTATCAGCTGTACTATTTGGAGGGCAAGTGTGTGACAATGCCGGTCCCTTACAGACTCCCTCTTCCCACATGGGAGTCTGCTGAACCCACAGCGTCGATAGTTATGACCGAGATGAGCTGACATATGAGAATAATTCACTGATGAGGCCAGAGGATGGTGGAAAAAGTGCTCAAGTGCTTTTATTAACAACCAGTCAAAACAAAAGTAAAATCAACAAGTGTCAATGGTGCAGTGTTCTAAAAAACAGTACATATATAAATCCATAAAAATCATTGTGAAAAGTTAGGATCAAAAAATCAATAAATACATCCGTTAAAAATCCGAGGTTAAAATGCAGACTAACTCCTCCTGATCCCAGCCCACCTCCTACTCATTCACTCCCGGCTCACCCATTGTTTGCGTAGCCGGAGGAGACTCAGCAGCCACAAGCTCCTTTTGGCCGACCTCCATCTTGGCTGTCTCCAGGCATCACGGCCAGACTGTCCGAGGTTGGCTCTCCTCCCTTCTTCCTTCGTGCTCACGTTGTCGCACCTCGGAAGCCTAGGTAGGGCACCTGCATTGCTCACCACACTCCACCCGAATGTTCAGTGGGGCGAACTAACCCCTAGAGCGCCACAGCCAATGCTCTTTCATGTGACCCCAGCTCGCACTGCTTCCTCCCTCTAGGTCATTCCCAAGCCTGCCTTTCATGTCTTTTAGCCTCTTTTTTTTTCTCCGTTTCTTTGATTCCCCATTCTTTTTTTGTGCTGACCCATATACAGTATATACACTCCCGTCTCCGTGGGCCTTAATCACACGCTGCAGGAAGCCAATGAAGCAACTGAGAACGATCAGACCCGCATGTGCAGGTGCGACTCGCTCCAACTACCTCATTAACTCCCCACGGTCATGCAATTGCGCCCACGGAGGGTGACACGGCTTTATGGATTTGAAACTGACCTTTTTTTTTTGAAGTCGCGGACCCACTTCACCACAAAGTGAATATGCAGCATTATACTGTCAGTGTACAGGATATCTTGTCATTGTAAGTAGTTTGCACTGTTCAGACATGTATGTTACCTATTGTAGGTATCGGCTTCAAAAGCTTTGTTGTGAAAAACTGAGATTTGGAACTTTGTGTTATTTGTGCATCTTCATTTTGTAAAGATGTTATTTTTTTAGTCATTTTTTTATTTTATTATTTGGAAATAGCAGAATTTACACATTATTTTATATTTTTGTCTGTCTTATTACAACATTTCTAAAAAAATAAATCATTTATTATGTTCAAATAGTTACTCAGTACTTGAGTAGTCTTTTCACCAAATACTTTTTTACTCTTACTTGAGTAATTTTTTGGATGACTACTTTTTACTTCTACTTGAGTAATATTATTTTGAAGTAACGCTACTCTTACTTGAGTACAATTTTTGGCTACTCTACCCACCTCTGGGTATAACTAGTGATGACCGAGCACCAAAGTGTTCGGGTGTTCGGGTGTTCGGTCCGAACACATCGCGATGTTCGTGTGCTCTACCGAGCACCCGAGTATAATGTCAGTCAATGGGAGACAACCAAGCACCCCCTGCTCTGAAAAGGGGAGAGTGCCTGGTCCATTGGAAAAGGTCAGAAAGTGACAGAAACACCACCCAAATGGACCAGGAACAGCATGGGGACAATGTCTGGATGCATCTTGAACTCCCAAGTCACTGCTGGGAACCAGTTTGTCCGAGTTGTACGCCACTTTTACAGACTGACAAAAACACGCCCAAAACCCCCCAAAAAAATTAATTTTACAGGAAAAATGACGCTCTAAAACATTATATGCCAGTGCCTGCAGGTGAGCTGATGCTCTAAAACATGATATGGGAGTGCCTGCATTACAGTGAGGGCAGTACTTACCTGCCCCTTGATTGGCTGTCTCCAAACGTGTGGGGCAGAGACTCGAACATGGCGCACGAGCACATGTGGTGCTCATTCGAGTAGCGCCATGCTCCGAGCATAGCGGTGCTCGAGCCGAACACATGTTCGGCCTAGCATGCTCGCTCATCACTAGGTATAACTATATGGTCTGTATTATAAATGTGACCACACGTTTTACATCTTTTCTGTAGGCAGGGAGTTGTGCCATTTTCTGTTGGTTCACTTGGGGAGCTTCGGACAATTAGCTGCTGCAGGTTTGACGGTTGTCTGTATGCCAGGGGGGGAGGTTCAGGAAATACATTTTTCAGTGTAACTTCATTGGCTGAAGTTCTTTTATCATTTTTCGAAGTGCTTCAAGATGTGGGGATGCGGTTCTTATTGACTTTGTTTTTATATAATGTATTTCAGAAGGTTACTTTGTTTTTATATACTGTATTTCAGAAGGTTGTCTCTGGGCATGGCAGTAGCTCTTCTCCCTAGCACTATCAAAACTTATATACAAAATTTCACACAATAACAATCCCACAAGTCAACACATCCATAATCTGATCGAAGAAATAAGGACTTAAAGAAGACCCCTGGTGCAGACCTCCTCAAACTGGGATCTTGCCTATTACCCCAACACTGCTTCTGAGCCGAGTCCTTACTCCCTCATATCTACTCTGGACGATCCTCACACACTCCTGTGGTCCTCATTTCTCTCTCTCTCTCTGCATCTCTTAGAATGGTATTCCCAATCACGAAACTCCATACCTCAAAATCTTACAAATATTTACCTTCAAAGTACAGATGCATTTATTGAGTGGTAACGACATGAATTGATGGCACCTAGAAGGAGATCGCTTATTTAAAAAGTCCATTGAGCCAAAAGGCATCTCTATGGACATGTGCACTTGCCTGATTGCAATACTAAATAAGAAAAAGCTGCATGGAGTTCCACTGACTGAATTATTTAATATCTTGCTTAAGCAAAAATCAGATTAAAAAGAGTTAGCATGGATTTTCATAAAGGGAGCAGTGAGAGCGACACTTGCAAGAGGATTTATCCTGCCACAAATGATGTGATGGCCTGAGACTTCTGGGGGCTCCTAAGGGTTTGTTATGGGGTGTACTTGACACTCTGGGATCGACAGTATTTTACACCTGTGACGTGGAATTTGGCAAAGTGAGAATGCTTAGGAAAATGGAGTTTGGAAGTGCAGCCCTCCAGGGATCCCTTGGGATCATTAGAACATTTGAACAATTGAGACGAGAACAGGCCATTCAGCCAAACAAAGCTCGCCAGTCCTATCCGCTTATTTCTTCCAAAAAAACATCAAGTTGAGTTTTGAAAGTCCCTAAATTCTGACTGTCCACCACACTACTTGGTCACTTATTCCATGTGTCTATCGTTCTTTGTGTAAAGAAAAACTGTTTGTGTGAAATTTCCCCTTAACAAGTTTCCAACTGTGTCCCCGTGTTCTTGGTGAACTCATTTTAAAGTCACCGTCTCGATCCACTACACTAATTCCCTCTCATAATTTTAAACACTTCAATCAGGTCTCCTCTTAATCTCCTTTTGCTCGGTAGAGGAGGACCTCCCTACTTTGTCTGTGGCCTGGAAGTGCTTCCTAGAGGAGACAGAATGGCACAAAAAGCATTCCTGGGTCCGGCATAAAAGGAAGCCCACTGCCAGACATGTGGGAGGCAGTGAGCAAAACACAGTGGAGGTAGAGAAGAAGGAAGACTTGTTGGTTTATTATACTTTGTGGCTGATTACTGGAAGATGTTTGGGAAGATGTGCTTGAAGAGAATAAAAGCCCATTATTTTATTCATATCTTGTGTGGATTATTACTGTGTCTGTGGTTTGGGGCTCTCTGGCACCCCCATGTGGTCACAATATGTTTTAGTTTTTTTTAATTTGCTCTTGGCTGAAATTATTACTTCCGGATCATTAAATGCCTTTTCTGATCAACAGACAGCAGCTTGTGAGGCTGAAGAAATGTCTGTCAGAAATGGTGGTGAGTAATACTGGAGCACTTCAGGGAGCTGTCCTGTGTCCCTTCCTGTTGACCTTCCACACAACTGATGTCCAGCACAATACCAGCACTTGCCATATACAGATATATTCAGATGACTCGTCCATCATCTATATATTTAATTCACTAAGGGCACGCACGACAGTGAGCGCAGGTAAGATAGAGCCACGCCCGCCAACTCACAGAAGCCCGCCCGCCAACTCTAAGACCATGGGATACGCTCGACAGAGCCCCGCCCGCCAACTCTAACTCACCTCCCACATCCACCCTCAAAACCGGTCCCGCCCACACGCAGCCGACGTGGCATTTCTTGCCAAGCATCTGCAGTACACTTAAATCGCTCAGTCCAATCCAACAACAGCAGTATGAAAGCTTTTCGGGGAAAATCCTAGGCAGAATTTACAACGCTACAATGCCCCGACATGTCACACCAATGTTGCAGCGATTTTCGTCGGAGAAAATGGCGAACCGCCTGCTGAAAGGGACATTTGCATCTGTCCCATAGGCAACTCCTGTAAACAGATTTCCACGCTCAATATGAATTGCGATCCTATAGTTTACCCACTTTTATTACCTTATGGAGACATTGGCTGGCACAAAGATTTACAACATGTTCCAGATAAAAGAACTGCCAAGCGAAGAAGGCTTACTCAATACCAATTTTACGCGTACAGATTAGCAATGAGGAATATATTTAGTATTTTGCACTCCAGTGGCGAACTATTCCAACAGTACGTCGTAGATGCGTATGTTAAAATAGAGGGCGTGTGACTCAACTATCTCAGATTAGATCAACAAGATTTACGCGTGGAACAATACAAAGGACTGTCAGACGCACTGCAAGCAAGCGCTGAAAATAAAAACATACATGTAGGCAAAATGATCATATTACCGTCCACATTTCCAGGAAGTCCAAGATACATGCAACAAAACTAGCAGGATGCCATGGCCATAGTACGTAAATTCGGACAGCCTCATTTATTTATCACTTTCACATGTAATCCTTCTTGGCCGGAAATTCTACGTGCACTGTCTGATACCCAAAGACCGGAGCACAGACCTGATATCCCACATGCTGTTTACTCTTCACAATAATTCTAACAACCAGTCTTCAGCCACGGTCAGTTGTACGTGGCTTTTTCTAGGGTTAGATCTTTTGACTCATTATCTGTCATCACCACCAAAACACCTATTCACACCTGTGTCTTTCAAGAAGTATTTATTTCCTCTTGATTCCTGAATTCCTTTCTCACTGTTTTCCGTTCCTATTCTTACACCGCCTTATGCTACGGCGGGCTTCGGCTAGTAGACTTTATTAATAATGGAGATGAGTGAGTACAGGAGGGTTATGGAGGACTTTGTCTTGTGGTGCAGGGAGAACCACTTGCAACTCAACATTGGCAAGACAAAAGAGACGGTGGTGGACTTACAATGTGCCAAGAAACCTCTGTGACGAGTCACCATTCAGGAGGAGGACATGGAAGTGTGCAGAGCTAGAAGTACACAGAGGTCCACATAAACAACAAACTGGACTGGTCTGTCAACCCAGTGGTGTTGGACAAAAAGGGCTAGAGCAGACTGGACTTTCTAAGGAGACTCAGGTCTTGTGATGTGCACAGCAAGCTGCTGGAAATGTTCTACCAGTCCATAGTAGCCAGTGTGGTGTTTTACGTTGTAGTCTCCTGTGGAATCAACCTGAGCTTGAAAGAAGCACAATGGCTGATTAAAACTTATCAGGAAAGCTTATGACATCACAACGTGATCCCTGAACAAACTGGAAGAAGTTCTGGGAAAGAGGATGGTGGCAAAATTGGATATCACTATGAAAAAATCTCCTTTATCCCCTCTGAAAGGTGCTCTCTTCTTTTAACCCCAGGCTCATTCCTCCATGGTATACTAAGAAGTGTCTCTGGGTTTTTTTTTTATCCCACTGCTATCAGGCAGTTCAATGTCGATTCTGATGAACTCATTAAATTAATGTTGATGTGTTTATTGATTTACCTTATTATTTGTTCTGTAAGTCTATATCTTTTATGTTTCTACTGCTGCATGCATCTGAATTTCCCCATGGGATTAATAAAGTTTGCCTAATCTAATCTAATCTAATCTAATCTAATCTAATCTAATCTAATCTAAT
>JANRMT010062814.1:14443417-14454728 GCA_026402145.1 Polypterus bichir lapradei | reverse complement strand
ATCTAATCTAATCTAATCTAATCTAATCTAATCTAATCTAATCTAATTTAAAGTTGCAGTGATGGCCGTTAGTTTGCTTAAAAAACCAATGAGACACACTGCATGCCATAAGCGAGAGGAGTCCATAACTAGAAATGACCAAAACAGACCTGACAAAGAATGCCTGCATCCATTACAATTTTCATTTGTTCAAAAGATCCCAAATGTGGCCTGATTTGCCTCAAATGTGTAACGTGATGAAAGGCTTTCCGTTTACCCCATAGTACGAATTAAAAGGAGTGTTCTTTCTCCTTTCTAGCTTCTTTCTGTCAGATGCTTTTCCAGGCCCGGCCCCGTTCAAGAGTGTGGTCTGAGCCTCCATGTGTTCAAACGTGCCGGTGATGGCTGAGGCAGGCCTGCTGAGTGCTTTACAGATGTGGACTTCCTCCTGTCTTCAAGGTCACATCAGATTTACAGTCGAGCTGCCTAAGGCTCTCTAACAGGACATGCCTGGTGGCCATTAAAGGAGCAGGGTGTCTGCATTGGCCTTCCTTTGTTAACCGAGCGGCTTATTAAATAACAAAGCGCTCACGCGTGCACACACACCTTTTGTTTTAGGTCGTACTAACTTGACTGATATTAGATTACAATTGATGAGTTCAACCATCCAGCCAATACAAGAAAATTTACAACAAGTTACCAAATCAGGGAAGCGGGATTGCTTAGATGAATATTTTCTAAGAGCATTTGCTTGGTCAAATTATTCATATTTTAAATATTTGATTATCAGTAATGAAACTGAATATTCATCAATGGCTTCAAGACTCACATTATAAAAACATCTCTAAACAGTGTTGTTAAGGAAATTAGTTAAAAGTGAATAATTGAGCCTGCCGAACAGAGAAGATTTTGTATTAAGAGGATTCTGCACACATGCAGTGCCCTCCATAATGTTTGGCACAAAGACCCACTTCTTGATTTCCCCCTCTGGTCCACAGTTTAAAATTACAAATCAAACAATTCAGACGTTGTGATTAAAGTGCACACTGCAGACTTTCATTGAAGGGGATTTGCGGATATTTTGCACAGTCCCCCCATTTCAGGACATTATAATGTTTGGACACAGCAATGGCAGGTCTATTAAAGGCATTGTCTTATTTAGTTCTTTGTCGCTCATCCCTCACATGCATCAGCAGGGGCTGAGGGTCTTCTCTGGTGATGCTCTGCTAAGCTGTGTTTGGCTCATTATCTTGTTGTAGGATGAAGTGGCGTCCATTGAGTTTGTAGGACTTCACTGAACTTGAGCAGATCAGATGTTTCTACACACCTTAGAATTCATTGTGCCATCAGCAGTGCCATCATCAATGAATAGAAGTGTGCCAGGACCTGTGGCAGCCATACATGTCCAAGTCATAACACCCCCATGGCCATATTTAACAGATGAGGTGGTTTGTTTTGGATCTCAGGCAGTTCCTTGCCATCTCCACACTTTGCTCTCACCATCACTCTGATGAGGTTCATCTTTGTCTTGTTTGTCCACAAGACCTTTTCCCAGAATTCTGCAGGCTTTTTGAAGTCCTTTGTCACAAATTGTCATCTGGCTATCCTGTTTTTGAGGTTTGCACCTTCCAGTGTGGTCTCTGTGTTTCAGTTCATGAAGTCTTCTGCTGATAGTCGTCTCTGACACATCCACTTTGGCCCCCTGAAGACTGTGTATGATGTGTCAGACAGGTGTTTGGGGGCTTTTTCTTGACCATAGTGAGGATTCCTCCGCCATCAGAGTTGGAGGTCTTCCTTTGGCCTACCAGTCCCTTTGCGGTTCCTGATCTCACCAGTGTGTTCTTTCTTCTTCATGATATTCCAGACAGTTGATTTAGATCTTCTTCAGGTTTTACTGATGTCTCCAATGGTTGGCACAGCTCTTGTCCTCATCTTGAACAATGGCAACTACAGACTCCAAAGGGTAGAAGCAAGCTGAGGTATCTTATGAAGCAAGAAAACACACCTGAAGAATCACACCAGTTGTCCCAAACATTATGGTGCCCTGAAATGTGGGTGCCATGTAGAAAAAGCGGTGTGTGACCGAAACATATGAATATGTCCATAAATGGAAAGTCTGCAGTGTGCACTTTAATCACGATGTCTGAATTGTGTGATTTGTACTTTTAAACTGTGGAGCTGAGGGGAAAATGAAGGAAAAATTAGCCTTTGAACCAAATGTTATGGAGGGCTCTGTATAGTTTAATTTACTTATGTCTTTGTTTTAATTTCCAGAAGAATCAGAGGTGAACAGGAAAAGTCCAGATCTTGACTGGCCCAAGATGTCCCATGTGTTAATCTATTGTATAAAGCAGGACTGACTCAAAGATTCAGAGTTTTAACTTTAACTTTATGGAGTCTGCACGTTCTCCCTGTGTCCAGATGACTTCTCCTCTGGCCTCCTGGTCACCTGGAGACTCTAAATTGTATGTGAGTGGGTTTCTGTGATGGACTAGCACCCCCTACAGGACCATTTCCAGCCTTGCACTCAGTGCATCCCAGCGTGACCACACAATAAAGCTACTTTCATAGGTTATTAGCCCTTATAATGCTCCACTGCCCAGACTATAGGACTCGGAAAGGTCCATACTAAGGTGTGAGATGCTTTGTGAAGCCATTCATTACATTGAAGTGCAGCAGAAAACAGCGCTCATAAGACAGGGGCCGAATCTGAAAGAGGTGCCAGTTTCCAGTAAGGCAGAATATGCAGAGTGGCATATCTTTGGCAGATGAATCCAAACTTTCTTGTGCTAACTTGATTCGACATGTGGTGGACATGCAGACTCCACACAGAACTGGAGTTTTAGATGATTTTCATAGACTCCGTGAATTAATGTATTTTATCGTATCACAGAAAGCATTGCTTTCAAACTCATCAATGAATGCAGATGCCCCCCACCGTCTTCTGGAGCAATGGACGGTAGACTGTGGACTGTGTGTCGATGATGGTAGAGATGAGGCCGTCCCATCTCCCTTCTTGTTTACCCTCTACACAAAGGCCTTCCAGTCCATTTCCAGCTCTTGCTGTCCACAGAAGTTCTCAGATGACTCCTCCATCACAGGATGAATTGACGATGGAGAAGAGTTGGAGTTACCAGAGGTAGGTGGAGGACTTTGTGTTGTGGTGTAGGGAGTTTCAACCGGTAGCTCAACATCAACAAGACAAAAGAGTTAGTGGTGGACCTCAGGTGTGTTAGAGAATCACCGAGACCACTCACCATTCTGGGGAAAAATATGGAGATGGTGCAAAAACTACAAGTACCTGGGGGTCCATATGGACTGCAAACCGGGTGGGCCTGAAAACACAATGGTGCTGTACAAGAAGGTCCACAGTAGACTTTCTGTGGAGACTCAAGTCTTTTGATGTGTGTAGCAAGCGTCTGGAAATGTTTTACCAGTCCAGAGTAGCGCAATGTGTTGTTCTGTGTAGTGGCCTCCTGGGGAATCAACTTGAATTTAGGTGAAGATAAACATCTGAGCAAAATTATCAGTAAAGCCAACCCCATCACAGGACTGACTCTGGAATCTCTGGAGGCTGTTGTGGAAAAGAAGATGGTGGCAAAAAATTGGATGCCATTATGAGCAATTCTGTTCATCCCCTACAGGGGGGCACTGTTTTTGGAGTACTTACAGCCACAGGATCCACGGTGTAATAAGAAATGCCTCTGGTGATCTTTACCATCTGCTGCCATTAGGAAGTTCAATGCTTCCTCATGGTGTCGTGTTCTTTACTCCAACCGGAAGCCAACTATAAGGCCCAGAACCTCTTTGTATTCATGTGAGAAACACGATGATACTTATTTTTACCTCATGAATTACAATGACTGCAGTGGGCTGGAGTCCTGCCCGGGGTTTGCTTCCTGCCTTGCGCCCTGTGTTGGCTGGGATTGGCTCCAGCAGACCCCCGCGACCCTGTAGTTAGGAAATAGCGGGTTGGATAATGGATGGATGGATTACAATTAAATAATTTAATAACTGGATTCTGTCGACACTTTTAATGTGATGTTTTGCTTTACCTAGAAAATTGATTCATTTTATTTTTTCACACAAAAAAAGTTACGTTGACTTCTGAAAACCATTTACGCCTTGACACCACAAAAAGGTTTGGGGCAGCCAAATTGGCAATGAGCCATAAATCTTTTACAGACAAGAGTTCAAAACACAACTGATTGTCTGTAGGAATATGGGGGGTTTTAAAGTCTGACAGGGGAAATGACAACATCATCTGGGCAGGAACTGGAAGTGGTGCCTTTGGGCCTGGAACTGGAAGTGACGTCATCGTGCCCAGGCGGAATTTCCCATGTTTGGTCTGTAGGGACAAAAAACAAAGGATCAGTGCACTCTGCCACCTGGTCCGGCATGGAATTACCTTGTTTTGAGCCCTTTAGCTACCTCCCACGCAGCCTTGTGTGACAATCCATATACAGGGGTTAAAAAGTCTCGACATATGATACTCACTCCCATAAAAACTTGAGACGTGAGTGTTTCAGCTTACGCCGTTAGCGTCGTACTTACAGACTACATGGCGAATTAGTTTGGATGCACGTGGCGGAAGAATACGCAGTAATGCGGCATATGAGTGAGGGAGTTGGCAAACCAGTTTGTTGCGTTTGTGTTGCTTTGTTTGCTGACTTTTTGGCCCTCATCATGGCTGCTAAACGAAAGTCAGAGTCTTCAGGTGGTAGTGCTTCAAAGAAGAGGAAAGCCATCATGATGGAAGTGAAATTAGATGTTGTAAAAAGATCAGAAGGAATAAAGGTAAGGAATTTTTTTTACACTCATTTTTTGTCATTTTTTCTGTTACTACAGTACAGTGTACAGTATGGTATATTTATGTCCTTTTCCTTTTTCTGTGGTTTAGTTGTGTTTTTATGTTCTAGATTATGATTTCGCAAATGTGTCAGGATTTGTAAGTGACTTAGGCTAGGGTGTGTTTCGACTTTCACCAAAATTCGTGTTATATCACTATTGTGGGAATGGAACTGTGTCGTAACCCGAGGACCCCCTGTATATAAAAGCCAAATAGCACTGACTCACTCATCACGAAATCTCCTGAACCATGAGGACTTGGGACTTGAAATTTGGAATGTCGGTTACCCTTGGCCCATAGGTGCTCGCTAAGAAACGGTTTTAAAAACTTTGTGGTCCAAGCGTGAAATTTCTTTTAGTTTTTTAGACCCGTTTGTATGTCTGTCCGCTTTTCACGAGAGAACTACTTATCGGAATTAGATCAGGTTTTTTCTATAATTTGCATGAGCATTCCGTTTATTTTGTGACTTTCTCATCGCGCTAAGTATAATAGTTCGCTTGCGGTACCGATTTATTAGCACAAATCCGAAAGAGACTCATCGGGCTGCGTGAAGAAAATGGCATCAGACCCTGTCCCCTTACTACACGTCCATGTGTTTAACAGCGAAATCGATGCACTGGTCAGAACCATATGCCATCATTAAGTAAGACATGCAGGGCTGTCTTAACGTATGGGCACAATGGGCACTGTCCAAGGGCCCACGATGTTTCTGTTTCTGTTGTTTATTGCAAAACAAACACAGGAGGCCCAGTGCACTACTTTGCATCGGGGTCTGTGATGCTGGTAAGACGACATGATGACTGTATTTATAAAACATCTGATTCATGTTCATACTTGTAATGCAAAGTATAAAAATTACAATATGCAATGTGTACCTAAAATCGATTGCCCTGCGAAAGACTGGCTCCTTGTCCAGAGTTTGTTCCTGCCTTTGCTGGCTGGAGAAGCCCCCATGACCCTGTTCAGGATATGACAATGACCTATAATAGATAGCCCCCTTATAAAACATACCTTTCACATCCTTTCAATAGATAGATAGATAGATAGATAGATAGATACTTTATTAATCCCAAGGGGAAGTTCACAAATGTACGTTTCATCTCACAACGTACTTTAAATAAACAGAAATTACTGGGCACCCTAATAAAATCTACATTTTTCATTACTTTATTACCATTTTGAGTGCCGTGTTGGACGAATGGGCTTCTCAGACGGGATGGAGGTTGGTTTCCGGCCAAAAAGGGAAGCCACAATGGAAGGACAAGAGGTGTCTACTGCCCAAAGTTATATAACCTTATCCGCCCCCCCCCCCCCCCAACCACCATACACATGGTGGCAGCATCCCACTGGTGGGACACCCATAGGAATATCCACAGGGCAATCTGGGAATTGTAGTCTCATGGGACGGCCCTGTTGAGGTTCTTGGGTGCCAACAGGGGGAGCTGTGAGGGATCGTTACAAACTCTTTAATAGACTTCCACCTGTCCCGGAAGTCATTCCAGTGTGCAGTGATGTGGTGCCAGGAGTACTCCTGGGCCTGGCATTAAAGAAGCCGAGTTTTCTGCAAGGGCATTCATGGCTGGGTCAGGGTTAGGGTTAGGGTTAGTGTAAAGGGGGAGTATTGTCCTGACAAGGACAGAAGGCACTGGCGCACTCATCCCATAAAATCAAATCTTAGTTAGTCTGCATTAACCCAGATTTCTATCATCATCCATCAAAGAACATTTTTCTTAAAATAAACAGCCCCTATCCTTATACTAATAAAAATTCCTTCAAAATGGTTTTCATAAAACAAAGTTTAGAAAAAGTTTGTAATAAATCATTTATAATAATTATTTAAATAAATATTTCAAACAACCCTTTCATAGCTGTTCTATATAAAAAAAAAAAACTTAAATTAAAATTAAATACAGTTAATATGTAGGGTTATTAAAATAAAAGTATAAATATCGTATATATTTGCGTATAAGTCAGGTCCTGAAATCCGAAAAATTGATCATAAAATCAGACCCTGACTTACACGCCCTTTCAAAAATGCGACACTTAATTTTTTTTTTTATCTTCTTGCCTCCTCCAATCTCGTTTCTCAGTTTCTCAGACACATCGAATTTTGTTGCAGCAGCGCAGTTACCAATTTCTTTCGCCACTTGGTGTTTAATTTAAAACCAGCTTCATATTTTCTTCTGATCGAATGCTCCATCGTAGATAAGGGATGCAATTACGATAAAGGTGTATGAGGGTGTGAGATACAAAAAACACAAAACAGCGTAAACGTCGCTTCAGAATAGTTTGGTTATTACCGTGTGGTCACGTAGGCACAATACATAGAATATAAAAGGACATGTGCTCTGTGGTTACTCCCTCAGATGGGTGTTACATATCGTAATCTCTTGGACCAACAGCATGAGTTTTCTGCATTCAATTTATACGACCAACATTATAAAATACCGGAAATTAAATGGTAAGTTCAAGCCCGACTTATCCGTAGGAGAACTTAAACGTTGAGTATATACAGTAATTTTAAAACTTTCCACTAAATATACCTATCTCGCTATTATAATACAGAAATCCTTGGATGAGACGTGACTTTCTCAGAGAGACACTTTCACATCCTGCGAGATGAGTCTTTGTGCCAAGAGATTTAACCACGCCTGGGGCCTGAAATAAAAGACAAAGAGTAGATGACAAAGAAGAATGTCGTAAAGAATTGAAAAATGTTGGCGCGATAAACATGCAGAGCTGGTTAGAGATAATGGAAGTACTAAAATTCAAAAGTCTCAAAAAAACTGATAGTAAAGACTGAATTAGCGCAAACAAATGGAAATTATTACTCTGTGAAATAACGGAACAGCAAAAAGAGATCTAATATATGGACATACTGTAGGTGATATGACATATTGTTCAGTTTTAAAGTTTAAGTTGGAGACTTGTAGATCATCTAATTCATGTTGCCATCAGGGAAAAGTAGTGTTTCTTCCAAATGAAGAGGTGCATCTGCGAGAATTAAAAGATTTGTTGTTTGCTGAAAGTGAAATCCACATATGCTGTCACGTTTGGGTCACAGAGTTGCACAGATACACAGGAGATTTTAGAGACAGAAACGTTATTCAAACACTTCAAACAAACATAAGTCTATTTCAGGAGTGAATCGAACTCCGTGTGAAGTCAGAGGGGACAGTTTTGTCTCTCAATTAAAAGAATAGAAAATCTTCCTCTTCATAGGGGTGCGCCTCGGGAGCGGGTTCCCCCAAACAGGAGCAGAGGATGTCTGGGGGAGAAGAGAGACAAGGCAGTGAGACAAAAGGACAGGCTTTTAAATATTTGAAGAGCCAAACAAGATGCAGATCACGCGGCACGGCAGCAGGAGCAGCAAGGCAGCAGCTGATCGAGCAAAGAGGAGGTAAAAAAAAAACTGTACTTGTTTCCCATTGTATCACCGTTTAAAAGGGGGTTTCGGAGGAGCGACTGTGTCTCCTTGGGGTGCGTTTAGACCCCCTCTTCAGAACACAAGCGCAGGCCATGGGGGTTGGCGAGCAAAGAGAGCAGGGCACAAAGCCCCCTAGTAATAAATTAAACTGGGATATTAAAAAATATAATATGTCCTAGATTTTGTCTTAGCATCTACTACTGATTAAAATTAGGGTTATTATCTAAAAAAATTCAAGTTGAGGTAAGGGGTATGGGAAGGTGTTCATAACAATACCAAAAATGAATATTAGCAGGTTAGGTTAGGGTTTGTAGGGATGGTCGGCCCCTGGAGGACGAGCATTGCACAGGCACACTATCTATGAAGATAGAATCCTATTGACTCAACGCTTATTTACTAGTATACGGGAGCCTTTAAAAATCTCTAAAGAATCAAGTCAAGTCAAGTTGGGGAGCATGCACTGGTACAGTGTGTTGCTGCACCCACTACACAATGAAACAACTCGGGATCCCGGTTGGCAACCCCCCAGGCAGACACGTGGTCCTGCCCACCCTCCGGAAGTGACCCTCTATCTGCCGCAGTCAGGTGTTACGTGGGCGACCTCTTGGCCTGGTCCAGCCACTCGGGTCCCCAACAATGAGGATCCTACAAGCTGGATCACCCTCGGGTAATCGCGCCACATGGCCATAGTGCTGTAACTGACACTCTGTCACAATGCAGGTAATGTGCCTCATTCAGGACTCCATGAGCAACACAAAGTCAGACCAATGGTACCCAAGGATTTACTGGAGAGACACAGTACCAAAGGAGTCCAGTCTTCGTCTCAGGTCACTGGACAGCATCCATAGAGCACCAGGACTCTAAAGACTTGGACCTTCGTACTTTTACAGAGATATGAGGAGCGCCACACACCCTTTTCCAGTGACCTCATGAACCCCCATGCTCTCCTAATCCGTCTACTGACTTCATAGGAAGAGTCACCAGAGGCATGAATGTCACTGCCGAGGTCAGTAAACCTCTCAGTGAGGTCGACACTCTCTCCGCAGACAGACACACTGCTGATGGCCGTGCCCAAGAGGTCATTAAAGGCCTGGCTCTTTGGTTTTTATCAGGACACTCACAAGCCCAGACACTCAGACTCCTCGCTCAGTCTCTTGATTGCCCCGATCAGAGCCTCTATTGACTCCGCGAAGATCACAGCATCGTCAGCAAAGTCAAGATCCGTGAATCTTTCTACACTAGCAAAAGCTCCCCAGACGCTGAACCTAAAGAATGGTGGAGGTTAAGAAAACGAAGATCTTGTGTTTGAACCCAGAACTCTGTTGTGTAGTTGTGTCTGATTTGGGGTGCCACACCATAATAATGTCAAACGAGGGGAATCTAATCTGATGAAGCTTCTACAAATAAAACATAAATACACACACCCAGCCTGAAGACACACCAGTGACGCTCATACATAACAGTCCAAAATCAAGCAGCTGTCCCTGTTATATATGAGCACTGCATCATAAATGAATTACAAGGTTCAATTATGCAGACATGTTGTGTAGATCTGAATTTGTGAGATGAGTTTTGATTGCTTTGGCCTGAGGAGTGTGGAGCAAAGAAATAAAAGTAGTCTTAGTGCTGCACTTACCAGCTGTCAGCATCTCTCTCTTTCAGACATGACAGACCCAAAAGCACACAAATGACTTAAGACGCCATGCAGCTCATCATGCAGGCTCAGACGTCGTATGCTTCTCACGTTACTCGGATTACTGTACAAGACTCCAGAGGTCGACATGTTAAATTCACGTATCTCATAGCCTAAATCAAAGGAAAAGAGAAAACAAAACAAAATAAAACAAAGCAAAGTATATTTTTCATTTGCGATGAATTAAGGGGCATCTTCAAAGCACCCAGAGTGAAATACGTCCAGTCATTACTCCCCACTATTTGAGGCACCCATTAGCAGAGCAACTCAAGTGCTTCCTGTGTTTAATTACCGGACCTGCATGTGAGTTCAGAGAGCCAATAAAGGCAGTCTGGTGGAGGTCCTGTGGCTGCACAATGTCACTGGCAAATGTCATTCTCAGCAAGTTCCGGAATGTTCAATTAGTTCTTTTTATGGCTGTCATTATACGCCATTAATTTGGATGTCCACATGTGCCTGACCTACAAAAATGAAACTTTTTCTTTTGTCACAGGAGTCAGTTTAGGTAAACCTTCCAGTGTTTTTGGAGCTGAGTTCAAATATCTAATCAGACTTTCCTAAACACATAAGGACATGCGATTACAGTTTACTATAATTGTACAGTCGTGGCCAAAAGTTTTGAGAATGACCCAAGTGTTGGTTTTCACAAAGTTTGCTGCTTCAGTGTTTTTAGATCTTTTTGTCAGATGTTTCTATTGTATACAGAAGTAGAATTACAAGCATTTCATAAGATTCAAAGGCTTTTATTGTCAATTACATGAAGTTTATGCAAAGAGTTGTCACAAAAACAGACCATAGACATTAAAAGGTTTGGAGTAGCCACCCATATATTGTGCCTTGGCTGTAAATGGTGTCACAAAGTGAGACTCCAGACGTGGTAAAGGTTTGGGGCAGCCACCTGTATAATATGTTCGTGGCTGCAAAAAGTAAAGAATTGTAAGACACAAAGTAGTGTACAAGACTTAGTCCAAAACAGAACTGAAATCCAGAGGAG
Organism: Polypterus bichir lapradei; assembly: GCA_026402145.1. Lineage (NCBI taxonomy): Eukaryota > Metazoa > Chordata > Cladistia > Polypteriformes > Polypteridae > Polypterus > Polypterus bichir. The sequence goes on along the minus strand of JANRMT010062814.1, from coordinate 14,443,786 downwards.
GGGAGTGAGGCTTTATAGGGAGCTTGAGGGAAGTGATGTTGTCCTCGGGCCCAGGACCAGAAGTGATGTCATCCTCAGGCCTGGAAGTGATGTCGTCCTCAGCTCCGGGACCGAAAGTGATGTTGTCCTCAGGCCTGGGACTGGAAATGATGTCGTCCGTGGGACTGGGACAGGAAGTGATGTTGTCCTCAGGCCTGGGACCAGAAGTGATGTCGTCCTCAGGTCCGGGGCCGAAAGTGATGTCGTCCTCAGGTCCGGGGCCGAAAGTGATGTTGTCCTCAGGCCTGGGACTGGAAATGATGTCGTCCTTGGGACTGGGACCGGAAGTGATGTTGTCCTCAGGCCCGGGACTGGAAGTGATGTTGTCCT
>JANRMT010062814.1:14370640-14395066 GCA_026402145.1 Polypterus bichir lapradei | reverse complement strand
AGGTGCATTGGCGATCCTAACTTGTCCCTAGTGTGTGTGCCCTGCGGTGGGCTGGCACCCTGCTGGGGATTTGTTCCTGCCTTGTACCCTCTGCTGGCTCCAGCAGACCCCTGTGACCCTGTGTTAGGATATAGCAGGTTGTATAATGGATGGTAATAATTTGAAATGAGTAGTAAATCATTAATAAGTACTAACAGTGAAACTAATATTAAAATCAACAGTAGTGACAAGTGTAATAAATATCGTGCATAAATAGAATTTCACTATTCTGGGCAGATATGAGGGCAGAGGGGCAGCAACAACATTTATTTCTACAACACATTTTCATACAAATGATGCTCAAAGTGCTTTACAGGATGAAGAAAGAGAAAAAAGACAAAATATGAAAATAAAATTAGGCAATACTAATTAACATAGATTAAAAGTAAGGTCTGATAGCCAGGGAGGACAGAAAAGAAAAACAAAAAAAAATCCAGATGACTGGAGAAAAAAAAATAAAATCTGCCGGGGTTCCGAGGCCATGAGACCACCCAGCCCCCTCTAGGCATTCTACCTAACATCAATGACCTCAATCAGTCCTCATTGTATTCAGGGTTCTCATGGAAGAATTAGATGATGACGGTCACGTGGACTTCTGGCCTTTAATCCATCAATGTAGCACAGTATAGAGTTCAGCATCCGGACTGCCAAGGGGTAGAAGCTGTTGTAGAAACTGGCAGAACTTGTTTGGATGTTACAGAACCTCCTGCCAGAGAGAAATGGGGTAAAGAGACCATGTGATTGGTTGCAGCAGTCCTTCCCAATGCTTTGTGGATATAATGCTTTACAATGGAGGGCGGAGAGGTTCCAATATTCTTTTTTGAGGTATGCCATATGTGTCGTAGGACCTTATGGGCAGAGACACTGCAGTTCCCAAACCAGACAGTGATGCAGCTGGTCAGTACGTTCACTCTCGATGCTTTTTGGTGAAGAGGTTGTCCTGACTTTTATCACCACGTGACGTTTCTGACCAGGGGGGAGAACAAACTAGACCTTGTTTTTTCAAACTCCCACGTTGCCTACAAAGCCATACCTCACCCACATCTCGGTGTTTCTGATCATGTTTCCATGATGCTACTGCCTGTATGCAGAGCACTGCTGAAACAGTCCAAACCAACTTTCAGAGAGATCAGGATGTGGCCAAAGGGAGCAGTTTCAGAACTGCAGGACTCTTTTGTTCCCATGGACTGGGCCTCGTTTAAAGCAGCTGCCACCTAAGGTCATTAGATGGACTTAGAGAAGTATGCGTCGTCAGTCACTGGCTACATTAAAGGGGGACAGATGATGTGACGGACACGAAAACCATCAAAACACGAGAAAATCAGAAACCATGGGTGACGTTGGAGGTACACGTACTGCTGAAAGTACACATAATGCTAATGTAAAAACCATTAACAAATAAAACGAGAAACACTGCAAAATGGTTTGGGGCCGCCACCCCATATACTTGAAGATTGGGTTTAAAACCAAAAAAGGCAAAAATATTGCTTTGCAGAGTTGAGTCCAGAACAAAACTGATGTGTGGCAAACAAAATTGCATTTTAAAGGCAGGTGGAGGAAGTGATGTCACTGGGCCCAGACGGAATTTCCTATGGTTGGTATGCGGTGGGCTGGCGCCCTGCCTGGGGTTTGTTTCCTGCCTTGTGCCCTGTGCTGGCTGGGATTGGCTCCAACAAACCCCCTTGACCCTGTAGTTAGGATATAGCGGGTGGGATGGATGAATGGTCTGCAGTAGAAATAAAAAAGAGAGAAAGAGAAAGAGAGTCAGTGCACTGTGCCACCTCTGGTCTGGCATGGAATTACCCTCTTTCCAGCCCTTCAGCTGCCTCTCATACGCACGTGTTTGACACCGTTTGGTGAGAATTCTGGAGAAAGAATGGGTTAAAAAAGCAAGAAAGGCCAAAAACTAAATCGTAATGAAAAATCAGAGACAACAGCTTTGTTTCAGTGAGCATTAATCAGAAAATCAAGGAGAATATGTTGCTAGGTTTAGTCCAGTCTCAGGTACAGGTGTGACACCCTTGACCTCTTGAACGCCTTACTTAATCGATGTGTAGGGGGTGAGTAAAGGACGTAGGACAAAGTCAAATACTTGGGATGCCAAGTGGGCAAAACCCTCTTTAACTGAAACAAAATTGCAGAAAATGAAATTAAATTGATTTGCCTCAGTGCACCTTCTTAATCACTATCGTAGTCCTCTCTGAAACGTCAAACGAGTGTTTCTGGCTTAGTTCAGCAGAAATGCAGAGTGAACTTCGAAATGAGGTGCTGCCTTCCTGGAGTGTCTTCCTTTTATATCTGTCAGACCGGAAGGGGCGGGGCTTCCTTCGCTTCAGTGCCCTCAAGGGGAGGTCTATCTATCTATCCTGCCAACTATACTAAAATATCTATCTATAGTTCCTTTATCTATCTATCTATCTAGACTGGGCGGTCTCTTGGTCTGGAATCCCTACAGATTTTATTTCTTTTTTCTCCAGCTCTTGGAGTTTTTTTTTTGTTTTTTCTGTCCACCCTGGCCATCGGACCTTACTTATTCTATGTTAATTAATGTTGACTTATGTTTATTTTTTATTGTGTCTTCTATTTTTCTATTCTTCATTTTGTAAAGCACTTTGAGCTACATTTTTTTGTATGAAAATGTGCTATATAAATAAATGTTGATTGATTGATTGATATCTATCTATCTATCTATCTATCTATCTATCTATCTATCTATCTATCTATCTATCTATCTATCTATCTATCTATCCTGCCGACTATACTAAAATATCTATCTATCTATCTATCCTGCCAACTATACTAAAATATCTATCTATCTATCTATCTATCTATCTATCTATCTATCTATCTATCCGGCCAACTATACTAAAATATCTATCTATCTATCTATCTATCTATCTATCTATCTATCTATCTATCTATCTATCTATCTATCTATCTATAGTACATATTAGTCCTGTTATAAATGCATTAAGAATACAAATTTTGGGCTATTTTTATAATATATTCAAGGTCTTGAGCCATATTATTCTTCAGCACATCACAACACTATTCTACACCAGGAACAAACTGGTTTCAGGAAATTGAGATTCTGCATTGACGTCTGCCGGACCCTTGAGCAGACTCACGAATGGAACAGCCTCCTCTACATGGTTTTCATTGATTTTGTAAACGCTTTGGACAGCCTGCACCATGCATCACTCTGGAAAATCTTGCAACACTATGGCATCCCTTTGAAACTGGTCGGCATCATCCAGTCCCTCTATGAGAAGTTTGAGTGGCGTGTCATCCGTAAAAATAAACTAAGAGAGCTGTTCAGTGTAAACACTGGGGTCAAACATGCATGTGTACTCTAACCAATCCTGTTCTCCTTGGCCTTTGATTGGCTCATGCATATTATTACCCAAAGAGAGAGAGAGACATGGCATACAATGGACCCTGACCTTTATCCTAGAGGACCTAGACTATGAAGATGACCCAGAGCTACAGTCAAACAGACACCAAGACATCCAACTGAAGACAGAGGACCTCAGTGAAAACAGCCAGCACCACTGGACTTGAGGTCAACAAGAAGAAGATAGAGGTGCTAAAGAAGAAAGCCTTTCACATCTATCTATCTGTTATATAGTGCCTTTTCTATCTATCTATCTATCTATCTATCTATCTATCTATCTATCTATCTATCTATCTATCTATCTATCTATCTATCTATCTATCTATCTATCTATCTATCTATCTATCTACACTACTGTGCCATTCTTGCCTATGGAGGTCCTTTAAATTGAACAAGTAAGGTCATCTGGTGTTCTTGACCTGCTTCACTGCTGAGCCGCTCATGTGCCCAGCTGCCCACTTTGGAGCTCTTCAGGGTGCAGAAGGACACCAGAAAATCAAGTCTCCCTGAATACAGAAGCAACTTTGTATTTTCATTTTAAATCTGTAAATGGAAGTATCTTCTGTAAGAATAAATCTGAATTGAACTAAAGTGAACTGATTTGAAAAATTGCATGGACTTCATTCTCAGGAGAGCAGTTGAGCTAAACTGTGATTAAAACTTAATTGTAATTTATAAGCCAAGCAGATTCTCTGCTCTGATTCACATATTGAGCTGCAGATGTTTTCAACTCAACGTAGTAAAAAAAACAGAAAAGTCAAATTTAAATGTAAAGAGTAACTTGATGATCCTCTTGTTTAAATGTACTCTTATAGTCATCTTGCTTAAGTTATCTTTTAGGTAGAACCTATAATGACGCTTTTACCAAATGAGGTTCCTCGGCACGGCCAATGCTATGTAATATGTAAGGAATTAGAATTTACTTTACAAATCTTTAGAAGACTTTAGTTTCATTTTATAACATATAACAAAATTTCAATATGTGTCTCCCTTAAAAGTAAATACCAAAAAGGCAACTGGAAATATAATTAAACAGTAAAACACATAATGAGGTGAAATCAGAGTAAAACAAATGACAGCTGTGTAAGCCTGTGCTGTAAAAATCCCGGGGTCCTAGAAACTATTGAAATCGTTAGAAAAAAAACTGAAATGTAGAGATGTCAGGTAATTGAAAGGAACTGCTCTGGGCGTCTCTCTTCTAGGTGGATTTGTTTTGCCGACATGCTCACATCACTTGTGCATTAGCGGCAGGAAGAAAAGTAAAAGGGATAGTGTTTTTTTGCCGATGTTAGCGGCTAAGTGACTTTGTCTTTCTTTGGAGGTTTCGTTTTGCTGACGTGCTGGCCCTGCTTGTGTTATTAGCGACTAAGTGAGTTTCTGTTTCCTCGGAGGTGGAGCCCTTACCCCAACTCCACCTCTCACTTCCGGACAGACAGACAGACACACACACTTCCATGCATAGATGTTTATATATAAGATATTGCAACTTAAAGAAAGTCAATGTTACAGATTAAGCATGCATTATGCATTTTGATTTCCAGCAAATCTTACCATTAATTTGTGACAAGGCCCAGCTATTCGGTCCAACAAGTTTCTCCATCCTATTCACTGAGATTGTCCAAAATAACATCAAGCCGAGGGTCTGAAGGACCCTAAAGTCCTACTCTGCACCACGCGATTGGGTCATTCATCCCATGTGTCTTTGGTTCTTTGTGTGAAGAAAAATTCTCTGTCTGGGAATCAGCCTAGTCGTCATTCTCTGGACTTTCTCCATTGCTGCTATGTCTATTTTGTAGTATGGAGACTGTGGTGAATAGGGGGCATCTCAGTAGCTCAAATTTAGAGCACAACTACAAGACACCTGTCTTTGAACTAAAAAACTTTTATTTTTACATAACACTGATGTTATGAAATCCAGCTCCAAACAGTCCAAAATAGAAAGAATGTCTCTCAAAATAAGCAGGAACCAGGTCAGGGGTCAGATTAAGAAGACTTGCATACACACATTTTAGGCTTCTTTTTGTACTTTCAATGCAAAAGCCGTGATTTATGAAAGAAAACGTAACAAGACAACTTGTGTATACACTACTAGTCAAATGAGCACCTCAGTTTTTTCAGTTTTTCTTCATTTTTAATCAGTTGAAATGCAATGAATGGCCTAAAATGGTGAAAGGGTAAGCAGTAAACTACCAGAGGTTTAAATTTAAAGTTTAAGTTAACAAAAACTGAAAACAGTGACATGTCAGAATATTACATACGGGCCTTCTTTATGGAAAAACTAATAGGTTACAACCAACAGACGTTCTGCAGAAGTTAAACTGCTACCCTCACAGGACTGGCCACTGATGCCTATGGGGCTCAGCTGATGGGGGAGCCATGTAAGTGCCAACTAGGATTAGCTGGCATCCCAGCCAGGATGAGTAGGAGAACCTTACCTGGATGAGGGGACAAGATATTGAAACAGTGGGGGAAAGCTCCTAAAATTGCATATTTTAATCCACCATTTGATACATGGTAGCATCCAGAGGTGGGTAGTAACGAGTTACATTTACTCCGTTACATTTACAGTACTTGAGTAACTTTTTAAAAAAAATGTACTTCTAAGAGTAGTTTTACTGCACCATACTTTTTACTTTTACTTGAGTGCATTTGTGAAGAAGAAACGCTACTCTTACTCCGCTACATTGGGCAACACTCGAATCGTTACTTTTTTTCCATTAGATACGCTATATTTTTGCCAGAGAGAATCCGCCAGTGGATCTACTGCATGACTGTTTCACCACTCAGACGTAGCAACAATAATCACATGACTCCGTTTCACCAATCAGACGTAGCAACAATAATCACATGACTCTGTTTCACCAATCAGACGTAGCAACAATAATCACGTGACTCCGTTTCACCAATCAGACGTAGCAACAACAATCACATGACTCTATTTTACTAATCAGGCGTAGCCATGCAGTCACATGACCACACACAAGCTGTGGCAGCATAGCCGCACAAACTCCTTACAGACAGCGGACAGGGAAAGAAAGCATTAATGAAAAATGGCACAGGCAACTGCCTCCAATGCTAAAACTGAAGAGGATGAGGATGAACACACCTGGCCTCATATAAAAAGCATGTTTCGCTTACACACAGTGCAAAAGAACAGCTACTGTATATAATGCGATGCCTTCTGTGTCTGCCAAAACAAACGGACATTTCAGCATACAAAAACTCAACGTCTAACCTGAGGAAACTTGTCGCGGTAAGTTTTACATAAATTCATTTTTTGCTGTTAGGCGGATGTTAGTCTTGTTAGCTTTGTTGTGAAAAACTGAGATTTGGAACTTTGTGTTATTTGTGCATCGTTATTTTGTAAAGATGTTATTTATTTTTACTCATTTTTTATTTTATTATTGGAAATAACAGAATTTGCACGTTATTTTATATTTTTGTCTGTCTTATTACAACATTTCTAAGAGAATAAATCATTTATTATGATCAGTTAGTCAGTACTTGAGTAGTCTTTTCACCAAGTACTTTTTTACTCTTACTTGAGTAATTTTTTGGATGACTACTTTTTACTTCTACTTGAGTAATATTATTTTGAAGTAACGCTACTCTTACTTGAGTACAATTTTTGGCTACTCTACCCACCTCTGGTAGCATCCCAGGACCACGGTAGCCATGTGGAACCCAGCAGGGCATGATGGGATTTGTAGTGTTGAGAGTCAGCTCTGTGGGGTCCCATGCAGCTCGCTACAGGGTGCTGCAGGGATTAGAGATCCCTACTTCTTTTCAGGACTTCTGCTAGACCTGGAAGTGCTTCCTTTGGGCTATGCTCTGGTGCTGGAAGTACAGTACTCTCGGGTCTGACGTAAAAGGAAGCCGCCTTGCCTCCTCCAGTGAGTCAAAGCTGGGAGGAAGGAAGGCAACACTCGTTGTTGAGGACCTGAGTGGCTGGACCAGACTGAAGGGATGCCCACGTAACACCTGGCTGTGGCAGATAGATGGTCATTTCCTGAGGGTGGTACTGGACTGCATGTCTGCCTGGGGGGTTGTCAACCGGGATCTTGAGCTGTTTCGTCCTGTGACGGATCCGGCAACGTCCTGTACAAGTGCATGCTCCCCAACCTGAACCTGTACCTGATCCATAGAGTGGGATGCACTTCAGTTGGATTTCACGTGTTATAGCAAAGGGTCTGAATACTTGACTCAAAGTGATAGTTCAGTTTTTTGTTTTCAACCTCAACTATATACAGTCTCCCCCGCTGTTCTGGCCATGGGTCACATAGATAGAATTCTTTATTGTCATTATGCATACACATAACGGAATTTTTGTTGGTAGGACTCTGCTTCAAGGCAGAATACTTAAAATACACAATACACTATAAATAATAAAATAAACATAAGTATAAAAGACATCAGCAATAAAACATCATCAAGTCCAGACTTTTCCTGAGGTAGTATGCCTGCAGAGACCAGTGATCTGTGTGTGTGGGTCTGCAGGGGAGGAATATGAGTGTGTGTGTTTGATTACGAGGGAAAGTGTGTGTGCATGTCTACAGTGGGGCAGGTTAGGAGTAGCTGTAGATGTATGTGTGTGTATCAGCAGGGGCAGATGGACTTCACAGCTCTGGGGAAAAAGCTGTCTTTCAGTCTGCCGGTACGTGTTTTTATGTTTCTGTACAAACAGTCCATTTCCTGGATGGGTGAGATCCACAGCTATACATTTGGCCCTCTTCTGCACCCTTCCACCATATACAGAGTCCAGGTCTAGGAGAGGACTTCCCACGATCCCCTGTGCAGTTCTCATCACCCATGCCAAGTCCTTCCTGTCCTGTGCTGTGCAGCTGCCGTACCACACTGTCATACTGTGACAGAGAATGCTTTTTGTAGCGGATCTGTAGAATCCGTGGTGAAAAAGGAGCTGAGCCGCAAGGCAAAGCTCTCAATTTACCGGTCGATCTGTGTTCCTACCCTCACCTATGGTCATGAGCTATGAATAGTGACCAAAAGAACAAGATTGCGAATACAAGTGGCTGAAATTGGTTTCCTCTGTAGGGTGTCTGGGCTTTCCCTTAAAGATAGGATGAGAAGTTCAGTCATCTGGGAGCGACTCAGAGTAGAGCCGCTGCTCCTCCGCAACGAGAGGAGTCAGATGAGGTGACTCGGGCATCTGATCAGGATGCCTCCTGGACGCCTCCCTGGTGAGGTGTTCCAGGCACGTCTAACCGGGAGGAGGCCCCAGGGAAGAGCCAGGACACACTGGAGGGACTATGTCTCTCGGCTGGCCTGGTAACGCCTCGGGATTCTCCCGGAAGAGCTAGAAGAAGTGGCCGGGGAGAGGGAAGTCTGGGCATCACTGCTCAAGCTGCTGCCCCCGCGACCCGATTTCGGATAAGCGGAAGAGGATGGATGGATGGATCTGTAGAAGTTTGTGAGCGACCGAGAGGAGAATCCAGCACATTTCACCTTCCTGAGGAAGAAGAGTCTTTGTTGGGCCTTCTTTACCAGGTGAGATGTGTTCAAAGATGTGTTGGATACCCAAGAACTTGATATTGTCCACACACATTACAGCCTCCTCATGCGTGAATAGTCAAAGTCAAAGTCAAAGCGAACTTTACTGTCATCTCAACCATATACAAGTATACAGATAGACGAAATTGCGAAGCTTAGGGTCCACAGTGTAACAACATGAAGTACAAATAATAAATTAAAAAAAATTAAAAATAGAATTAAAATTAAAATTTAAAATTAAAACACAAACAAGACAAGACATTGTGCAAAGACAAAACAAAGAAGTATCTGCAATATTGACGTGTAGTAAGCAATATGAACATTGATGCAATGTATGGTATTTGCAATCTAGATACATAAATATACTCAACTAGCCAACCATACGCCGCATAATCAGGCCGGTTTTTTAATGATTTTTAAGCAACATTGTAACAATGCACGGAACGAACCAACACACAATCGTCCGTGACTGAATTTCTCGTTCAGTATGCACTGCCTGCTCATGTGCCCACCTCCAACTCGGCACTTGAGTCGTTGTCGTCTTTGCACAGTCCAGATGCACCTGTGACTCACGTAGACTTTTCATTGCTCTGTGCGGTTATGGCTGCTTTTCTATATATAATCCACCAAGACACCCGACCACGGTAGTAGCAAGGTGGGGCTTCATTGTTCCTTTCGCATGGTTTTTCATGGTGGACACGGTCGGGTGTCGAAACCGAAAAGAATAATGAAAAGTCAACGTGGCTCAGACGTGCATGTGGACACAGACGAAAAGGACTAACTGGGTGGTTGGTGAGTTTTTGCGTCCGGGCACATGGGCAGGCAGTGTGAATGCCTAGAGAGCGAGGGTAGACGCGGGCCGGTGAAAAAGGAGTGTTGGTGAGCAGGGAAACATCTTTTGTGTTCCTGCAGGAGCATCTAAGAAGACGCATGTTTGTCGCGGATGCGAATTGCTGTATGTAGCGTGTAAAACAGTTTGCTATGGTGCACGCGGTCGTGCGTCGTAACCGAAAACTCGGTTTTTAAAGACTGCTTACTTCATTATGTTTTAACCTCAGTTGTAAAGGATCGTTTTAAGGATCACATGGGATACCCCTTGCAAACCGTTTTACACACTGCATATGGCGATTCACCTCCGCGAGAAACATGCCTCTATGAACAGTCAACGTGGCTCGGAGGTGCATGTGGCCTCTACGACAGACGAATATAAATGACGCCGGTTTTTCTATGTCGTCGCGTCCGATTTGGTGGGCGTGGCTCTGCGAGTTGTTGTCGTATCCAATGGTCTTGGAGTTGGTGGGCGTGGCTCCTTCCTGCGTGCGCCATGGGCGTCTTACTTGTCGGCGGCTTAGTGAGTCCACGCCCCTTCCGGCGTGCTTTCCATGGGTGTCTTGCCTTAGTGAATTATATATATAGATAGATATGTAATATAATATATTAATAAATAAATAAACAAATAAATAATAGATACAAAAAATACAGAAATTATCAGCATATGTTAATAGTTGTTTAAGACACGTGTAAACAATGACAGGTCAGAATGCTACAAAGAATGTCAGTGCAGTGTGCAAAATCCTTAAAGGTCAGTATGAGATCTTCAGTTCTTTTCTACCTGCAAACTCGTCTTTGCAGGAAAGTGGCTGCCATGTATAAAAGTTCTGTTTTTAGAGGTGGCTGAGGCCGTGTGGAAGATCCCAGGGGGCAGCATGGTGTTCAGTCTGACAGCTTGGGGGTAAAAACTCTCCTGCAGCCTGGCAGATCTGGCTCTGATGCTGCAGTATCTTCTCTTGGATGGCAAAAGTGTGACAAGTCCATGTGAGGGGTGTAAGGAGCATGTTTTGTTCTTCTGGATCTCCTATAGTCCACAATGACTTCTTTGGTCTTGCTGGTGTTCCAGATGAGGTTGTTGGCTGAGCACCATAGTGCTAGGCGTTGTATCTATAGTGAGTCTCATCATTGTCTGATATGAGACCCACCACGGTCGTATCATCCGCAAACTTCACAACCATATTTGTGGCATGGATGGCAGAGCAATCGTGCGTAAATAACGTGAAGAGTGCTGGGCTGAGCACACAACCCTGTGGCGTGCCTGTGTTCAGAACCAGTGTGGCTGATGTACGATCTCCATCATGCTGCATTAGTTACTGTTGTTGCCACTGAAAAGAGCTGTTCAACACCTCAGACGAAACTGAGAGACCCTCTCCCCCCCCCACCCTTTTAGTTCTTTTTCTTTTCTAACATCTCTCTTCTCCCCTCAAGTCTGGTGTCTGTCCCCTCATTGGTTCAAGTGGGCTGCTTACACCCCGCCCATTGCTCCTGCCAGTGGTCCTCGTTCCCACAGGAAGCTCACGGGGGTGTTGATTGTTGCTTCGTGAGAAGTAAAAATGAGTTCAAATGATTTTAGCACAAGGCTGCAAGCTAACAAAATGTGAACAAAGTGAAGGGGTCTGAATCCCCTGTACTTTGACCACCATCCCCCTTATCTTTTTTTAACCCCACTAACTGAGGAAGGATTTCAAATGAGGGGGCAAATTGACCACTAAGCCTCCAATTACAAGCGTGGCAGGAACAAAACAAACAAGTCTTGCTGCTCTCCCAGAGTCCGAGACCCTTGAGCTATGGCGATTAATTGAGGATTTTACAAAATGCCGATATCTCAATTCTTGTCACTTCAAAATGCACTGCAATTTATTTATTTTTTTTGCAAGATAGCACAATTAATATCTTTAAAATTAATTCATTTCAAACATTTAATCCCTGACAGGCCCAATTGCAACAAAGCACCAAAGCCATCAAGGAAGGCGAGGCTGTCGTCTTGAGGTGTGCCGCCGAGCTCGTCTCGCCATCTCTTGATGAAGCGTTCAGAATGTGTTTTACAGGCGGAGGCAGATGTGACATTAAGGGACATTTTGTTGTCAATTAATTTTGTTGCTTAATCTCACCAGTGATGGATTTGGACTGTCTTCTCAAAATGAGGTGAGTAATTAAGTAGATTAAGTAAAGAACTTAAGCCCCCAGCACGTTACTCCTATTTTACATTTTTAGATTGTATCATTTGACAGTTGGTTGATGTGGTGGCACAGTGCATGAGGCTTTTGATTTCAGCTCACGGGATCCCAGTTCAATTCCCAGTTGCTGTGTCTGCTTAGCTTTTCTGTGGGTGCCTTGTTTTCCTCACACATGCTGTGAATGGGACTGGCATCCCTGGCAGGGCTGGTTTCTGCCTTGCACCTGATTGGAAAATCTCCGGCCTCCTTGTGTCTCTGGTGGGTTTCAGACAAGGCACAGATACGTATTTTGGATATATGTTGAGAAATTTACTTTCAGGGTGGCACACTGGCGCAGTGGGTAGCGCTGCTGCCTCGCAGTAAGGAGACCTGGGTTTGCTTCCCGGGTCCTCCCTGTGTGGAGTTTGCATTTTCTCCCCGTGTCTGCGTGGGTTTCCTCCCACAGTCCAGAGACATGCAGGTTAGGTTCATTGACGATCCTAAATTGTCCCTAGTGTGTGCTTGGTGTGTGTGTCCTGCGGTGGGCTGGCGCTTTTCCCGGGGTTTGTTCATGCCTTGCACCCTATGCTGGCTGGGATTGGCTCCAGCAGACCCCTGTGACCCTGTAGTTAGGATATAGCAGGTTGGATACTGGATGGATGGAATTTACTTTCATGTATACACCAAAACACTGGCAGACATTGCTTTTAGTGTCATGTAGGGAAAATGTAAGCTGTTGTCACACTGCCTGACTTTTCCAATGATTGTCAATCATAGCTGTGTGGTATAGCGGGTCCGCAGCCCTGAAAGAATGGCTGTTTTTTTTAAATAATCCATTGGTCGTGTCAGTCTCTATGGGTGGAGAGTTGGTGAGGTAATTGGGGGCGAGTTTCACCTTTACACAAGGGTGCGATCTTTCTCAATTGCTTCATTGGCTCCCTGCGGTGCGTGATTGAGATGCTGTGCTCATGGAGCCATACAACTATGGGCTGGCACAAGAACAGGAAAAATAAAGAAGAGAATGAGAAAGGCATGTAGAGCAAGAGTACGGCATTGGGGGGAAAAGAGAGAGAGAATGAGCCAGCCGGCTAGAGAGAGAGAAGGCAACGCAGTCAGGGGTCCTGCAATGGAGCGAAGGGATTGATGCTCTAGGGAGGGATCGTACCTACTGAATTTGCTGAGGAGTGGGTGCGATCGAGGTGGTGGCCCTCTTCAGGTATCCAAGGGACGACTACGTGAGCGAGAAGGATGACAACCAATCCCGAGCAGTCTGGCAGACGTAAACGGAGGCAGCCAAGGCGGGGGTTCGGGATTCAGTAGACCGCGGCTTCTGAAGTTTCCACCAGGTGAGCGAGTGATGGGTGCGCTGGGGAAGACTTGGAAGGAGTGGGGCGCGGCTCGTTTGACCCAATGACTGAGGGTTTTTATTTTCATTTTTAGCCTTGTTTTAATCACTTTTTTTACTGTTTTTATGGATCATTTATGGAAATATGGAGCACTTCCCTTTTTGGACAGACTTTTGATTTTTTTAATAAAAGCACTTTTTGCACTTTGCACCATCCTGTTGCTTGGAGTGTTTTGTCCCCACTTGCCAGCTCATCCGGTTACGTTTTCGATGGTGGCGGGTTCAAAAGGCTCCCAAAACTGGAAGCCGGACCAGCTCCGTCATAAGCTGCCATTTATGTCATCCTAAATAAAGTCACAGGTGTTTAATTGGGGTTTCTATTTAATTTTTTTCACTAGCTTTCTGTCTCCTTCTTTTCCCACTTCTACGTGGGGTTAATGTACTTGATCAACCTTCTCCGGTCAGCTCAGTCCTGCACCTCCTCGCCAGTCAGGCCTTTTTACTTCAGATGTTCTTTTACTCGCCCTGAGGTGGGCTGGCGCCCTGCCCAGGGTTTGTTTCCTGCCTTGCGCCCTGTATTGGCTGGGATTGGCTCCAGCAGACCCCCGTGACCCCGTAGTTAGGATATAGCGGGTTGGATAATGGATGGATGGGTGTATGGATGTTCTTTTACTTTATCTATCCAGCTCTGTTTTGGCCTCACTCTCTTTCTCTTCCTCTGTACTTCCATTCCCATCACTCGTTTACACACTTATTCCTTGTCTCTCCTCATCACATGTCCATCTATCCTACACTTTCTTAGATAGCATTCTGTTGTACCTCTGATTGCCTCGTTTCTTATTCTGTCCTTTTTATAACTTCACACACCCATCTCGGCATTCTTATTTCTGCCACATCTAACTTCTCCTCCTGCTGGGCTCCCTTTATTGCCCACATCTCAGCTCCATACATCATTGCCAGTCTTAAAAACCTGACATTTAGCCTTCACCTTAATTCTTCAATCACACAATCACTCCAGTTACCTTCTTCCAATTGTTCCATCCACGCTGGGTTATCTCTGCATCTAATTCTCTATGGGCGACCACTGACCCTAGATATTTAAATGATCTCCACCCTTCTCAATTGCTCCTCCTGCAGGCTGAATTCTGAATCCTGTTCATCGTTAACCCTCACATATTATGTCTTCTTCCTATTTATCTTCTTTTTTCCAAAGCCCTTCTCCATTCTTCCAGCTTCCTCTTTCCTAGTTCTACACAACACATTGTCATCAGCAAAAAACTGTGCACCAGGAGGATTGGTCTTTTATCCCACGACTCAACACCTCCATAACCAGATCAGAGGTAAGGACTTGAAGAAGACCCCTGGTGCAGACATCCTCTAACTGGGATCTTGTCTGTTACCCCAACACTGCTTTCAACCTGAGTCCTCACTTCCTCATGCACATCCTGGTATTTCCTCCCACACTTCTCTGGTCCTCCTTTCTCTCTCCAGCATCTCCAGACCTCTTGATGTGCCATTCCATCATAAGCCTTCTACAAATCACTAAACACCACATGCAATCCTTTCTGTTTTTGTTGATGATTCTCTATCAGGTGTCTCAATGTAAAGACTGCATGAGTTGTTCCTCTTGCTGGCATAAAACATAACTGCTTCTCCTCTATGGTGGTCTCTTGCCTAAGCCTTCTCTCCATAACCACATTTTCATTGTGTGTGACATCAGCGTAATTCCTTTTTAGTTTCCACAATCCCGAGTAACTCCCTTCTCCTTATAAATGAGTCCAATCACCCTGTTCCTCCTCTCCTCTGGTATTCTCTCCTGTTCATAGATCTTCTCATTAGGTGCCGTAACACATCTACTCCCTCTTCTCCTAAACGTTCTGCTGGCATTTCATCAGGTCCTGTTTCCCTTCCATTTTTCATTCTTTACACTCAGTGCCTCCTTTACTTTCTCCCCCCTTATTCTTGGTACTCACCCTTCATTTGGTTCTCCATCTCCAAATCCTACCCTTGGATTTTCTTCATTCAACAGCTTTTCAGAGCACCTCTTCCCTCTGTTCTTGATCCTCTCATACTCCTTTAAGACCAAACCTTGTTCATCTTTCGTCTGCTTTATCTGACTGAAATCCTTTCCAGCCTTGATCCTATTGTTCACTATTCTACAAGTCATTCTTTTTCCCTCTTTTGTCTTCAATATTTCATACTCGTCCTCCAAAGCTTGTGCCTTGGCTCTTGCCACTGTCTTCTTTGTCTCCTTGTACGTCTGGCCATCGTTGCACACCTGCGAACGGGAGGCAGCTAAAGTGCTCGAAAAAGGGAAATTGCATGCTGGACCAGAGGGTGGCAGAGTGCACTGACTCTTTCTCTCTTTCTTCTGCAGACCAACCATGGGAAAGTCTGCCTTGACCCGATTACATCACTTCCAGTTCTGGTGACATCACGTCCGGTTTCCGGGCCCGATGACATCACTTCCAGTGCCACTGACATAGCTTCCAGTTCTGGGCCTGATGATGTCACTTTCTTCCCCTGGCTTTAAAAAAACACCATTTTGTTTGTCACACATCAGTTCTGTTCTGGACTCAACTCTGTAAAAAAATACAGTAGAGTCTTGCTTATCCAACATAAACGGGCCGGCAGAACGTTGGATAAGCGAAAATGTTGGATAATGGCAGGTGTTAAGAAAAAGCCTATTAAACGTCAAACTATATTATAATTTTACACATTATGAACCTAATAATCATGTTTTACAACAAAACAACAGAATAAATTAACTGAAAAAATGAACTTACAGTTATAGAATTGTCTGACGTTAAATGCAGTATGTACTGTACTTAAAAAATTCAGTCCTGTGATGATTTAAAGACATTTTTGATCGTAGTCTGCTTTCCTGAAGAGTGCCGTTTCTTCGCTGTCAAGTCTCGCCATCTTTGCAGCATCATTATGTTGATTCCTGTATCTTCTTCTTGTTGCTCAATGTAATTAATTGCAGTTTCTAGAGCCTTAACTCCGTTACTCATATAGTCAACATCCGTACGAGCGTATACTGTTTACTACAGCATTGTGACTGCATGTGTGTGTGTTTGTGCTGTGACGTGCAAGTCCCCGTCTTGCACCCGAAAACTCGAAGCTGAGTCTCAGTACTTTTAGCAACACCAGCTTTATTCAGCTTGAAACAGCAACAGCGCGGTTATTTATTGTAGCGGGATCTGCCATTCTCCTATACACAGAAACAGCAGTCAGGCAGGGTCGGGGGGAAAGTAACACTGTGCCCTGCGCATTTATAATGTTCCTTGTTCCTTGTATCACCCATCGATGGCAGGCACTTATAGCATGTCTGTGATCTTTTCGGATTGGCTTTTATGACGAACTGCTACAGCGCTGGGAGACTGTGATTGCTTTGGGACGCTCTTCCGCGTGTCGTCCCGTTGGGTGGAATCCCACAAGAGTTTAGAAACTCACTCACACCAGCCATGATTTTTTTCAAAGGTAAAGTGCAGGTTAATTTGCTTTATTTATTTTTACTTTATATTATGTATTAATCATTGTTATATGAATAGTTTTGGGTTGTGGAACAAATCATCTGAGTTTCCATTATTTCTTATGGGGAAATTCGCATTGATATATGAGAGCTTTGGACTGCGAGCATGTTTCCGGAATGAATTATGCTCGCAAACCGAGCTTCCACTGTAATTAGCTGCGGTATAGAGTCGGGAGCAACAAAAAATAGACTACGCTCACGCTCGCAGCTTGCAGTTCTTGTTGCCGATTGATGCATTTTTTTTTTTTTTTTTGCAGTGGGCCGTCAGATAATACCGAATGTTGGATAAGCGAAGGTAGGATAAGTGAGACTCTACTGTATTGTTGATTTTTTCTTTGATTTTCGACAAGTTTCAAGTATTTTTCATTTTTATTTGATATCATATATTTCACTATCTTCCTTCTTCCCTGATATGAGGGATGTTCAAAATGTTTCCGCACTTTTTTGAAACTCTATTTATTAAGAATTTCAAAAACAAAATACATCACTTTTCTACATAGCCACCTTCATTTGCGATGCAATTTTTCCCAGCGTTGTACCAACTTTTTAATGCCCGATTACCACTTGTCATACACGTGCGCATGGGAGCCAGCCACAGGGACCAAAAGAAGGGAAATCCATGCCCAGCCAGGGGGTGGTGGGGTGCATTCAACCCTCTTATTTTGTCCCCGCAGACCAGACACGGGAAATCTCACCTGATTATGAAGACGTCACTTCCTGTTCCGGCTCCGAAGGACTACATCACTTCCTGTTCTGGCCCTGAGGACTAAATCACTTCCGCAAACCTCCCTATAAAACCCCACTCCCTTCCTCTGTTAAGCAGTTCTGTTTTGGACTCAGTATTGTGAACATCTCTGTGATATTTGAAAACCTTTTGCAGCCAGAAATATTATATGGGTAAACCTTTTTGGAGTGTGTTGAGTCTGTTTTATTTCACACACTCCTCTCACCTTCATTGATTCTAACGAACTTATAAAAGTGTGAAAAATTTTTGGACATCCCTTGTACAAATGACAACCTGCATCAACACAATGCACAGTTTTTAAATGGTCATTTGATTTGTTTAAGTAAAACCAAGCATTTTACCAACACCTACGTCACACATCTGAAAAAGGGATTCCCCACCTCTTAAACATAATACTTGGCTGTTCCACCTTCAGCAGCAATAGCTCCACTCTTCTGGTAACAGGAGATCAGTCTTTGGCGTCGCTGTGGAGAACTGTTGGCCCACAATTTTCTAAAGAATTGTTGTAATTCAGCCACATTGGAGGGTCCCGACACAGCATCTCAATGGATTTCTTGTTAGGTCTCTGACTAGGCCATGCTGTACAGTACCCATGTCTTTCTTTCAAAAAGTTCTACTTCTGACTCATCAGTGCACAGAACTTTACCCCTGATGTTTTGGATGTCATCAAGGTGATTTTTTGGCAAATGTGAGATGAGCTGTTACATTCCTCTTGTTTAGCTGTGATATGCTTTCCTTATTGACCCACAGAGCATCAGTGAGGACTGTCTCGGTTGATTGCGCTTGCATGTGAATGAATAATCAGCCAATGTCTTCATTAAAAACTCGGAGGGGCCACCAGCGCACATCTACACCTGCAATGCTTGATCCCCACTGTTTCTTTTTGTTGTTTTATCTATCTATCTATCTATCTATCTATCTATCTATTGTACAGTGCCTTTCACATCTATCTATCTATCTATCTATTTATCTATCTATCTATCTATTATATAGTGCCGTTCACATCTATCTATCTATCTATCTATCTATCTATCTCTATTAAATAATGCCTTTCATATCTATCTATCTATCTCCTTCTTGTTTTGCTGTCGCTGTGCATGCTGGGTGGTTGTCTCGAGTGTGAGCGAGTGGAACTGGTGGTGGACGCTGTGAGGTGAGTGTGGTGATTCTTTTTTTCTTCTAATTTTCTAATTTCTTATTTCTATCTTTTCTTTGGTGTAAACAGCTACACTTGTTTTTTTGTACTGAGTGGCTTAGACCACGGCAGCCGCAATGGCTGCGAATCTTGAGCGTCTGAGCCGCCGCTATGGGATTAAACTTATATCGGAGGAGTTTGTCCCTTTAGAGGCAGGGGTTTTGGCGGTAGGCGAAGTGGTCGGATGTGACAATATTAAGTCAGCTTCACGAATGAGCGGGAATATCGTGATTTTTTTTTGAGCTCTGTGGATTTAGTTCCCACAGTAGTTGAGAAGGGGGTGGTTATTAATGGCTCCTTTGTACAGGTTTCCCCTCTAGCCGTCCCGTCCCGTAGAGTAACAATTTCAAATGCGCCGCCCTTTCTCAAAAATGAAACTATAGCAAAAGAGTTGGAGCGGCATGGACGTCTGGTATCGAAAATTCGGTACATTCCTTTAGGTTGTAAATCTCCTGATTTAAAACATGTCTTGTCATTTAGATGACAAGTTTTTATGGTTTTAAATAGAATGGATGACGAATTAAATGTGGCAATGACGTTTAGAGTGGACGGTTTCGATTACGTGATTTTCGTCACTTCTAACGAAATGAAATGTTTTGGGTGCGGGAGTGAAGCTCATTTAATTAAACAGTGTCCTGAGAAACAACATGGGAACAAGAAAACTAGCCGTACAGATACAGAAATAGAGGGGCAGGAAGTGGAAGATCACGAAATTGTGGCTGATGGCGCAGAGGCGCAAGGTGATAAGAATAAAAATGCTACTACATCTGAAGGGCAGGAGAATCAAGTGCCTCCCAGAGATGAGCCGAATGAAGGTGGTAATGAGACTGTAGGTCAGACAGCGGCTGCAGCAGAAAGTGTGTGGGGAGACATTGATATGGATGAGGGAGGCAGCAACGAGACAGAGGAAAAAAGTGAATTTAAACGTCCTGCTCAAAAAAGGCAAGGAGAAAGAGAAGATCGGGCACGAAAGAAAATTGTTTTAAGTCAGGGCTCAGGGGTCCTTGGAGAGGATCCCACCTATGGTCCTTGTCAGGAGGATTTTCCCGTCTTCGCGGAGACAGCCGATAACGTCTCAAATGCGGGGAGTGTCGGGGAAGAAAACGACGACAGCAATATCTCCAATGGGTCTGCTGCCTCGGAGCCCCCAGAGTTAAAAGCCAGGGGGGGTTACAGCGCTCAAAGTGTGAAAGAGTTTTTGGTGAATACCGCCGGAAAAAAGGGGGTGGACGTGGCCGAATTTCTCCCTGATATTGACCTTTTTCTATCGTCTGTCCGCGGGTTGCGACGAGACAAAGCAGCCTCAGCGATGTTTGATGTTAAAGAGCTCGTGAGGCTCAAGAATTTAACAAGTAAACTGAGAAAACAGTCCAATTTAAACACCACGTAATGGCTAAGCCCCCTGTTAAATCCACTCCACAGTCTTTGTGGTGGTCCCTGTGTTTCATTGTGTGTTTATCTATCTATTCTGTTACCATGGCAAGTGTACACATAGGAACCCTAAATATTAACGGTGGGAGAAGTCCAGATAAGAGGGTCGCAATTTTTGATTTCATCATACAAAAAGATTTAAATGTCATCTTTCTACAAGAAACCCACATTGATGAGCAAAATCAGTGGGAGTGGAGCAGGGATTGGAAGGGGGACATTTTTTTTAGTAATGGGACAAATGTTAGTGCTGGAGTGGCCATTTTATTTCTTGGAGGACTTCAAGTAGAAGTCTGCAGTACTGAGGAGCTGGTGAAAAGGAGACTCCTGAAAGTGACAGTGAAACTTGAAGGTAGTGTCGTCACTTTCATTAACGTGTGCACCCCGAATGAGGGTGAGGAGAGGCTCCACTTTTTTAACAAGTTAGGAGATCTTTTATCCAAGTGTGACCCTGAGGAAGTGGTGGTGTTAGGGGGGGATTTTAATTGTACGAATGGACAGAAATAATGGACTGGAACCGCACCCTCGCTCAGCACGAGCTTTAGGTAAAATAATTAAGGACTTTGGGCTGGAAGATGTATGGAGGGCTAAAAATGGGGCCTGTCAGCAATACACCTGGGGGAGGACGAGTGGAAACACAATCTCAATGGCGAGACTCGATCATTTTTACAGTTTCAAACACCTGTTAGGCTTATTTAAGGTGTGCTCTATTGTGCCTACTGGTTTCTCTGATCACAGTCTGGTGTGTTGTACACTTATTTGTAACTTTTACAGACCCCGTAGTCCATACTGGCATTTTAACACACTCCTCCTTAAAGATCAGAACTTTAAAGAGTTATTTGTTCATTTCTGGGGAGGCTGGAAGGCTATGAAGAAGGAGTTCACCAGCTTACAACAGTGATGGGAGGCTGGGAAGAGTCACATCCGGGCCTTGTGTCAGGAGTATACCAGAAATGTCACCCGAGTATTGCGGTCAGAAATGGCAGCTTTAGAAATTAAAATAGCTGAATTTCAACAGCTACTAGAGAAGGGTCCAAATGAGCAGCTTCAGGCAAGCCTGACTGCTGCTAAAATGGGGTCGTCCCACCTGCTTGATACCAGAGCTCAGGGGGCTTTAGTGAGGGCCCGCTTTCAACGACTGACTGAGATGGATGCACCAACTCAATACTTTTTTGGTTTAGAGAAAAAAAACTCGCAGAGTAAAATCTTACATTGCATAAGAACACCCGATGGCAGAGAGACACAAGAGCCCAGTGAAATAAGGCAGGTGGTCCGCGAATTTTATGAACTTCTGTTTGCTGCAGATGGAGATGGTGGCAGTGAAGACCAACAGGCCTTTTTGAAGGATTTACCGCAGCTGCCCAATGCAGATGTGGCAGATCTAGATAGTGAGGTGACCTTTGCAGAACTCACCACAGCCCTGGGACAGCTGAAAACAGGGAAGGTCCCTGGAATTGATGGAATACCAGTGGAGTTTTATAAAGAGTTCTGGGATGTCATTGGCCTGGACTTATTGGAAGTGTTCCGGTGGAGTTTTAAGACCGGCTTGTTACCACAGAGCTGCCGTAGAGCCGTGATCACGCTGCTACCGAAGAAGGGAGACTTGTGTCTCATTAAGAACTGGCGGCCTGTGTCTCTCTTATGCGCTGATTATAAAGTTCTCTCCAAAGCCTTAGCTAACAGGATGGTCCAAGTTTTAGGGAGAGTGGTGCATCCTGATCAAAATTACTGCGTAGCTGGCAGGTCCATTTTTAATAACATTTTTTTAATTCGGGACATTTTGGCTGCTGCAGAACTGTTTGGTTTTCGGACTGGTCTTATTTTTCTTGACCAGGAAAAAGCTTTTGATAGGGTCAGTCACTCATTTTTATGGAATGCCATGAAGGCGTTTGGTTTTGGAGGGTCTTTTATTAAACACATTCGCTTACTTTATAGTGACATTTCTGGTATCATAAAGGTCAATGGTGGATTTTGCGCGCCTTTCAGTGTCAGAAGAGGAGTCAGACAGGGCTGTTCTTTGTCCGCCATGTTATATGCTCTGGCGTTGGAGCCTTTCCTGGTGCACCTGAGGAAGGTGCTGACTGGTCTCTCCATCCCCAACTGCAACATGGACCCTGTGAAAGTCACTGCTTATGCAGATGATCTTGCTGTAGTCATCACAAGCCAGAAGGATTTGGGCGAATTAACAGAAGGTCTACAGAATTACAGTAAAGCGTCTTCGGCTAAAGTGAATTGGAACAAAAGTAGTGCAGTGCTGGTTGGGAACTGGACAGGATGTAGTCCTCCTCGACTGGAAGGAGGTCTGCAGTGGACAACTGGAGGCTTCCTGTACCTGGGAGTCCATCTTGGAGATGACCACTACATCCAAAAGAACTGGGAGGGTCTGTTGGACAAGGTTACAGCTCGGCTTGCCAAGTGGAAGTGGATACTCCCTCAGTTATCCTATAGAGGACGGATGCTGGTCATTAATAACCTGGTGACCTCCAGCATGTGGCACAAGTGTATTTGTCTGCAACCTCCATTTTTGCCTGTTCAGCAGATACAGGAAGCGATCATGGATTTCTTTTGGACTGGTACCCATTGAATACAGAAGGGCGTTCTATTTTTACCATTGGATGAAGGCGGACAAGGACTTTGACAATTGACATTACCAGCAGGATTGCTGCTTTCCGCCTTCAGACCATTCAAAAACTGCTGTACCCTGTTGAGCAGAGCCAGTGGATGAACTTGGCCGTACTCTTCTTTAAACAAGCCAGGCATATGGGACTTGGGAAAAGTTTACTGCTGTGCCACTTAGATAAGATCAGGACTTTACAGGTGCCAGAGTTTTATAAAAGCCTTCTAGCAGCGTGGCAACTGCTGTCGATAAAAAAGGACTGTGATGACCTCTCCACATTTTGGGTCCTTGATGAACCACTGTTCTACAATCCTGCTGTTGGCACTGCTACAGGAATTTCTGAAAACTTTATTCATCATTTCATAATACATGGAATAACCACGATAAAGGACATAATTGACTGGGAAAATTACACTTGGAAAAGTGCACAAGTGGTAGCAGTAGAGACAGGGGTACACTCAGTGCGCCTAATGGAGAAGTTTCTGTGGCAGGTACAATCATCAATGGACAGGGAATCCATGACACTCCTGCATAGAATTTTCTCATCACAACTGAAGCCAATTGACGAAACGCCTTTTCCAACGCTTACTGTGTCTCCGGCTGCTGAACTGAGGGATGGTGAGACTATTGTTTTTAGCCTTAAGTTCTCTAGATGTGTTATCTCTGCCTACAGTGCCAGGGAAGCAGCTGTACAGGATTTGTGTGAAGGTGAACAACCTGGAGCAGCTGAGGACACGAAGACACGACACACCTTGGAGAGACAAGCTTGGAGCCCCTCAAGGACTGAACCCCGCATGGAGGTCGTTGTACAAGCCGCCATTGGCCATAAGGGTGGGAGACCTGCAGTGGAGTTTGGTACATGGGATACTAGCGGTGAACTCCTTCTTATCGATTATATGTCCGGGGGTCTCAGATTGCTGTCCTTTTTGTGGTCTGAGGGAAACTGTTTTTCATGCTTTTATGTATTGTGAGAGACTGCAGACCTTTATTAGTGTAATAAAAAGAATAGTAGAAGGGCTGGGGGTCCCGTATAATGGCACGGTGTTTGTGTTTGGGGTTAGAATTACTAAACACACCAGAGAAACTATGAACTTAATTAATTTTATTATCGGGCAAGCAAAACTGTCAATATGGAAGACCCGTAAAAACAAGATTACTGGGAGTGGAAATGAAGATGTTGTTGTATTTTTTAGAAAAGTATGTGAAAGTAGGATATTAGTGGATTTTATTTTTTCTAAGTCTACAAATAATTTAGCAAAGTTTAAGGAAATGTGGTGCGTGAATAATGTGCTTTGTGTATGTGATGATGATAATTTGCAATTTGTGCTCTGAGTTTGGTGTTTTACTCCTTTATAAATTGGGTTGATAAATTCAGAATAAGTGGGATTGGAGGGTGGAAACAATATGAGGGATTAGATAAATATATATTCCAAGAACAATATGAATATGTAATGGTTTAAAAATGAATATTCATCATTAGGAAAGTGTGTACGTGATTTTTTGTAAGACTTAAGATTTTGAGTTTACTGTGTTTTTTTGTATTTATTCCTGTGTTTATTTAATAAAGTTTGGTTTTAAAAATAAAAATCTATCTATCTATCTATCTATCTATCTATCTATCTATCTATCTATC
>JANRMT010062814.1:14353264-14370630 GCA_026402145.1 Polypterus bichir lapradei | reverse complement strand
ATCTATCTATCTATCTATCTATCTATCTATCTATCTATCTATCTATCAGATACTTGCATTGTGTTTTGCTTTTGATCATTTGATCCAGTTTCCAGATTTCTAGCTCTTCCTTTTTTGACTTTGCTTTTTGGTTTCTGTATTAGGCTTTGATGAAAGATCAGCCTGAATTTTTGCTTATGAACTTCACTCGGTTTCTGACTCACCTTTCAATTTGCTAAGCTTGATGCTTGCTTATAAAAGTTGTCAGTGGCTCAGCACCTGTGACTATGGAGACACTGGTGAAGTGCTCTGTTCCTTCTTACCCACTCAGGTTTGCCAGGGCACAGCGTTTGGCAATGCCACCTTGTGTGGCATCAAATCTCAATTCAGACTCTTTTCATATGTAGCTCCTAGTTGGTGGAATGAGCTGCCCACCTCCATCATTGATGCATTAAGCGACTGAAGACCTTCCTGTTCTGTGAATGTCTGTCATATTTTTTAATTAAGAATTTTTTTTGGTGATGCCAGCTTTACAGCTCTTCACTTGTGGTGATCAACATTTGTAACCTGTCCTGCAGCACTTGTTCAAAACAGTCCCTAGACTGATGTTACTCAAGTATGTTGAAGAGTCTGCTAAGCAAATGAATGTAAAGGTAAATGTGATCTCCTGAAAACTAAGAAGAGACAGCTCGGCCTTTCTCTGAAGGAATTTACAACAACAGGGGGTCACAGAGAGTCACAGTTAGGGAAAATCTCTCTATTATAAAAACAAATCTTGCAATGAGATGTGATCTTTTGAAGAGAGACAGAGACACTTTCATGTCCCGCGAGACGGAGAAGTCACAGAATACTTACAACCTTTGGAAGCAAGTCCTGTGATACACATGCAGAGCAGGTTAGAGATAATGGAAGTAGGAAAATTTGAAAGTCTCAAAAAAATGAGAGTAAAGATCACATTCTGGCAAAAAAAATGAAAATATTACTCGGTGAAATAATGGAAGAACGGAAAGAGATTGCATAGTGTTTGAGGACAAAAGGACAGCTGCTGTACAGGCTTTTAAACAAAACGAGCCAAAACAGGACCAGCAAACTGTGACCATCACACAATATCTGAAAATAAAGAAAGGTGAAGGTCTCAGGAATGCTGATCTGCTCTTAGAAAAGAGAAAATCCACAATTTTGGAAATGTCTGCTGTTGCACAATGAGAGCAACAACAAGTCATGGAATTAGAGAACGGGTTTAATTAACAACGAGACTCACCGCGTGATTAAGCGACTGGTTGGATTTTGAGGCCCTGACTTAGTTGGTCTTCTGTTGGCTCCCTCACTTCACATTTCACTTCTGTTTGGGTGCCGTTTAAGGACAGAAATTCAGAGGAACGATTAAGAAATTCAGGGAAACATCTCTTAAAAACCAAGTCAATTAAAATTAATTCAAAAGAAGGTAATTAGCAGCAAAAACAGGTCACTAATTAAGCAAAGTGTTAGAATGAAAACCTAATTCTATTAGTTCATTCATTTAGCCCCTGTCTTGGAAATTTAATTTTAGTTAGACCCCTGTGCTGCCTCCGAAGCGCACGTGTGTGACAATATATGTTGTAAAAGATAGCCCGGTCACAGACAGACACGACACCAAAATGTTCACAACACACACGTTTATTCCACATTATTTACAGTATTTACATGTTTGCTCAGTCCTCAATCCTTTCAGCCGCCTCCACTCCACTCCTTGCAAGCTCCGTCCTCTTCCACCTGACTCCGGCTCTTTGAATGGAGTGAGGTCGGCCCCTTTTATAATGCCCCGAATGTGCTCCAGGTGCCCGATGACGAACGTCTGGCAGCACTCTCCAGTGTGACGGAAGTGCTGTCTTCCAGGGCTCTAGGACCGTCCAGGCGCCCAGGGAGCAGTAGTGCCGCTCTCCCGGTTCGTCCTTCATCCAGGTGTCCCGGTGGGGCAGGATCCCTGGTCATCTGCCACAATATATATACATGTACTTATTTACATATACTTATATGTTGTAATAGATTAAATCACACTCAGAAAATGTCACAAAGAGTTGGGGAATTACCCTGCATAATCGTTGGATGTGATGAAAGTTGAATGAAATAGGATCAAAAAACCAAAGCATTTGACAGAATACAGAACAAGGCGACAGAATGTGATTTGGCAGGAAGTGACATCAACACAGAAAGGCGGAAGTGATGTCATCATGGCGAAACCGGAAGTGATGTCATCAAGAGGGAGCTGGAAGTGACATCATCATAGCAGGACCAGAAAAGTGATGTCATCCACGGGAGGTGGAATTGACGTCATCGTTAGGAGCCGGAAAAAGTGACATTATCATGGTGGGGACAGAATTGACGTCATCCATGGGAGACGGAAGTGGAATTGGTGGGGAGTGGCCATTTTGAGCAGCTGGAAGTACTGAAGGTAGGTACGTGGGATTATTATTTTTCTTCTTTGGGTCTGTTCAGAGAGAGAGAGGGGCATTAGTACCCACAATCAACCCTTTATCTCGTGGTAGATCACTCACCTTAGGACTTGCTGGCTGCCGCCTAAGTGCATGTGTGTGAAAATATATACACATGTACTTATTTACATATACTTATATGTTTAGATTATATATGTTGTAATAATGAGACAAGAAAGATTAGAGACCTACGGGGCACCACAAGGGCCAAATTTTGTATATTCAAATAAAACATGAATTAAAGCGTGTGGTCCATGGCCGGCCTTTTATCCCGGCCAATACCCCCAGGCTGCCAGAGGGAGCCATCCCTACGACATGGAGATGCTTCAGATTCCAGCAGGGCATCATGGACTATGGAGTTTTCCTGTAAAGCCCTGCTGGATAACATCGGGCCCACCAGGGGTCGCTCCAGGGAGAACCAGGGACTGCTATTTGCCCTATGCCCCGGAAAAGAAGGACTTTTTATCTGACCCGGAAGTGATAAGGAATTATGGACTGAAGAATGAGAAACACTTCCGGGTCAGGAACTATATAAGAACTTTGGGATCTCCCAGACGAGGAGCTGAGCTGGGTGGTAGGAGGGCAAGGCGTCTGGGAGTGGAGGATTGTGATTTGTATTGTTTATTGAGAATAGTGGAGTGGGGGTGCTTTGTGCACTTTATTATTATAACTAGCAGAATACCCGCGCTTCGCAGCGGAGAAGTAATGTGTTAAAGAAGTTATGAAAAAGAAAAGGAAATATTTTAAAAATAACGTAACATGATTGTTAATGTAATTGTTTTGTCATTGATATGAGTGTTGTTGTCATATCTCTCTCTCTCTCTCTCTCTCTCTCTCTCTCTATATATATATATATATATATATATATATATATATATATATATATACACATTATATATATATATATATATATATACACATAGCAAAATACCCGCGTTTGGCAGCAGAGAAATAAAAAGAAAAGGAAACATTTTAATAATAACGTAACATGATTGACAATGTAATTGTTTTGTCATTGTCATGAGTGTTGCTGGCATATATATATATATACACTCACACACACACACATATATAAACATATATATACACATATATATATATACATATACATATAAATATATATACATATATACACATATATACACATATATATACACATATACATATCTACATATATACTGTATATACACATATATATATATACAAATCTACATATATATCTACATATATATATTAGGGGTGGGACTCGATTAAAAAAATTAATCCAATTAATTAGAGACTGTGTAATAATTAATCTTGATTAATCGTATGTAATCGCACACGTAAATTTGCCCCAAATTGCAAATGTGTTTTTTTAATTTAAAAGGGTTTTAGTGGGCGACAGAATCAAATAATAGACATGGACATGAATATTGTAAACTCAAGCTGTTTTAATTTCTGAAAATAAAAATGCTTTTAAACTGCATTTGAATTCAAAACAGAAACAAAAATATCATCCCTGGTTAAAATTGGGCAGATTTAAAAATAAAGTGGTAGTTTAAGTTCTTTAAGTACATTTTCAGAATGGTATTGTCTTTAAATAATAATAACCAAAATTTCAACATAAAGTGCAGTTTTTCTTCTTTAAAAAATAAGTCAGAAACATAAAAGGTAATTTGAACAACTTAATCTTTAAACTCTGAGTAACCTTAGCCAAAATTATTTTGTACATTAGGCTAAAACAGTGTGATCATTGAACATTTTGTAATTAGATGTAATTAGAATTACTAACGGTCACGGAAGTCCAATGATCCCCAGTAAGAGCCACAAAGTCCGCTTTCTGTAATGTATCTAATTTTGCTTGCTTTTCAGTGTGCACAAAACCATGCTTTTATCAAGGCTTCGCTCGGGTAGTTTTTTGAAATGAAATTTTCCTCCGATCAGTCGTAGGAACGCGCTTCATTCCGAGTGTAACATTTTTGTAGCTGTGATGTGTGCATCAGTGTAATCGATGTACCAGGAAATCATGCATTGACAAAAGTTCCCCTTTGCTTGGAATTGAAAGTGTGATTAAATGCGTTATTTTTTTGTTATGGAGTACATGCATCGAAGCTTCTCAGCTGTGCTTGTGCTAAGAAAAGGAAAGATTTTAAAAACAACGTAACATGATTCTGTGTTAACCGCATATTTTTTCATACGTCTCAAACCAAGGAGATGCGATGTTAAAATGAACCGAGAAGCGCGCGTACATACTCAGTACATCCCCTCTCGGGAATCGAACCTCGGATGTAGGCGATAGAGGCAAAGCCTCTACAATTGCGCCACGGTGTGTGGCTTGTCTATTTGAGAGTATGTAGATCGGGGTATATATATATATATATATTCGCAGCGGAGACGTAGTATGTTGAAGCTATGAAAAAGAAAAGGGAACATTTTAAAAATAACGTAACATGATTGTCAATATACAGTAATTGTTTTGTAAAAGTTATTGAGTGTTGCTGTCATCAAGGATTTGATTATCATTATTTGTTTCAATCAGGGTCGTATTTGTACGATGTGTTGTGTTCAAGTTACATTCCGTGTTTGTTAATCGTTGTAAAGATAAGAGGTTTCATTTATCGATTTGTTTCTTACTGCATCAATAAACAGCTCGTCTTCCTCTTTATCTGAGATGTGACACACTGCATGCACGGGTTTTTTTTTTTTACACTGTCTTCCTTTAGCGGGACATTGACTTTTTGCACCGTGTGCTTTGTTTCCACAGTAGCTGCATTTATGAATATGCTTGTATGTATCAGACGCTTCATATTTTTTGCTGCCTTTTCAATTGTGTAATTCGGTTTTTGTTCAGCGCTCTTTGGAACTGTTGCTTTTTGTCTGTGCACTGTGTCAGTTCACGTGAGCTGCTCGGTGTACATGCTTCAAAGGTTCCCAGCTGTGCTGGTGCCATCTCGTGTTATGTCCACAGCTGTATGTAATGTCAGCTAAGACCCGGCACTTAAAAGTTTCTCTCGCAGTTTCGCTGAGTTTGTGCCAAACACCACCCTGACCATCTCATCTTCCTCTGCATAAGCACAGTCCTTCACCCGTGAATATTTAGTGGCAGTGTTTCTATTGGATTGCCGCGGACGGACGGCCTTATATGGGCAGGCACTAAATTACAAACGCCAGCGGCAGCCTGTCTATGAACTTAATTTAAAGTTTAGGTTTACACTGTGCTTTGTTTCCGAAGTAGCAGAACTCATGAATATGGTTGTATATGTCACTCGCTTGCTTCTTATTGTTTCGCTGCCTTCTCAATTATATAATGCATGTTTTCTTCAGCGGTTTTTGGAGCGCTTCCTGGTTTTCTACGTACTGCGTGATTACGTGGGAGGCGTGATGATGTCACACGAAACTCCGTCCCCGCGGCTTTCGCGCTCATCTCCATTACAGTAAATGGAGAAAAACAGCTTCCAGTTATGACCATTACGCGTAGAATTTCGAAATGAAACCTGCTTAACTTTTGTAAGTGAGTTGTAAGGAATAAGCCTGCCAAATTTCAGCTTTCTACCTACACGGGAAGTTGGAGAATTAGTGATGAGTCAGTCAGTCAGTCAGTCAGTCAGTCAGTCAGTCAGTGATGGCTTTGCCTTTTATTAGTATAGATAAATAATA
The DNA here is from genome assembly GCA_026402145.1 of Polypterus bichir lapradei. Classification (NCBI taxonomy): domain Eukaryota; kingdom Metazoa; phylum Chordata; class Cladistia; order Polypteriformes; family Polypteridae; genus Polypterus; species Polypterus bichir. Next base: position 14,364,544 of record JANRMT010062814.1, on the reverse strand, counting down.
ATTATTGGAGTTTTACCTGATGTTTGGCGTGGTACCTGAGGGTTCAAGGGAGCGATAGTGCCCCTTGAACTGATACAAGCGCTATGAAAAACGTTGAAACGAAGCAAGTCTCCATCAGACTGATTCAAGATGATGTTGCTTCCAGATATAAAGGTCCAGGGCAGGAAGAGGCGGGTCCAAGAAGTGATGTCAGATGTGTCATGGATGTCAATCTTCCAGTCTGCAGAGAGAGGAAGAGAAAAGGCATTAGTCAACAGCGCCCTCTGGCTTTCTGGAGGAATAGTACAATTATCCAAGTCTTTAAACTGGTCCCCTATTCGCACGTATGTGACAAGGTTTATATAATACTAGCAAAATACCCGCGCTTCACAGCGGAGAAGTAATGTGTTAAAGAAGTTAGGAAAAAGAAAAGGAAACATTTTAAAAATAACATGATTGTCAATGTAATTGTCGTAGGCTAATTTTTGTATTGAGAGTGAATTTGATGATTGTAAAGAGTTTAATTTATGATTTTAAATGTTGTGTATGAGAAATGCACATTTTTAGGATGTAATGATCTCTTTGTAAACGATGTTTGCAGTTCTGCCCACGGGCTGTAAAATGACCAGGCTGTCTGCTGAGCTTACTCTTGAGCGTGCAATGTACAGTTGGCCATGTGAGAAGCAATCTTGTGTCAAGTCAATGGCGGCCTTTTTTAGAGTCTGGCCTTGTGTCTTATTTATTATCATAGCGAAGCAAACCCTTACTGGAAAATGGAGGTGTTTGAATTGGAATGGGAGGTCAGAGGGTATGAGAGGCAGTGAGGAGGCACATGAATGCGGGATGTTGTTAATGTATATAGGTGGCTGTGCGAAAAAGGAAGTGGGACAGGTGGCAGCTATTGTGCGTCTCTGCCATGAAATAAATTGCCTGCTAACAGAAATAAGGAATGAAACCACCAAAAGGAGATGTCAAAAAGGAGAACCGCCAAAAAGAAGACGTTATTTTTGAAAGTTCGTTACGAGCAACAGTGCGAAATGAAACATACTTAATGTACAGTGAATCTGGAAAGTATTCACAGCACATCACTTTTTCCACATTTTGTTATGTTACAGCCTTATTCCAAAATGGATTAAATTCATTTTTTTCCTCAGAATTCTACACACAACACCCCATAATGACAACGTGAAAAAAGTTTACTTGAGATTTTTGCAAATTTATTAAAAATAAAAAAATTGAGAAAGCACATGTACATAAGTATTCACAGCCTTTGCCATGAAGCTCAAAATTGAGCTCAGGTGCATCCTGTTTCCCCTGATCATCCTAGAGATGTTTCTGCAGCTTAATTGGAGTCCACCTGTGGTAAATTCAGTTGATTGGACATGATTTGGAAAGGCACACACCTGTCTATAGAAGGTCCCACAGTTCACAGTTCATGTCAGAGCACAAACCAAGCATGAAGTCAAAGGAATTGTCTGTAGACCTCCGAGACAGGATTGTCTCGAGGCACAAATCTGGAGAAGGTTACAGAAAAATTTCTGCTGCTTTGAAGGCCCCAATGAGCACAGTGGCCTCCATCATCTGTAAGTGGAAGAAGTTCGAAACCACCAGGACTCTTCCTAGAGCTGGCCGGCCATCTAAACTGAGCGATTGGGGGAGAAGGGCCTTAGTCAGGGAGGTGACCAAGAACCCGATGGTCACTCTGCCAGAGCTCCAGAGGTCCTCTGTGGAAAGAGGAGAACCTTCCAGAAGGACAACCATCTCTGCAGCAATCCACCAATCAGGCCTGTATGGTAGAGTGGCCAGACGGAAGCCACTCCTTAGAAAAAGGCACATGGCAGCCCGCCTGGAGTTTGCCAAAAGGCACCTGAAGACTCTCAAACCATGAGAAACAAAATTCCCTGGTTTGATGAGACAAAGATTGAACTCTTTGGTGTGAATGCCAGGCATCATGTTTGGAGGAAACCAGGCACTGTTCATCACAAGGCCAATACCATCCTTACAGTGAAGCATGGTGGTGGCAGCATCATGCTGTGGGGATGTTTTTCAGTGGCAGGAACTGGGAGACTAGTCAGGATAAAGGGAAAGATGACTGCAGCAATGTACAGAGACATCTTGGATGAAAACCTGCTCCAGAGCGCTCTTGACCTCAGACTGGAGCGACGGTTCATCTTTCAGCAGGACAACGACCCTAAGCACACAGCCAAGATATCAAAGGAGTGGCTTCAGGACAACTCTGTGAATGTCCTTGAGTGGCCCAGCCAGAGCCCAGACTTGAATCCGGTTGAACATCTCTGGAGAGATCTTAAAATGGCTGTGCACCGACACTTCCCATCCAACCGGATGGAGCTTGAGAGGTGCTGCAAAGAGGAATGGGCGAAACTGGCCAAGGATAGGTGTGCCAAGCTTGTGGCATCAGATTCAAAAAGACTTGAGGCTGGAATTGCTGCCAAAGGTGCATCGACAAAGATTTTGAGCAAAGGCTGTGAATACTTATGTACATGGGATTTCTCAGTTTTTATTTTTAATAAATTTGCAAAAACCTCAAGTAAACTTTTTTCACGTTGTCATTATTGGGTGTTGTGTGTAGAATTCTGAGGAAAACAATGAATTTAATCCATTTTGGAATAAGGCTGTAACATAACAAAATGTGGAAAAAGTGATGCGCTGTGAATACTTTCCGGATGCACTGTGTGTAAGTACAGTGTAAAGGATGAGCATGGGAAATTTGGGTTTCCTACATATATTAGAAGTCGCGAAATAGTGAGGAGAGGGTTTCCCCTATCTATATATATATATACAGTTTAGGGGGTAGGGGGTTTCCTCATTGTGATTATATAACATTACTTCTATTTATTATGTACGAGGTATATCCAGAAAAAAAGGTTACAAGTGCCCTGGAGGGTGCAGGGAATTTTTTTTTTCGAAGGTTGGCATACCTGCGTGTAGGGGGGTCCTAACGGTCAAAATAAGCCTGGGACCATGTCAGTCAGTTGTGAAATGTCATCACAGCAAGCGAGTTCGTCAACCTCTGCTGAGGCCGTTTGCTGCACCTACCGCCGATGCGAGATTCGTTCGTCATCAAGTTCCTCACTTTGCGTCGCGAATCCGCGGCCGAGATCCATCGTCAGCTTGTGGAAGAATTGTGAAAGAATTCTTGGGTGGGAAACGTTTTTCCAACGATGAGGAGGTGAAGGAGACAGTGGAGAAGTGGCTTTCGGAGGTGGAGCGGAGCGTATTCGACGAGGGTATAAAAAAGCTTGTGCCCAGGCTGAAGAAGTGCATCGAAGTTGACGACGATTATGTTGAGAAATAAACACATATTTTGTAACATACCCTGTAAATTTGGTTGAAATATATTTATTTTTCGATTTTTAACAGCTGTTGTAACCTTTTTTTCTGGATATCCCTCGTATTTTATTTATGTTCTTAGATTTTATTTCTATTTATGTTATTTGTTTGTTTTCTTTTATTCTATTATTGTAAAGCACTTTGGCCACACAGCATTCCTATGTTGTTTAAAATGTGCTATATAAATAAATTGCCATTGACATTGACATTCCCCTCCTTGGGTGTTGCAATAGGACGTGAAACATACCTAACTTTTGAAGTACACTGCAGGGAATGAGCGCGTGAAATTTCAGCTTCCCACCTACATGGAAAGTGGGAGAATTAGTGATGAGTCAGTGAGGGCTTTGCCTTTTATATGTACAGATATCTATAATTACAATGTGATTAAAATGATCTATTTTTTGTCTTCCTTAGTTCGTTAAAATCTTTTTTTTTGGTCACTCGAAATGGTGGCTGTCCCCCATCTGTGATTTTGCATGTTAATTTTAAGGTGTGAGAGTAGACCAACCTTGTAACAGTCTTGGTACGCAAGTCTCACAGCACCCACGATAATACAGCACTGTACTTGGTCTTCTGTTCATTCATCATCAGGTCTGCCTTATTTTGGCGCTCATCATATAAAATAAAGACTTTTAGATGCACTGACCTAAAATCACAGATTTTCACCGAGACGGAAAGTAGGGGCTTTAAGTGCAACACAATGACAGTTCTCATTTGAGGACACAAATGGCGTAGTCTGCATGTTGTCTTAATAAATTTTAAAACTATATAAAACAACACCCTACCTACCTCTAAGGAAAGGCCTTCGGCTCTGGTTGGAATTTTTTTCCTTTTCCTTCTTTTTTTTTGCCTCATTATGCCATCGCTTCACTTAATGCGGACAATCCTGCGATGATGCCTTTTAAACCACAGCTAAAAATGAAAAGAAGAGAACTAACTATGGGAGATTAGGTTAAAAATAGTTAGCATATGGCAGCAGAAGATGGAGTTTCCAGGGCTTTAAAAATCCACTCTAATTATTCACCAGTATCTTTCTGTCATCCTCCCCAATGCAAACCCAGCCTCAGAAATAAAAGTGACTCCCACCATTATACATAATTCGGCTGCTTAATTGGCAAGAACCGGGTGAAAAGTGGGCTAGGGAAAAATCCTCGGAGACTAATAGGCCACATATCAGTGCCTCCATCAGAAGAGGAGTCCCTCAGGTGATCAAAGTCAGCAAATATTTCATGAGGAGAAAAAAAATAATATAATAAAAATTAGAGAGCTTCACCTTCAAAAATCCAGCCGGCGTGATTACAGGAAGGCCTTTTGTGCAAGTAGATGTGTGTATTTATAGATGGCGGTGCTAATGCAGCTCACAGCGTGTTAGGCTTCAACCAAAGGTTAAGCAAACTGGTCACTCAAGTTCTAAGTGGGCCGCCGGCTGACTTTCTGCTTTCTCTTTAAGTGGGCTACCTCGAGTTTTAAGGTTGGCTCTATCTCAGTATAACTGTCACGTCCATTTTCTCCAAAGCCATATCATTTCCCAAATCACTGTTCAGTTGCGTGATTTCTTTTACGGCTGTCACGTGCAGTGGTTCATTTTAGCGGCTTGTCACTTCCCTCTGTAAAGTTAATGGCTGCTCGTTGTTTGATGATGCTTTGAGTGACATGGCGCCGAGCGAGAGAGAAAGTGATTTATCTGATTGGGGTGGCATGAGAAACAGAGTGAAACCCTGTGAGGAAAAAGAGCAATTTCCCCATAAAGGTCCAAGTCTTTAGAGTCCTGGTGCTTCCTGTCTTGTTATATGATTGTGAGACATAGACGATATCCAGTGACCTGAGGTGAAGACTGGACTCCTTTGGTGTCACTTCAGAGAATCCTTGGGTACTGCTGGTTTGACTTTGTGTTGCTCATAGAGTCCCGAATGAGGCACATGACCTGCATTGTGAGGGCACTACAGTCATGGGGCGCAATTCCCCGAGGGTGATCTGGCTCATTGTTGAGGACCTGAGCGACTGGACCAGGCCACATAACACCTGGCTGCAGCAGACAGAGGGTCATTTTTGGAGGGTGGGACTGGACTGTGTGTCTGCCTGGGGGGTTTCGTCGTGTGGTGGGTGCGGCAACTCGCTGTACCTGACCTGAAACTACGTAGTCTCACGGTCATCAGTGGTCCAATGGACTGTTAGGAGGAGAAACAATTCCTTCAGGTCCATTAGGAGGCAGCATACGGGTCTTGAAGGGGAAATCGTGTTTGTGTACCGCCCTTTTAACCTTCTTGGCATTAACTCTGAGCATTTCTTGTTTCAGATTTCTATGTACAAACGGTGAGCCCCGAGTGTCTCTCGGTTTAACAGTTTGAACTCGAGGTACGAGTTAACTTGTATCTCATTGAGCCTGTCAAGGCGTGACATACGATATAAATCGTATCACAGTCACTACAGACGCAGCCGGCATCCTGTCGATCTCTGCTGCTACGTCTCAGTTAAACTATTATTTCTTTTATTTTTGAAGTATAGTTTATTATGCTCAATATAAGATAAACACCAACAAATCAGTATATTGTCAAGCTTGGGTTGCATAGTTACAAAGGAGAAAGGGTTTCCAAGGAATAATAGCTTTATTTAACTGGCAGGAACAGACATAAGAGTTTATTCAGCAGGAGTTTACGAGCGCATAAGTAGCAAGTGGTGAACAAAACTCTCCGGCTCCACTCTTCAGCTTAAAAGAACACAAAGTCTTCTTCATCAAGCAGGTTCACTCTCTCGGAAGCAGCGGCTGGGGAAGAGAAGACAGCAATTAGCTGGCTGTGGCTCAGTCTTTTAAATGTTCTAAGCATCGTGTGGGAAGCACATTATGCGGTAAAAGAGCAAAGCCGCAGCTGATCCCGTTCAGGCCTGTTAAGAGTGCATTACAGGGTCCACTCACCCGCAAAACTGGGCCAGTCTGGAATGGACAATTGGTCCGACCTGCAGGTCTTAGAGGATGTGTGAAGGGTACCCAAAGGTGTTGTGTTTCAGCCCTGCCTGGTATTCATTTTTATGTCCTTATGAGAAGGATTTAGGAGTCGACACAGGAAGCAGAAGGTGATGGTGTGAGGAACCTCATCAGAATTGGCCGATGTTAAGAGTGGTGACCAGCAGGAGGCAGTGCAGGGGCCGCTGCTATTTTTAATATAAATAAATGACTTAGATAGGAATATAAGGAACAAGCTAGTTAAGTCTGCAGATGATGCCAAGATAGGTGGATTAGCAGATAATTTGGAATCTGTTATATCATCACAGAAGGACTTGGACAGCATACAGGCTTGAGCAGATTTGTGGCAGATGAAATTTAATGTCAGTAAATATAAAGAATTACATGTAGGAAGTGAAATGTGACGTTTGAATACACAAAGGGAGGTCTGAAAATTTAAAGTAAACCTTATGAGAAGGATTTAGGAGTCGTAGTGGACTCTAAGCTATCGACTTCCAGACAGTGTTCAGAAGCCATTAAGAAGGCTAACAGAATGTCAGGTTATATAGCGCCTTGATGTGTGGAGTACAAGTCACAGGAGGTTCTGCTCAAGCTTTATAACACACTGGTGAGGCCTCATCTGGAGTCCTGGGTGAAGTTTTGGTCTCCAGGCTACAAAAAGGACATATTAGCTTGTTAAGGGGAAATTTCATATAAACATTAGGAAGTTTTTCTTCACACAGAGAACCACAGACACTTGGAATAAGTGACCAAGTAGTGTGGTGGACAGTAGGACTTTAGTGACCTTCAAAACTCAACTTGATGTTATTTTAGAAGAATAACGAATAAGAATAGATAGGACTAGCAAGCTTTGTTGGGCTTGATGGCCTGTTCTCATCCACATTGTTCTAATGTCTCTTTTGGTCATGTTTGATTCCTTTGGTTTTGTTAATATCATTATTTATGTTTCTTATTTGCATTATTAAGTTTGCTGTTTTATTTACTTTCCATGTGACCATGCTTGTTCTATTATATTCTTTGTGTTTTGTGGGTGGTTCCCCAAGAGGCGGGGCCACTTGACCATTGCAATTAAGGGACTGCCTTCAGCAAATGCACAGTCCCTTGCGGTTCATTGTATTCACTGGCATTGGTGAGTTTTTTTGATTATTGCTTTGGTGTTTGATTGTGCATCTAGAGCGCTTGTAGTTTTTGACCATTCTTTCAGATTCTGCATCGGGATTTGTTTGTTACTGGTTTGCCTGTTTTAGGCATCTCTTTCTGTGCCTTTATTCTCCTTGGAAATGCTTGTGCTTCAGAGCATTTTTTGAAAACAAATCTTTTATTTTATAAGATTCTTCAACTGCCCTTTATGTTTTACAAGCCAATGGCTGAAAGATTCTTTGCACTTGTGGGGCTCTTTGCAATTAGTTTCGGAACCTAATAATAATTTGGCAAGTACCCATTCTGAAGGCTGGCTTCCCAGCTACTTTGGAATACTCATTTTGGGGAGAATGTGGAAACTCCATATGGACAGCAATCTTGTGTGGGATTCAAATTCAAGACTCTGCAATGGTGTAGCAGCAGTAGTTGTAATAATTTAATCTCGCAAAAGGCCAAAGGTGGGTGAGGCCTTCAAAAACACTCAGGGAAGCAGGCCTGAATCCCAGCAGCCTGCCCAACACGAGGTCACACCAAATTTGCAGCCTACCTTATACTTGGAAAAAAAAAATCCTCCAATGTAAATGAAGAATACCACAAAAGGTTCAAAAGAGCAAACACTAAACAAAAAAGGACCTGCCTAATAGGCCAATTAAAAATCCATAAGAATAATCCAGAAAACAGTGACATAATGAAATAAGCAATCACAAGAACCACCAAAATAAACAGAGCTCATTCAAATGGACCACCTTGGACTTTGCTTCCCAGTATGCCTTTATAGGGCTGGGGGCGTTCCGTTCATGGTAATGAACAAGTGGTCCCGCCCCTTGGGGAATCAAAAGCACAAAATACAAGAAACTGGGGGAAAAGAGAATAGCATGCATAGAAATTAAATGGAAAGGCTCAAAATAGATAAAATGTATTATTATTATTATTATTATTATCTATATCTCTCTATATATAAAATCCAACGTCTGTCTGCCTGTATGTCTGTCCACTTTTCACGAGAGAACTACTTCACTGATTTAGAGCGGGTTTTTTAATCATTTTTTTCTAAATTTTGCATGAACATTCCGCTTGATTTTGAGACTTCTCTCATCGCGCTAAGTATTATAGTTCGGTTGTGGGACCAATTTATTCGCACAAATCCGAGAGACAGGCTGCCCCCGAGGGGAGGCTGAGGGGATGGGGAAGTGGGACCTCAGGAGTAGGGAGCCAAGCGGGGCCCTCCACACTCACGAACCAGCATCCATTCGAGTCGCTCTACCTCTCGCCATGTGTTGAAGCGTGCTTTGTCCCCACTGAGCTAGCGATACTTGTTTGTTTGGTACGTGCATATTGGCAGAGATATCACGGCCACGTGCTCTTCTCCCCTCGCGGGGGACTCACTCCCGTCAGAGATGAACACGATCAGATACAATGCCAATATTTGACATTGGAGAGTACCTACCTTCCGCTTGGTAAGAGATAACTTGCCAACTTTTAACATTTTTGGTAAAGAGATCACAGCTACATTCTCACCCCTGATAGCAAAACCAAAAATATTGTATATCAAGAGGCCCTCGGATATGAAAGCTAGCAGTATAAATTCTTCCTAATACAAATTATTGCAATTTTTTTTTTATTGATTTTTAAAGTTTGTCCTGTTTCACTACTGTGTGGGTGGAGCCATGGGGGATAGCTAGTTTATATATAAAATCCAACGTCTGTCTCTCTGTCCGCTTTTCGTGAGAGAACTTAGGATTTAGATCGGGTTTTTTCTGTAATTTGCTTGAAAATTTTGATTGATTTTGCGACTTCTCTCATCACGCTAAGTATCATAGTTTGCTTATGGTACTGATTTATTTGTGCGAATTCGAGAGAAAGGCTGCGGGCCGAGGGGGGCAGAGCCCTCCTCACTCACACGCCAGCCTCCGTTCGTGTCGCTCTAGCTCTCTCCACGTGTTAGAGCGCACCTTGCCTTCACTTAACTAGCGATACCTGTTTGGTCAGCAGACATTATTATCTACAGATTGTTAAGGAGTAATGTTTCAGAGATCAGAGCTCTGTGTGTTTTAGAGGGTACCTGCTGATTGCCAGAGATATCACAGCCAGGCAGGAAACGCTCTCACGTCAGAGGTGAACACGATCAGATACAATGCCAACGTTTGACATTAGAGTGTACCTACCTTCTGCCTGGCTAGAATTACATTTTTTTAAAACTGATTTTTAAAGTTTGTCCTGTTTCACTATTATGTGGACGGAGCCGTGAATGACAGCTAATTATAGAATATATAATATAATATAATCTCTTATGTATATTTCTCTTCTGGTTCGTCCTGCTTCCGCTAACCGGTCCCGCCCACACACAGCCGACATGGCATTTCTCGATTCCTATTCATCCTCTTCCATAGATAACTCAACCTCCTGGCCACGGACCATACAGTTTTAAAATACACGGGCAAATTTATCACCAAATCTCTCCACTATACGCTAACACTTCTACCTCTCCAGGATATGGACAGTTGTATGTTTTTGACACAGCGCAAGCTATTGAAGTACGCTTACAAAATAAAGCCAACTCTGCATGCAGCGAAAATTTACTTCTCCAGCTAGATTCCATGCTCAGAACCATCAACCCCTTCGCTAAATCATACAAGCACATGCATGAAATTGCTCATTCCAATCCAACAGCATCTGTACGAATGGTTTTCAAGGAAAACCCTACACAGGATTTACCACAATACAATGCCCCGACATGTCACACTGATGTTGCAGCGATTTTCGTCGGAGAAGATGGGGAACCCCCTACCGAAATGGACATTTGCATCTATCCCAGAGGCAACTCCTGTAAACAGATTTCCACACTCAATATGAATTGCGATCCTATGGTTTACTCACTTTTATTCCCTTATGGAGACATTGGCTGGCACAAAGATTTACAACATGTTCCCGATAAAAGAACTGGCAACCGAATCAGGCTTACTCAATGCCAATTTTACACGTAGAAAGTATCAATGAGGAATACATGTAGTATTTTGTACTCCAGCAGCAAACTATTCCAACAGTACGTCGTAGATGCATTTGTTAAAACAGAGGGCGCGCGTCTCAGCTATCTCAGATTACATCAACAAGATCTGTGTGTGGAACAATACAAAGGACTATCAGATGCACTGCAAGCAAAGGCTGAAAATAACAACGTACGTGTAGGCAAAATGATCATATTACCGTCCACATTTCCAGGAAGTCCAAGATACATGCAACAAAACTATTGTTGTACACGGCTTTTTCTACGGTTAGATCTTTTGACTCATTATCTGTCGTCTCCAGCAAAACACCTATTTACAACTGCATCTTTCAAGAAGTATTGCTTTCTTCTTGATTTCTGAATTCCTTTCTCACCGTTTTCCGTTCCTATTCTTACGATGGCAGGTGTCGGCTAGTATAATATAATCCTTTTTAATAAAACCCCTGTGTGCATCCAGGTGTCCGTGTGTGTGTGTCTTCTGGTGAAGTGCGCATGCGCTGGGCCACACGGCACGTATTCAGTCTCTTCCTGTCCATTGCCTGTGCAGAGAGAGAGAGAGACAGACACACACACAGGCGCGCGAGAGACAGACAGACACACACACAGGCACGCGCGAGAGAGACAGACAGACAGACAGACACACAGGCGCATGCGAGACAGACAGACAGACAGACAGACAGACAGACACACACACACACACACAGGCTCGCGCGCGGCAGACACACACACACACACACGAGACAGACAGACAGACAGACACACACACACACACACAGGCTCGCGCGTGAGACAGACAGACACACACACACACACACACACACACACACACACACACACACACACA
>JANRMT010062814.1:14319392-14350025 GCA_026402145.1 Polypterus bichir lapradei | reverse complement strand
ATGGCACTATATAACAGATAGATAGATGTGAAAGGCACTATATAATAAATAGATAGATAGATAATAGATAGATATGAAAGGCACTATATAACAGATAGATAGATATGAAAGGCACTATATAACAGATAGATAGATAGATATGAAAGGCACTATATAATAGATAGATATGAAAGGCACTATATAACAGATAGATAAATGTGAAAGGCACTATATAATAGATAGATAGATAGATAATAGATAGATATGAAAGGCACTATATAATTGATATGAAAGGCACTATATAATCGGTGTGAAAGGCACTATATAACAGATAGGTAGATGTGAAAGGCACTATATAACAGATAGATAGATATGAAAGGCACTATATAATAGATAGATATGAAAGACACTATATAACAGATAGATAGATGTGAAAGGCACTATATAATAGATAGATAGATAATAGATAGATATGAAAGGCACTATATAATTGATATGAAAGGCACTATATAATAGATAGATAGATGTGAAAGGCACTATATAATAGATAGATAGATAATAGATGGATATGAAAGGCACTATATAATTGATATGAAAGGCACTATATAATCGGTGTGAGAGGCACTATATAATCGATGTGAAAGGCACTATATAATGATAAATAGATAGATAGGAAAGGCAGTATATAACAGATAGATAGATGTGAAAGGCACTATATAATAGATAGATAGGAAATGCACTATATAACAGATAGATGTGAAAGGCACTATATAATAGATAGACAGATAGATAGATAATAGATAGATGGATATGAAAGGCACTATATAATCGATATGAAACGCACTATTTAATCGATGTGAAAGGCACTATATAATGATAAATAGATAGATAGAGAGATAGACAGATAGATAGATTGATGTGAAAGGCCCTTTTGATGGTCACACATGCTGCCCGGGTCAGACACAACATGTATGTCACATTATTCCATCAGCTCTCTGTGAGCCAACCCAAGTTCAGGGTCCAATATGAGACTCACTGGCGGCCAAGCATGGGCCTCAACAGCCAGGAGACGCGTCCGATCGAAGTGCTCTTTAAAGGATAAATTCTGTATTTTTCAAGGCAAAAGTTATTCCTTCACAAACATGGTACATATATGTGCACATTTGCCATGCAAAATTGTGTTCTAGAAGTTTAAAAAGTATCTTGCCCACTCTGATTCTTTTCAGGTCTGGATTGACCATTAAGCAAAATAAGCACATGCTTAGGGCGTTAAGAGAAGGTGGGCACCACAGAAATTCTCCATTGCCAGAATTCCCATGGACCATATGGTGCAAAACTTCAAACGGTGCAACTGAACCAACATTGTTTAAGCAGTTGTGGTTTGTAATGTAGGGCTCTGGGGTACCACCACCCCTTCCACCCCCAAAATACAAAAATGATAATGTGGACAAATAGACCCACTTGATTTATGAAGAAAATACTTATTTAGTCTTGTCTTAATGCTGGTAGTGTTTTACATTCAAGTAATACACACAATCACTACAGAAGGCAATATTCAAATTAAGCCTTCTCCCGCTAATGCTGATACCAGGACGCCTAGACCAGATAGCATCAGTTAGTGGTGGTAGGCAAACTCATGTAACCCCCACCCTTTGAACTTCAATTAAACACTCCCAATGCCAAAAGCTACAAACCAAAATTAAACACGACTGTTTGAAATCCAGCATGAAAGAAATCATAATTAACAGTCTAATTTTAGGTGCAGCACCACCGAGCCTCCTGCGACGTCAGTGCCATCCGTCGCTACAATATTAGGTAAAGTGAAATAATCATGAATTAAAATTTCTTTATTTATACAACATGCCTGTTGTCAGCACGTGTCAACACCCTTTTAAAATTGGTTCTGGCCTGTATTTGTTTAAATTCTGTGTGAATAGCTATAGTTCAGGAGTGAAGGGTGCTGATGTTCTATCGAAATGTGCTCCAAAGCTGTTCTGCGCATTTGTGGTATACATTTATTATAAAACAACAGTCAATAAATAAGTTTCTTAAATACATAAATAGGTCCTCCCTGCGTGGCGTTTGTATGTTCTCCCCATGTCTGCGTGGGTTTCCTCCGAGTACTCCAGTTTTTGCCCACAGTCCAAAGACATGCAGGTTAGGTGCATGGGTGATTCTAAATTGTTCCTAGTGTGTGCTTGGTGCGTGTGTGTGAGTGTGTGTGAGTGTGTTCACGACCTGCGGTGGGCTGGCGCCCTGCCCAGGGTTTGTTTCCTGCCTTGCGCCCTGTGTTGGCAGGGATTGGCTCCAGCAGACCCCCCGTGACCCTGTAGTGAGGATATAGCGGGTTGGATAATGGATGGATGGATAAAAAAAAATAAATAAAATGAATTACAACAGACCCTACTAAAATGATTATTTCTCATTTAAGCCATTAGGAGCATATGTATCCAATGCTTCAATCCAATGCCTTTCCCATTTTAATCCCCGCGTTTTTGTCTAGCATTGTTGTGGTTGTAAGCCTATTGGTTTGTGCAACCTTAAAAAAAAAAATTGGCTGATGGTGAGTAATACCATAATATGTTATGTTCATTTCGACGTTGTCACTTTTAAACGTGCAAACATCTGCATGTGTAGCTTATTTCGACAAGGCAGCAGAAATCAACAGAGCACCGGCTTGTATTTGTTGAAATTCTCTGTGAATACCTACTTGTATATTTCAGGAGTGAAGGGCCCCGGTGTTCTATAAAACCACTCAACCTATCGAAATGTGCTCCAAAGCTGTTCTGTTCATATGCAGTATACACTGTAAAGAGAGACAAATACAGAAAGAAAAGTTTTGGGGTTCAACCCCGTATATTGTAGGGTTTCTCGGAAGAAAAAGGCTGTGCGATGTTCCGCTCAGTAATCTGTCGAGACCGAGTCACAACAACAAGGACTGACTGTTGAGCAAAGGTGGTGAGTTTTTAACGGTGGAGGGACAGGAAGAGGCGGGTCATCTGGAGGGAAGGCAGATGCAAGGTCGTCAAGGGGTGTGGTCTGAAGTCGGAAGAGGAAGGAAGTTAGCTCTTACTGCTCCTGTATGAATGGGACAAAAGGAGTTGGCACGATTGATCATCCCCTATACCTGAGTTTCAGCGTTAGTCAGAACCCCGTGCTACCTCCCATGCACATGTGTGTGACATTTATTTTTAAACAACTAGGGGGCTCCACCCCCTGCTCACTTCACTTGCCCACCCCTGTGTTTGGTTTACTGGATATACAATTTAAAAAGATTGTTATTTTCATGGGAATTGTTACATATGCATTATTTTCACTTTTACTTTAAAACTTTTGTAAAAACAATACTTGTCATTTATTTATGGCCCCGGGGCATGGTTACATCTCTTTCTCGCAGGACGTATACAGTAATCCCTCGCTATATCGCGCTTCGACTTTCGCGGCTTCACTCTATCGCGGATTTTATATGAAAGCATAACTAAATATATAACGCGGATTTTTCGCTTCTTCGCGGGTTCTGCGGACAATGTGTCTTTTTACTTCCTGTATATGCTTCCTCAGTTGGTTTGCCCAGTTGATTTCATACAAGGGACGCTATTGGCGGATGGCTGAGAAGCTAACCAATCAGAGCACGCAGTTAAGTTCTCCTGACTGAGAAGCTTACCAATCAGAGCACGCAGTTGAGCTCCTGCGTGCTGAATGCAGTTTTAACCAGGAAGTCTCATCTCGCTCATTCAGCATCAACGTGCTTCGCTGTGTAAAGAGTTGTGCTCTTTAGTGTTTATCTTTGTGCATAGTCAAGCCCTTCATTATGGCTCCAAAACAATCTGCTACTGCTTCAGGTGCCGTGCCCAAGCGCAAGAAGAAGATGTTAACGATTGCCGAAAAGGTAAACGTTTTGGATTTGTTGAAGGCTACGATTCTTTTTATTTAAAAAGTAGGAAAGGAATATAAGATCTACGGCTGCAGCGTCCTTTTAACCAGGGTGCAAAACGAGTTGTAAGTGGATGTAATAAGGCAGTAGTCTGGATGGAATCTGCTTTAGGGATTTGGATTGAAGACTGCCAGAAGAAGAACAACGGCAGTGCTACACAATCGCCTGAAGTGGCTCCTTTACAAGGGCTGTAACGCTCTCCTTTGTTGTGCAGTAAAATTAAACTCATTGTTATCGGACAAGTCATCGTGTCATTGTTGGTGAGTAACCATAAATAATTAATACATTTACTGTATACTATTTTTCTTGCAATGTACGTATTTATTGCTGGTGACCTGTCTATCGTAATGGCTGTAACATATGTGATATCGGAGACACTCAATATCTTTAAAATAATATTTAGGTTTTACTGTATATAAACAGTGTGTGTTTATATACATAATTTCAATGAATCTTACCTAATATCTAAGAGAATACAAAGGGATTATGCTGTATAACGCTGCGGGGAATATTTATAAACAGTGCGGGAGAGTTTATAAGGGCTTAAAATATATAAAAATAACCATACAAACATATGGTTTCTACTTCGCGGATTTTCACCTATCGCGGGGGGGTCTGGAACGCAACCCCCGCGATGGAGGAGGGATTACTGTAATGCTGCTCGTGTTGTGAAGGGGGTGCGGCTGAACGCACGCAAAGGAGATGCCGTCGGATCAGCTGCTGGCTTTCTGCTGCTGGCGAGCTGTGTGTTCTGCTTGTCTCGCTGCCCGATCATTTTAAAGCCTATACAGCAACTGTGCTTTTGCCACTTCATGAATCTGCAGCTCGTGTTGTGGAGTTGGGGGTTAGGATGGCTGAACGCACGCTAAGGAGAAGCGGTCGGATCATCTGCTGGCTTTCTGCTGCTGGTGAGCTGCGTGTTCAGCTTGTCGCTTTTCGTTGTTTTAAGAGCTGGGAGCACATGAAGTGTGTCTGCCAAAAGCAATCCAACAACTGCTAGGTTAGATGTCTCACTGCTTTGTCTCGCGTGACGTTGTAAAAACAATACTTGTCCTTTATTTCCAGCCCCGGGAGTGGTTAAATCTCTTTCTCGCAGGACGTATAACACTGCTCGCGTTGTGAAGGGTGGGCGGCTGAACGCACGCTAAGGAGATGCCGTCGTATCAGCTGCTGTCTTTCTGCTGCTGTCACGCTGCCCATCGATCATTTTAAAACCTGTACAGCAGCTGTCCTTTCGCCACTTTGTGAATCTGCCGCTCGTGTTGTGGAGTTGGATTTTAGGATGGCTGAACGCACGCTAAGTAGAAGCGGTCGGATCATCTGCTGGCTTTTTGCTGCTGGCGGGCTGCATGTTTTGCTTGTCGTTGTTTTAAGAGCTGGGAGCAAGTTAAAGTGTCTCTCGTGGGACTTCAAATTGTCTTCCGAGAAGATCACGTCTCGTCTCCGTAGTCTCCCTCTCCAAGATTTTTTTTTTTTATAATAGAGAGACAGTCAATCAATAAGTTACTTAAATAAACAAATAAAATAAAATTAATTAAAACAGACCTTATTAACATTGTTATTTGTCGTTTAAGCCATTAGGAGCAAATGTATCCGATGCCTCAATCCAATGCCTTTCCCATTTTAATCTTGTTTTTTTTTTGTCCAGTATTGTTATGATTGTAAGCCGAACACAATTAGTTTATGCAACCTTAGAAAAAAAACATTGGCTGATGGTGAGTAAAATCATAAAAATCTTATGTCCATTTCGACGTTTTAACTATTAGACGTGTAAATATTTGAACGAGTCGAATATTTCGACCAAGCAACACAAATCATCGGAACTCCAGCCAAATGGCCTTGTATTTAAGTCCTTGATCTTTTGGCAAGCAAGTGAGCGGAGGCTCCCCATTTTTTGTTTGCTTCCAGATTCCAGCTCTCTGCGACCCGGACACGCCCACATTTATTGGCAGCAAATTAGTATTGGTTCAGGCTTATTTTAATCTATTGTGATTGGACAATCATCAACACCCTATTTGAATTTCACGTCAATGGTTCTCATTGCACAACAAGCCATTAACATTCCTACAGATGAGTGAGCGCAACTTTACGGCAATGGCAACTTCAAGTGGAACTTCGGAAATGAAAGAAAATTTGGTTATTTCTTTAATGAAATGCCCCTTCGTAAATCGTGATTGAGGACAGGCTCACACACTGACGTTTTCCTGCTGTTGTTATGATGAATGTAGTTGGCTAACTGGATGTGGTTTAAGCAATGCCTCTTTTTTATACTTTTATGGTCAATGATTTAGTAATTACTGGTATTGCATTATGAACTTCCTGCTTGTGGATTTGTCGAACTAAGATCTTATTAGCCTTCTCTGCATGTTCATAGTAATGATGTCATGCTTTAAAAATGAGTTTTTCCATTTCTTTTGTTGTCAAGAGGTTGCGTTCTGAATGCAAAGCTTGCTTTTTTCCTATGAAGTGTCTCATTTGGAAACCCGGCGTGTTCTTGATCTATTCTGGTAATTTCACTGATTAACTCCGATTCCTTCTTGGTTTCTGATTTATTTTTGTGTGAGAGAAATAATCTGTCCTCTTACGAAAGCCTTCAGAGTTTCCCTGCAGAGACCTATGAGGATGTATTTGTCACTAAGAACAAAATCGATTTACTTGGATATAAACTCTGTACTGTTCTCGTCTGCTAATAAAAGTGGGTTAAGATGCCAGCTGCGAGATGAGTATGTGGGGCATAGTGATGTGAGCTCCATGATCAGAGGGGCGTGGTTGGAGATAACAATAGCGTTGTGCTTGCAAGATTTAATCGTGGGCAAGAAATTATTATCTATAAAGAAATAATCAATTCTTGAGTAACAATGATGTACTGGTGAGACGTAAGTGTAGCTGCTCCTGAATGTTTTCTCCTGGTACAGATGAGACCACGCTCCGACTGATGTTTAAAGAGTATTTATTTGCTCTCTCTCTCTCTTTTTTTTACCGCTCTCAAACACCGTGAAAAAATAAAATAAAATAGAGCTAGTAAATTAAACAATTAATGAATTACACAGGTGTAAGGATAACAAAAAACATACCTTGTGCGCCTTCTGACCAGAAATTCAAAAGTCTCTATTACAGTCTCTCTGATACTTCACTTCTTACTATCTTATTAAAACTAAACAGCTCAGCGTCCATTCAGCGTGTCACTATGTGCATTTCCGCTCCACCCATGAACCTTATCATGTGACCACTGCGCCCTTTCGTTCACACCAACTTTGTAAACTTATGTACAAATACATTACGATCAAAAATAAATAAAATTACAATTAGAAAATTAAATATTATCAACAATACGATTGTACCACAACTATTATGATATACAACATAATTGACAAAATATATTTTACAAATTCAAACAACAAATTTACATATATACAGTATACACACATATTTTGCGACAGCTACAGTAGGAATATGCTCTTGAGTTCGGGTTTAGAAATCTTCAGGGGTCTGTCTCTGGTGACTCTTCCTATGAAGTCAGTAGATGGATTGGGAGAGCATGGGGGGTCACAAGGTCTCTGTAAAGGGGTGTGTGGTGCTCCTGGTATCTCTGAAAAAGGATGAAGTTCCAAGTCTTTAGAGTCCTGGTCCTGTCTTGCTATATGATTGTGAGACATGGATGCTCTCCAGTGACCAGAGATGAAGACTGGACTCCTTTGGCACTGTGTCTCTTAGGAAAGTCCTTGGGTACCACTGGTTTGACTTTGTGTTGCTCATGGAGTCCCGAATGAGGCACATTACCTGCATTGTGAGGGAGCGTCAGTTATGGCACTACAGCCACGTGGCGTGACTCCCCGAGGGTGATCTTGCTCACAGGATTCTCATTGTTCAGGACCAGGCCAAGGGGAGACCCACGTAACACCAGAGAAAGGGTCATTGCTGAAGGGTGGGACTGCACCACATGTCTGCCTGGGGGTTTGCCAACCGGAATCCTGAGATGTTTCGTCATGTGGTGGGTGCGGCAACACGCTGTACCAGTGCCTGCTCCCCCGACCTGACCTGGATTACAAACTGTGTAATTGTTTTTGCAGTGTTAGATAGCATCGCCCCTATGGCAGGAGACCTATCCAGGTCTGGATTTAAAACACAATTAAAGTCTCCAGCCATTATAATTTTTATGAGTGTTCACTTTAGGGAATGGATGCAAAAGTCCCAATCATCTACATTGGGTGCGTAGATATTTATCAGAATCACTTTACTGTTAAATAAATCACACATGATGATCACATATCGCCCTTCAGAATCAGAATTTTTTTTTTTTTTGCTTTCCCTGTTTGGTGTTTCAAAGTGTTATTACTGAAGAATTGACGGGGGTACGACATCTAAAACATTGTTCTGGAAAATGCAAGCGGCATGAAAGTAGCCAGAGTCACGTAGACTACATTTCTCTGTTAAATATCCCATTAGACAGCATGATTACGTTAGAGCGGGCCTTGTCTGTGGTCAGGTTAGGAAAACCTAAGTGCTGTCCATCACAGTTTGTTATCCTACAATGGCGGGAAGAAGAACGAGCAGACTCCCTGTAATGTGTGGTTGGAGGACTATCAGAGTGCACGTGGAAGAAGAGACTCATCTACAGGCAGATCACACCGGAGACCAGTAGTTATACAGGGAGATTCACTCGAAAGAGGCCCTGAATATTCTGTAATAACTCTTGCTAGGATGAAGCAATACATTCAGGAACATGGAGTGCCGCATTGAAATGTGTCTGGTAGAAAATGGAAACCACTTTCAGCATCGCATGTAACGCAATCGATTACACAGACGTCAAGGTACAGAGCGTATTTTTTTGGTTCAGATTGCTTCATCCTAACGAGGTTACAACAGAATATTCAGGGTCTCTTTCGAGTGAATCTCCCTGTAGTAGAAGAAAGAAGCTGGATGGTGCACAGAGCCAGGGCTGGATTAACCATTAAGCAAAATAAGCATGTGCTTAGGGCATCAAGGGAAGGGGGGCATCAAGGGGGCATAAGGAAAAGGGGGGCACCACATAAATGTTCCATTGCTGGGTTTGCCATGGACCTACAAATGGTGTATCGTTGCTTCACCGAGCGTTCACTTTCTCAGGTGAAGAATATTCAACAGAACAACTGTGCAGCAAGGCAGGCTGGGTGTCTTGTCTCTACCATTGTAAGTAGAAAAGCAGATGTGTTACGTGCGATTAGTGCGGAGGATCTGATCAAAGACTTTGCAATTAGAAAAAGTTAGAGACGACTAAAGTGGAAGTATATAAAAATAAAATATTTTCCATCTTACTGTAAATTTTGATTAATTAAAAAAAAAGTTTTTTGGTTAATTGCTGTTTATATATCTATGGGGGCACCAACATCGTGCAAGTGCTTTGGGCCTCTAAAGGTCTTAATCCGGCCCTGCACAGAGCTGTAGCATGGCAAAACAATGACTGGATTCTGAAAGGGAAAATAAGTGCCCTAATTCAATCAAAACAGATAAAACAAATTTATTGTATTCACAAAGAAAACAAATTATTTTTGAACTTTATTTACTTACATAAACAAACTATAATACTTTTGATAAAATTAACACAATATAACCAAAATTAAAAAGATTCAGGACTGAAAAAAATTCGGCTGTGAGTAACGAACACTTCGAACGCTTTGCACCCTATCAGGCTTAATCAAATTCTAATTAGCTTCAAAGGACCGTATCTGGAACTCAGATATCAAGTTTCATTAAAATCCATCAATAAATACAGAATTTACGCATCAAACTTCTGCACACATAGTTACCATATATACTCATGCATAAGTCGGGTCTTGAAACCTGAAAAATTGATCATAAAATCAGACCCCGACTTATACGCCCGTTCAAAAATGCGACACTTAATTTTTTTTTTTTACATCTTCTTGCCTCCTCCAATCTCGCATCAGTTTCTCAGATGTATCGCATTTTGTTGCAGCAGCGCAGTTACCAATTTTTTTTTGCTACTTCAACAACGTTTAATTTAAAACCAGCTTCATATTTTCTTCTGATCGAACGCTCCATCGTAGATAAGGGATGCTCTTATGATAAAAGTGTATGAAGGTGTGAGATACAAAAAACACAAATTAGTGCAAACGTCGCTTCGGAATAGCTTGGGTATTACTGTGTGGTCACATAGGCATAACAGCGAGAGAGAGAGGTTAGGAGCACACGCTGATACAGCGCATTGCCGCACACACATAGAAGAAAAAGGCCGTGTTCTCCGTGGTGACTCTCTCAGGTGGGCGTTAGCATATCATAATCTCTTGGACTAATAGTGCGAGTTTTCCACATTTGACTTATACGACCGACATTATAAAATACCAGAAATGATACAGTAAAATGAAGTCCCGACTTATCCCCGAATATATACGGTATGTATGTTGTGGTGTGGTGGAGGAAAGGGCACAAAGCAAAATTGTTCATTAACATAAAAAATTACAATATTTTCTACCAAAATATATAAAAATACAAATACAGAACAATTAAGAAAAGAAAAAAATGCTCTGTTGTGCATTGACATATTAGTGACATGGCGGACCTTCACTTAAATTTCTACTTCTGGTTGAAACCATTGTTTGTATCCGGTATTTGAGTAATCTCATTGTCTTTCAGTACGTATTTTTGTTCTTTCAGATTTTGTGCTTCCAACTTCATTTGAATTGAATTAATCTGAATTCACAGCTTCTGTCTTGAATTGGATAGGAATAAGTATGATAGATCCAAAATAAAAATAATTTGATTTTCTATTTTATTAAACATCAGTTCAACATTCAAATGTATTATCAGGAACACGATGGGGACGTACCAGCTTATTGTTGCCATTACATCTTTATATTTACATGGCATGTTCAATGTTTACATGTTATTGTTAAACTGATGATGTATAAATTAAGATAAACTTAATAACAGTTATTGAAAGAAAATGCGTTATATTGAATACAGTTTTTAAGATTGTGTACACATTTATATTTCCATGACACAAAACATTTGGATGGTTGTTTAAATAAAATACTACTTCTGGTTGAGTAATTTTTCTCAAATTTCATATCTATTTGCTTTTTATCAATATAAATATCTATACAAAATTTCAATGATCTGTAATTATAACCATAGTTTACTGAAAATTTGTGAAAATATTCAGTTAAAGTACCACTTACGGTTGACAGAAGTGGCCCAAAAGTTGATAGGATTCCTTATTTTTGATATAATACAGGTGTACAAAAATCTCGTTGACCAACGTCAAAGCGCGTTTGGGTTATCGTGTTTACACACAGACAGACGTAATTTAAAAAATGGTATTTTTGGACTCAGGAAGGTCTAAAAAGTCGAGAGTCATCAAAATCTCGAGGTTAGATTTTTTCACGATTCCTATAATTTCTCTATACTATGTATAACAAAGTAAAAAAGAAAAAGAAAGATCATCTTTGTTAAAAGTGTTTCTTAGGTATAGAAAAGAGCAGTGAGGGCTGACCTAAAAAGAAAAATGTAAAGAAAACTGTAAATGTGGAAGGAATGTGGAGGCCACTGGAAGAAAAATGAGAGCTGCAAATGTAAAAACATATTACAAAAAAATGACAGAATATTTTGCACAGATAGACATTTTCTTATTTTGCTCCTTTTCTCATTGACAATAAAAATATATACGAGTTTTCACATTTCAAGGAATGATTCGGTTGCATTTTCAGTTTCGTAAATGAGGACAACCTTCTCATCTTGTCAGAAATCAACCATAAATCATCCATAACTATAGAAAAATAAAGTTTTTTTTACACATCACTCAGCCCTAACCCATACTGTAGAAATGGTGTGCTGTACAGCACACTAATGACTGGAGGTTTACTCCAATGTAAAAGAAGGTGAGACCTCCCAACAAAAAGCTAGGAAGCAGACCTGAATTTCACCTGGTCTGCCCAGCAGACAATCACCAGACTTCAGGTAAGCTGGGACAAGGCACAAAAATGGCAAGCTGGGAAAACAACTATAAAAATCTCAAAATCTACAATGAAAGGCCCACAAGGAGAAGGATAACCTTTGGCTTGTCTTTGAAGAGCAAACAAAGAATCTTTATAAAGAAAAGATTTATTAACTACATTTTCAAAATACAAAGTTAAGCTCAAAAAAATCACAAAAGTGTTGCCTAAAATGCAATCCTAAAGCAAACAAGTTAACCGTCCAAAAATCAGAATCAAAGGACAGAACAAGCAGGATCAATAAAATGACAAAATCCACAAAAAAAGCCATACTTACACAAAAACTCCACTAAATGAATTGTTCCCACACCCAGGCCTTTGCACTCAGTTTAAATAACCCAAGGGAGGGTCCAGGAATGGTGACATCAGGATGGTCCTGCCTCTTGGAGCTTCACCCACAACAAATGTGAACCACCAGTACATAAAGAGAGAGAACGTACAGTATATTAAACGAACAAAAATAACAAACATGAGAAATAATCATTCAATATTAAGAACAGCATTAATAATAATAATAACAATAATAACAATAGGTCTTTACACTACTCAAAGCGCTCTTCTCACACAGGGAGGACCTGGGAATCAAAACCACAATCTTCATTTCTTCATTTCTTTGAAATAAAAACACAATATAGAGATAGATAGATGGATAAAAGGGCACTATATGATAGATAGACAAATAGATAGGAAAGGCATTATATAATAGATAGATAGTTAATGAAAGGCACTACATGATAGATAGATGTGAAAGGCACTATATAATAGATAGATAGATAGATAGATAGATAGATAGTGAAAGGCATCAAATAGAACATATATATAGATATGAAATATTATGTGTAATAGATAAACATGAAGGACACCATATACTAGATGCACAGATGGATAGAAAGAAAGAAATTGATACATTTTAATGTAATATATAAGACTGACAGAAAAAAATTGAATAGAGAGATAAACATGTAAGGCAGTACTGTATATAAGATTCGGAGATAGATAATTGCTAATTTTACAGTAGATGAAAAGTGAGGGATTGCCTAATGATATGTGAAGTGGGAGTAGCTAATTATGGTCAGAAAGGGAGTGGCTACTGGCAGATAAATAAGAAAAGACTGGCTAATGAGAGAAAAATGAAGATAGATTAAGTATTGATAGATAGTAATTTTAGTATAGTTGACTAGATAGATAGATAGATATGAAAGGCACTATATAATAGATAGATAGATAGATAGTAATTTTAGTATAGTCGACAGGATAGATAGATAGATAGATAGATAGAGAAACTATAGTTGTAACACACACCAGAATGACTGCAAAGGAAGAAAATACCAATGAAAGAAAAACAACTGACTTGTCAGTCTCACTCCTAGTGAGACGCTGTAAAGGTGTGTTGCTATTGACATAAAGGAGCCCCCAAAACGTTTCTTGATACACCTCTGCTGAGTAATTTGTTGGCTGAAAGTCCTTTATACAAGGCAACTTAATGATACAATTGGTTATATTTCTTTTGGTTTTCAATTGAAGCACAATCAGGCTGAATGACTTTATTTGTCCCCAGAAGGAAATAAATAAATACATACATACATACATACATACATACATATGCATTCTTTGGTCTGAGCACACACCAGAATGACTATAAAGCAAGAAAATTCAGAAGAAAGAAAAGTTGTGACTTGGCAGCCCCAGTCCCAGTGAGGCGTTATACAGACATATTGCTGTTGGTATAATTTCACATATCTTGATGCACTTCTGCTGAATAATTCGTTGGCTGAAAGTCCTCAGTGTTGCTGTGTCAGAGAGAGAATGTGCAGCATTGTTCATAATGGCACTCAGTTCTGTTTTAATTCTCTCCTCTTCTATTAACTTCAGGAGGCCCAGAGTGTGTCTCATACTTAAACCTGACCTTTTAATTGCTGGTTGATTTGGTGGTCTTCTCTTGAAGTGATGTTACCAGCCCAACACACCACACTGGCCATCACAGAGTTATAGAAGATGTGAAGGATGTCACTTCCCACATTAAAGGAACACAGTGTCCTAAGAAAAAAGAGCCTGCTCTGTCCTTTCTTATACAGTACCTCTGTGTTCCAAGACCAGTATAGCCTGTCCTTAATGTGGGCCCCCAAGTACTGTATTTGTAGGAGTGGACCACCTCTGTATCTCTTCTCTGAATAGTGACTGGACACAGAGGCTCTTTGGTGCTGTGAAAATCAATAAACGGTTCCTTGGTTTTGCTGATGTTCAGTTGCAGACAATTCTCAAAGTTCTCCGCCTGACTCCACTCCTCTGTTTCATCCCCCTTATCGATTCACCTCATAAGTTCAGAATCAGCTGAGAATTTCTACAAGTGACATGACCTGCTGTTATATTTGTAGTCGGAGGTGTAGAGAGTAAAGAGAAACTGCAATCCTATACATGACAATGGTGTGGGAGTCACTTTGGATTAACGTGTCAGATGTCAGTGCAGTGTGAAGATCAGCAGGCCCCTCCAATGAAGCTCCAGCACAGCTTCTGTTATTTGGTCGAGGAGAGACTCTTTGGCTGCCATGTTTTCATTTCCCTTCTGCTGATTTTATAACACCGGACTGGTTTTCCTCACTTAGTTTTAAATTCTCCTGACATTTCTTTGAGTAAAATTCAAAATGTGGAGTCACATATTGTTCTCATAAAATAAATTGCTACCATTATTAAGAAAAAAAAAAAAAAAAGCAAGTTCAATTCTTGGAATCAATGCACTTTCATAAAGTGACCGAATGTTAAGTGCTGAAACTCGATAGCACATGGAGGGGGTGAGAGCAGCAGATTTATATTTGACATGCCGGTGCTGTGACTATGAAATCCAATTCAGAATCACGGAGGTCAGAACCTATCTTGGGCACGGCAGGAGCAGAACTTTGTATGGGGTGCCAGTCCATTGTAAGGCAGACTGATGTAAACCTACAGACACGGGACCATGTCAGAGTCACTATTGAGTGTAACAGGCATGTTTTTGGAGTATTCATAATAATAACAGTAATAATACATTATATAGCACCTTATATACTCAGCAAAAAAAGAAACATCCCCTGACTTTCAACTGTTTTTACTTTCAGTAGACTTAATGTGTAAATATTTGTATGAACACTAAAAGAGTCAACACCATAAGACATAAACTAAAAATGTTTCACAATGTGTCCCTGACTGAAGGGAGGCTCAAAATCAAAAGTACCAGTCAGTATCTGGTGTGGCCACCAGCTGCTTGAAGTACTGCAGTGCATCTCCTCCTCATGGACTGGACCAGATTTGTCAGTTCTTGCTGTGAGATGTTACCCCACTCTTCCACCAAGGCACCTGCAAGTTCCTGGACATTTCTGCGGGGAATGGCCCTAGCCCTCACCCTGCGATCCAACAGGTCCCAGACGTGCTCAATGGGATTGAGATCTGGGCTCTTCGCTGGCCATGGCAGAACACTGACATTGCTGTCATGCAGAAACTCACGCACTTTTTGCCACTCCTGTCTGGTCCAGCGAAGGTGGGTTTGTGCCCATAGGCGCCGTTGTTGCTGGTGATGTCTGGTAAGGACCTGCCTTACAACAGGCCTGCAAGCCCTCAGTCCAGCCTCTCTCAGCCTATTGCGGACAGTCTGAGCACTGATGGAGGGATTGTGTGTTCCTGGTGTGACTCGGGCAGTTGTTGTGGCCATCCTGTACCTGTCACGCAGGTGTGATATTCGGATGTACCGATCCTGTGCAGGTGTTGTTACACGTGGTCTTCCACTGCGAGGATGATCAGCTGTCCTTCCTGTCTCCCTGTAGCGCTGTCTTAGGCGTCTCACAGTGTGGACATGGCAATTTATTGCCCTAGCCACATCAGCAGTCCTCATGCCTCCCTGCAGCATGCCTAATGCACGTTCACGCAGATGAGCAGGGACCCTGGGCATCTTTCTTTGGGTGTTTTTCACAGTCGGTAGACAAGTCTCTTTAGTGTCCTGCGTTTTTAGAACTGTGACCTTAAATGCCTACTTTCTGTAAGCTGTTAAGGTCTTAACGACCATTCCACAGGTGCATGTTAATTAATTGATTATGGTTAATTGAACACGCATGGAAAACATTGTTTAAACAATTTACAATGAAGATCTGTAAAGTTATTTGGATTTTTAAAACATTATTGTTGAAATACACAGTCCTGAAAAAGGGACATTTCTTTTTTTGCTGAGTATATATACGGCTCAATAAAATGAAAGGACCACTTTTGAATCTGAGTATAGCATCAAGTCAGTGAAACATCTGGGCTATTGATATGCTCAGTTAAGTAGCAAAGAGGCTTGTTTATCAGTTTTAGCTGCTTTGGTGCTCTAGAGGGGCAACAATGAGATGACCCCCGAAAAAGGAATGAATGGTTTAACAGGTGGAGGCCACTGACATTTTTCCCTCCTCATCTGTTTTGTCACTCGTTTCACATTTGGCTACGGTCAGTGTCACTACTGGTAGCATGAGGTCATACATGGACCCTACAGAGCTGGCACAAGTAGTCCAACTTCTCCAGGATGGCCCATCAATACGTGCCATTGTCAGAAGGTTTGCTGTGTCTCCCAGCACAGTCTCAAGGGCATGGAGGAGATTCCAGGAGACAGGCAGTTACTCTAGGAGAGCTGGACAGGGCCCCTCATAGAAGGTCCTTAAACCATCAGAAGGACCCACTGGTATCTGCTCCTTTAGGCAAGGAGGAACAGGATGAGCACTGGCAGAGCCTACAAAATGACCTCCAGCAGGCAGGCCACTGGTGTGAATGTCTCTGACCAAACAATCAGAAGCAGACTTCATGAGGGTGGCCTGAGGGCCTGACGTCCTCTAGTGGGCCCTATGCTCACTGCCCGGCTGGCACTGTGCAGCTCGATTGGCATTTGCCATAGAATACCAGAATTGGCAGGTCCACCATTGGCGCCCTGTGCTTTTCACAGATGAGAGCAGGTTCACCCTGAGCACATGTGACAGATGTGAAAGGATCTGGAGAAGCCGTGGAGAACGTTATGCTTTCTGTAACATCGTTCAGCAGGACTGGTTTGGTGGTGGGTCAGTGATGGTCTGGGGAGGCATATCCATGGAGGGACGCACAGACCTCTACAGGCTAGACAATGGCACCTTGACTGCCATTAGGTATTGGAATGAAATCGTTGGACCCTATGCTGGTGCAGTGGCTCCTGGGTTCCTCCTGGTGCACAACAATGCCCGGCCTCATGTGGCGAGAGGATGAAGGAATTGATACCATTGACTGATCGCCTGACTCAATCCAATAGAATAGCTCAGGGTGGGACATTATGTTTTGGCCCATCAGACACCTCAGACTGTTCAGGAGCTCAGTGATGCCCTGGTCCAGATCTGGGAGGAGATCCCCTAGGACACCATCCGTTGTGTCATTAGGATGTTGTCAGGCTTACAAACTACTGAGGATGATTTGGAGTTGCTGCAATGCAATTTCGGCCAAATGGACTCGCCTGCCTGCCGTTGCCTCATTTTTTCCCTTTGATTTTTGGGGTGTTTTTGAATTCAGCCCTCTGTATGGTGATCATTTTCATTTCCATCAAATGATGTGCCATCCTTTCGTTCCTAACACATAACCATACCAGTCCATAGCAGTAAAGATAGCCAGCAGGATTTGGTTCCCATTGAGATCTGATGTGCTTTCAAAGTGTTCCTTTAATTAAAATATATAGGCAAACATTTAATTTAACTTAAGTAAGTAGCAAATGGCTCTTACGGACAGTAAAAAAATAAAGGAGGAGGAGTAACTTATACTAGATGAATTATTTAGGTTTTTAATTTTACCACCAAAAAACTGAAGGAATTTTTCACAGCCTTCAGTGAAAGAGGTGATCGGGCCAGATGAAGGCTGAAATAGTTTATTAAGTACAGAGAAGAAAGCCCTTGGGTTATGATGCCCGCACTCTATTATTCTGCCATAGTGTGTATTCTTGGCTGCAGTTAATGCATTTCTGTTAGTACTTTGATGGTTCAGAAAGCCTTGGGTGTCCACAGTGAGGACAGCCTTACGTGACACTCTTTCGGTCAGCTGCTTTCGGAGGAAAAGCGTATTGTTACGATTTGGACATTTCTGCAAGAGAAAATCAGTGTGAGGTCTCCTGAAACAAACCAGGTAGCAGACCCCAAAATGTTGACTTTGTTATGCTTAATTACTACACTGTATCTGTATATATCTATCAAAAGTAGGTTTACAGTGTGATGCATATCCGGCAAGACTTTCCGGCCCTCATCCCCTGGCCGCCAGGAGGAGCTCTCCCGTCAGCATGGACGTGCCCCGAGTTCCAGCAGGGCCTCATGGACTTTGTAGGTTTTATACACAGCCCTGCTAGATACCTTGGGAACCATAGGGAGTCGCTGTAGGGGGGCTTGTGAACTCTTATGTGCCCTATAACCTGGTCACGTGAACAGGAGATGACGTACTGCCAGGTTGAAGCGAGTGACTTTTACCCTGACCCGGAAGTGATAAGGACTTGTGGACTGTGGGGCAGGACCACCTCCGGGTCAGGGGGTATAAAAGGACGCTGGGAAAGCCCAGACACTGAGCTGAGCTGGGAGGAAGGGTGGCTAAGTGTCTGGGAGCGGAGGAATTGTGATTGGTGTAGTGTTTATTAATTACTAGGCTGACCCGCCTTTTAAGGCGACCGACTTTTAAGTTGACCACTTCTTAAGGCAATTCAATATGTAGATCAATTTGATATTTTATACAAACTCATTAATTTGGTTATATTGCATTTGAGCGGTATTACTTTAATACTCGTAGTTTCTGTTATTTTTGTGATGAAATTTAAACTTTTTTTCTATATTGAGGTCGCCCTTTTGAACCCCCCTGATATTTACTACCCGGTGAGGCATTTGTACTCCATCAACATTAATTATTTCCAGAGACATAATTTTGTCTGTTTTTCCAGCGCATCGCGCACAAAAGCAAGGGAACGATGGGAGCACCAGAACTCTGCTCACATCATGTCGCTTTGTACCGCAAGTAGTAAGTCTGTGATAAGCGGAATACCGCTACGCTTTCCACTCACGGGACGGAAGGACAATCCCGACCGCTTTTATATAGTAAGAAAGAAGAAGAAGAAGATATCGCACAGTCTGGAGTAGAAAATCATCTTTTACCTGGAAAAACGAAACTACAAATCCCATCGTGCATTGCACAATGGACGGGGCGTGTGTGAAACTCCGCGCCTGCGTAGCACTCACGGGACGGAAGGACAATCCCGACCGCTTTTATATAGAAGGATAAGAGTATTATGGAGTAGAGGGTGCTTAGTACACATATTTATAATAAAAAGAATAATAGTTGTACTTTTACCTGGCGTGGTACCTGAGAGTGAAAGAGGTCGATAACCACCCCTTCTGCGACAACAGTTGTTCATATGGAAAAAGGCAGGTTATGATTATTACAATAGCTGTATTAATTCAATAGCTTTATTAAGTTTACTACCTCAAAACACTGAGGTGGGCTGACACCCTGCCCAAGGTTTGTTTCCTGCCTTGCACCCTGTATTGGCTGGGGTTGGCTTCAGCAGACCCCCGTGACCCTGTAGTGAGGATATAGCGGGTTGGATAATGGATGGATGGACAATCTTAGGGCTCATTTATACTTCACGCTCAGAACGCGCACACGCACACATCATGGCTGCCACGCGTACCCAGCATTCATTTGACATGTCCTCTGAGCAGGTCCTCAGAAATTAACGCGACGTGACCACGAGTTGCAGTACCAGTAAAAAGTCGGGGGGTGCAGTGTGCTAAAATTCATGAACGTGACGCCAGAGTCTCTGTTTACTATCTACATGTGACAGAAAGCCGCTATGCGGATCCTACGAGATCGGTGGGCGCACTTCGATGTTTGATGAATGGTTGGATGTGGTGAAGCAAAATGACGAGTGTGGACTATGGCCGGCAGCTTATCCCAGCCAAGACCCCCAAGCCGCCATACGGAGCTCTCCCTGCAACGTGGAGATGCCCCGAATTCCAGCAGGGCATCATGGACTATGGAGTTTTAATGCACAACCCTGCTGGATAACGTCGGGGCCGTCAGGGGATGCTGCAGGGAGACATTTGTTTTTCATACAGCCCAGAAGTACTTACAGGTCACGAGGACGGAAGGAATAAAGTGCTTCCGGGCTGACAAAGAAAACAAGAGTTTTGATCTGACCCGGAAGTGATAAGGAGTCACATGGACTGCGGGTGAAGGAACACTTCCGGGTCAGGGACTATAAAAGGACTAAGGGAACTCCCAGATGGGGAGCTGAGCTGGGTGGAAGGGTGACAACGCGTCTGGGAGTGGTGGATTGATTATTGATTAGTTATTGTATATTTAATGAGTATTGTGGAGAGGAGGGTGCTTTGTGCACTGTTGTGTAATAATAAAGTCAACATTTGGACTTTTACCTCGTGTCTGACGTCTTGGTCAAGGGTTCAAGGGAGCAATAGCGCCCCCTATCAGTCACACAAGATACAGATGTATTCATGGTGCTTTTATATTCAAGCGTCGCATATTCCCAATCGTAATGACATGATACATTTTAAAAGTCTCACATACCATCTTTTTTTTCTGGGACTTCCTCCTGAAATGACAGCAGCGGCAAACAGCAATAGATCACCACACAGAACACGTTACGTTTATGATATTCCAACTCTCTGTACATTTAGAATCCTTAGCTTTATACTTGATCTCACTTTCATGATGAAATGCATTAAAGTATGTAATATTTTACAGATAAATTGTTAATTTCGTTTAAATACTGTTAATAATTACACACACGGGGGTGACATGGTGGCAGAGCGGTAGCACTGCTGTCTTGCAGCGTGTCACGTCGCTGGTATTCCCTGGCTGGAATTTCCATGTTTTCCTGCTGGGTTTTCACACTGTGCTGCGGTTTCCTTCCAAAGAAATGCAGATTTGGTGGCACTAAAATGACACCAGTGTATGTGTGTGCTTGTATTCACCTTGCGATGAGCTGATGCCTCGTCAAGCGATTGTTTCTGCCTCGTGCCCAATGCTTGCTGGAATGGGCACATCCCTGGATTGATGGATTTAATCAATAAACATCCTTTTCAGAGATATTGCGGTAAGGTGTCATCGGAATTTAACGGGTGTTCCAGGCAATTCACAACACAGCGATGCCGAACCTGTTCTCACCGTGATGATATCTCGCACTGCCACCTGCTGGATTCTTTCACATTTACGTAAAGTATAAATAGAACAAGGCTTGCACAGCAGTAGCGTCTACAGGAGCATGCGTCGCGTCGCGTGAAGTATAAACCTGGCTTTAAACACATCAGCTCTTTAATGGCACTTTATAGCTCTTTCATGGTTCCTTGTAGCTCCATTGCTCGAACAAGAACCTTGTCATTCTGGGACGGGTTCTTGGCATGTGAAGTTGGTTCTTTATGCTTTGAAATAAACTTCCCAATAGATAGATAGATAGATAGATAGATACAGTAGATACTCGTAGATAGATAGATAGATAGATAGATAGATAGATAGATAGATAGATAGATACTCGTAGATAGATAGATAGATACTCGTAGATAGATATTAATCCCAAAGGGAAATTCACATACTCCAACAGCAGCATTCTGATAAAAAACAATATTAAATTAAAGAGTGATAACAATGCAGATATAACAGACAATAACTTTGTATAATGTTACCGTTTACGTGGAACTGAAGAGTTGCATAGTGTGGTGGAGGAACGATCTCCTCAGTCTGTCAGTGGAGCAGGACGGTGACAGCAGTCTGTCGCTGAAGCTGCTCCTCTGTCTGCAGATGATCCTGTTCAGTGGATGCAGTGGATTCTCCATGACTGACAGGAGCCTGCTCAGCGCCCGTCGCTCTGCCACGGATGTCAGACTGTCCAGCTCCGTGCCTACAATAGAGCCTGCCTTCATCACCTAATATGTAGAAAAACAAACTGAAATCTTTAATGTGTGGTGGGTTATGTGACACTAACAGGTTAGGTAAACCAGGGCTAAGCCTACGTCACTGGTCATACGCAGAGAGGGTCCTCTTAAACTTCTGAGCCCCTGCTGTTTCACAAATCTGTCACCACCTCTTCACGGTTATTCGCTCAATGGATCCTGTTACAGATCTCAATAAATAAAGCGTCTTTCTGGAACCTTCATGTGGATGGCTCTTTTGGGAACCCAAAATGGTTTACTATGGCATCACTTGGAAGAACCCAAGCTGGCACCTTCATTTTTAAGAGTGTCCATACTCTGCAACAACATTAAAAAGTCAGAAAATATGGGGTAGTGATTACATCATCCAGCGTTACCAAACCAACACTGGGCCAGTGAGGGATATGATTGAGAAGAACGTGACAAGAACAGGAGTTTTACTGAACAGTCAGCGTGGGTTCAGAAGAGGGAGTTCATGTTTTACTAACATGGTGGAATTCTATGAGGAGCCAGCAAAAGGATACGATCAAAATGAAGCACATGATGTTATTTATCTTGACTTTCAGAAAGCGTTTGGTGAGGTGACACATGAGAGGGTGGGCATCAAAATAAAAGAAGTGGGAGTTCAGGGTGTGGTGTGTAGGTGGGTACAGAATTGGCTCAGACACAGGATGCAGAGGGTGATGGTGTGAAGAATCTCATCAGAATTGGCCGATGTTAAGAGTGGTGACCAGCAGGGGGCAGTGCAGGGGCCGCTGCTATTTTTAATATAAATAAATGATTTAGATAGGAATATAAGGAACAAGCTGGTTAAGTTTGCAGATGATACCAAGATAGGTGGATTAGCAGATAATTTGGAATCCGTTATATCATCACAGAAGGACTTGGATAGCATACAGGTTGGAGCAGATTTGTGGACGATGAAATTTAATGTCAGTAAATGTAAAGAATTACACATAGGAAGTAAAAATGTGAGGTTTGAATACACAATGGGAGGTCTGAAAATTGAGAGTCCACCTTATGAGAAGGATTTAGGAGTCATAGTGGACTCTAAGCTATCGACTTCCAGACGGCGTTCAGAAGCCATTAAGAAGGCTAACAGAATGTCAGGTTATATAGCACCTTGATGTGTGGAGTACAAGTCACAGGAGGTTCTGCTCAGCTTTATAACACACTGGTGAGGCCTCATCTGGAGTCCTGTGTGCAGTTTTGGTCTCCAGGCTACAAAAAAGGACAAAGCAGCACAAGAAAAGGTCCAGAAAAGAGCAACTAGGCTGATCCAGGGCTACAGGGGATGAGTTATGAGGAAAAATTAAAAGAGCCGAGCCTTTACAGTTTAAGATAAAGAAGATTAAGAGGTGACGTCAATGAAGTGCTTAAAATTATGAAGGGAATTAGTCCAGTGGATCGAGACGGTGACTTTAAAATGAGGTCATCAAGAACACGGAAACACAGCTGGAAACTTGTTAAAGGGAAATTTCGCACAAACATTAGGAAGTATTTTTTTACACAAAGAACAATAGACACTTGCATTTAAGGACTTTCAAAACTCGACTTGATATTTTTTCGGAAGACTAGGGGGCTTCACCCCTGCTCGATTCGCTCGCCAACCCCCCAACCCCCCCACCTGTGCTATGCGCTGTTGTGAAGAGGTGGGCGGAATGCACCCCAAGGAGACACAGTCGCTCCTCCGAAACCCCCTCCTAAGCGGTGATATAATGGGAAACAAATACAGGTTTTTTATTATCTCCTCAATGCTCGATCAGCTGCTGGATTGCTGCTGACGCCGTTCTGCATGATCTCATATGGCGCTTTGAACATTTCAAAGCCTTTACAGCAGCTGTCCTTTTGTCTCACTGCCTTGTCTCTCTTCTCCCCCAGACATCCTCAAACACTCTTCGATCTCTTTTCGCTGTTCCGTTATTTCACTGAGTAATAATTTCCGTTTGTTTGCGCTAATGCGATCTTTACTATCGTTTTTTTTGAGACTTTCTAATTTTCCTACTTCCATAACCTTAAACCTGCTAAGCATGTGTCTCGTGCCAATGTTTTTAAATTCTTTACGCTGTTCTACTGTCATCAACTCTTTGTCTTTTATTTCTGCCCCGGGCCTGGTTAAATCTCTTGGCACAAAGTTTCGTCTCGCGGGACGTGAAAGTGTCTTTCTGAGAAGGTCACGTCTCGTCTCCCTGAACAGGTCTCGTCCCATTTGTTTTATATAATAGAGAGAATGAAGTGGATAGGACTGGTCGTGCTTGTTGAGCTGAATGGCCTGATCTCGTCCAGATTGTTCTAATGTTTGTTCTAAAGAACTTTTTGAACTTGTACTGCCAACCATTAACCCATTTTGGGTCACTAGGGGAACTATGCTAAAGGGCCTCTTATAGCAGCCCTCACTTTGGGCCAGTGTTGTATTTCCCAAGTCCTTGGGTACCCCTGTTTTGACTGCTCATGGAGTCCTGAATGAGGCACATGACCTGCATTGTGAGGGAGTATCAGTTACAGCACTATGGCCATGTGGCGCGATTCCCTGAAGGTGATCCGGTTCGCAGGACCCTCATTGTTGAGTGGCTGGACCAAGCCAAGGGGACATCCATGTAACACCTGGCTGTGGCAGATAGAGGGTCATTTCCGGAGAGTGGGACCTGACCGCGTGTCTGCCTGGGGGGCTGCTAACCAGGATCCCAAGCTGTTTCGTCATGTGGTGGGTGCGGCAACACACTGTAACAGTTGTCAGGGATGCCAGGGGCAACGACCCGGCCGGGACGCCGTGAGGGACCGGATGTGGGTCTGCGCCCACCCTGGATTACGTGGGGGCCGCCTTCCTGGTTGCTTTGGGGGCCACAGGTTGAGGGCATGGAAGCCCCACCCTACAGGGGCCCGTGGTCACCGCCAGGAGGCGCCCCAATGCCTTGGGGACCTGTTACCCCAGCACTTCCGCCACACCCGGAAGTGCTGGGGGGAAGGATTAGAAGGACACCCGGAGAGTTGCTGGGAGAACAGCCGGCACTTCCGCCACGCTGGGGCGTGGCCAACGGGGGAGTGTCGAGAACCACCTGGAGCTCATCCGGGAGCATATAAAAGGGGCCGTCTCTCTTCATTCAAGGGTGGAGTCGGGTGGAAGAAGGACAAGGCATGAGAGAAGTATGGAGGCGGCCCGAAGAAGAGGCATTTGTGTGGCCAGGACTGTGTGTGTTGGGGGTTTGTGCACGGGACTGGGTCTTAGTGACCATAAATATTGTAAATATTTGTAAATAATAAACGTGTGGTGGTGAGTAATAACATGTCCGCCTGTCTGTGTCCGGGTCGGCTCCACACAGTGCATACCCTCCAACTTGACCTGATCTGACCTGACACTTTCCATGGTCTGCCCACAGGGGGCGACTGTGAGTATTAGTTTTCTGGGAAACATCCTCTGAATTATTCATTGGAGTGCATGATGAACTGACATCCCATCCAAACCTCATCTCTGCCATGCACCCTCTTTAAAAATCCTGGTTCTTTAATGGCACTCTATGGTTCTTTATTGCGTTGTGTGGTTTCTTGCAGAACTACTGCTTGATAAAGCACCACTATATTCTGGGTTAGGGTTCTCTGCATATGAAGTTGCTTCTTTGTGCTTTGAAAAACTTCCTGATATGAAGAAAAACGAGCTGCATACTTTAATATGGTAGGCTATGAAGTGGGACACTAACAAATTTAGAAAACCTGGGCTTACTTCTGTTATGAGTTCTTACTGGTATTTCACAATTCTGTTACCATCTATAGTTAATTCACTGTATAGGGTCCGTTACGGATCTAAATAAATGCATTTTCTTTCTGGAACCTTCATTTGGAAAGGTCTTTTGAGAGCTAAAATTGGTTCTACTGTGGCATAGCACTGAAGAACCGCTCTGGTACCTTCATTTTTAAGAGTGCACCTGATCCTTCTGGGACAGTTTAGGTCCATGTGAATAACTCTTGGATCATTGAGGGGCAAAATGTTCAGTTTAGTGACGTATCCTACCGAGGCGGTCACCATTTTGGCGAGTGGCTGGGGCTGCTACCCAGCCGGGATGCCCAGGAGGACCCGAGGAGGGCTTGCGCCTTCTCCAGACCACGAGGGGGCGACCGCCCTGGTGGCTTTGGGGACCACGGGGACAGAGCTTTGAAGCTCTGCCCTGTAGGGGCCCGTGGACACCACCAGGGGGCGCCCCGATGCCTATGGAGCCCTGGACCTCAGCACTTCCGCCACACCCGGAAGTGCTGGGGGGAAAAGGATCAGGGACACCCGGAGTGCCTCCGGATGCAGAGCCGGTATTTCCACCTCACTGGGGAGTGCCGGTGGAAGATTGCCGGGAGGCAGCTGGAGCACATCCGGGTGTGTATAAAAGGGGCTGCCTCCATTCAGCTTAGTAGGAGAGACAAAAAGGCGGCCTGAAGAAAAAGAGAGGCAGTGTGAGGCCTGGACTTTGGGGGAGTTTGTGGGTTGTGTGGCACTTTATTTGTAAATATAGTGTAAATAAATGTGTGGTGGTGCTTTTCAACATGTCTACCTGTCTGTGTCTGGGGCTCGTTCCACACCATATAAAGCTAAAATACCTGTTGCATCTTTTCAACATTTTCCAATAAATCACGTGTTCAGAATTATTGCCCGATCCAGCCAGAAAGCCCGGGGGTGAAGTAAACAAAATCACTTTGAACATACACAAGGGACCACAAGCAGCAGGGGCGACCACAGGTATGCGTGATGTTATCAGCGAGTAATGCACAAACCCAATAAAAGTCGGCACTGCCAGGCGGCCACACGCGTAGAGCAAATGAACTGCGTCGGACAGCCAAAAGGGGGCGCTTTATTAACTCTGATGAGTAACTGTTAATAGCAATATGCGTATAACGAGAAGTCAGGCAAAAATGGCACCTTTTATTGGAGTTGCCTCAAAAGCCTGCATGCTGTAATCTTTTTAGTTAGCCAATAAAAGGTGCCATTTTACTTGACTTCTCAGTACATCCATAATAGCTAACATGATACAACACCCGCTACGGTGGGCTGGCACCCTGCCCGGGGTATGTTTCCTGCCTTACGCCCTGTGTTGGCTGGGTTTGGCTCCAGCAGACCCCTGTGACCCTGTAGTTAGGATATAGTGGGTTGGATGATGGATGGATGGATATTAAACCTTTGATCTGGGTACAACACCCCAGTACTACAATACGCGTTAAATGAAAGGAGCTCTCTGCGCTTTCCTTCCGCTCTGCGTGTTTATCTCTTCTAGGCAAAAAAAAAAGGTTTTAAGCTTTAAACGGGTTTCTGTTAGATAATAATAAAATATATCATATATTAAAGAGTGAAATGAAGGCTGCGCAAACAACTCGAGGAAGAAAACGGAGCCCCCGGCATCTGTCAACTTTATGAGAGCAGAGGCAGCTTCTGACGGCTTCGTCAGTCGTTGGTTGGTCCGATGTCCCTTATTGCTGAATGCTGTAAATCTTCTAAAGGGGGCATAAAAGCAGAGCTTAATATTCGCAGAATGGGATGAATGTGAGTAATGCTAACGGCACTCAAAAAATAAATAAACAATAAATAAATAAATAAACACGGCGGCGCTCCGGGAAAGTCGTTTTAATAGATGCAATTTCATATCCGAAGATGGAAGTCTTAAGAGGGGCACAGGCTGTGAGGTTTATGAATTCGGGACCCCGTTGGACCGACGTGAGGACGAAAATATGGAATAAACTGGAGCTGTGCATGTCAGTGATATAGAACTATTAAAATATAAAATAATATTAGACATGCTTAAAATGTACTCACCATTCCCATTTACTTCTTCTTCTTCTTTCAGTTGCTCCCGTTAGGGGTCGCCACAGCAGATCATCTTCTTCCATCTCTTCCTGTCCTCTGCATCTTGTTCTGTCGCACCTATCACCTGCATGTCCTCTCTCACCACATCCATAAACGTTCTCTTAGGCCTTCCTCTTTTCCTCTTGCCTGGCAGCTCTATCCTTAGCATCCTTCTCCCAGTATACCCAGCATCTCTCCTCTGCACAAGTCCAAAGCAATGCAATTTCGCCTCTCTGACTTTGTCTCCCAACCTGAGCTGACCCTCTAATGTCCTCATTTCTAATCCTGTCCATCCTCGTCACGCCCAATGCAAATCTTAGCATCTTTAACTCTGCCACCTCCAGCTTTCTGGTCAGTGCCACCGTCTCCTACCCATATAACATAGCTGGTCTCACTACCGTCCTGTAGACCTTCCCTTTCACTCTTGCTGATACCCGTCTGTCACAAATCACTCCTGACACTCTTCTCCACCCACTTCATTCTGCCTGCACTCTCTTCTTCACTTCTCTTCCACAATCCCCATTACTCTGTACTGTTGATCCCAAGTATTTAAACTCATCCACCTTCGCCAACTCTACTCCCTCATCCTCACCATTCCACTGACCTCCCTCTCATTCACACACATGTATTCTGTCTTGGTGGTCCTACTGACCTTCATTCCTCTCCTCTCTAGAGCAGATCTCCACCTCTCCAGGGTCTCCTCAACTTGCTCCCTACTATTGCTACAGATCACAATGTCATCAGCAAACATCACAGTCCACAGAGACTCCTGTCTAATCTCGTCTGTCAACCTGTCCATCACCATTGCAAATAAGAAGGGGCTCAGAGCCGATCCCTGATGTAATCCCACCTCTGTCACTCCTACTGCAGACCTCAGCACTGTCACACTTCCCTCGTACATATCCTGTACAACTCTTACGTATTTCTCTGCCACTCCCGACTTCCTCATACAATACCACATTTCCCCTCTCCTCTTTCTGTCATTTGCTTTCTCCAGGTCCACAAAGACGCAATGCAACTCCTTCTGACCTTCACTAAACCTCTCCATCAACACCCCCAGAGCAGCACATCTGTGGTGGTCTTTCTTAGCGTGACACCACACTGCTGCTCACTAATCATCACCTCACTTCTTAACCGAACTTCCACTACTCTTACCCATAACTTCATTCCCGTTTACTGAGCCTGCTTAATCTAATAATAATGGCTCTCTTCAGAGAATCCTTGGGTACCACTGGTTTGACATTGTGTTGCTCTTGGAGTCCTGAATGAGGCACATGACCTGCATTGTGAGGGAGCATCAGTTATGGCACTATGGCCATGTGGCGCAATTCCTTGAGGATAATCTGGCTCACAGGATCCATGTTGTTGAGGATCCAAGCAGCTGGACCAGGTCAAGGGGTCACCCACATGACACCTGGCTGCAGCAGATAGAGGGTCACTTCCAGAAGGTGGGAATGAACCGTGTGTCTGCCTGGGGGGTTGCCAACCAGGATCCCGAGCTGTTTTGTCATGTGGTGGGTGCGGCAATGCACTGTACCAGTGCATGATCCCCTGACCTGACCTGTGTCCATAGCGGGGTTGTGGAGAAGCTGGAGCCTGTCCCAGTAACCATCAGGCACAGGGCAAGAACAATCCCAGGATGGGCTGCCAGTCCCATCTTAGCTTGTGATTTCAACCAACATCCAAGTGCTAGACAAACTCATGGAATCCATCCATCCATTTTCTAAACCTCTGCGTACATAGCAGGGTCACGGAAAAGCAGGAGCCTAGCTCAGTAAGCATCAGGCGCAGGGCAAGAACGATCCCTGGATGGACCGCCAGTCTCATCTTTGTCTGTGATTTTAACAA
Source organism: Polypterus bichir lapradei (assembly GCA_026402145.1). NCBI lineage: Eukaryota > Metazoa > Chordata > Cladistia > Polypteriformes > Polypteridae > Polypterus > Polypterus bichir. The sequence continues at coordinate 14,320,523 of JANRMT010062814.1, read as the reverse complement.
ATATCCATGTGCTTCACAAAGTCGTATCATCCATCCATTTTCTAAACCTGTGTGTCCATAGTGGAGAAGCTTGAGTCTTTCACAGTAAGCATCGGGCAGCACAGGGCAATAAGAATCCCTGGATGGACCGCCAGTCTCATCTTTGTCTGTGATTTTAACCAACATCCAAGTGCTTCTCAAACTCATGGCATCCATCCATCCATTTTCTAAACCTGCTTATCCAGGGCAGCTGGAGCATCGGGTGTAACAATCCCTGGTCTGAGCGCCACTCTCATCTTCGCCTATGACTTAAGGGATCATCCAAGGTCAAGTTCACAACCGCATGGACTCTGACCTCTAATTTTCCACGGTGGTGACATGGGAGCACAGTCTCATTTTAATCAGAGTTAGCCTCCCAGAGTGCATTTCGAACTTTACAGTTAACCTGGCCGCTCTGAGTTCTCAGGAAGTCACTTAATTTTGTTTCCTCGAGCGCTGCTGACAAAATGTCAAGCGAGTACGAAGGCTTGAGCTCTCCACTACCCAAGATGGACACCCGAGGAGACCTCCTCATTAAAGCAGCTTATAGCAGACTGCCTCCCACAGCATGTCAGGCAGACGGCCATCCATCAAGGAGCTGCAGGCAGTTCTCTTTTGACGTTCCTGTGCTGGTTGACTGAAGCGACAGACTGGAGTAACCAAAGTGTGTGTGTGTGTGTGTGTTCACTGTCATTGTAGGAAAGTCATTGTGTTTTAAAGGAATCTTGTGTGTCTCAGAAAGTGTCTCAGGATGGCAGTGTGACTCAAGAATTGCACTGAAATGGACTTGAATCAAGGCTTAGTCCCTACTTACTGCTGGTCTGCCTGCTACTATAAGAGATGCCCGTTCCGTCTCAGCTTTTAAATCCTGGCTGAAGACTCACTACTTCAGTTCAGCATATCCTGACTAGAGCTGCTGATTAACTGCACATACAGCATCTCTGTTGTTAGTCATTACCACTTAAACATAAGTCATATGATAGGAACAAACCCCGGGCAGGGCGCCAGCCCACCGCACACACACCACACACATTAGGGACAATTCAGGATCGCCAATGCACCTAATCTGCATGTCTTTGGACTGTGGGAGGACACCCACGCAGACAACATGCA
>JANRMT010062814.1:14296379-14309392 GCA_026402145.1 Polypterus bichir lapradei | reverse complement strand
GACCTTGTGACCAATTTTCAGAATGAGTGAGCTGGTATGGTAAATAAATGAATAAATGTGTGGATACCTATAAGGTGTTACACTTTACAAGCCCAGAATGGTTCAAGAAGGCAGGCAGAGACTCAAAGGGCATTGGTTAAATAGAAACTCGCAAAAAATAAGGGAAGATCATGGCAAAGAGACACCATGACACAACACAGTGGACGATGATCAGGAACACTGGAAGAGCGACACGACTTGAGAAACAGTGCAAGACGAGCTGTAGCGAGTTTTAGTAGCTGTTATTTTACGAGGTGTTTTCCTGTCACCATAACAGTGGAAAGGTGATTCTTCGGAAAGTATGGCTGTAGATCATTCATTATTAAATAAATGTGCCCGTTATTGGGTGTTACTCTCATTCGGTGTGAGTGTGTGTGTCTCAGTCTTTCCATCTCAGTGCTTATTACAGACTGGCAGAGTGTCTGTTGGGCAGACTGCACTTTGTGAGACTCAAGGGCTGTGTGAGCAACACTGGAGCACTTCATGAACAGGCCTGTCTCCTCTCATCACTCTGTACACCTCAGACTGCACTTATGAGGTGTATTGAAAATGGGGGGGATGAGACAGAGTAGAGGAGTCAGGGGGAGAACTTTGAGAATTGTCTGTAACTGAACATCAGCAACATCAAAGAACTGCTTATTGGTTTTCACAGCACCAAACAGCCTCTGTGTCCGGTCACTACTCAAGGAGTGGATGCAGAGATGGTCCAGTTCTATGAGTACTTGGGGGTCCATGTCAACAACAGGCCGGACTGATTTTGGAACAACAACAACAAAATTTTTTTCTATAGCACATTTTCATACAAAAAAGTAGCTCAAAGTGCTTTACATAATGAAGAAAAATAAAAGACAAAATAAGAAAATTAAAATAAGACAACATTAGTTAACATAGAAAAAGAGTAAGGTCCAATGGCTAGGGAGGACAGAAAAAACAAAAAAAAAACTCCAGACGGCTGGAGAAAAAAATAAATCTGCAGGGTTTCAGAGGCCAAGAGACCACCCAGTCCCCTCTGGGCATTCTACCTCACATAAATGAAACAGTCCTCTTTGTATTTAGGGTTCTCACGGAAGGACTTGATGATGATGGTCATGCAGACTTCTGGCTTTTAATCCATCACTGTTGGAACATCACGGTGCTTTGAGTAGATGCTGGTGGAGCAGGTCGCCACCAAAAAGACTCCGGAAAAATAAACAGAAGAGAGAGTAGGGGTTATTACAGATTTTAGAGCCACCATGAATAGTTATTATAATGAATTGGATATACAGAGTATCAGGATTAAATTAAGGTGAAGTTATGAGAAGGCCATGTTAAAGTAATGTGTTTTTAGCAGTGTTTTAAAGTGCTCCACTGTATTAACCTGGCAAACTCCTATTGGCAGGCTATTCCAGATTTTAGGTGCATAGCAGCAGAAGGCCGCCCGCCTCACCACTTCTTTTAAGTTTTGCTCTTGGAATTCTAAGGAGACACTCATTTGAGGATCTGAGGTTACGATTTGGAATATAAGGTGTCAGACATTCCAATATATGATGGAGCGAGATTATTTAAGGCTTTATAAACTATAAGCAGAATTTTAAAGTCAATCCTGAAAGACACAGGTAACCAGTGTAGCAACATCAAAATTGGAGAGATGTGCTCAGATTTTCTTTTCCTGGTTAGGATTCTAGCAGCAGCATTCTGCACTCGTTGCAAACGATTTGTCTTTTTTGGGTATTCCTGAGAGGAGTGCGTTACAGTAATCTAGTCGACTAATTTCTAAGGTCTAACTTTTGCTATGTTTCTTAAGTGAAAAAATGCTGTCCTAGTGATCTGATGAATATGCGATTTAAAATTCAGATTACAGTCAACAGTTACCCCTAAGCTTTTTACCTCCATCTTGACTTTTAATTCCTAATGTATCCAGTTTATTTCTAATAGCCTCATTGTATCCGTTATTGCCAATCACTAAGATTTCAGTTTTCTCTTTATTTAGCTTGAGAAAGTTACTATTAATCCATTCAGAAATACAAGTAAGACATTGTGTTAATGAATCAAGAAAATCGGAGTCATCAGGTGCTATTGATAAGTACAGCTGTGTGTCACCAGCATAGCTGTGGTAGCTCACGTTGTGCCCTGAGATAATCTGACCTAACGGAAGCATGTAGATTGAGAAGAGCAGCGGACCCAGGATAGAGCCTTGTGGAACACCATATCAGATATCATGTGTCTTTGAGTTGTGATTACCACAACTAACAAAGAATTTTCTCCCTGCCAGGTAGGATTCAAACCAATTTAAGACACTGCCAGAGAGGCCCACCCATTGACTAAGTCGATTTCTAAGAATATTATGATCAATGGTGTCAAATGCGGCACTCAGATCTAAGAATATGACAACAGATAAATGGCCTCTGTCTGCATTTAGCTGCAAGTCATTTACTACTTTAGTGAGTGCAGTTTCTGTGCTGTGATTTGTTCTAAAACCCGACTGAATCTTATCAAGAATAGCATGTTTATTGAGGTGGTCATTTAACTGCATAATGACTGCCTTATCTAGAATTCTACTTAGGAAAGGCAGGTTAGAGATGGGTCTGAAATTTTCAAAAGCAGAGGGGTCAAGATTATTTTTCTTAAGTAGGGGTTTAACTACACCAGTCTTAAGACAGTCTGGGAAGACTCCCGTATCTAATGACGAATTTACTATGTCAAGAATATTATCAATTAGCACACCCGATACTTCTTTGAAAAAAATTGTTGGTATTGGGTCAAGGACACAGGTGGAGGGTTTCAGTTGAGAAATTATTTAATGTAAATCAGGTAAATCTATCCTAGAGAAAGAGTTTAATTTGTTTATAACGGAGTACTGGTGTTTAGGAGGATCCTTAGTGTTGGGGAGATATACTATGTTATTTCTAATATCAATCAACACACAGGAACTTTTGTCGAATGGGCAGAGCAGGCGTCCTTTAACGTGGGAAGTGACATCCTTCACATCTTCTACAACTCTGTGATGGACGGCGTGATTTTTTTATGCTGTGGCATACTGGGCTGGTAACATCACATCAGGAGAGGCCCACTGAATTAACAAGCTAAGTTATAGGACACATTCTGGACGCCCTGGAGGTCATATTTGTCTCCCTTTTCATTCATTCTGGTGTGTGTTAAGACTCCGATATGATCTATCTATCTATCTATTGTGACCTGTAGGAGGTACAATAGCCGTCCAAACCAAACACAGATAGACATCAGGCACAAGTTACAGCACGACACACTTTTATTCACAGTGGGAAAGGCTTCTCAACACCCGTTTCCCACAAGTAGCACAGTACAAAGCACAAATAAACACTGTGCCTTCTTTTCTTTTCCTTCTTTTCTCTCTCTTTCTTTCTCTTTATCTTCTTCACCTCTGCTCCTCCTCCAGCAAGCTTTGCCATCTCCCTCCCAACTCTGGCTCCTGGAGTAGTGCCCTCTGAATCTTTCCAAGTGTTCCATGTGGCTCGTTAGGGAGGTCTGGAATCACACCCAGATCCAACTCCCAGCATGACCTGCAAGAACCTGTGGTACCACAGCAACCTAGGAGGGCTCCCCTCTGCCCTCTGGTGTCCCGGGGGAGATTGTCTGCCCCCTTGACCTCCACAATAAACACTTGCTGGTCAGGTAAGGGTCCACAAATCAATTTATATATCTATCTATCTGGACAGTGTGATTTTTTTATGCTGTGGTGTACTCGGTTGGTAACATCACATCAAGAGAGGCCCACTGAATCAACAAGCTAATTAAAAGGGCCGGCTCAGTTATAGGACGCACTCTGGACCCCCTGGAGGTCATATTTGTCTTCCTTTTTATTTATTCTGGTGTGTGTTAAGACTCCAATATGATCTGTCTATCTATCTATCTTGCTGACTATACTAAAATATCTATCTATTTATCTATCTATCATTGTTGATGTTGTTGCAAAGTAGCCCCATTAAAGGCATGACTGTGGAGAACTTCATGAGAATGGCACAAACCTTTTATTTAAAAATAATCATATCCATTTCAGTACTATTATTACTAACATTGTGGTGAAGCATTACCATTAGTATCAGAAAAGTACAATGTGTAATCATGATTTCCGTAGAAACTACAAAATGTCATCATGGGTGCCATTTTACAGCTTAGTCACCATTATTCATTCTCAAATGTGAACTTCTTCACGTGTAGGATGTCCCATAACTACGCCTCTTGTCCTACTCTCAGGTAGGACCAAATTCTCATCCTAATCAGACTTTTTGTGTAATTCCCAGGAGTGATTTTGCGATGCTCCAGAAATGCGAACACTGATCTACAATTGAACTGTTTAAAGACTGTGATCTTTTTCATTCCTTTTCACACCTCCTGTGTGTTAGTTTGCTTTAGCTTGACCTCTAGCTGTCATTAAAAATCCTGAAAATGATCATCAGAGTGGGGACCATCAAATCCCAGTTTGTCACAAAGAGGGCAACAAAAATCTCTGTATTATAAAAAAATTCCTGGAGAGAAACACTAGGGCATCGAGACGTGATCTTCAAAAGAAACCAAGAGATGAAAGAGATTGGCCATGGAGTGTCTCATTGGGACCTTAAACATCGGACTTTGTGCCAAGAGATTAACCCAGGACCGTCTCGCGATGACATAGAACATGAGATTCTTGCAAGACATGCCCTACTTACAACCAATATCAAATAAGACCACGGGAAGCAAAACACTCAGTCGTATGAAGGAGGCTTTGAGCAAACACAGATCCAGGGCTCTCAGCGCATATATCTATATATAGATGAAACGTTGAAGACTAAGCGAAGAAGAAAGCAGCACGGAGAAAAGAGACTCAAAAGCGTTGGAGAGAAAAAAAAAATAAAAGAATAATCTAGGTGCAAATTCAGAAAATAAGGAAAGTAATTATCAGCCTGGAACAAGTGGAATTGAAAAAAAAGCAGGTCCAATCGGGCCTGTAAAAGACAAAGTAGAACTTCATAAAGACGTTCACAAACGTTGGCGCTATACACATGCAGAGCAGGTTAAAGATTATGAAAGCAGTGGAATTCGAAAGTCTCGGCGCAATACACATGTGGAGAAAGTTAAAGAATATGAAAGAAGGAAAATTGAAAAGTATAAAAAAAAGAAAGTAAAGATCACAGGAGCGCAAACAAACAGAAATTATTACTCGAAAAAGGGAAAATAATCACCACGGACCAGGTGTCATTGAAAAAAAAGCAGGATAAAGTGAGGTCAGAAATAAAAGACAGAGTAGAAAACAAAGTAAAATGTCATAAAGAGGTTAAAAAACAAGGGGTCCAAACACATGCAGGGCAGGTTAGAGAAAATAAAAACTGGAATTCAAAAGACTCAAAAAAACGTAGGCACGAAACACAAGCAGAGCAGGATACAGAATATGAAAGCAGAAAAAAACAACAGTGTCAAAACAAAGACAGTAAAGATCGCATTAGCGCAAAGAAAGAGAAATTATTACTCTGAGAAATAACGAAAAGGCGAATAGAGATCGAATATATGGACACAGGTGATATGTCAGAAGTATGTAAATATTGTAAGGCTTTGAATTTTAAGTCAAGAGAATTTCAAAAACGGAGGTTACCTCACATGCATTTATTGGTTACTTTGCAAAAAAAATTATTAACTGCTGATGATGTTGATCGTTGTATCTGTGCTGAAATTCCAAACAGAGAAACCTATCCTGAATTACGGTACAAAGTCATTAAACACGTCTCACCGACCTCATTAAAAAGATTCAGCACATTGGGACACAAAAGATTCCAAATATTGTTTTAACAGAAGTTCTGAAATAAAAGTGAAACTAATGAAATAGCAACAATTCAAAGGAAAAAAAAAATCTTAAAAGTGTGTATCCAGAAAACCAAACATGGGGGTTGGCGAGCGAAGCCCCCTAGTCTTTATAAATAAGAAAATAAGTAAATATTTGAATTGACTCTGTGAAGTGTCAGGATTTCCCACAGGGTAGCTCAATCAACTGAGTCACGGAGTCAATGGAGGCTCTGATCGGGGTGCTCGAGAGACTGAGGGAGGAGTCTGAGTGTCTGGGCTTGCAAGTTTCCTGATAAAAACAAACATCCAGGCCTTTAATGACCTCTTGGGCACGGCCATTAACAGTGTGTCTGTCTGCAGAGAGAGTGTCAACCTCGTCATTAAGAAGTTTACTTACCTCGGCAGTGACATTCACGTCTATGGTGACTCTTCCTATGAAGCCAGCAGACGGATTGGGAGAGCATGGGGGGTCATGAGGTCTCTGTAAAGGGGTGTGTGGCGCTCCTGATATCTCTGCAAAAAGACAAAGGTCCAAGTCGTTACAGTCCTGGTGCTTCCTGTCTTGCTATATGGTTGTGAGACATGGATGCTATCCGGTAATGTGAGGCAAAGAATGGACTCTTTCAGTACCGTGTCTCTTTGGAGAATTCTTGTGTACCGCTGGTTTGACTTTGTGTTGCTAATGGAGTCCCGAATGAGGCACATGACCTGCATTGTGAGGGAATGTCGATTACAGCACCACGGCCATGTGGCATGATGACCCGAGGGTGGTCCGGCTCACACGACCCTCACTGTTGAAGACCGGAGTGGTTGGGCCAGGCCAAGGGGACGCCTACATAACACCTGGCTACGGCAGATAGAAGATTTCCGGATGGTGGGACTGGATTGTGTGTCTGCCTGGGGGGTTGCCAGCTGGGATCCCGAGCTGTTTCGTCATGTGGTGGGTGTGGCAACGTGCTGTACCGGTGCATGCTCCTCAACCTGACCTGACCTATGTGTCCAGCAGGAGGCGCTGGAATGAGTTCTTTTTTAATTGCGGTGTGTTACATAACTATATAGATATAATATGAAAAGGCAATACCCCTTCCTTAGTGATACGGCGGTAAGAAATCACATAGGAGAAATAACTTAGCTTTCTTTAATGACAGTTTACGCTGCATAACAGACGAAGGAAGCCATGACAAGATCCCAGTTCGGAAGTGGGGGCCCAATGTATAGAGTTTGCCGTTTTCGTCGCTGCGTTGAAAGTATTTTCGGGATCAGATGACGTTATCTCCCATCTGTCAGTTGGCTTCAAAGGTGTGCCGGGCAATGTTCCAAGGCTTTATACTCTTTCTCCATGTGCAGGCCCCCATTTAGGTGAATCATGCCATTCCAAACAAGGCAAAGAGGATACAGTTTCATGCTGACTCTGACACACAAAAATAGTATACAATGGTCATCAGTCTGACTGCCCATTTCGTAGTTGTCCTTAACTTGTCTTGTCTTCTAATGCTTGCCTAGCAGTTCTTATATGGTGAACCCCTGGGGGCTAAATCTGGCTTTGTGTTAGCTGTACATGTGAGTAGAAAGAAAAGTAGATTTATAAAATATTTTTGTACAGAGCACAGTGACATATTAAACATATACACTTATTACAACCTGACCTGTTTGAATGTATTATTTTATGAATTTTTAGCTTCTGTGAACAGTATGTTTTCTGTATAGTCATTTTAGTTTTTGAATGTGTTATTTTATTCATTTTAAGCTTCTGTGAAATGAATTTTTTTCTGTACAGTTTTTTTAGTTATTAATTTATTTGTATGAACTTATGTTATTTTATGAAATTTTAGCTTCTGTGAACTGCATCTGTGAACTGCATGTTTTCTGTGTAGTTATTTTAGTTATTAATTTATTTGTTTGAATTTATATTATTTTATTCATTTTAAGCTTCTATGAACTGATTTTTTTTTGTACAGTTTTTTTAGTTATTAATTTATTTGTATGAACTTATGTTATTTTATGAATTTTTAGTTTCTGTGAACTGAATTTTTCTGTACAGTTTTTTCAGTTATTAATTTATTTGTATGAACTTATGTTATTTTATGAATTTTTAGCTTCTGTGAACTGTATGTTTTCTGTATAGTTATTTTAGTTATTAATTTATTTGTTTGCATTTATTTTATTTTATTCATTTTAAGCTTCTGTGAACGGTATTTGTACATTTTAAAGCACTTTGGTCAACTTGCAGTTGCATTAAATGTGCTATATAAATAAAGCTGACTTGACGTGGACTGAATGGTCTCCTCTCATTTGTTATATTTCTTATGTTCTTAAGGTCAAAGCACAGTACTCACCAAATAACCAAAAGAGCAGCGAACACAGGAGAACTCACAACCAGCTATCGCAGTCAATGAACCACAAGGGACTGTGCGTTTTCCTGAGCCTTCATAGGGCTGACGGCAGTCCCTTGCAGTGGTGGGCCAGTCAATAAAACATAAGGAAGATGCATTAACAGTAAGAAATCAAATCAACAATACTGATAATGTAAAAAATATGACAAACACAAAACAGACCTTTGAATCTCAGCCAAAGGGGGATCGCTAGTTGAAACACAGCATTAGTTTCCTCCTTGATCTTTTCCTTGAGTTCTATTTGCACCATTTTTATTTGCCACCCCAAATCTCTCAAGGGGCTTTTATTTTTCATTAAGAAGACCCTTCAGTTCACTGGTGCCCAATGGTTTGTTGTTGGAGAAGCAGCGAACAGTCCATCATGGAATAACAGCATCTAGAATTTTAGGCCTAGCCTAGGCCGAAGCCTTTACCTACTAGTGGAGGGTCCGGCTGGGTTGAGGGTGATCTTCTTCTGGGAGGGCTTGCTTTCTGTGGTACGTTTAGATTGCTTACACCCTCTCCCCCCACGTTCCACGACTCCAGCACACAACGCTTCCCAGACAGAACGACGGCAGCCCCGTATCCCGTAGACAGGCGACGATTAGCCACCAGCTGTGGCAAAGCTCGTGTGCAATCATGTCACTCAACGTTTGGAAATGATGTCTTAATTAGAAGCGAGGCTATAAACTTAGACCCAGGCAATTACCTCCCCCATTAAAGCAAGAAAAATGTTGGACTCCACTGAGAGGCAATGGCGCTGCACCTTGCCGCCTGCGCTCCGGCGCTCTGACTACAGGAGTCTTCATCGTCAGCACAAACGGCAAGCAAACAGTGGCAGCTTTCCAGGTGTACTTTGCAAATTGGGGTTTAAATGTGGAACACATCAAATTAAAATTCAATATTAATTATTTTCTCTTGCTAGCATCCAAAGCAGTTTAAAGTAGCAAGGGTAATTGTCTAATTCATTGTATGTGTCTACGGCGAACTTAATCATTATGTCAGCTCCCTAATAAAAGGTTATTATAGAAACAAAGATCCCAATTTTACATATGTTAGGCATAAGAGAATTAGAGGGACCGGTCTCCGAGGTAAACCTGAGCGTTCTTGACAAATGACGCCCATGCTGTGATCAGATATTTAACAAGAAATCTCGTTATTAACTAGGTCTGTACAGATAATTAGCACTTGAGCTTCAAATTTTGAAGCTGGTTTGAGGTGTATAATTTATCAAAAGCCTTAGCCTGCTGTCAGCGCGCTATAATAAGGGAGTGTAATTGATGAATTGAGATTAAGCTGCGATCGAAGGGAGGAATAAAAGATAAAAAGAAAAAAAAAACTGGGCCACATCTAAGGCGGAAAGGGCTGATTTCAATATTTACAGTGCTAATTTGGCATTATTTTGGTAAATGATTTTTTCTTTCCCCAAGTGATACACTGGGTGTGTGTGTGTGTGCGAATGGGAACGCAAGGCTTATTTGCATGAGACGGAGAGAAGGCAGAGAGGAGAGTCTTAAAGTCGGCCGCGTTACGGATGGCGTGCGGTCGTCTCCAAAGTATGGTGCAACCATCAGTCCTCGATATAGTGCCTTTCATGGTGAATGTGGACTGCACATCCATAACGCAATATAATGCCAGTTACAATTCCAGAGGTGGAGTGATATAGTTATAACCACAGAGCACAATGGAAGCTACCATCTTGTATGGTAAAGCGGAAGAACCAACGTTTCGCGGTTATCCAAACTCATTGGATGGCTAGTTTCAGTCAGGCTCATGGCGGATCAGCTCCATCCATTCTGGCCTGCAGGGGGCGCCCAAGCTGTCCGAACCTGACACAGACAGACATCAGGCACAGTGGGGAAGCGCTCCTCTATCATTCCCCACAGCAGCACATTACAATGAAGTACAGACAAACACAGTACTTTCTTTAATTTTCCTTCTTCTTTCTCCTCTCTTGTTCACCTCCACTCCTCCTCCAGCAAGCTTCGTCTTCCTCCCTCCCGACTCTGGCTCTTCCTCTGGCAAGCATCGTCTTCTTCCTCCACAACTTTGGCTCCCGGAGTAGTGGCAGCTGGCTCCATTTAAAGTTCACCCAGGAGCTTTCCTGGTGGCCCTTTAGCCTGTTCTGGACAAAATTCCAGGTGTCGCAATATAATAGGGCTCTACAGCATCTGCAGCTCCCCCTGGTGGTACCCACAGAACCCAACAGGGCAGCAGTGAACTCCAACTCCCAGTGTGCCCTGCAGGAATCCATGGTGCAACTCAGAGGGGCTGCCCTCTAGTGTTCCAGGGGAGGTAATGTCCTGAACACGCTCTCTACCCTGGTCCTTACATTCAGCTGGCACCCCGGCTGGGCAGGACCCCTGGCTGTTCGGGACACCATCAAAATGCTAGAGACGACAGGGCATTTTAAAAAGAAACTCAAATGAAATGATGAATTTGTTATTTTAATTATATAAATACTGGTGTCTACCCTGTCTCACTTTGCTGGTTATGTCACTAGTCTAGGCACCAGCCACCCCCGGGACCCTCAACTGGACAAAGAGTTTTCAAAAATGGAGGAATGAGTGGAAGGTAATATACAGTATGAAAGGTCCTATGCCTATACATCATTTACACAATACGCAATGGAATTTTCATTATTCATACAGCCTTAATAGTGTTCAAAACGAAAGGCGCTATATAAACCATCCAACAGTTTATGTGGCACCTTTTATTTTCAAACAATATGTAATGGAATTCTCATTATTCCTGTAATGTTAATTGTGTTACTTGCACAGTGAAAGGTGCTAAATAACTGTTAATACTTCCTCCTTTTATATTATTACAGTTTGTAAAGCACCTTTCTTTTTCACAAAATGCAGTGGTGTTTGCATAATTGTTTGATGAAGGAGTATTTGATCATTCATGTAGTATTAACGCATTTCATGCATTGTGACGGACGGCCGGGATTCCCGTTGGGCACTGGATCCGGGGGAGCAGCCATGGGATGCACACTACGTCCCCCGGAACACTTGTTGGCAGCCCCCCTGGGGTGCATCGGGGCCACTATTGTGGAACACTGGAGCTCATCCCAGTTGGTCTCCGTGGCCACCACCAGGGGGAGCTGCACGGCTTCCTGAGTCTGTTTGGGCGGTAATGCAGCCACACCTGGAAGTGCAGCCTAATTAGGCCAATGACCACCTGGAGCACTTTCGGGTGGGCTATAAAAGGAGCCTGTGGCCACTACTCAGTGCACCAGAATTGGGAGGAGGAGGAGGAGGACAAAGCTGCCTGGGAGGAGTGGAGGAGGAGGAGGAGGAAGAAGAAGAAGAAGAAGAAGAAGAAGAAGAAGAAGAGGAGTGTGTTTTTGGGTGTTTATCATTTGGTGTGGTTTTGGGGACTGTGTAGGGCCTGTGGGTCATGGGGAAGATGTGCCCCATGGCAGAAGACAAAAATAAAACCTTTTTGTTTATTTTTATACATGCCTCTGCTGTCAGTCTGTGTTGGATTGATGACTATATAGCGCTTTTGCCACAGCGTGTTATATAGAAACATGTTTCCCTCGGTTTACTCCACTGCAATCCCCTAAGGCTATAAAGATATCAGGATACAGCTCCCTCTAGTGGAGAGCGGGGTCCCTGCACATCCAGGTCCTACATACGATGTAAGGATTTACTGCAGTACTGATTGAATCCCTGGTTTTGTTACATCAGGATCCTCTGCTGTTTGCCTATCAGGCACATGTACAGCCGTGGCCAGAGAATGACCCAATTGTTGGTTTTCACAAAGTTTGCTGCTTCAGTGTTTTTAGATCTTTGTGTCAGATGTTTCTATGGTGTACTGAAGTAGAATGACAAGCATTTCATAAGTTTCAAAGGATTTTATTGACAATTACATTCAGTTTATACTCGAGTCAATATCTACAGTGTTGGCCCTTCTTTCTTTTTAAAGACCTCTACAATTCACCCTGGCATGCTGGCAATCAACTTCTGAGCCAAATTCTGACTGATGGCAGCCCATTCTTGCATAATCAATGCTTGGACTTTGTCAGAATTGGTGAGTTTGTGTTTGTCCACCTGCCTCTTGAGGATCCACAATGGAATTAACACTAGAATTACCAGAACCTACAAAAAAACTTGTAGATCCGTCCCACCTTAAATCGCTTCGCACCTCTCCATCAGCGTCTTTTGTCCTTTAAATGTGTTGATAAGCAGCAAGCAGCAAGCAGCCTGCTATCACATCCCCCACCCCGCACAGTTGTCTCAGCTCAAGTCTGTTTACCTGCGTGTCAGTTGCTTAGAGTTGTATAGAGTGAGAAGTCAAGCAAAATGACACTTTTTATAAATACTATATCGTTATTTGGAACACATGCATTTCATGTGTGTTCTGTGTCTACAACGATCTATGTAAACACATCGTTAAAACAGAAACATTTTTCATGTTTTAGTAATAATTGACAAAATGCAGATATGAAGTGTATAATGTGTGAAGCCTGAAGTCCAAATATCAAATAAACACTTTCACAAAAGATACAAATATAACAAAACAAGTGCGCTTCTATTCAAGAATATAACTGCAGAAAAAACCCATGTTAGGGTGCAACATTGACATGCATTTGCTACGACAGCTTTGGTGGTGCAACAGTATCAACTGTTGACTGGTAATCAAAACTTCACACGTTTGAGACTGGACAAGTCCGTTTTGAGAAGTGAGCTGCTCTTATTCTTACTATTTTAGAATAAAAACATACATTTGATTTCAGTCTGTATCTGCCAGTGTAAATTTATGATACTTGTAAAGGTTAGCTTTGGTTTTTATTTAGTTTTATTCTCTTAGTCACGTTCACGG
>JANRMT010062814.1:14209384-14257936 GCA_026402145.1 Polypterus bichir lapradei | reverse complement strand
CATACAAAACATTTATCAAGTTATATGCAAAATCCCACATCACAACAGCGTCTCACTTGGAGTTGACCAAATGCCAACCTCCATAAACTTTGCCATCCCAGGCGATGCCCTATAGTACACCCAGTGGAAGATCAGCCCAACTACAGATAGACACAGGACACAAAGAAGTCCTTAAAACACACACATTTATCACAACACACAGTGCCCAAATCCCAACAATGCTCAAAGTCCTTTCTTTTTCTGTCTTTTATCACTCCTCCACTCGCAAGCTCCATCCTCTGCCTCTTGATTACGACTCCCCGGATGGAGTGAGGCGGTCCCTTTTATAGATCACCCGGATGTGCTTCAGGTGCTCCCTAATGACCCTTCCACCCCAGCAGGAAGCACTCCGGGTGTACCTAGTTCCTGTTCTGGCAGCACTTCCTGATAAGTGCTGCAGTCTGTGGCTCTGTAACCATCTGGGTACCCCCCTGGCGGTGACCACGGGCCCCAACAGGTTTGAGCTTCTAAGCTCCGATCCCGTGGCCCTGATGAAAACCAGGGCAGCTGCCCTCTTGTGTTCTGGGGATGGTATTGTTCCTCTAACGGTCCTTCCATCCTCCAGGTGTCCCGGCCACATCCTATATGGAAGAGCCAACCTTGGTCAGTTGGGCAGCCAAAGTGCTCCTATAACCCAGATAATCATGGAGGCATTTGTGAGCAGTTTGGAATACAAAAGTGGGGAAGGAAGAAGCTCCAATATCGATAGTCCTGTTCTGCATAAAAGAGGAACTCGGTGCCAGTTAACCTACTTAAGCACAAAAACACACAACAGGCCACAAAACAGGGATGGTTTCGAGATCAGGTGGTAATACTCACTGATCATTAAACCGGAGAGGAGTAATAATGTAGTACATATATATCTCTTTATTATATAAAAAAATCCTTCAACAAGACTTTTTGGAGACAAGAGAGATTTTTTCAAGTTCTACGCTATTCTCAAACATTTTCAAACAAGACCACTGCAATCTCACCTCTTAATTGTGTGAATGCTTTTGACAGACACACTTCCTGTGCTCTCAGCTCTTATAAATTTTAACATTTTCCTCACTTTAAGTTCCCAATTAAAGAAGACGTATTATGTCCAAATCTTATCGAAGAATTATAATCATGAAGGGTTATCAACAGAAAAAAGTACACGGGCAATCCTAGAACTGAGAAACGGAGAAGTCAAACGAATTAACGGCAAAATTGTCGTTCGGTTACACGCCAGATTGGTTAAATCAGTCCAAAAATGTCGATTGTGTGGAAGAAAAAAACAACAACTTACAATATCACGAAGAATATCTACAACTGTTAACACTGTCCAGTCTTCCAACGCACGAATTACTCTAGAAAGAAGGGTGTATCCAAGAAAGGTAATGTAGTACATCTTCAGGGGATAACATCAGACAACAAAGGAGGTCTTGATATGCCATTCATATTAAAACATTAACAGTTTCCCGTTAGAATAGATTTTGCAAAGACAATTAACAAATCTCAGAGCCATTTTATTTAATAGAGAGAAACAAACGAAATTCAATCACGGGCAGTTATATGTTGTGTTGATGCATATGTAACAATTCCCATGAAAATAACAATATGTTTAAATTGTACATCCGCATCCCCATATGTGAGCGGCAGAACCGCAAATATTTTAGCGTGTAGCGCAGGCCCAGGAGTTGGCGAGCGAAGTAAGCAAGGGGCAAAGCCTCCTAGTATATATATATAGTGATGGACGGCTGGCAGCTCATCCCGGCCGACACATCCAGGCCGATAGATGGCATCTTCCCTGCAGCATGGAGGTGCCCCGGGTTCCCGTGGGTGCCAACGGGTGCCAATGTGTGACGCTGTAGGGAGACGCAGGGATTTTTATTTTCCCTATAGCCTGGAAGTACTCCTAAGTCATGGGGAGGGAAGAACAGAAGTACTTCCTGGCTGAAGAAAAATATAAGTCTTCATCTGACCCGGAAGTGCTATGAAATCACATGGACAGAAGGACAGAAGCACTTCCGGGTCAAGGACTATATAAAGGACTATGAGAGACCCAGCAAGCCAAGCTGGAGTTGGGAGGGTGTGTAATGGAGCTGCTGGGAGTGGAGGATTGTGTTATTGTGATTATTGATTATTGTTTTGGAGAATTGTGGCGATTGCGGTGTTTTGTGCACTTTATTTGAGAAAATAATTAAATTATACTTGGTACTTTTACAAGTGTGTCCCGAATGTCTGTCTGTTGGGTTTCACAGGGCAACAGCGACCCCTAGCATCCACTCATTGACAATATGCAGTAATCACATGTAAGCTGCTGCTGAGACAAAGCTGTGTGGTGCCCACCTTCTATGGCCAAAGTGTGGAGTTCAGCAGTTTCTTAGTGAACTGTAACATTTTATAAAATTTAAATTATAATAAATTTGTGTGTATATTTATGATAGTAAATGACAGAAATGATTAATATTACAGATGCAAAAGAAATCCAACAAAGCACTAAGCACAAAATGATAAACACTCACAACACAATTCATGTTTGCAGGTAGTGTAGTTGTCAATGTATGTGAAGATTTGTACAAGTTAGAAGTGCTCCCCAGATGAAAACGTTTTCCAACCCAAATGATACAACATGAATAAGAGGGCACAGGACAAGAACATAAATCCAGAGAAAAACGTAGTCCAATGGGTGTAATTGTAATCCAGTTGTACAGTGAAGTATTGAAACATAAAAGATGCCACCGATTGCAAATCTTCCGGCTTGTTATGGCTCACTGTTAAAGCCTGCAACTTCATCTTTTACCCAGCAGCCCTTGTGGCAACGGCAGAAGCGGCACAATGACGTAGTAAGTTCATTAAGCCTTAAAATATAAAGCAAACAATTTCTACAGGTGTCCTGTTTTTTGCTGCTTACTTACAAATCCTTTGTCTATAGACTGGCAATGATTTAACAAGCTGTGTTCCAACCCTCTGTTAAGCATCTTGTGAACAGCATTGCACTTTATACTGTAATGCTATCATAATGGCAAGAAAAAGACAAGTAACAAATGAAGACAGACAGACAGACCATTATAACACAGTGCAGGTCTTTTCCTTGAAAGAAATTGCAATATAAGCCAAGGTGTCAGTCAGTCCAGCATAACATGGCAGGGAAGCAGAAAAAACGGTAAAGGGAAAACATTGGGGTTCCAGCCGGACCACCCTATTTACTTCACACGAGACAAAAAAGATGTTGGCCTGGGCCCAGAAATAAAACAAACCAAAATGGCAGAAACAACAGTATAGTGTCATGGCAGTGTAACAGATGCTACCCTCCAGGAGCAGACATGTTTTATTGTGACAGAGCCGGAAGGGACAAAGTCTGCTCAGAGTTTGGTGGGTGGGAGTAGGGGTCCTACTGAAGTGTTTTTTTGACACTATGGGTAAAGGAGAAGGTGCTGTTAGTGTCAGTGACCCCTCTCATCCTGGGCTGGAACTACTTACCTCTGCAGAGCATGTCTACTGAGAGACATTAGTTTCCTACTCCTTCAAAAGGAACTTAGAAACTGGAGGAAACTGTGACAAGACCAGGTCAGGCAGACCCAAAGCCACCGTAGAGCCAGATGACAAGTTTGTGAGGCAAATCAGAAGATCGCGACTGTGTTGGTGGGTAGCCGAGGAAGGAGACAAACTACATTTTTGACTGCATTGAGCAATATTCCCTGCTTTCCACCCAACGAAAACTTTAAAAAAAGTTCTGTCAGGACAAAATGGCAATCGTGAGAAGCTTTATGGAAGGTGACCCTAAGTGTCTGAGTCAAGTTAAGCAATTAAAAGGCAAGGCCATGAAATACGAACAAAGTGTATGGAAACTGAAAATCTGATCTGGTAAATAAAGGCTGAAGTCAGTCTGGCTATGTTCACATTACCAGGCTGTAGTGACTCAAATCCCAATTTTTTTTTCTGATGTTTTCAGGGCGTTGCAGACACAAAATTCCAATCTTTTTCAAATCAGATTTGAGTCACTTTCATCCGAATAGTGGCCATGCGACCTGAGCTGAGCGCTGTCATTATCCGCCAGCACTGGCAGTGCGGCAAAACTGCAATGGAGGAGATCTATAGCTGTGACAACAGTCACGGTCTCACCATCGATGGCTCCTTTCTCGTACAATACAATACAATTTATTTTTGTATTGCCCAAAATCACACAAGAAGTGCCGCAATGGGCTTTAACAGGCCCTGCCTCTTGACAGACCCCCAGCCTTGACTCTCTAAGAAGACGAGGAAAAACTCCCAAAAAAACCCTTGTAGGGAAAAAAATGGAAGAAACCTTGGGAAAGGCAGTTCAAAGAGAGACCCCTTTACCAGGTAGGTTGGGCGTGCAGTGGGTGTCAAAATGAAGGGGATCAATACAATACACAGAACAGAACACAAGTATTCCTCAATACAATATAATATTAAAATAAACATATTATAAGTACAGAGCAGAATTCAACAGTAGATGACATCACATAATATGATTTGGATTTGTTTAGAGTCTTGGAGACCTCATCCATCAAGCTGTCTCCCCCAATTGGCCATTCCACAACTAAGTAAGCGCTGGACAAGCCAGTCCAATGAAAGGACCCCTCTACCCCACGATTCCTGTGATGCTCCATCAGAGATGACTTTACCTTAGGCAGGCAGAACAACTTGGCAAGTGGGCTGTGGCATCAAGTGCCACATTTGAGTACCGAGAAGAGAAACAGAATAGTTGAGGGTTAGTAACAAATTCTAACTATCATATTAGTTATGTTTTAGTGCTAATGACCAACAACAGAAATACAGTCTGTACAGTTAATCAGCAGCTCTAGTCAGGGTGTGCTAAACTGAAGTAGTGAGTTTTCAGCTGGGATCTGAAAGCTGAGACTGAAGGGGCATCTCTTATAGTAGCAGGCAGACCACTCCACACACATCTCTTAGTCCAGCAATGTCAGCAACAGCTGTGAAAACAGTAAAGGCAGGCCATCTGGCTTTTTTAGTCACCTTCTCGACTGAATCATGTTTGCCGTCTTCCAGAGCAAAACGTGATGCATACTGTACACTAGATACTAGTGTGTCGATTTTGTCAGCTTTAATACCACTAGTCGTCTCACAGATAGAAAGTTCTTTGTTGTTGGTTTGCAGATGACATAAATGTATCAATGTGAGCATCTGTGCTGTTTTGGAGGACAGAGGCGTTGACATTACAGTTAGATGTCGGGTCACTTGTACCATCACAACAGGCAAGACCAATCTGAGCAAGAAATCGGAACTGAGGCTTGTAATGTGAACGTATCCTCTGACTCTCAGCTACCACTTACAGAAATGAAGAAGATACCCCTTTTGACTTCAGGAGTTGTAGAGAGAAGGCTTAGAGAAGAGACCACCATAGGTGAGGAGCAGTTTGTGTTAGACAGATAGGTAGATACTTTATTAATCCCAAGGGGAAATTCACAAACTCCAGCAGCAGCATACTGATAAAAAACAATATTAAATTAAAGAGTGATAAAAATGCAGGCATAACAGACAATAACTTTGTATAATGTTAACGTTTAACCCCCCGGGTGGAATTGAAGAGTCACATAGTGTGGTGAAGGAACGATCTTCTCAGTCTGTCAGTGTTGCAGGACGGTGACAGCAATCTGTCGCTGAAGCTGCTCCTCTGTCTGGAGATGATCCTGTTCAGTGGATGCAGTGGATTCTCCATGATTGACAGGAGCCTGCTCAGTGCCCGTCGCTCTGCCACGGATGTCAGACTGTCCAGCTCTGTGCCTACAATAGAGCCTGCCTTCCTCACCAGTTTGTCCATTCGTGAGGCGTCCTTCTTCTTTATGCTGCCTCCCCAGCACACCACGGCATAGAAGAGGGCGCTCACCACAACCGTCTAATAGAACATCTGCAGCATCTTATTGCAGATGTTGACGGACGCCAGGCTTCTAAAATCCACCACCAGCTCCTTGGTTTTGCTGGTGTTCAGGTGTAGGTGGTTTGAGTCGCACCATTTAACAAAGTCCTTGATTAGGTTTCTATACTACTCCTCCTCCTGCCCACTCCTGATGGAGCCCACAATAGCAGTGTCGTCAGCGAACTTTGGCACGTGGCAGGACTCCGAGTTGTATTGGAAGTCCGATGTATATAGGCTGAACAGGACCGGAGAAAGGCAAAGGAGAGGAACAAATGATATAGTCAACGGAAAGGTTTGCTTATGCTGTTTATTGATCAGCTTTTGATAGAGCGGTACATCAAGAGGTCTGGAGGTGCATCAGAGAGAAAGGAGAACTAGAGAAGTGTGTGAGGATTGTCCAGGATATGTATGAGGGAGTAAGGACTTGGGTTAAAAGCAGTATTGGGTTAACAGACACAATCCCAGGTAGAGGAGGTCTGCAGCAGGGGACTTCATGAAGTCCTTACTTCTTTGATCTGATTGTGGAGGTGTTGAGTCATGGGATACAAGACCAATCCTCATGGTGTAGGCTTTGTGCTGATGACCTGCTGTGTAACACCAGAAAAGAGGAAATTGGACGAATGGAGAAGGGTTTTGGAAGACAGAGGATTGACAAGAAAGAGGAAAAAGAAGACAGAATATCTGAGGTGTAATGATGATCAGAATTCAGAAGCTAGCCTGAAAAGAATGGATAAGATTAAATATCTAGGATCAGCGGTAGCCCAAGATGGAGAATTAGACACTGATATAACCCATAGAGTGCAGTGAGGATGGAACAATTGGAAGAAGGCACCAGGAGTACTGTGTGATCAAAGAATTAAGGCAAAGGTTAAAGGTGAGGTTTTTAAGACCAGCAATGATGTATGGAGCTGTGACATGAGCAGTAGAGGGAGCACAGGAGAAGTTGGATGTGGCAGAAATGAGAATGTGGAGATGGACGTGTGGAGTTACAAAGAAGGACAGAATAAGAAAAGAGACAATCAGGGTGTAAAAGAATAAACACACAGAAACTGAGGTTAAGAGTTGGGGATCCTCCCAGTATACTGGGTGTAGCATCCAGTACAAAATAAAGGTCAATATCAAAGCAAAACATTTGACAAATTAAAGTTCTCTCTCTGGTTCTTATATACAAACAAAAAAGGAACTGCAATTAATGGGGAGGAGGTGCAGGGGAGGCTGGAGCTGATGTCAAACATAGTGGCCGGAGATGACGTCAGGAGTGTGGTTGATGGACTGTACTCATCGGGGCCGTCTGGAAACATGGCGACCCCATGGAGCCAGGCGATAAGTCTTTTGTGGGAATGGGACGTGATGACCGGTATGGCTGTTTTATTCTGTTGTCTTTCTGTGGAGTTAAGGAAAGAAAAGCATCCTTACCTCATCTTATCCCCCTCTCTTTCATTCGTTCACGTGCGATCGAGCCTTTTGGCTGTCCCCTAAGCACGCGTGTGTGACACAGGGGTACAACATAAGTGGAAGTGACATCTGAGAAAATGTTGGAAAGTAGATTGAAGTGGTTTGGACATGCGATGAATACAATAGATGCTAGGAATACATGGGCAAAAGAGTGATGGGATTGGAAGTCCACGGGAACAGAAAGTGAGGGAGACCAAAGAAGAGGTGGATGGATAAAGTGAAAGAAGATCTGAAGGAAAAGAGCTTGACTGGGGAGAAGATGGATCAAGCACACCAACCCCACTTAGAAGTGGGAGAAGAAGAAGAAGAAGAAGAAGAAGAAGAAGCAGCTTCTCATAAGAGTAGGTCCACATTTGGGTCACTCTGAGTGTTCTGAGCAAATTACGACTGTTTTCCTGAGAACCCTAATAGACTTCACACAGGCGATGTATGGTGACATGACAAGCATCGGGCAGTAAAACACTGAGTCTGGAAGTCTTTAGCGGAGGTGCATAGAAACTTTTGGCCTTAACTGTACATCTAACTCTGTACATTCAGGCCTTTTCAATGGCAGGAACTTAATAACTCCTTTGAGCTTCCAGTGACTACATTTATATGCAGCATGAGTTTCGTTAACCATAATGGCATACAATTTCCCATTTCACAAGTTGACAGTTAAAGCCATTTTTATTTTTGTAAAGTGTAAGCTGAAGTGTATGTGGCTCCTCGTTATTCTTCACTTGTCTATAGTGTGCCCACCAAGCCCTCATGTTAACAATGACACTCCAGAGGAAGGACGGCTCATATTGTGTATTAATTGAGAGATAAAGGCAATAATGACACTCACGTCGAGCAATTCACTATAGGAGTCATTCAGTCATTGTGAATGTGCCATTTATTTCAGAGGCTGCTCATTATGAGAGGCAAAAAAATAAAAAATAAAAAATCTCCCCAATCAAGTTACTTGACCTGCCTGTAGTACATTTACTTATTTGGCTGATGCCCTTATCCAAGGCAACTTACAACATTTATGATACAATTGATAACAATTCTTTTGGTTAACCAATTGGAGCACAGGCAGGTCAAATAACAAGCTCATGGTCACAAAATGGTGTCAGTAGTGGGATCTGAAGCCACCTATTTGACGTCAAAAGCCTTAACCACTACACCCCACTGCCTGACAGATAGTAGTAAGGTATGAATCATTTGGGTAGCCAATGTGCCATTCTGTTCGTTGCTGGTCATCAAGAAAGGCACTTTAAAGATTTGTGAGTGATGCTAATAATGACCTGTACTCTGTCATGATGCTAGGAATTCCAATAAGCACCTCGATCATGGGAAAAGTGCTACATAAATTAAATGTTGTGACAGATTGGGTCTGTCTTGACCCCTTGAACCCTCGGATCACTCGTCAGACACCAAGTAAAAGTCCAATAAGTTGACTTTATTATTAATAACAGTGCCCAAAGAACCCTCTCCTCCACAGTACTCATATAATAAACCAATACAATAACAATAAACTCTCCACCACTCCCAGACGCGTTGCCCTCCTACCGCCATCTGGGAGCTGTCACAGTCCTTTTAAAGTCCCTGACCCGGAAGTGTTCCAATCCCCAGTTCATGTGATACTTATCACTTCCTGGTCAGATAAAAAGTCCTTTTCTTCATCACGGAAGTACGTCACTTCTGCTGTCGCTCTGCCTATGACGCACTTCCGGGTTATAGGGCACATATGACTCTCTATGCCTCCCTGCAGCGTCCTCTTTTGGCCACTGGGGTATCCAGCAGGTTTGTAAGGGAAAACTCCATAGTCCATGATTCCCTGCTGGCATCCGGGGCACCTCCATGCTGCAGGGAGAGCTCCATCTGGCGGCCTGGGGGTATTGGCTGTGATGACAAGCCGGCCATAGACCACAATGTATTATTATTCATTTTATCCAAAAGCACTTAGGAAAATGGCCCACTAGAGGGGGATAACACCATCAAACCCCGGCTAGTGATAAGGGCAAGCATCGAATCTTTATAAAATAATTCACATTAAATGCTCTATCTCACTATGAAGTTCTGAGGAGCACGAAAGGCATAAAGGAGCTGCTGGCAAAGCAATCCAAGGCAAAGAAAGAACCTCATAATAACTCCTTAGCACATTCAAAAATGAACTGCCGTTAACTGTGGGAGACACCCCCCCCCCCCTTTGCTTTTATAGGGTGGAGGGCAATTCCTGGTGGTGATTGGCATATAGACCACCCATAAAACACATGGAACATAGCAAAGGCAGCTTAAATACAGAGAGAGAAAACCAAAAGAAAAAAAGAATGATAGACATAAACAGCATAAATCACAGCATCAAAAATTAAAATAAGAGACATAGAATGTGATTTTGAATCCCAACCAGGGGAGGAACCCATACTCTGACCAAGTCATGTCACCTGTGTGATCTGTAAGGGGCATAGCAGAAACCCAAACCCCCAGACACAACATCTCCCCCACAAGTCCCAGGTTTGGATAATTATTTTATTTGTGATGAAATACCTTCAAACAGCCTTCTTCTTCTTCTTCTTCTTCTTCTTCTTCAATCTTTTCCCGACTCCACTCCTGACTGTGAGTCACCCGGAAGAAACAGCAGCTCCTTTTCAGACTGGACCCAGGAATACTTCCAATGTCACCAAGGAGCACCTCCAGGTCGGGTGGAACTTCCCAATTACAGGGGAGCCCCACCAGGTGGCACCGAATTTAATATAACAGTGCCAGCCATCGGGACTACAGTTCCCATGCTGCTTTGTGGGTACGCAATTGGAATCTCCATAGAGATGCTGCCACCCAGTGCACAGGAGGAACACACATCTCTAGGAAGCCTTCTCCCACTTTCCTTTCAGGTGAAAGCCTCCTTGCCTGAGGAACCACCATCCATCCTGGGCAGGATGCCAGCCTGACATTGCCATCTGTGATTCTGATCGCAACATTACAGCATAAATCTTCTGGTTCTTGGAAATATAATATTCATTTACATGGGGTTCACATTGAAAGGCGCTATAAAAAACTTCTAAATCATGGCATTGATGACCACTACCTTGACCAAACTAACTTCATCATTTTCTTCAGAGCATATAAACGGTGTGACTTTTGTAACAAAATAACATTTTCAGAAGGTGATCGCCATAAAAGTCTGATTCATTCATGTTTGATTCATCACTTAATTTTGAGCTACAAAACAGGTCTCTTTCCAAAATTTCATTCTATCATCTCCATAACATTGCCTGCCTCCGTCCATTTCTGTCCTTTAATGATGCTCAAACTCTGGTTCATTGTTTCCTAATGTCTCGTATTGATTACTGTAATTCCCTCTTCATTGGCCACCCTGCAAAATCGATACCAAAGCTACAGTACATTCAGAACTCCGCAGCCAGAGTCCTCAACCACACAAAGTGTTCTGCTCACATCTCCCCTGTTCTCACCCAGCTTCACTGGTTACTGGTTCCAGCAAGGATTAAATTCAAGATTTTGCTTCTCACCTTCAAAGCCCTACACAAATTTGCCCCCAACTCAGCTCCTCACACTCCTTGTCGCTCTCTCAGGTCCTCGCTCAGTCATCTCCTTACTGTCCCATGCACCAGACTCTCCATCCTGGGAGGCAGGCAGCTCCTTCAGTGCTATGGCCCCTCAACTCTGGAACTCTCTTCCTCAGTCTCTCCAGGATTTGTTTAGAGTCCTGGAGACCTCGGCCATCAAGCTGCCACCCCTTATTGGCCATTCCACAGCTGAGACAGTGCTGGGCCAGCCAATCTGATGAAAGGACCTCTCTACCAGACGATTCCTGTGATCTATCAGGGATGACTTTACCTTAGGCAGGCAGAACAACTTGGCAGGTGGGCCGTGGCACAAAGTGCCACATTTGAGTACCGAGAACAAAAATAGAATAGGTGAGGGTTAGTATCCAATTATAACTATCATGTTAATTATGTTTTAGTGATAATGACTAACAGCAGAGATGCAGTCTGTACAGTTAATCAGCAGCTCTAGTCAGGGTGTGCTAAACTGAACTCGTGAGTCTTTAAAAGCTGAAACCGAAGGGGCATCTCTTATAGTAGCAGGCAGACCACTCCACAGTTTAGGGGTCCTGTAACTAAAAGCTCGACCTCCCATTGTTATTTTATTAATTCTTGGAATTGTAAGCAGACCGGCATCTTGAGATCTTAATGTGCGCTCAGGTTTGTAAGTCATGATAAGTTCAGACAAGTAAGCCGGACCTTGGACATTTAAGGCTTTATATGTTAAAAGGAGGATTTTGAAATCTGCCCTAAACTTAACCAGGAGCCACTGTAAGGATTTAAGAACTGGAGTTATGTGTTTGTATTTTCTTGTTCTTTTAATAATTCTTGCAGCAACATTTTGGATTAACTGGAGGCTGTATAAAGAACAGTTTGAACATCCAGTGAACACCGCATTGCAGTAGTCAATCCTACTAGAAATAAATGCATGAATTAATTTCTCAGAATCCTGTTTATTTAGAAAACACCTTAATTTCCTAACATTTTTAAGATGGAAGAAACATGACTTGGACAACTTTGTAATATGTGCTTTAAATGACATGCTAGAGTCAAAGATAACTCTGAGATTGTGGGCTGATGTGTGTTGATACTGGCTTTAGAACATTAGAACAATCCAGATGAGAACAGGCCATTCAGCCCAACAAAGCTCGCCAGTCCTATCCACTTATTTCTTCCAAAAAAACATCAAGTCGAGTTTTGAAAATCCCTAAAGTCCAACTATCTACCACACTGCTTGGTAGCTTATTCCAACAACAACATTTATTTATATAGCACATTTTCATACAAAAAGTAGCTCAAAGTGCTTTACATAATGAAGAAAAGAAAAATAAAAGACAAAATAAGAAATTAAAATAAGACAACATTAGTTAACATAGAAAAGGAGTAAGGTCCGATGGCCAGGGTGGACAGAAAAAACAAAAAAAAAACTCCAGACGGCTGGAGAAAAAAAAAAAAAATCTGCAGGGGTTCCAAGCCACGGGACCGCCCAGTCCCCTCTGGGCATTCTACCTAACATAAATGAAACAGTCCTCTTTGTAGTTAGGGTTATCACGGAGTCACTTGATGTTGATGGTCATACAGACTTCTGGCTTTTAATCCATCCATCATTGTTGGAACATCACGGTGCTTTGAGTAGATGGTGGTGGAGCAAAAGGGTACCGGAAAAGGAAACAGAAGAGAGAGTAGAGGTTAGTACAGATTTTAGAGCCACCATGAATAGTTATTATAATGAGCTGGATATACAGAGTATCAGGATTTTGATTACACTGAAGTTATGAGAAGGCCATGTTAAAGTTTTCAGCAGTGTTTTAAAGTGCTCCACCGTATCAGCCCGTCGAATTCCTATTGGCAGGCTATTCCAGATTTTAGGTGCGTAACAGCAGAAGGCCGCCCACCTCACCACTTTTAAGTTTTGTTCTTGGAATTCTAAGGAGATACTCATTTGAGGATCTGAGGTTTACGATTTGGTATATAAGGTGTCA
Source organism: Polypterus bichir lapradei (assembly GCA_026402145.1). Taxonomy (NCBI): domain Eukaryota; kingdom Metazoa; phylum Chordata; class Cladistia; order Polypteriformes; family Polypteridae; genus Polypterus; species Polypterus bichir. Next base: position 14,245,064 of record JANRMT010062814.1, on the reverse strand, counting down.
GACATTCCGATATATAAGATGGGGCGAGATTATTTAAGGCTTTATAAACCATAAGCAGAATTTTAAAGTCAATCCTGAATGACACAGGTAACCAGTGTAGTGACATCAAAACTGGAGAAATGTGTTCAGATTTTCTTTTCCTAGTTAGGATTCTAGCAGCTGCATTCTGCACTCGTTGCAAACGATTGATGTCTTTTTTGGGTGGTCCTAAGAGGAGTGCGTTACAGTAATCTAGTCGACTGAAAACAAACGCGTGAACTCATTTCTCAGCATCTTTCAGTGATATAAGAGGTCTAACTTTACTTATGCTTCTTAAGTGAAAAAATGCTGTCCTAGTGATCTGATTAATATGCGATTTATTCCAAGTGTCTATCGTTCTTTGTATAAAGTCAGTGTCATATCACTTGTGATTCACATACGTGTGTATCGCCTAATAGGGAAGTCCCGACTACACCACCTAGTGAGGTTATGGGAACTAGCACCTCTGAGCAAAAGAAACTTTCTTCACCCTATTATTCCCCCTTTGGTTCAAAATCTGGGACCCGAAGGCAGGCTGTTGTGGTGTGAAACTTTATATATAAGTTGATAAATATTTTTGTATGTCTTTCTTTGTAACTTAGACAAAGCAATTTAATATTAGTGTTATATCATTCATAAAAACAGTAAAGGTTTAATGTTTAACTAACCCCGATTAGGACAAAGTCCATCCATCCATCCATCCTTCATCCAACCCGCTATATCCTAACTACAGGGTCACGGGGGTCTGTTGGAGCCAATCCCAGCCAACACAGGTCGCAAGGCAGGAAGCAAACCCCGGGCAGGGTGTCAGCCCACCACAGGGCACACGCACACACACACACCAAGCACACACTAGGGACAATTTAGGATCGCCAATGCACATCACCTGCATGTCTTTGGACTGTGGGAGGAAACCCACACAGACACGGGGAGAACATGCAAACTCCATGCAGGGAGGACCTGGGAAATGAACCCGGGTCTCCTAACTGCGAGGCAGCAGTGCTACCCACTGTGCCACCGTGCCACCTAGGACTAAGTCAGGATAGTGAATTTTACGACAGGGTTGGGGAAAGGGCCTCAAAACAGTTTGGCAAGGAATTCTCTGTAGGACTCTCTCAACCAACAAACACTACAGAGCTGGCAAGCTTCACCTTAACAAATGGTATTGGGGGCTAGGGTGTGAAACCTCAGTGTCATACCAGAATCCTATTGGTCTGAAGTTGCCTTTTTGGTTTTAAATCAGAAGCCATTAAGTACCACAATGCCACGTTGGCTGTATGGTTTGGATAGAGAGTCTATAAATTTGCTTCCTTTACCCCTCCCTATCTCTATGCCAGGATGGCTTGCGCCTCCTCCAGACCACGAGGTGGCAACCGCCCTGGTGGTTTTGGGGACCATGGGTATGGAGCTTGGAAGGCCCAACCCTATAGGGGCCCGTGGTCACCGCCTGGGGGTGCCCCAATGCCTGAGGAGCCCTGGTCCTCAGCACTTCCGGTGCGGTGGAAGAAGACCAGGGACACCCCGAGTGCTTCCGGGTGTGCAGCCGGTACTTCCGCCACACTGGGGAGGGCTGGCGGAAGATTATCAGGAGGCACCTGGAGCATGACCGGGTGGGGATAAAAGGGGCCAGCCGCCTCCCTCCATTCGTTGGCTGGAGTCGGGAGAGGAGAAGGACAGAGCTCGGGAGGAGAGGATAAGAGGCGGCCTGAAGAGAGTGAGGCATCGTGTTAAGGCCTGGACTTCGGGGGAATTGTGGGGGTTGTGTGTGCACTTTGTAAATAGTAGACAGTGTAAATAAATGTGTGGTGGTGCTTATTATGGGTGTCTGCCTGTCTGTGTCTGGGCCGCTTACCACTATATATATATATATATATATATATATATATATACAGTGGTGTGAAAAACTATTTGCCCCCTTCCTGATTTCTTATTCTTTTGCATGTTTGTCACACAAAATGTTTCTGATCATCAAACACATTTAACCATTAGTCAAATATAACACAAGTAAACACAAAATGCAGTTTTTAAATGATGGTTTTTATTATTTAGGGAGAAAAAAAAATCCAAACCTACATGGCCCTGTGTGAAAAAGTAATTGCCCCCTGAACCTAATAACTGGTTGGGCCACCCTTAGCAGCAATAACTGCAATCAAGCGTTTGCGATAACTTGCAATGAGTCTTTTACAGCGCTCTGGAGGAATTTTGGCCCACTCATCTTTGCAGAATTGTTGTAATTCAGCTTTATTTGAGGGTTTTCTAGCATGAACCGCCTTTTTAAGGTCATGCCATAGCATCTCAATTGGATTCAGGTCAGGACTTTGACTAGGCCACTCCAAAGTCTTCATTTTGTTTTTCTTCAGCCATTCAGAGGTGGATTTGCTGGTGTGTTTTGGGTCATTGTCCTGTTGCAGCACCCAAGATCGCTTCAGCTTGAGTTGACGAACAGATGGCCGGACATTCTCCTTCAGGATTTTTTGGTAGACAGTAGAATTCATGGTTCCATCTATCACAGCAAGCCTTCCAGGTCCTGAAGCAGCAAAACAACCCCAGACCATCACACTACCACCACCATATTTTACTGTTGGTATGATGTTCTTTTTCTGAAATGCTGTGTTCCTTTTACGCCAGATGTAACGGGACATTTGCCTTCCAAAAAGTTCAACTTTTGTCTCATCAGTCCACAAGGTATTTTCCCAAAAGTCTTGGCAATCATTGAGATGTTTCTTAGCAAAATTGAGACGAGCCCTAATGTTCTTTTTGCTTAACAGTGGTTTGCGTCTTGGAAATCTGCCATGCAGGCCGTTTTTGCCCAGTCTCTTTCTTATGGTGGAGTCGTGAACACTGACCTTAATTGAGGCAAGTGAGGCCTGCAGTTCTTTAGACGTTGTCCTGGGGTCTTTTGTGACCTCTCGGATGAGTCGTCTCTGCGCTCTTGGGGTAATTTTGGTCGGCCGGCCACTCCTGGGAAGGTTCACCACTGTTCCATGTTTTTGCCATTTGTGGATAATGGCTCTCACTGTGGTTCGCTGGAGTCCCAAAGCTTTAGAAATGGCTTTATAACCTTTACCAGACTGATAGATCTCAATTACTTCTGTTCTCATTTGTTCCTGAATTTCTTTGGATCTTGGCATGATGTCTAGCTTTTGAGGTGCTTTTGGTCTACTTCTCTGTGTCAGGCAGCTCCTATTTAAGTGATTTCTTGATTGAAACAGGTGTGGCAGTAATCAGGCCTGGGGGTGGCTACGGAAATTGAACTCAGGTGTGATACACCACAGTTAGGTTATTTTTTAACAAGGGGGCAATTACTTTTTCACACAGGGCCATGTAGGTTTGGATTTTTTTTCTCCCTAAATAATAAAAACCATCATTTAAAAACTGCATTTTGTGTTTACTTGTGTTATATTTGACTAATGGTTACATGTGTTTGATGATCAGAAACATTTTGTGTGACAAACATGCAAAAGAATAAGAAATCAGGAAGGGGGCAAATAGTTTTTCACACCACTGTATATAGAGAGCATGTATGTGATACAGTATCTGCCAAATAACAAGAGTACACGACATGTGTTTCACTTTTACTGGGGCTCATCAGCTGTACACACATTTGCTACCCTTTATGTGGATCGAACCTTGGATGTCAGTACCTCAGGCAAAGCCTCTGACATTGCGGCAGGCCGGCTGGTTCTCTTACTTGACAGGGTGAAGATCAGAGTATTACATTCATAGGCCTGAATCACAATCTGATTATTTGGATGGTTACCTACCAGGTAACATTTACTGTATGGCTGGCAAACCCTGTGTATCTGAAGAAATTCATTAGCAAAGAAATTGCGTGTAAAACACAAAACGTAGACGTGAGTCTTGTAAAGTGGACTGCTCATGATGGTGGGTTTTCTCGTCATATGGCCACTGGGCAGGAAGAAGCAGGTCCAGGTGGATGGACACCAGAACTGATGTTGGTGGAAAAGAGCTGTCAATCTTCTGGTCTGCCAATGGAGGAAAAGAGAGAATGTCATCACACAGTGCCACACCCTGGATTGGTGGAGAACTTACCTTCACCTGAGCCCTTATTCTCAGATGATTTTGCACTTATGGGGTGTAGAGATAAGGGGGATGAAACAATGGAGATGAGCCAGGGGGAAAAGTTTGTTTCTTGGTGAAAAGAGAATTGTCTGCATCTTAACATCAACAAAGCCAAGAAACTGGTTATTGACTTTCATCTCACCAAACACGATCTACATCGAGTCATTATTCAAGGAGTGGATGTGGAGGTGGTCCACTCTTACAAGTGCCTGGTGGTCTGCATTAATGGCAGGTTAGAACACAAAGGAAATATACAAGAAAAAAGCAGAGAAGGCTCTTTTTTGTTAGGAGACTGCGTTCCTTTAATGTGGGAAGTGACATCCTTCACATCTTCTACACCTCTGTGATGGCCAGTGTGATGTCATGGCTGGGCTGTGTAATAAAGAGAAGAACACAATCATAAAGGTTTGGGGTTTCCGGCCCCGTATACTGTAAAGTAGAGTTGGTCAGCATTTTTTACAAGCATTTACAACAGACAACGGTGGAAGTGACAGGCGGACAATTTATGGGGTGGGACCGGAAGTAGGTAGATGGAATGCTGGGAAGGAACCGTGGTGGTAGATGGGAGTAATGATGTCATCAGAAGAGGACAAGAGGGAAGGAAAGAACCCGGAAGTGGCTTGATTCTGTTAGCAAGTCCGGGTGACTTCACAAAGGTAGTGCTTCATTCTTTCTGTGGAAATAAAGAAAGAAAGGTTAGTACCCCGTCATTGTTCCCTGGTTCAATATGCCACACTGCTCGTTGGATTTTTAAGCAGCTCCCTATGTGCTCGTGCATGACAGCTGGTATCATCTCTTCAAGAGAGGACCACTGAATTCACAAGCTAATTGAAAGGGCAGGCTCAGTTATAGGACACACTCTGGATTTCCTGGGATTAAAAGAGGAGGAGGGAATGAAAATAAAGCTGAGTACCATTATGGACAATGCTGCACATCCTCCTTTCTAACACGCTAAACTGAGGACTTTCAGCCAATGAATTATTCGGCAGAAGTGAGTCAAGGACAGTGACAGGGATTTCTTTATACCGACAGCAATGCACCTGAAGAATGCCTCACTCTGCCGCTTAAAGTGATGGCTCTAACTGCTCCTGCTGCTTTGGGGTCTGTGTTATGAGTGGGCCATTTTGCTTCTCATTTCTTTATCTGTCGTCCTGCGGGAGGTCTCTTAAGGTCATCCTCTGTCTTTTTTTTCCCCTGGGTTGTCCATCGAAGGGCTGTTTTTTGGTATTGAGCTGGAAGGCATACGAGACACATGTCTCAGCCAACTCCATTGATGCTTCTGGATTGTCTCTGCCATGGGAGTCATCCCTGTCTTGTTTCACAATTTTTCTTCAGAGATTGTGTTTGGCCAAAAGATCTTCATGATACACCACGTACATTTGGGCTATAGCACCTAAAAGTTCTTCTTAATAGTAATAGTGGTCTTAAGGCACTCAGAGCCATACAAGAGGCAGCTGAGGATGATGCTCTTGAAGATCCTGAGCCCTGTGTGGTCACCGTAGATGGGCTTGTGCAATCCAAAGGCTTTTCTGACTCTGGCATTGATTTCATGGTTGTAGTCATCGTTTATTGTCACTTTACTGTCCAGGTATACAAATTCTTCTACATACCCTGTTGTTTGCCATTTACTGAGACTGGGGGGTGGTTACGGCTTTCTTCTTTATCACCTCTATCTTCTTCTTGTTGACCTCAAGTCCAGTGGCGGATGGCTGTTTTCACTGAGGTCCTCTGTCTTTAGTTGGATGTCTTGGTGTCTGTTTGACTGTAGCTCTGGGTCATCTTCATAGTCTAGGTCCTCTAGGATAAAGGTCAGGGTCCATTGTATGCCATGTCTCTCTCTCTCTTTGGGTAATAATATGCATGAGCCAATCGAAGGCCAAGGAGAACAGGATTGGTTAGAGTACACATGCTTGTTTGACCCCAGTGTTTACACTGAACAGCTCTGTTAGTTTATTTTTACGGATGACACGCCACTCAAACTTCTCATAGAGGGACTGAATGATGCCAACTAGTTTCAAAGGGATGCCATAGTGTTGCAAGATTTTCCAGAGTGATGCATGGTGCAGGCTGTCCAAAGTGTTCACAAAATCAATGAAAACCATGTAGAGGGGGCTGTTCCATTCATGAGTCTGCTCAAGGGTCTGGTGGACAACAAAGATGTCAATGCAGGATCTCAATTTCCTGAAACCAGCATGTTCCTGGTGTAGAATAGTGTTGTGATGTGCTGAAGAATAATATGGCTCAATACCTTGAATATATTATGAAAATAGCCCAATATTTGTATTCTTAATACATTTATAACAGGACCAATGTGTACGATAGATAGATAGATAGATAGATAGATAGATAGATAGATAGATATAAAAGACACTATATGATAGATAGATAGATAGATAGATAGATAGATAGATAAGGGATTACATAAAAGATACAAAGGTAATATGAAAGACACTATATAAGAGGTAGATAGACACAAAGATAAACAGACAAATCCACCTTAATTAAAGGACAAGTGTCTGTGTATCTGTGTGTCCATCCATTTGCTATGTCTCTGTTATTCCAACAGATGGTGCATCGCAAGCATTTTATGTATTAAAATGTATTGCATTTGCCATCCCTGCAGATGGCACATAACAAACATTTCTATTAATGCATTTTTGTACTAGAAATGTTAGTGGTGCACCGCCTGTTGCAATGCATTTTAATACTACATACCGTGCATCCGGAAAGTATTCACAGCGCATCACTTTTTCCACATTTTGTTATGTTACAGCCTTATTCCAAAATTGATTAAATTCATTTTTTTCCTCAGAATTCTACACACAACACCCCATAATGACAACGTGAAAAAAGTTTACTTGAGGTTTTTGCAAATTTATTAAAAATAAAAAAACGAAGAAAGCACATGTACAGTACATAAGTATTCACAGCCTTTGCCATGAAGCTCCAAATTGAGCTCTGGTACATCCTGTTTCCCCTGATCATCCTTGAGATGTTTCTGTAGCTTCATTGGAGTCCACCTGTGGTAAATTCAGTTGATTGGACCTGATTTGGAAAGGCACACACCTGTCTATAGAAGGTCCCACAGTTGACAGTTCATGTCAGAGCACAAACCAAGCATGAAGTCAAAGGAATTGTCTGTAGACCTCCGAGATAGGATTGTCTCGAGGCGCAAATCTGGGGAAGGTTACAGAAAAATTTCTGCTGCTTTGAAGGTCCCAATGAGCACAGTGGCCTCCATCATCCGTAAGTGGAAGAAGTTTGAAACCACCAGGGCTCTTCCTAGAGCTGGCCATCTAAACTGAGTGATCAGGGGAGAAGGGCCTTAGTCAGGGAGGTGACCAAGAACCCGATGGTCACACTGTCAGAGCTCCTCTGTGGACAGAGGAGAACCTTCCAGAAGGACAACCATCTCTGCAGCAATCCACCAATCAGGCCTGTATGGTAGAGTGGCCAGACGGAAGCCACTCCTTAGTAAAAGGCACATGGCAGCCCGCCTGGAGTTTGCCAAAAGGCACCTGAAGGACACTCAGACCATAAGAAACAAAATTCTCTGGTCTGATGAGACAAAGATTGAACTCTTTGGTGTGAATGCCGGGCGTCACGTTTGGAGGAAACCAGGCACTGCTCATCACCAGGCCAATACCATCCCTACAGTGAAGCATGGTGGTGGCAGCATCATGCTGTGGGGATGTTTTTCAGCGGCAGGAACTGGAAGACTAGTCAGGATAAAGGGAAAGATGACTGCAGCAATGTACAGAGACATCCTGGATGAAAACCTGCTCCAGAGCGCTCTTGACCTCAGACTGGGGCGATGGTTCATCTTTCAGCAGGACAACGACCCTAAGCACACAGCCAAGATATCAAAGGAGTGGCTTCAGGACAACTCTGTGAATGTCCTTGAGTGGCCCAGCCAGAGCCCAGACTTGAATCCGATTGAACATCTCTGGAGAGATCTTAAAATGGCTGTGCACCGACACTTCCCATCCAACCTGATGGAGCTTGAGAGGTGCTGCAAATAGGAATGGGCGAAACTGGCCAAGGATAGGTGTGCCAAGCTTGTGGCATCATATTCAAAAAGACTTGAGGCTGTAATTGCTGCCAAAGGTGCAACGACAAAGTATTGAGCAAAAGCTGTGAACACTTATGTACATGTGATTTCTTTGTTTTTTTATTTTTAATAAATTTGCAAAAACCTCAAGTAAATTTTTTTCACGTTGTCATTATGGGGTGTTGTGTGTAGAATTCTGAGGAAACAAATGAATTTAATCAATTTTGGAATAAGGCTGTAACATAACAAAATGTGGAAAAAGTGATGCGCTGTGAATACTTTCTGGATGCACTGTACACTACAAAATAAATTCCATTAGAGAGTGTACTTCAAATATTAACGATGAGGTCTACGTGGATTACTTAGATTTCAACCCTTCCTAAACAGATAGCATAGCCTACTAGATATATAATATGAAAAGCACTATTTAACTAAGAAAAGACGCTGTCTATCGCCCAACCCGACACAGACTGGACACGGGAGGCACGTGTAAAATAAACAGACTTTTATTTTTCTTCATCTGGAGAGCACGTCTTCCCCATAATCCCTTCAGCCACAACACAGTCCCAAGCACTGAAACTACACACAAAAGCACTCTTCTTCTCTCTCTGGCACTACCACTCCTCCCAGGCAACCTTGTCCTCTTCCACCCGACTCTGGCCCTGAGTGGTGGTCACTGGCTCCTTTTATAGTTCATCCGGAAGTGCTCCAGGTGCTTGATCACCGAGTTACAGCTGCACTTCCGGGTGTGATGAATATGCTGCCCATACGGGCTCAGGAGTCCCAAACACAGCTCCCCCTGGTGGTGCCTGCGGGACCTAACAGGGCTGCACCCAACTCCAATTCCTAGGGAGCCCTGTGGGAAACCGAGGCATTGCTGCACCCCAGGGGGGCGGCCGTCTAGCGTCCAGGGGGAGGTATTGCAGTGCCCGGGGTGCTCTCCCTGAATATAGTGTGCAGAGGCGTCCCAGGTGGGCATGGATGCCAGCCACCTGCCACAAGAGAAACACAGATAAATCAATAGATAAGGCACAATATAACAACAATATGTATTTCTATAGCACATTTTCATACAAATGATGTAACTCAAAGTGCTTTACAGGATGAAGAAAGAAAAAAAAAATAAAATTAGGGAACACTAATTAACATAGAATTAAAAAGTAAGGTTCAATGGCCAGGAAGGACAAAAAAAAAAAAAAATGGCTGGAGAAAAAAATAAAATCTGCAGGGGTTCAGAGGCCATAAGAATACCCAGCCAGGCCCCTCTAGGCATTCTACCTCACATAAATGACCTCCATCAGTCCGAATGGTATTCAGGGTTCACATGGAAGAACTTGATGATGGCGGTCATGTGGACTTCTGGCCTTCAATCCGTCAATGGAGGGACATCACGGTGCTTTGATTAGGTGGTGGGGGCGCAGATCGCCACCACAGAAAAGCAGAAAAGAACAGAAGAGAAAGTAGGGGTTAGTATGGATAGTGGAGCCACCATGAATAATAATGATAATTAATTGAATATACAGAGTATCAGGATTAAACTAAAATGTAGCTACGAGAAAGCCATGTTACAATAATGAGTTTTTATCAGTTTTTTGAAGTGCTCCACTGTATTAACCTGGTGAATTTCAATTGGCTGCAGTGGGCTGGCGCCCTGCCCGGGGTTTGTTTCCTGCCTTGCGCCCTGTGTTGGCTGGCATTGGCTCCAGCAGACCCCCGTGACCCTGTAGTTAGGATATAGCGGGTTGGATAATGGATGGATGGATGGATGGATTTCTATCGGTCTGCTATTCCAGATTTTAGGTGCATAACAGCAGAAGGCTGCCTCACCACTTCGTTTAAGTTTAGCTCTTGGAATAATAATCAGGCACTCATTTGAAGATCTAAGGTTACAATTTGAATAAATAAGGCCTGCCAGTATACCCCCATTCCTCCTATGTGTGTGTTTTCTGTAATGTCACCCCTCCAGAGTGTATTTTTTCTGAGACAGGTCTGGCAACGATGGTTCCGCTCAAAGCAACGGGGATGGCGGAGCAAAATGTACAGCTTCACCTAAGGCAACAAAAAAAGCTCCCGCATATGATGGCGGTCATGTGGACTTCTGGCCTTCAATCCATCAATGGAGGGACATCACGGTGCTTTGATCAGGTGGTGGGGGCGCAGATCACTACCACAGAAAACCAGAAAAAGAACAGAAGAAAGATTAGGGGTTAGTACGGATTACAGAGCCACCAGGAATGATAATGACAATTACATACATATACAGAATATCAGGATTAAACTAAAATGAAGGTATGAGAAAGCTATGTTACAATAATGAGTTACAGCATATAGATAGATAGATAGATAGATAGATAGATGTGAATGGCACTATATTATAGATAGATAGATAGATAAATAGATAGATAGTTAGGTCCATAAATATTTGGACAGAGACAACATTTTTCTAATTTTGGTTCTGTACATTACCACAATGAATTTTAAATGAAACAACTCAGATGCAGTTGAAGTGCAGACTTTCAGCTTTAATTCAGTGAGTGGGTTGAACAAAACGATTGCATAAAAATGTGAGGCAACTAAAGCATTTATTTAACACAATCCCTTCATTTCAGGGGCTCAAAAGTAATTGAACAATTGACTCAAAGGCTATTTCATGGGCAGGTGCTGTCAAGTCCGTCGTTATGTCTTATCAATTAAGCAGATAAAAGGCCTGGAGTTGATTTGAGGTGTGGTGCTTGCATGTGGAAGATTTTGCTGTGAACAGACAACATGCGGTCAAAGGAGCTCTCCATGCAGGTGAAAGAAGCCATCCTTAAGCTGCGAAAACAGAAACAACCCATCCGAGAAATTGCTACAATATTACGAGTGGCAAAATTTACAGTTTGGTACATCCTGAGAAAGAAAGCAAGCACTGGTGAACTCAGCAACACAAAAAGACCTGGACGTCCACGGAAGACAACAGTGGTGGATGATCGCAGAATCATTTCCATGATGAAGAGAAACCCGTTCACAACAGCCAACCAAGTGAACAACACTCTCCAGGGCTTGGTCGGCGTATCGATATCCAAGTCTACCATAAAGAGAAGACTGCATGAAAGTAAATACAGAGGGTGCACTGCAAGGTACAAACCACTCATAAGCCTCAAGAATAGAAAGGCTAGATTGGACTTTGCTAAAGAACATCTAAAAAAGCCAGCACAGTTCTGGAAAAAAATTGTTTGGACAGATGAAACCAAGATCAACCTCTACCAGAATGATGGCAAGAAAAAAGTATGGAGAAGGCGTGGAACAGCTCATTATCCAAAGCATACCACATCATCTGTAAAACATGGTGGAGGCAGGCAGTGTGATGGCTTGGGCGTGCATGGCTGCCAGTGGCACTGGGACACTAGTGTTTATTGATGAGGTGACACAGGACAGAAGCAGCCGAATGAATTCTGAGGTGTTCAGAGACATACTGTCTGCTCAAATCCAGCAGTCAAACTGATGGGGCGGCGGGCGTTTCATGATACAGATGGACAATGACCCAAAACATACAGCCAAAGCAACCCAGGAGTTTATTAAAGCAAAGAAGTGGAAAATTCTTGAATGGCCAAGTCAGTCACCTGATCTTAACCCAACTGAGCGAGCATTTCACTTGTTGAAGACTAAACTTCGGACAGAAAGGCCCCCAAACAAACAGCAACTGAAAGTAAAGCCGCTGCAGTAAAGGCCTGGCAGAGCATTAAAAAGGAGGAAACCCAGCATCTGGTGATGTCCATGAGCTCAAGACTTCAGGATGGCATTGCCAGCAAAGGGTTTTCAATCAAGTATTAGAAATGAACATTTTATTTCCAGTTATTTAATTTGTCCAATGACTTTTGAGCCCCTGAAATGAAGGGATTGTGTTAAAACAATGCTTTAGTTGCCTCACATTTTTATGTAATCGTTTTGTTCAACCCACTGAATTAAAGCTGAAAGTCTGCACTTCAACTGCATCTGAGTTGTTTCATTTAAAATTCATTGTGGTAACGTACAGAACCAAAATTAGACAAAAGTTGTCTCTCTCCAAATATTTACGGACCTAACTGTAGATAGATAGATGTGAAAGGCACTGTATTATCGATAGATAGATAGACATGGGAAAAACATTATATAATCAAGACTCAAATAACTTTGTTTTCACAGCAATAAATTATTGTCATGACTAAGACAATATTTATTACTTTAAGGAAAAGACAAATAAGGCAAATAAAAGTGAACAAGGTACTATATAAGATAGATGGAAAGATATGAAACAAGCTATCTCATAGATAAATACATTTGACTAGATGGGTAGATAGAAATAGATAAATGTGAAAAGCACTATATAAGACTGAAAGATAGCAAAAGTACAGTATTATTTATATATAGAAGTGGACAGCACTGTATAACAGATAGATATTAAAGGCGCTATATAATAGATAGGTAAATATTAAAGGCACTATATAATAAATAGATCTTAAAGGCACTATATAACTTAGATTGCTATAGATAACATACGTTAGATTGATATTAAAGACACTATATTAAACCTTTGATCAGTTGGCTAATTTCTGCTCTTCTTCAGCCCATACGACAGGCTGCTTTTCTCTTCCAAAGACCACGCCCACTGACCCCTCCCTCCTGCCCCATCCCCCAGGTTCACAGTTTACATTTCATGGCATTTGATTGGTCCAAATTAGCATTAGACGTGAAATAGCTTTCTTTTTTTTTTCTTCTTTAACACGGTGTTCATTCCATTCATTACGACCGTCTACAGAGCGGAGCTACATGGCATCATTCCTTCATGATCTTGGTGCTTGAAAGTGATCTCCTCCAATAACAACACTTCAGGAGACAGAAGTGGTAAATTGCTAAATTTGCTGACGCTGGAGGAATTTTCTGCTGACTCGAAGTAGCCTTGTGGTGATGGATGCATTCTTGACACAGACTCAGTGTTTGGACTCAAGAAATAATGAGTATCAGTGTCCTAGAGCTGGAATATGCAAAGATGATGGAGCCCTCTGTATCTTTAATTAAGGGCAGAAGCAACAGCACGCATTGTTCACACTTAAATGAGCGGACATGATGATACACTTATACGCGAGACTTCTGAGCTAAATTATGGCACACGGGCTCCAGCAGCTTGCTTTACTTAATAAGCTCCATTTTTTTCCCTCTTTTTCTACAATAAGCATGAGAGGGATATGAGCTTGCAGGCAGATTGAGGCTCTACAGCAGATGGGAAACTAAGTGTGATTTGTGCGGCACGAGTCGCTTTTTCATTGAGTGCCATTGTCGGTTCAGTTGATGGTTTTTACTTGGTGCTGTACAAATGGCCTGCACCTGCTTTATGTCCTTCTCAGACGAATGAGTTACAGTGTGGCACACGATGAGACAGATTTAGTATTAAAATTGGATATTTAATGTACGACACAACGGTAAAATGCTGTAATATAATCAATCAACCACTGTTACGTAGTCTCTCTCTGCTATAACAGCCTTTAAAAGTTGACTCTTTGATAATATTTTATAGTTTCTTTGCTCTTGAAGCCCCCTTACAGTGCTAATAATACATGAAGACTGATTGACTAATCGAGCTGAGATGGACTGGCATCCTGTCCAGGGTTTGTTCTTTCCTTGTGCCCAGCGTTCTGCCTGTGAGGTGACATCGATGAACTTAATTGATCAGTTTTAAATTAAATGATTATGTTGAGATCACCGACACCAATCTACTTTTAAAACTGATTCAGTTTTAGAGGTGTCCTCTCATATGTGAATTTCCCCTTGGGATTAATAAAGTATCTATCTATCTATTAATTACTATAACCAATTCATTTTTAATTAATATATGGTGGATTCAGAATACTGTATATTCAGAATCCTCACTTTCTACACACTTTATTGTGCTGTAGACTTAATTTTCAACGGATACATTGGCCATTTTTGCCCATCAATAGCGCATAACAGCAAAAGGAAATCATATTTTCAGAATGTTTTCCAAGTTAATATGAAATCAAAAACTGAAATCTCTCATGCCTAGACGTATTCAGAGACCCTTTGCTGTGGCACCCTAAATTGTGCTCAGGGCCATCCTGTTTGCTTTAATTTTCCTTGAGATATTTCTAGAACTTGATTGGAGTCCACCTGTGGCAAACTGAACTGATTCAACATCAAATAGAAAGGGCCACATGTACCTGTGTGTTGAAGGTCCCACTATTCACAAACTGCATGTTCAGGACATAAACCAAGCCATGAAATCCATGGAACTCTCTGTAGACTTCCATGATCAAATTGTGGTGAGGCTTAGATCGATCAAAGCAAGGGGATAAAGCCATTTGTAAAGCTTTGAGTTCTCCCAGAAGCACAGTGACCTCAGTAATTGGGAAAGGGAAGATGTTTGGAACCACCAGGACTATTCCTAGAGTTGGCTATTTGATCAAATTGAATAACCGGACAAGAAGTCAGGGAAGTAACTAAGAACCCAATGATCCCTCAAACAGAGCTTAAGACATCCTCTGCTGAAAGAGGAGAAAGGATGTGTCTGTGGTTCTCTGTGCAAGGAAAAACCTCCTAATGTCTGTGTGAAATTTACCATAACAAGTTTCCAACTGTGTCCTGTTTTCTGGATGAACTTCTTTTAAAGTCAACGTCTGGATCCACTGGACTAATTCCTTTCATCATTTTAAACACCTCAGTCAGGTCTCCTCTTACCGTAGATCCCGGAATACAAGCCGAGAATTTCGTCCTAGATTTTTGGCTTGGAGTTTGGGGGTCGGTTTATACAACGAGTATCATTTCAGATTCAAGATTTCCAGCGCAATGCCAGTTTTGCCGATGAATACGGAAGTAAATAATGACGAAACCACAGAGCCATCTTTCAGATGAAGAAGTAACTTTGCATGCTGGTACCTTAAATAAAGAATTTATTCAAAAAAGTGTTTTAGTTGTTGATTTTATTAATAAAATTTATAATAAATTATCGGGAAGTTTAAAATACATTTTTTTATTTTGATTTACAATCCACATCTTGTGTTACGAAATGAATGCGGTCACATGTATCCGCTTGCGCGATTGTAAACAAACAACCGAGAGCGTTAGTAGCGTCAGTCGGAGCCCAGATACATGTGTTTGTGGATATAATTTCGAAACGAAGATGGACATTGTGTGGAAATATCTCCTCCTCCTCCCTTCCTGCATCCCAAAGATGTCAAATTAAATGGTGAGTACAGTATGAAATTGTTTCTAGAATAGAATGCCTTTTACTGTCACTATACGCATCTACAATGAGATTAAAAGCAGCTCCTTCAGTGCAGAAAAAAGTTCTGTATAGGGCTTGTATGGTTGTTTTTTAGCCTTAGCATAACGCCGTATCTGCGGCCCCGCTTCTGCTTTCTTTCCCTCCTCCGTCTGTGTCGTCTCCTAGACCCGACAACAAACCACGGAGAGCCCGCTGGTCTCGCTATGTTGTCTGGGATGTTGTGCGTGTGATGAAAAACACTCAAAACAGATGTCTGGCTCTGGACACTGATGTCTATAAGGTTCTGAATGGTGTAGCGGATGTTCGCCGAACCGATCGTGCACAAACAAGGACAAAAAAAAAAGTACAAAAACAACAAAAAAGTGCACTGAAAAGGAGAGCCTTGATCCGCGTGACCATGCGCGCCGCCATGCTCCTAGCCTAATCGAAGTAGGCTAGGCACTTTTTATAACTTTTTGGTTAGTACATTAGAAAAATTATTGGTGCTTTTTATTATGAAAAGGTTAAGTAAGTGTTGCAGTGGGAGGTTCGGAACGCATTATGGGTTAGCCTTTGCGAACGAATTAAGTTCGTAAGTCAAGGGTCCACTGTATTGCGTATTTAAGTTAATCAAATTTATAACAGGTCTCCGAAAATCCACCCGCTGATGTACCGTATTTGCGTATATAGTTTCAACACAAAGGTTCCAATTTACCAAACTTCTCCGCAATCACTTCCTAGTTTCCATCAAAAATGCCGGCAGTCTCAAATTCTCGCCGATAAACAAAGGAAATTTAGAAAATTTTGCTTGGAGAAGGGGGTTGGCTTAAATACCGGTCATCGGCAAATACATGTAATTTAGTAGGTAGAGAAGGGGATCGGCTAATATACCGGGATCTACGGTAATCTTCTTTTGCTTAAACTGTAAAGGCTCAGCTCTTTTAATCTTTCCTCATAACTCATCCCCTGTAGCCCTGAATCAGCCTAGTCGCTCTTCTCTGGACCTTTTCTTGTGCTGCTATGTCCTTTTTGTAGCCTGGAGACCAAAACAGCACACAGGACTCCAGATGAGGCCTCACCAGTGTGTTATAAAGCTTGAGCAGAACCTCCTGTGACTTGTACTCCACACATCAAGGCGCTATATAACCTGACGTTCTGTTAGAACGCGGTGTCACAGCTGGAAACTTGTTACAAACATTAGGAAGTTTTTCTTTACACAAAGAATGATATACACTTGGAATAAGCGACCAAGTAGTGTGGTAGACAGGAGGACATTAAGGACTTTCAAAACCTCACTTGATGTTTTTTTGGAAGAAATAAGTGGATAGGACTGGCGAGCTTTGTTGGACTGAATGGCCTGTTCTCGTCTAGAGGGTTCTAATGTTATAATGTTCTAATGTTTTGGGGGAGGCAGTGTCCCAAAATATCTGCCTTCCCACATCCGTCACTCCTTTGGACGCCCCATCCGTCCTTCACAACAGTTAAGGCCAAACATTTCCATCCACCTCTGCTAAAGACTTTTAGACTCTATGTTTCACAGCCCTACTCTTGTCATGTCACCACACATTGCTTATGTGAAGTCCATTAGGGCTCTTAGGAAAACAGTTCTGATTGGCCCAAAAGTCTCAGAGTGATCCACATATGGTTGTACTCTTAGGAGAAGGAGTAAAAGCTTCATCTTCTTCATCAACAGCGTCCGGCGGGTCATTACATACCTTGACAGAGCCTGTGAGGAGATGTGTATGCGTGACAGAGGACAGACTGAAAATAGCCATTAGCAATCAATTCTATGTCTTTATCTTTCTAGAGGAAGTAGAACAAGAGCTTTAATGAAGGATTTCAACAATCTATACAACACAAAATGAGTTTTATAAATGCAGGGTCCAGATAGTGCATATAGAATGCAAAGAATGGATCTGAGACCATCTAGAAAAAGTTCTTCGTCATTCAATTCAGTTTTTCCACCAAATCGACAAGCTCAGTTATGGGATTAACTCTGGACTCCCTGGAAGGCAGTAGAGGAGGAATGAATGAAGACAAACCTGAGTGCTATTATGAACAATGCTGCACAGCCAGCAGTCAAACCACACGCACTTCACAAGAGGTCGTCTACCTGCTGCTAAGCCAGTGCGTCGATGGGAGAGACCATCTAAGAAAAATCTTGGGTTGCTACCTGGAAGATGTGATGTTGAGGCCAGCAGAGGGTGCATGCCCTCTGGTCTCAGTGTGTGTATCCCAATAACCCAATGCAGTGTCGGGGAGACACTCTGCTGTAAAAATGGCAAAGTCCTTTGGATGAGATGTAAAATTGAGGTCCACACTCAACTGTGGTCATAAAAGATCCCTGGGCAGCGTTCTTAAAGTGCAGGGTGTATCACGATGTCCAGGCTAAATTGTCCACCCCAGCCTAGTTATTCTGGCCCCTAATCATCCCCTGTCTCTGACTGCCTAACTATCTCTCACTCCTTCACCTCCTAATAGCTAATGTGTGGTGAGCGTGCTGGCACAAAATGGCTGCTGTTGCATCATCCAGGTGGATGCTGAACGCTGGGGGTGGTTGAACTGGCTCCCCACTGTCCATGTAAAGTGCGTTGATTAGCGAGGAAAGCGCTATATAAGTGTAATGTCTAAAGATGTGTGAGGGCTTGGTTAAGTATTTGCGTCTGAGTACCAGTTTTATTATAACACATATTTGCTGCTATTTGACCTTTGCCTTACTTTCTCATATATGAAGTAAAGGGAAATTATTATAATCATCCGAAGATTCGATGTTGAGATTTTGACAAATCTAGTGAGAACATTGAGGAGGTTGTTGACTGCATTACTGACAACATCAGCTTCTGTATGGACATTGTAGTTCCAGTAAGAACAGTACACTGCTATGCTACAAGTGACATCAAGGGCCATTTGAACCAGAAGAAAAGGGTTTTTAAAGGCGGTGATCAGCATGAGCTCAAGCGTGTGCAGAAGGAACTCCGAGTCCAGCTCAGGGTGGTGAAGGAGCAGTACAGGAGAAAGCTGGAGCAGAAGTTACAGAATAACAGCATGAAGGAAGTGTGGGATGGGATGAAGATCATCACTGGCTACAGCTTGAAGCGGGGTGCCACCATCGAGAGAGACGTGGAGAGAGCAAACCAAACGAACAACTTCTTTAGCAGGTTTGACCACCCTAACCCACTCTCACCTCGGAGTACTTCATCCTCCAACCATCCTTCTGCTGATACCAGCATAGGAGAGACATCCCCACCCACAATTAGAGCAGCCCATGTGAGCAGAGAGCTGAGGAGACTTTGTGCCAGCAAAGCAGTGGGTCCAGATGGAGTATCGCCATGACTGCTGAAGTCCTGTGCGCTGGAACTGGGGAGTCCTCTACAGTGCATCTTCAACCTGAGCCTGGAACAGAGGAGAGTCCCGAGGCTTTGGAAAACATCTTGCATCACCCCAGTCCCAAAGGTATCACGGTCTAGTGAGCTGAACGACTTCCGGCTTGTTGCTCTGACGTCACATGTGATGAAGAACATGGAGCGGCTGCTGCTTCACCACCTGAGGCCACATGTCCGCCAAGCCCTTGACCCTCTGCAGTTCGGATACAAGGAGAAGGTGGGAGCGGAGGATGCCATCATCTATATGCTACACCGATCCCTCTCCCACTTGGACAGAGGCAGTGGTGCTGTAAGAATTATGTTTCTGGACTTCTCCAGCGCCTTCAACACCATCCAACCTCTGCTCCTTAGGGACAAGCTGACAGAGATGGGAGTAGATTCATACCTGGTGTCATGGATCGTGGACTATCTTACAGACAGACCTCAGTATGTGCATCTCGGGAACTGCAGGTCTGACATTGTGGTCAGCAACACAGGAGCGCCGCAGGGGACTGTACTTTCTCCGGTCCTGTTCAGCTAGCATACATCGGACTTCCAATACAACTCGGAGTCCTGCCACGTGCAAATGTTCGCAGACGACACTGCTATGGTGGGCTGCATCAGGAGTGGGCAAGAGGAGGAGTATAGGAAACTAATCAAGGACTTTGTTAAATGGTGCGACTCAAACCACCTACACCTGAACACCAGCAAAACCAAGGAGCTGGTGGTGGATTTTAGGAGGACCAGGCCCCTCATGGACCCTGTGATCATCACAGGTGACTGTGTGCAGAGGGTGCAGACCTATAAATACCTGGGGGTGCAGCTGGATGATAATTTGGACTGGACTGCCAACACTGATGCTCTGTGTAAGAAAGGACAGAGCCGACTATACTTCCTTAGAAGGCTGGCGTCCTTCAAAATCTGCAATAAGATGCTGCAGATGTTCTATCAGACGGTTGTGGCGAGCGCCCTCTTCTACACGGTGGTGTGCTGGGGAGGCAGCATAAAGAAGAAGGACGCCTCACGCCTGGACAAACTGGTAAGGAAGACAGGCTCTATTGTAGGCACGGAGCTGGACAGTTTGACATCTGTGGCAGAGCGACGGGCGCTGAGCAGGCTCCTGTCAATCATGGAGAATCCACTGCATCCACTGAACAGGATCATCTCCAGACAGAGGAGCAGCTTCAGTGACAGACTGCTGTCACCGTCCTGCTCCACTGACAGACTGAGGAGATTGTTCCTCCATCACACTATGCGACTCTTCAATTCCACCCGGGGGGGTAAACCTTAACATTATATAAAGTAATTGTCTGTTATGCCTTAATTTTTATCGCTCTTTAATTGAATATTGTTTTTTATCAGTATGCTGCTGCTGGAGTACTGTATGTGAATTTCCCCCTGGGATTAATAAAGTATCTATCTATCTATCTAAATCTCGATGTTTTAGATGTTCCTGACTTTCTCGTATATGAAATACAGGGAAAGTATTGGAACCGTTAATTCGATGTTGAAATTTTAATGAATCTCAACGTTTTTAACCTCCCTAACCTTCTCGTATAAGGAAAGTATTGGAATCGTCCAAAAATTCCATTTTGAGATTTTGATGAATCTAAATGTTTTAGACCTCCTTGAGTCTGAAAATACTCTTTTTGGGATTATGTTGTAGCGGTGCTGCATAATTAATGTCATCGTAAATGTATTTTGAGTCCAGCCTTTCATAGCGTTGTCCTGTTTACATGGTTTGTGTGTCTATATAAATATACTCCCCTAGAAATAATGGGGGTAAGAATAACCCTGTGGAACCGTGGCCCCTCATTATAATTGGTCCCATCAATTGCAGCTCCTGCATCCAATCATTCGCTATTTAAACAGAAGGACAGAAAGAAATAAAAAAAAGAAAAATCCCATTCTACTTGACTGCCAACTCCCTACAGAGAAAGGAGAGCGCACCGATTAAAATCATTCATCCCTTTGTCTACCTGCCACTTTCAATGCCCGACAACAACATCTTTGCAGCACAAAACCCCAGGGTTCTGGATTACCGAGGATAAGCACGGTGAGACTGTTTCTTGTTGTTTGGGGAGAGGAGCAGGCCATCATTTTCATCCATGTACTTTCCGTAGGACAATTTTTCCAGCTGAACCAGGTTTGCAAACATTATCCATTTTCCATTAAATCTTCTGGACTTTTATGTGCGTTTCGTGCTTTCTGTGTGTTTTAGTGAGTTTGTGTTCAGTGTGAGGTCAAGGGAAGATTTGTATTGGATATTAACTTTGTGCTGCACCTTTTCTTTTTATTAGTACTTTCTGACGGACACTTTTGGGGTTGAACGTTATGTCAGTCATTTCTTTTTTATTATTATTATTATTAATATATACTCACTTTATTATTTTGCATATGGTTTGTTGTTTGGTCATCAATTAGGGGAAGTTTATTTGGAAGAAGTATGGCTTGTCAGGTCTAATCTCTTCAACCTGCCAGGCCACGGGTCTTGGAGAGTGAGTTGGCCGTTACAATGTCTGTGTGTGTGTGTGTGTGTGTGTGTGTGTGTATATATAAACACGATAACCTGAGTACGCTTTCACTTAGGTCAACCAAATTTTGCATACAAGTTGTAATGAAGATAGCCAAGAGGCATGAAAGGTTTGAGACAGCCACCCATATAATATGCCCTGGCTGCAAATGGGTATTTTTTGTAAGTTGTGTTCAGGTTGAAATCCAAAACAGAACTGATTTTAGTTTGATAACATGGTAGCTTTAATGGCCGTGACAGGAAGTGACAGCATCAGGACTGGAACAGGAAGTGATGTCATTGAGACCGGAAGTGATGTCATCAATAGCGCCAACACCTAGTAGGATTTCTTGTGGATAGTCTGCAGAAGACTGAGAGAAAAAGTTAGTGCAGCTCGCCACCCCCTAGTCTGGCTTGGTACTACTACTATTATTTAGGCCCTCTAGCTGCCTCCCAATCGCACGTGTGTGACAAAGTATTAGATACAAAACGTAGATTCCTATCAACTTTTGAGCTCTTTCCGCTAACTGGATGTGGTATTTTTAATTCATGCAGCTGCAGAGTCCAATTTCTTTATTATTATTAACTTTACTTTAATAATAATTGTTTTCACAGAGGGCTGAGGTCCTTCTCTGGCTGGGACACCTCTTCACTGTATGAACCGGGGGAGCAAGCCTGGTCAGGACAGTACCTCCCCCGGAATGCTAGATGGCAGCCCCCCTGGATTGCAGTGGTGCCTAGGACTCCCACAGGGCTTCATGGGAGTTGGAGTTTGGTACAGCCCTGTTGGGATCCGTGGGCATCACCAGCGGGTGCTGTAGCTGCTGCTGAACCCGGAAGTGCTGCCGAAATGAGGTCTACAAGCACCTGGAGCACTTCCAGGTGTGTTATAAAAGGAGCTAGCAGGCACTACTCTCTGAGCCAGAGTCAGGAGGAGGGAGACGAAGCTTGCTGGAGAGGCGTGGTGGACAAAAGGAAGAGAAAAGAATTACTATTGTGTGGTATTGTGTTGGGGACTGTGTTCTGTACTCGTGGGAATGGGGAAGATGTTATCCACAAGGGAAGAAAAGGGAAATAAAAGCCCTGCATGCTTTGAACTTGTGTCCTGTGTCTGTCTGTGTCAGGGCTGGCTTTTACATTGTTTAATATATTATTAATTTGATTTTGATGGTTCTTTCATGCACATGGTATAAAAATATAATAATTATCTTGCGGTTCACTCCTCAAATATCCATCCCCATATCTGAGTATATGAGAAAGGGGAGACCACTCCCGATTTTTTTTCTTGGTTGTATTACTTTTCTTTCTATCTGAATATGTTAATATTATTTTAATCTTTTGTTCTCATGTATGGGTTGCATATGCAAAACGGAATAAAGAGGGGAATTTTATGAGTGTCATTAAACAAAATGGTTATTTGGAATCACAAGCCATTAAAAAACACCAGAGGCTGCTCTTACACTTCCTTCATAATCCCACTTCTCACACCACAACTATGAAGCTAATGCCTGCTACACCACTGAAGCCTTGTTTGGAATCCTCTTGTCTTCTCTGTGTCACCTAAAAGATCTTTTTGCCATCCCACCATTCATTTCTGACTACTAATCCCAGACTTAAGGTTGTCCACCATTTTCACTGTTGCCCCTACCTGTCAGTCTTTGTCTACTTTGACATATACTAGCCAGCCGTACGGTGAGTCTCTGCTGTTGTCGGACGCTGGAATGAGCAGCTCATTTGTCAGCCTACTGCCAGGTTTAATTTGACACTAATTAGTCTCTTAATTGGCCATTAGGACCAAATGAAGTCTACTTGAACACAGACGGGTGAAGAGCAACAGTAGAAAGAGAATGGCAGTGACAGTAGGCTGAAGGTCACCTGTGGGTTCACCTATTGACACCATGGTGCCTGCGATGAAATATCAAGGTTCGCAATCAAGAGTGAAAGAGAGGAAGATGAACGCAAAGGGAAAAAAGGACAAAGACATGAGTCTCTTCATTAGAGTGTAGGCACCAAACACGGAATGGGAAAGTGCGTTCATTCAGCAGGAAGGTGGCGCGATGATGCCATCTGAGTCACATACTTTGTGAGTGGCAGGTGGTGCAGGGGCCATTTTCACATTATTCATTGGATTTTTGTTATTATTATTGTATTGTGGTTGTGACACAAATATCGGCAGAGTTTCTTTGCAGCCTTTGTCGATTTTCGCAAACCATTCGACTCAGTTGATCGAGTTGCCCTGTGGGACATCCTGAGGGTTCGCGGGATCCCCTCGAGGTTGCTGGGTATCATGGCCGGCCTGTACACTGGTACTGTGAGTGCTGTGCAGAGTGGAGGCAGACCCTCTGTGTTTTTCCCAGTTGATTCTGGGGTTCATCAGCGGTGTGTTCTGTGCCTACTCTGTTCAATGCTTGTATGGACTGGGTGTTGGGCTAGGTCGTGGGGTCCAGTGGCTGTGGGGCATCTGTTGGTGAAGAAAGGTTCACGGATCTTGACTTTGCTGACGATACTGTGATCTTCATGGAGTCAATGGAGGCTCTGATCGGGGCGCTCGAGAGACTGAGTAAGGAGTCTGAGTGTCTGGGCTTGCAAGTGTCCTGATAAAAACCAAAGATCAGGCCTTTAATGACCTCTTGGGCACGGCCATCAGCAGTGTGTCCGTCTGCGGAGAGAGTGTCGACCTCGTCGAGAGGTTTACTTACCTTGGCAGTGACATTCATGTCTCTGGTGACTCTTCCTGTGAAGTCAGTAGATGGATTGGGAGAGCATGGTGGGTCATGAGGTCGCTGGAAAGGGGTGTGTGGTGCTCCCGATATCTATGCAAAAGGCCAAAGGTCCAGATCTTTAGAGTCCTGGTGCTTCCTGTCTTATTATATGGTTGTGAGACATGAACGCCATCCACTGACCTGAGACGAAGACTGGACTCCTTTGGTACTGTGTCTCTCTGGAAAATCCTTGGGTACCATTGATTTGACTTTGTGTTGCTCATGGAGTCCCGAATGAGGCACATGACCTGCATTGTGAGGGAGCGTCAGTTACGGTACTTCAGCCATGTGGCGCGTTTCCCCGAGGGTGATCCGGCTCGTAAGATCCTCATTGTTGGGGACCCAAGTGTCTGGACCAGGCCAAGGGGTCACCCACGTAACACCTGGTTGTGGCAGATAGAGGGTCATTTTCGGAGGGTAAGCAGGACCACGTGTTTGCCTGCCAACCGGGATCCCAAGCTGTTTCGACATGTAGTGGGTGCGGAAATGCACTGTACCAGTGCATGCTCCCTAACTTGACTTGTTAGTGGTATTATTGTCCTGCTAAAGGGAACATGACATACAGTGGATTCCGAAATAATTTAGACCCCTTTGTGGTATAGCAAGTCTGTGGCTTAACAATCAGGGGCCGGTTTTATAATAAACTAGCAAAATACCCGCTCTTCGCAGCGGCGAAGTACTGCATTAAAATTTTTATTAAGAAGAAAATTTAACCTTTTTAAACTGAGGGAAAATATGCCAATAATTATTTGTTAAGGATCTCTTTGTATACCACGTTGTCAGTTCGGCCCTCCGGTTGTAACATGACCAAGCTGTGTGCTGAGCTTACTCTTGAGCATGTAACTTACAGTTGGCCATGTGAGCAGTAATCTTGTCTCAAATCTCACAGCTTGGATTGCTGCTGTCATAATCAGTTTGAGGTTCATGGTTTGTTTCAATTACGACAGTATTTGCAGGACTTGTGTTGAAGTGACATTCGGCATCTGTCAAGCGTTGTAAGCTTACAACCGGTTTCATCGATAACTTCACATCCAGCTTTTGAGAGTTTAAATATTCATAAACATCAAAGTGTCCACTACTGAAATCGTCACTTGTGAATGTAAGATGTTTAAGAGGCATTGGCGGTTGTCGAAAGTTGTAAAATATTTGGCCATTTTGGTACACTTGAAAGCACCAACCGAACAATTCAGCGACAACCATCAACTCACATGCAGAACCATAGGTGAAGGGCTTAAGCATTTCACTCTTCTAGTGCTCCTGTGTAGTATAATTATCTCCTGTACCGTCATCAGTCCACACCTTGAACCTGTCCCAGTCATTCAATACATAAGATACAATGTTCTTCCGGATATCAAGAGTGAGCCTGATATGGCCGTGCAATATGTAACACAGAGAATGGAAAAGGTAGGTACCATATCCGGGCATGGAAACCACTCGGTAAGTGACAGTTCTTTGATCGATGGTGATTACCTCGATAGACATGGTAATGGGGGTTGGAATGATGAAGGAAATGGGTACCTGAGTAATGTAAGTGTAAAATACCTATACAATAACTATAATTGTAATAAACAAAGCAGCCAACAACGTGGGAGGCGTTGAGATGGGGGACCCAACACCGCATCACATGGTGACCAAGCTGCAGGCTATGGACGTATATATGTACGTAAGTAGGATTCAGTTAGCGTTGGGAACCCGTGTACCAAATTTCTTGAAGATGGGCCCATAAGTAACAAAGACTGTTGAAAAATTCAATATGGCGGCTGACAGTGGCGTCATACCACCGAAATAAGTACGTACATTGGTTTTGGTTAGCTCAGGGAAGCTACCTACCAAATTTCGTGAAGATGGGGCCGTAAATAAGAAAGTTCAACATGGCGGACGTTGTTGACCGTTATGACCGTTATGCGTAGAATTTTGAAATGAAACCTGCTTAACTTTTGTAAGTAAGCTGTAAGGAATGGGCCTGCCAAATTTCAGCCTTCTACCTACACGGGAAGTTTGAGAATTAGTGATGTTGGAAAGTTCAATATGGCGGCTGACAGTGGCGTCATACCACCGAAATAAGTATGTACATTGGTTTCGGTTAGTGCAGGGAAGCTGCCTACCAAATTTCGTGAAGATGGGGCCATGAATAAGAAAGTTCAATATGGTGGACGTTGTTGATCGTTATGACCGTTACGCATAGAATTTCGAAATGAAACCTGCTTAACTTTTGTATGTAAGCTGTAAGGAATGGGCCTACCAAATTTCAGCCTTCTACCTACACGGGAAGTTGGAGAATTAGTGACGTTTGGAAAATTCAATATGGCGGCCGACATTGGCGTCATACCATCGAAATAAGTACGTACATCGGTTTCGGTTAGTGCAGGGAAGTCACCTACCAAATTTCGTGAAGATGGGGTCAGCCTTCTACCTACACGGGAAGTTTGAAAATTGTTGACGTTGGAAAGTTCAATATGGCGGCCGACAGTGGCGTCATACCATCGAAATAAGTACATACATCGGTTTCGGTTAGCGCAGGGAAGCCGCCTACCAAATTTCGTGAAGATGGGGCCATAAATAAGAAAGTTCAACATGGCGGACGTTG
Organism: Polypterus bichir lapradei; assembly: GCA_026402145.1. Lineage (NCBI taxonomy): Eukaryota > Metazoa > Chordata > Cladistia > Polypteriformes > Polypteridae > Polypterus > Polypterus bichir. The sequence continues at coordinate 14,218,452 of JANRMT010062814.1, read as the reverse complement.
TCGACTGTTATCGATCGTTATGACCGTTACGTGTAGAATTTCGAAATGAAACCTGCTTAACTTTTGTAAGTAAGCTGTAAGGAATGAACCTGCCAAATTTCAGCTTTCTACCTACATGGGAAGTTGGAGAATTAGTGATGAGTCAGTCAGTCAGTCAGTCAGTCAGTCAGTCAGTCAGTGAGGGCTTTGCCTTTTATTATTATAGATAAATAATTCATTGGCCGGCTCAGTCTCTGTGGGTGTGCGTGTTCATTCAGCCAAAGGGGGGTTAGTGGAGTTACTGGGGTGAGACGCACCTACACGTGATGGTGGGGGGTTGTGTCTCGATTGCTTCATTGGCTTCCTGTGGAGTGCGATTGGGACGCCATACCCACGAAGGCATAGAAGGATATGAGAAAAAGGAGATGGAGAAGGAGGGTACTAACCTGCTTCGGGCTGCACGGGAGTTGGAGGGCATCCTCCTACCCCTGCAGTCCCTCTTTCAGGTTTTCCAGACTCTGCAGGAAGCAAAGGAAAGACTGGAGAAGAAGCTGGGCTCGCTGTTAGGGTTCATCCATGAGTGGCTGAAGCGGCGCGGCGCGGGATCCTCCAGCCTGCAGGATGCGGCGGTACAGGTGAGTGACGCCAGTGCCGCACAGGAAAAGGAAAGGTGGAGTGAAATGGCAGCACTATTGGTCAGTTCTGCTTGCCAAGCCGTCCCACCTCCTACACGAGACGCAGCCGTGATGACTGACAGCGCGGCAGAAGAGTATGCAGGGAGGCAGCTGTTAGACATCGGCTACCAAACAGCCTTGCCTTGACTGCCGGCTCTGGTTTCGCGGGCATCCAAAGGGGCGCAGATGGCACGGGGTCTTTCTTCTTCCCAAAAAGGGACCCAGACCGTCAGTGTGCCCCAGAGCAAGAGGAGGACCCAGAGGAAGAAACAGGAGACTCCTAACAGTGCGCAGTGTGAGCTTGTCTACTCGAAGGCAGTGGAGGGCTGCGCTGCGAAGGGGCGGAGATGCCAGGTGCCCTCAGCGGAGTGGACGAGGGAGCAGGACTTTCCATTCTGCTTCCGTTCCCACAGGAATCGAACTGAAGGGGAGCGGCATTGTTACGAATGTGGCCACTGTAGCCATGGCTGGTTATGTTGTCCATAGAAGACTTACCCAGAGTGCGTGGATGTCGGGGCAACAGCCACCGACCTGTTACTTGTGTTTCCAGAGGACGGAGCTGTGGACGGCATGATGCTGACTCCCCATCCTGGAGAGGACAAGTCCTTGCGGGATGTGCTGCTGAACCCCACGGGGCTCAGCTGAGGGAAGGGTACTGTGACAGATGGCCGGGGCCCATGTCCGGCCGGGAAGCCCCTGCAGCATATGTTCCAGGGGAGCAAGCATGGGAATCCCAATATCTCCCCCTGGATGCTAGATGGCAGCCTCCCTGGGTTGAAGCGGTGCCTCGGACTCCCGCAGGGCCTAATAGGGGTTGGAGTTTGGTGCAGCCCTGTTGGGTTCCACAGGCGCCGCCAGGGGGTGCTGCAGCAGGATCTGCTAGGCCCTTCTGGGCACTAGTTTTGCCACACCCGGAAGTGCAGCTGGATGGGTGCCCAATAAAAGGAACCAGCAACCACCACTCAGCAGCCAGAGTCGGGTGGAGAAGGACAAAGCTTAGAGGAGGAGTGGTGGTGCCGAAAGAGAGGAGTGTGGTGTGCTTATTGGTGTTCTTGTACGCTTGGGACTGTGTTGTGCCTGTGCAGATTACGGGGAAGACGTACCCCACAGGTGAAGAACAATAAAAGTCTATTTATTTTATACGTGCCTCCCGTGTCCATCTGTGTCGGGTCAGGCGTTTATATAGCGTCTTGTTACACAGGACACTCACAAGCCCAGACACTCCTCCAGACTCCTCACTCAGTCTCTCGAGAGCCCCCATCAGAGCCTACATTGGCCTCAATAATTGTGAAATGGGAGATGCTTGGGACCACCAGGACTCATCTTAGAGTTGGCAATCCAGCCAAACCGAGTAAGTGGGCAAGATGTGCAAGATTCTGTTTTATTGCACAGGCTAGAAAAAGATGTTGGACTTACAGGCTCTGTGCTCACTTGGATCAGTTCTTATTTATCAAATCAATTCCAATATGTACAGAAATGTGCTGACAGGACTCCGTCATTATACTCAGAAGTTCAATATGGTGTCCCGCAGGGCTCAGTACTCGGACCTTTACTGTTTTCACTTTACATGCTTCCACTGGGATCTCTCATTAAGAAACATAATGTTAATTTTCACTCGTATGCAGTTGACACCCAGTTATACTTTTCTTTTAGATCAAATGAAGTTTCTCCGATGTTGTCTTTAATTAGTTGTGTTAGTGAATTAAAGGAGTGGGTGGATGAGAACTACTTGTCTTTAAATACCAATAAAACAGAGATGTTAATTGCTGGAGGGAATGACGCTGATCACAACAATATTCTGTCATCATTTAACTCAGTTGGAATCCCCATTAATTTTACTGAATCAGCCTGCAATCTCGGAGTTATCTTTAATTCTAGCATGTCATTTAAAGCACACATTACAAAGTTGTCCAAATCATGTTTCTTCCATCTTAAAAATGTTAGGAAATGAAGGAACTTTCTAAATAAACAGGATTCTGAGAAATTAGTTCATCCATTTATCTCTAGTAGGATTGACTACTGCAATGCGGTATTCACTGGATGTTCAAACTGTTCTTTATACAGCCTCCAGTTAATCCATAATGCTGCTGCAAGAATTATTACAAGAACAAGAAAATACGAACACATAACTCCAGTTCTTAAATCCTTACACTGGCTCCCGGTTAAGTTTAGGGCAGATTTCAAAATCTTCCTTTTAACATATAAAGCATTAAATGGCCGAGGTCCGGCTTACTTATCATGACTTACAAACCTGAGCGCACATTAAGATCTCAAGATGCCGGTCTGCTTACGATTCCAAGGATTAATAAAATAACAGTGGGAGGTCGAGCTTTTAGTTACAGGGCCCCTAAACTGTGGAGTGGCCTGCCTGCTACTATAAGAGATGCCCCTTCGGTCTCAGCTTTTAAATCCCAGCTGAAGACTCACTACTTCAGTTTAGCACACCCTGACTAGAGCTGCTGATTAACTGTACAGACTGCATCTCTGTTGTTAGTCATTAGCACTAAAACATAAGTTTCATGATCGTTATAATTTGATACTAACCCTCACCTATTCTGTTTCTCTTCTCGGTACTCAAATGTGGCACTTGGTGCCACTGCCCACCTGCCAAGTTGTTTTGCCTGCCTCAGGTAAAGTCATCCCTGATGAAGGATCGCAGGAATCGTGGGAAAGAAGGGTCCTTTCATCGGATTGGCTGGCCCAGCACTGTTTCAGATGTGGAATGGCCAATAGGGGGAGGCAGCTTGATGAATGAGGTCTCCAGGACTCTAAACAAATCCAAATCATATTCTGTGATATCATCTACTGTTAAATTCTGCTCCGTACTTTTTTTTCATTTTTATACTGTATTGAGGATTTGTTCTGTTCTGTGTATTGTATTGTATTGTATTGACCTCCTTCTCTTTGACACCCACTGCACACCCAACCTACCTGGAAAGGGGTCTCCCTTTGAACTGCCTTTCCTAAGGTTTCTTCCATTTTTTTTCCCTACAAGGTTAGGAGTTTTTCCTCATCTTCTTAGAGCGTCAAGGCTGGGGGGCTGTCAAGAGGCAGGGTCTGTTAAAGCCCATTGCAGCACTTCTTGTGTGATTTTGGGTGATACATAAAATAAATTGTATTGTAGTGTATGTGTCTCGCTCAGGGAGGAGACCAAGAACCAAACATTCACTCTAATAGAGCTTAAGGGAGAAGAGCCTCTGGTCTGATAAGAGGGAAAAAAACTGTGTTAGGCAAACTCTGAGCAGTATGTCTAGTGAAGACCCCACCTGCCTAATACCTTCCACAGTGAAGCCTGGTGGTGGAAACATCATGTTATGGGAATGCAGGGACAGGAACACTGGTCAGAAATGAGGGAGGGATGAATTCAGCCAAATACAGAGGGGTCCATGAAGATAATCTGCTCCAGTGTGCACACCACCTCAGACTGGGTGGAGGCAGCTCACATTTTTACCATGACAATGACACATAGCATGCAGCCAAGACAACACTAAAGTGGCTTTGAGTCAAGTCTCTTTGAGTGGCCCAACCAAAGCCCAGAAGATATGTGGAGAGACCTGAAGATGGCAGTTTACAGACGCTTCCCATCCAAACTAACAGAGACCGAGAGAACCAGCCAGGAAGAATGGGATCAGGTGTGCAAAGCTTGTGGAGACTTACCTAGAACAGAGCTGGGCAGCATCAGTAGCTGCAGGGTTTTTGTTCCCACTCAGTTTTCTTAATGAGAACTCAATTATTGCTGATGAAGCACTTATTGCTTAAGTGACATTTTGATGATTCATTGTAGTGGTCTCGCTTATTAAGGTTCCCCACCCTTAATTCCTCATTTCAATCTTAGACAGCTGCATTCAGACTTTTAATGGCTCCTTATTAGCAATAAGATGTAAATGACAAAGCAGCCAGCAGTCCTCCATCTAAGTTGTTTTCATTTACAACAATGTGTGCTCATCGTGCACTGTTTGATTTAATAAAAAAAAACGTAATAGAAAAATGTGACAGACTGAAAATGATACGTTTTAGCCTTCAAATCATTTGGATGATATCTTTGGAAAGGAAAAAAAATCTACGATGTAAAAACCTTAAAAAGCCATAAAATTAAATAAGGTCTGAGATTGGCAAGGATTGGTTTCTAATGAAGCAATTGGGTTGGAATGAAAACCTGCAGCCACAGCGGCCCTCCAGGAGTGACATTGGCCACCCCTGGTCTAGAAGACTCAAAACTGGAAGTGCTGACAAAGCGGCTTCTACAAAGTACTGAATTACGGGTCAGACTACTCAGCTTTTGATTTGAAATACATTTGCAAACCTATCTGAAAACAGGTGTTTACTTTGCCATTACGGGTTACTGAGTGTTGATTGATGGGCAACAACGGCAAATGGATCCGTTTAAAGTTAAATCTGCAACACAATAAAATGTGCAGAAAGGGAGAGGGTCTGTATGCTTTATGAATCCACCGTATGTAACGATGACACATCATTATGCAGCTACTTTTAATTACCGTTTGCTGCTTTTTGTCTTATTTTGGATCAAAACTAGTGAAAGGTTTCAAGTTCAGGAGATTAGTTTATTAATTACACTTATATAGAGATTTTCTTACTCCTCAAAGCGCTTTACATTGTCAGAGGGGAGCCACTTTAACCAGCAGTGTCCACCGGGATGATGTGATGGCTGCCATTCGTTCACGAGTACACTCACCAAACATGAGCTGTTAGGTAGTGAAGGCATGAGAGAGATAGCCAATCAGATCCAAGGAATGATTAGGGGGTGTGAAATGAAAGGTCTTGACACAAGTAAAAGGTTTGGGGCAGCCACCCGTACACTTGAATAAGGCTGCAAAGAAGGGAAAATTGGTAGTACAGGATGAGTCCAAAACAGAACTGAGTTTACAATCAAAAGTCGTCTGGCTTTTAAGGCAGATTGGCGGAAGTGACATCATCAGGTTGGAACATGTAGTGACATCATCAGGGCCGGCTCTGGGAGTGATGTCATCGGGGCCAGAACATGAAGTGACATCATCGGGTCAGGGGAAGGAAGTGATGTCATCAGGGTCGGAACAGGAAAGTGACATCATCCGGCCCCAGCACCGGGAGTGATGTCATTGGGGCCAGAATAGGAATTGACATTGTAGTGTCGGAACAGGAAGTGATGTCATCGGGGTCAGAACAGGAAAGTGACGTCATCGGGCCTGGTACTGGAAGTGATGTCATCAGGTCAGAACTGGAAGTGACATCATCAGGTCAGAACAGGAAGTGATGTCATCAGGGTCGGAACAGGAAAGTGACATCATCGGGCCTGGTACTGGAAGTGATGTCATCGGGTCAGAACAGGAAGGGATGTCATTGGCGTTGGAACAGGAAAGTGACGTGGTCTAGTCCAGGCAGAATTTCCTGTGTTTGGTCTGCAGGAATACAAGAGAGAGGTTTAATGCACCCTGCCACCCCTTGGCTTGGCCATGCATCAGAAGGTAAATCAGCCAGTCTTTAATTTATATAGCGCCTTTCATTTTATAAATTGCATAGCTATACATTACAAGACAGGACATTGTAAAAAAGTGGATCACACAATACATCTATTAGTATTTACTTTATATGGTGCCTTACATGGTGAGATCATCCACAAGGTGCTGATCCAAATAGAAGTCATCACAAGAAAACAAGGCAAATTCTAATTAAATCAGCCAGTCTTTAATTTATATAGTGCCTTTCATTTTATCAAGTCCTTAAGTATGCAATACAAGGCATCAGAGGGTAAATCAGCCAGTCTTTCATTTATATAGTGCCTTTCATTTTATAAATTGCATAGCTATACATTACAAGACAGGACAATGTAAAAAAGTGGATTACAAGATACATCTATTAGTATTTACTTTATATGATGCCTTACATGCTGAGATCACTCACAAGGTGCTGATCCAAATAGAAGTCATCACAAGAAAACAAAGCAAATTCATATTAAGTCAGCCAGTCTTTAATTTATATAGCGCCTTTCATTTGATCAAGTCCTTAAGTGTACAATACAAGGCATCAGACGATAAATCAGCCAGTCTTTAATGTATATGGCACCTTTTATTTTATCAAGTCCTTAAGTATGCAATACAAGGCATCAGAGGGTAAATCAGCCAGTCTTTAATTTATATAGCGCCTTTCATTTGATTAAGTCCTTAAGTGTACAATACAAGGCATCAGACGGTAAATCAGCCAGTCTTTCATTTATATAGTGCCTTTTATTTTATTAAGTCCTTAAGTATACAATATAAGATATCATATAAGGCCATAAGCAAGAACCCTTCACCTGCACTCCACCTGGAAAAATCCATCCATTATCCAACCCACTATATCCCAACACAGGGTCATGAGGGTCTGCTGGAGCCAATCCTAGCCAGCACAGGGTACAAGGCAGGAACAAAAACCCCGGGCAGGGTGCCAGCCCACCGCAGAGCACACACACACACACACACACACACACCATGCACACACTAGGGACAATTTAGGATTGCCAATGCACCTAACCTGCATGTCTTTGGAATGTGGGAGGAAACCCATGCAGACAAGGGGAGAACATGCAAAGTCCACGCAGGGAGGACCCCGGAAAAAACCCGGGTCTCCTACTTGCAAGCCAGCAGTGCTACCCACTGTGCCGCCCTCAAATGAAAAAAAAACTAAAGAAAATGCCACCCTTTGTATCAGAAATGTTATAAGAAAAAAGGCATCAGGTAAATAATAAGCAATTGACATCAGGGTCCCGGGAGCTCGGGCACATACAAGTGGTCTCGCTCGACAGAAGGCGGTCTGCTCAGGATTATGGACGGCATGCACAGAGACTCTCAACATGCAAATACTTATGATCTAAAACAGTTTTACTTTCTCGCTGCAATCTCAGTTTATAGATCCATATGTGCGAATGGATCCCAGAGGAACCGTAAATTCACTTCAAAAAGGATCATTGTGGAGTAAGGAGCATCGGTAGTAAATGGAAGGTAAATATTCAGATTTTATGGTGTTTTGCTTTAAAAAAAGCCATTATTGGGCCATAAAATGGAAATTGCTCCAAATTTCTTGCAAGGATTTACATATTTAAAGTGCTAGTTAAACACTTCATTAAAAGTAAACAGAATTGTATTATCTTTCATTTTTAATTGACTGTCATAGCTGTACATTTATATAGCTGTTTCATAGAAGACAGATAGGCAGTTTGGCTGTCTTTATCATGGAAATAATGCCAGCATTAGATGAATGGCGGTAATTATGGCTTTCAAAGGTGACTTATTCCTGCGTTCTCCTCCGTCATGAAGCAGGCAGCGTCAGGTCAAGTCAACGGCGCATCTCGCCGTCTTTGAAACGCCTTGCAACTTTTCCACATGAGCGTGCAGAATATCTTGAGTGGAGTGCAAGCTGAATGCTCAAATTCGCTTAAAATAATCATTCACTTGCCGTTTCGTTTTAAACGTCACATCTCCTTGACTATCGGTGCTCAGTTTGAGCAATTAACGTGATGATTCGATACGCTGAAAATGGGCTCGGCATAATGGCACGCTGAAGAATTGTTACGTAACAAAGTGTACCGCTAAATATAATCCAATTACCGCCTTCTGACACCGCCATAAATAAAGGCTGCAACTGCTCTTTGCGGGCTTTTCTAAGCAGAAGCAAATGCGAAGATGTCTAAAACCTTAAATTATGAGCGAGAGGAGCTGAGCTCGGAACTTCTGATATACCAGGAGCTGACGAGGCGAAGACGGGAGCCAACCCTGGTCGGGACGCCCGCCGCGGAATTATTGAGCCGTTCGTAGGGCAAAGTCAGCTCGACGGCTGGCTGTTTATTAAAACAGGTCGGCGTACATTTAATAGAAAGAAAGAAAGAAAGAAAGAAAGAAAGAAAGAGGTTTGAATTTAACTTTATTAATAAATAATTAAAGAAAGTTTTGAATTAAACTTTATTAAGAAAGAAAGAAAGAAAGAAAGAAAGAAAGAAAGAAAGAAAGAAAGAAAGAAAGAAAGAGAGTTTTGAATTGAACTTTATTACAGAAATAAAGAGTTTTGAATTGAACTTTTTTAAGAAAGAAAAAGAAAGAAAGAAAGAAAGAAAGAAAGAAAGAAAGAAAGAAAGACAGAGTTTCAAATTGAACTTTATTAATAAATAATTAAGGAAAGAAAGAAAGAGTAAGTTTTATTAATCAAAAATCAACAAGTCATTTACATTATCATAAGTAAAACAAAGAAAAACCTGACTCACACCCCAAAAAGAAACCAATATCTAATTCATATTTCAATTAAGAAGAATCAACTCATTATCCTCAACTCTACAAACTGCCTCATGAACACACCATTACATTTGTGGTCATCTTGTGGAATTTATATTCTAAGTACACTCAAAGAAAGAAAGAAAGAAAGAAAGAAAGAAAGAAAGAAAGAAAGAAA
>JANRMT010062814.1:14169660-14201709 GCA_026402145.1 Polypterus bichir lapradei | reverse complement strand
ACAGTACAGGCCAAAAGTTTGGACACACCTCCTCATTCAATGTGTTTTCTTTATTTTCATGACCATTTACAGCACTCCATCACTCTCCTTCTTGGTCAAATAGCCCTTACACAGCCTGGAGGTGTGTTTGGGGTCATTGTCCTGTTGAAAAATAAATGATCGTCCAACTAACCTGACTTCTGCACAACACAACTGCTGGTCCCAACCCCATTGATAAAGCAAGAAATTCCACTAAATAACCCTGATAAGGCACACCTGTGAAGTGAAAACCATTTCAGGTGACTACCTGTTGAAGCTCATCGAGAGAATGCCAAGAGTGTGCAAAGCAGTAATCAGAGCAAAGGGTGGCTATTTTGAAGAAACTAGAATATAAAACATGTTTTCAGTTATTTCACCTTTTTTTGTTAAGTACATAACTCCACATGTGTTCATTCATAGTTTTGATGCCTTCAGTCATGAAAATAAAGAAAACACATTGAATGAGGAGGTGTGTCCAAACTTTTGGCCTGTACTGTAAATATATAGTATACAATACAATATATATATATATATATATATATATATATACAGTATCTCACACTTTTGTTGCCAGCGGTTTAGACATTGATGGCTGTGTTTTGAGTTATTTTGAGGGGACAGCAAATTTATATTGTTATACAAGCTGTTCATGGACTACTTTACATTGGATCAAAGTGTCGTATCTTCAGTGTTGTCCCATGAAAAGATCTAATGAAATATTTACAAAAATGTGAGGGGTGTACTCACTTTTGTGAGATACTGTATAAATATATATATATATATATATATATATATATACATACAGTATATATATATATACATACAGTGATACCTTGGTATACGTTCACTTTGGAATAAGTCCAACTTGGTATACGTCCTGTTGGACATAAAAATTTTGCTTGGTATATGACCTTTGTTTGGAATGCGACTCGCGTGCTACCCTTGGTTACCTCTCTCGAGACAAAGTCACGACTGCCCACGAGCATCAGTAATGCAGTTGCTAGCATTCAGTGAACAACCCGCATGCTACCTGTTGTATATGATTGTTCAATGATGTTTTTGTTCATTGCTTTATGTTCGGGTGTTGATTGCTATGGTCTACGTCTTTTGAGACATATGACAGCCGGAGGGAGGGTTGTGGTTTTGAAGGCACGCTGTATGGAGAGTTGGCTAAACATGGTTCAAAATAAACAGCATTCAAAATGTTACTGTGAGTGTGTCAATACTTCAATCTAGAGAACTCTACACTACCCTTGTTTACCTCTCTCGAGACAAAGTCACGACTGCCCACGAGCGTCAGTACGCCAATTGCTAGCATTCAGTGAACAACCTGCGCTATAACTCTCTGTGAATTTTCACATGATTTTGTGTTTTTTTCACGTAATTTGAATTGATTGTTGAAAAGTAGGAAGGTGGCATGTGTATCTGAGACATGGCTGCTGCATACCGTATGCCGAGAACGACGGTATCTACGATTGTGAAAAACAAAGACGTTATTAAAATGTAAAGTGAGGTTAAATTTTCATTTATTTCATCTAATTGCTTTTGTATTTATGTATTTTAGTATTAAGCAGTATTTAAATTATTTTATACAACCCCATCAATGTATAATTTGCCAATAACAATAGGATTTTTTTTCATGGGAACAGATTAATCATTTCCCCTTTATTTCTTATGGAAAAAATTAGTTAGGTATAGGTCCTGTTTGGTATAAGTCCAAGGGACTGGAACGGATTAAGGACGTATACCGAGGTACCACTTGTGTGTATATATATATATATATATATATATATATAATAATAAAAGGCAAAGCCCTCACTCACTCACTCATCACTAATTCTCCAACTTCCAGTGTAGGTAGAAGGCTGAAATTTGGCAGGCTTATTCCTTACAGCTCACTTACAAAAGTTAAGCAGGTTTCATTTCGAAATTCTACGCGTAATGGTCATAACGGTCAACGACGTCTGCCATATTGAACTTTCTTATTTATGGCACCATCTTCACGAAATTTGGTAGGCGGCTTCCCGCCGCTAACCGAAACCGATGTATGTACTTATTTCGATGGTATGACGCCACTGTCGACCGCCATATTGAACTTTCCAACGTCACTAATTTTCCAACTTCCCGTGTAGGTAGAAGGCTGAAATTTGGCAGGGTCATTCCTTACAGCTTACTTACAAAAGTTACGCAGGTTTCATTTCGAAATTCTACACGTAATGGTCATAACGGTCAACAATGTCCACCATGTTGAACTTTCTTATTCATGGCCCCATCTTCACGAAATTTGGTAGGCGGCTTCCCTGCGCTAACCGAAACCAATGTACATACTTATTTCGGTGTTATGACGCCACTGTCAGCCGCCATATTGAACTTTCCAACATCACTAATTCTCCAACTTTCCGTGTAGGTAGAATGCTGAAATTTGGTACTTATTTTGGTAATATGATGCCACTGTCGGCCGTCATATTGAACTTTTCAACGGTCTTTGTTACTTATGGGCCCATCTTCAAGAAATTTGGTACGCGGGTTCCCAACGCTAACTGAATCCTACTTACGTACATATATACGTCCATAGCCTGCAGCTCGGTCACCCACGTTGTTGGCTGCCTGCCTATATAAGGCCGTCTGTCGCTCCAGTCTCTACATTCCCTTCCTTGCTTCACCACGGGATTCACGTCTCCCTGCTGATAACTACAGCCTTTATATTTAATCCACGGCTTCTCCGCTGCTTTATTGTTTATTTATTACGATTATAGTTATTGTGTAGGTATTTTAGACTTACTTTACATTGTTCAGATACCCATTTCCTTTATCATTCCAACCGTACCCCCATTAACATGTCTATCGAGGTGATCACTATAGATCAAAGAACTGTCACTTACCGAGTGGTTTCCATGCCCGGAGATGGCACCTGCCTTTTCCATTCTCTTTGTTACATATTGCACGGCCATATCAGGCTCACTCTTGATATCCGGAGGAACATTGTGTCTTATGTATTGAATGACTGGGACAGGTTCGAGGTGTGGACTGATGATGGTACAGGAGATGATTATACTACACAGGAGCACTAGAAGAGTGAAATGCTTAAGTGTACCGAAATGGCCAAATATTTTACACCTTTGGACAACCGCCAATGCCTCTTAAACATCTTAGATTCACAGGTGACGATTTCAGAACTGGACACTTTGATGTTTAGAAATGTTTAAACTCTCAAAAACTGGATGTGAACTTATCAATCAAACTGGTTGTATGCTTACAACGCTTGACAGATGCCGAATGTCTCTTCAACACAAGTCCTACAAATACTGTCGTAATTGAAACAAACCATGAAACTCAAACTGATTATGACAGCAGCAATCCACACTGTGAGATTTGAAACAAGATTACTGTTCACATGGCCAACTGTACGTTGCATGGTCAAGAGTAAGCTCAGCGCACAGCTACAGCTTGGTCATATTACAACTGGAGGGCCGAACTGACAACGTGGCATACAAAGAGATCCTTAACAAATAATTATTGGTATATTTTCCCTCAGTTTAAAAAGGTTTAATTTTCTTCTTAATAAAAATTTGAAGGCAGTACTTCGCCGCTGCGAAGCGCGGGTATTTTGCTAGTATATATATATATATGTGTGCGTGTGTGTTTGTGTGTGCATGTATATACTGTATATAATTAGGTATTTTTTTTACATAATGATTATTCAAATGACATTGTCCTCTTTCAGTACACAAAGCATTACAACACAATTAAGCAAAGGAAAATTGTGCAACTGGTTCTTGGGTAATGATTTGCTCATGAATCAAATGAATGAGAATTGTACAATTTGTTCTTGGGATTTATGAATCAAATAAATGAGAATCATTAAACTGTTTCTCGAGTAATGATTCTTTTACAAATTGATTGAAAATCGTTACAACTGATTCTCGGATAATTATTCACTCATGAACGATAATTGTACAGTTGGTTTTCAGGTATGAATCAAGTAAAGGAGAACTGTGCAACTGGTTCTCGGTAAATGATTTGTTCACGAATCAAATGAACGAAAATTTTTCAACTGGTTCTGTGGTGATGATTCACTCACGAATTAAATGAACAAAAAATTGTGCTGCTGGTTCTCATTTGATGATTCGTTCATGAATCAAATGATAGAAAATCCTTCAGCTGGTTCTCTGGTAATGACTTGTTCATGAACCAAATGAATGAGAATGGAGCAACTGGTTCTTGAGTAATGATTCTTTCACAAATCAGATGAGTGAAAATCGTGCAACTGGTTCTCAGGTAATGATTCACTTGTGAATCGAGTGAACGAGAATTGTACAGTTGGCTCACGGTTAATAATCATTCACAAATCAAATGAAAGAGAATCATACTCTTGGTTCTTGCATAATGATTCATTTACAAATCAAATAATTGAGAAATGTGCGTCTCTTTTTTGGGTAGTTATTTGCTCACAAATTAAAGAACGAGAATCATGCAACTGGCTCTCAGGTAATGATTAATTCACCAAGAGTCACACAATTGGTTCTCGGTTAATGATTCGTTCAGAAATCAAATGTACAAGAATGGTACACTTGGTTCTTGCGTAATGATTCATTTATAAATTAAATAAATGAGTATTGTAAAACTGGTTCTTGGGTAATAATTTGCTCATTAATCAAATGAACCCGAATTGCACAATTTGTTCTTGGGTAAAGATTTATTTATGAATCAAATAAATGAGAATCATTCAACTGTTTCTCGGGTAACGATTCTTTCACAAACTGAATGAAAATTGTTGCAACTGGTTCTCAGGTAATGATTCACTCATGAATCAAGTGAGCGAGAATTGTGCAGTTGGTTCTCAGTTAATGATTCCTTCACAAATCAAATGCACGAGAATGGTACACTAGGTTCTTGCCTCATGATTCATTTACAAATCAAATAAATGAGAATTGTGCAACTGGTTCTCGGGTAATAATTTGCTCACAAATGAAAGAATAAGAATCATGCAACTGGTTCTCGGGTAATGATTAATTCATGAATCCAATGAATGAGAATCGCACAATTGGTTCTCGGTTGATGGTTTATACACGAATCAAATGAGCGAGAGTCATACATTTCTTGCAATTACAAATCAAATAAACGGGGATTGTTCAACTGGTTCTCTGGTAATGGTTAGTTCATGAATCAAATAAGCGAGAATTGTACAATCTGTTCTCGGATAATGATTCAGCTTGAATTCAAAAGAATCAGGTAATCACACACGCCCAGAACATTTCAATAAGGTGTGAAAGTGTGCACTTAAGTAAAATAAAACAATTAAAACATTCTAATATTAATGTGTTGTCACTTTATTGTTCTTGTATAATGTGAGAATCATCAGTGACAGTTTTCGTTCGCCGATATGGACATAGTATGAACTCAAACGTATCGTAGGTAAAGTAAGTTGAGATTTACGATTCAGGCGGTTCTTGCGCATGCCCTTTCTACCAGCATCAGGGAAGCGGAAGACGCGGATGACATGACGCCGGACTCACAAGTGCTTTAGCACTCTCATTGAACTTCACTGAATTGATTCATTTCTGCTCTTGAATTCAATCACATGATTCATTAAAAAGGGTCGGACAAAAAAAAGAATGAATCATTCACAAGCCGCCCGCCACTATTACGCGGGGAATCTCCCAGTCTCACACCTAGAGGACCTCCCAGTGATCGTAGGTTTTTGCTCCAGCTAACCTACATGTTAGAGGCCAATTCTTGCTGATAATGAAACAAATATTTCAATTCCCTGCCTCCTTACTCTTGTTATCCTGCCCTGTCAGGCATTTCAGGAATTGTTCGTTTGTTTTTTTTCCTGAAGATGTCAGCTGTAAAAATGATGAACCATTACCAACCTTTCTCTTTTGTGTTTCTCTTGTTGGTGTCCTGCTGTGGCAATTGGTG
The DNA here is from genome assembly GCA_026402145.1 of Polypterus bichir lapradei. Taxonomy (NCBI): domain Eukaryota; kingdom Metazoa; phylum Chordata; class Cladistia; order Polypteriformes; family Polypteridae; genus Polypterus; species Polypterus bichir. The sequence goes on along the minus strand of JANRMT010062814.1, from coordinate 14,195,769 downwards.
CCAATGTTCTACTGCCAAGCTATTTTCCCTGCTCATGGGAATGACTGGGATACCTGGAAACCTTGGAATCATCCATCCATTATCCAACCTGCTACATTCTAACCACAGGGTCACGGGGGTCTGCTGGAGCCAATCCCAGCCAACACAGGGCGCAAGGCAGGTGTGGTATATGGCTGGCAGTTCATCTCAGCCAATACCCCCACGCCACCAGACGGAGCTCTTCTTGCAACATGGAGGTGCCCTGAGTTCCAGCAGGGCATCATGGACAGTGGAGTTTTACATCACAGCCCTGCTGGATACCATTGGGGCCGCTACAGGAAGGCACGAGGATTTTTATTATAGCCCGGAAGTACTTTCTAGTCACGGGAATGGAAATAACAAAGTACTTCCGGGATGAAGAAAAGAAAGAGTTTTCACCTGACCCGGAAGTGTTATGAAATCATGTGGACTGAGAGAAAGAAGCACTTCCGGGTCAAGAGCTTTAAAGGATTCTGGGAAACCCCAGCAAGTTGAGCTGAGTTGGGAGGAAGGGTGACGAAGCATCTGGGAGTGAAGGATTTATTGTATTTGAATTATTATTGTTATTATTATTTGATTACTTTGGGGGTGGAGGAGCTTTGTGCACAATTTATGAAATTAAATTCATTTGTGACTTTCATCTGGTGTCTGACGTGTGGTCTGAGGGTTCAAGGGAACAATAGTGCCCCCTATCTGTCACACAGGAAACAAACCACGGGCAGGGCGCCCACACATGCCCACACACACACACACACATACACCAAGCACACACTAGCCTTGGAATCCATGGGATGAAATGATTCTCTCATCAGATTAGACAGCTCACCACAGACTCTACAGTAGAATGATCAGGAAGCGGGTGGGTGGCCAGTTGAACAAGGTCTCCAGAACTGTTATTGCTTCTAATGTATTTCTTGGCTTTATGTCATAATGACTATAGACCCCCACCCGCACCCTGAGGTTTATTTTCTCCAGGGAGGCTACTGATTGGAATTTTTGTCTTCATTTCTTCCATTGTCACTGATAATACTAATAAGTACATTGTGAGGTTTCCATTTACAACAGATTTAGATTTCTAAACACATCTGCAAGTGCAGCACAAACTGCTTCTTCATGCTTTCATTTTATTGTTCTTTTCTGTTCTCCAGACTAGTGTTGACTTGAAGCTATCTATCTGCTCATTACTAGAAAATTATCACAACAGGTGACCGTCAACTGTACTGCCCGGGATTTGTTCCTGCCTTGCGTCCTGTGTTGGCTGGGTTTGGCTCCAGCAGACCCCCGTGACCCTGTGTTAGGATATAGCAGGTTGGATGATGACTGACTGACCGTCAATAATGTTAATTTGACAATTCATGAAACATCAACAACCTCAGCATGAGTCAAGCTGCTGACCTCCAGAGCCCCACTCCGTCAAGGACATTGTCTATTTACATTAAACTTCAGTGATGTTACACTATATTGGCAAGATTAGGGTTGTGGGAGGAGTTATCTGACTCAAGTAAACCACGTGACAAAAATATGCAATCCTATTGGCTGTCAGGCAGAGCTCCAGAATTGTGGAGGTCTGCAAACCTCAAATGATCCTCTGGTTACGGGCCCCACGCACAGTGTATGATCTGCGTATAGGAAGGGGCAGTTCTGACCATACAGGTCTATGGAATTGCATCATGTCCTCGATCAAAGGACATTTCTGAGGAAATAAAAAAAATTGTTGATGCTGGCTGGAAAATGTTACAAAACCATCCCTTAAAGAGTTTGGATTTCACCAGTTCTCTATCAGACAGATTACAATACAATACAATTTATTTTAGTACCGCCCAAAATCACACAAGAAGTGCCGCAATGGGCTTTAACAGGCCCTGCCTCTTGACAGCACCCCAGCCTTGACTCTCTAAGAAGACAAAAAAAATCCTTATAGGGAAAAATTGGAAGACACCTCGGGAAATGCAGTTCAAAGAGAGACCCCTTTCCAGGTAGGCTCGGCCTGAAGTGGGTGTCAAAGAAAGGGGGTCAACACAATACAATAGACAGAACAGAACACAAGTAATCCTCAATAAAATATAACAGTGACATAGAAATATTACAAGTACGGAGCAGAATTTAACAGTAGATGATATCAAAGAATATGATTTGGATTTGTTTAGAGTCCTGGAGATCTCGGCCATCAAGTTGCCTCCCCTTATTGGCCAGTTCCACAGCTGAGACAGTGCTGGGCCAGCCAATCTAATGAAAGGACCCCTCTACCCCACGATTCCTGCGATCCTCCATCAGAGATGACTTTACCTTAGGCAGGCAGAACAACTTGGCAGGTGGGCAGTGGCATCAAGTGCCACATTTGAGTACCGAGAAGAGAAACAGAACAGGTGAGGTTTAGTAGCAAATTATAACTATCATGTTACTTATGTTTTAGTACTAATGACTAACAACGGAGATGAAGAATGTACAGTTAATCAGCAGCTCTAGTCAGGGTGTGCTAAACTGCAGTCGTGAGTCTTCAGTCGGGATTTGAAAGCTGTGACTGAGTGGGCATCTCTTATAGTAGCAGGCAGACCACTCCACAGTTTAGGGGGTCCTGTAACTAAAAGCTCGACCTCCTGCTGTTATTTTATTAATTCTTGGAATCATAAGGAGACCGGCATCTTGAGATCTTAATGTGCGCTCAGGTTTGTAAGTCATAATAAGTTCAGATAAGTAAGCCAAATGTGTCCAAACAGAGAAAATTCAACACCATTGTTGTCCTCCAACAAAGATCAGGAGTGTAATATTCCAGGAGGCCAGAAAGAACCGCAAGGTAACATCTTAAGATTGTCACCCAAGTTCACATCGGGATCATCAAGACGGCTCTGGTAAGTCAATCAGCTGGGCAAGAGGGGCAGTAGTTGTTATGATGATAATAATACTTTAATGTTAGTACTTCTGCTACTTTTACCAATAGAAATGCTTCTTCTTCTTCTTTTACGTATTCTGCTTAATTATAATTTTATACTATTACTCAGTCTGCTTACTCTATTTCTCATATTTAGATTTATTCTTATGACCAGACTGAAACATTGAGCTCTACAATAATTCTTCATCTAATATTTACTACTACTACTACTAATAATAAGTATGTATCAAATTCTTATTATCATTATAGTCTAAAGTGTTTATATTTTTGCTTGTAATAGTTTCATAATGGTGAACATTAAAATTAGCAGTAAGAACAGAACTATTATTATTATTATTATTATTTATTATTATTTATTATTATTATTATTCATTCAGCTTCGATTCATATTGTTAGCACAAATATTTTTATGACCAGACAGAAACCTTTAGCTCTATGATACTCCGTCTAATGCTTACTACTACTGCTACTACCACTACAAATACCAGTAATAATAACTGCTCATTTCATTCTTCTTGACACTGTAACTATTCGTTTGATTATGCTGATCTCTGCTGATGGCAGCACGTCAGTATTTCCACTGATATTTTCAGTTCTTTCAGTCCTCCCTTCCTGCCTAAACAGACAGCAAAAAAAAATAAAAAAAATTGTTTTTAGCCTTCTAAGTTCAACGGTCCGTTTTGACACCTTCTATCATGACGGGCGGATTTCCCTTACGATTCAATCAGTCAGAGTCTTTTCATGTGAGCAGTTTAGTGTGTTATTTAGTGTAGCGAAAGAAAAGTAGCGGAATGAACGAAGAGGAGTCACGGCTTCACAGGCTGGACATTAGAAAACTGACAGTTTATAGGATGTGTCATTTCAAAGACTATGGGATGTAATCATAAAGTATCTATCTATATATCTATCTATCTATCTATCCTTCTTAAATCTGTTTATCTTGTAACGGCGCAGTGATGGTCGCTTCTCTCCGACAAGTTTCTGTTTGTTGTCAAATTCACGTCTTTTTGTAAGCGGTTTGCCGTTCAAGATTTGTTCCTGCATTGCACCTGATGCTGCAGGATGGTCTCCGGTTGCCTACACCTTGAAACTGAAGCCCCGCTCGAACTCGTTAATGGCTGATTAACACAATGGATGGGTCTGTCCTTTATTGAATGCGCATAATCAATGGCGGTGGGGGCTCAAGCATGTTCCAGCATAGGTGGTCTCATAGCGGCCTCTGACCATTACTGATTTATGTGTTAGCTCATATATTTAGGATTTAAAAAGTAACCCGAAAGATCTGCGAATTCAGAATCAGTCGGCCGCGCTCTGTCGAGATTTGGCCAGGAGTCGTGAGACAGCCGCGCAAACCACTGCGCCACCGTTCTGCCTTGGGTTTCGGCGTATGGTTATTGATATATGTTGTTCTTGGCGGTCCAAAGACACAAATGTTAAACGGACTGCGCAGCTCGTGCTTTTACCCTTCCAAAGTAATAAAATATAAGCAGCTCGGCTTTACATTTCATTAATCGGAGCTCCATTTTATTGCCTGTATTGAATTCCCGGCCGCACGTGCGCTTTATTGACTTCTCCTTTCGGGGGGCTCGCGTGTCGCAGCGTGTCGCCCCCCGTTTCCAAACGCTCTCAATGGCCAAGGAATGGCGGTCGGATTAAGGCTGTCTGCTTGTTTTCACTCGCCGGCTTACAGCTGTTCAATATCCATTAGCCGCCGCTCTAAATCGAGGGGGCCGATTGAGCTCTGATATCAGACGAGAGCCTGTTGTATAAACATTTCCATATGTTTGTAAAGTGTGGAAAATTAGGTGTGGAAAAATTGGCAAAGCTAGTGTTAAATGAGATGAAAAGTGACAGTTTACATATCCAGGCACAATTAACACATTGATGGCGTTTTGCAGGGCTTCTTGCAGTGATAATGCTCTTGTCAAATGTGTTTAGTGCGCCAAATCTCCTGGAGCCTTCAGCTAGGCAGCGAGCTTTTGACAGATTGAAGGTTCAGAGATAGGCTATCATGACAGATGGAAGCTGGCATCGATGTTCAGCTTTCGCCAATCACAGGGGACCTGCCCCCCTCCTTAGTCTGCAGGGCTCAGCTCGGCAACCTTCCCCCTTCTGATGAAAGCAGGGGATGGCATTGTTAAATAGTGCATCTGTGAGACTTAGGCGCCTCTGATGAAAGCATAAGGCAAAGAGCTCTGTGAAGCACAAGACAGCCCGCGCTGTAAGTGCATCTCAGATATGATGGGAGGGCAGCTCCAGGGAATAGAAAGAGAGAGGAAAGTTTGATACATTTCAAACGGGGAAGAGAGCCGCTGAAGAGAGTGCAGGGCGCCTTCCGCTCGGCTCCTACCGCGCCGCTGCTCGCGCCTGATTCCAAATATTAGAGCGGGCGGCAACGAGAAACCAGGAAACGATTAAGCCATTGAGCACTCAAGTCTGGCCGTCTCGGCATTCAATCGAGCGTAGTGGCGGAGGTCCAGTTGATGATGGCGCTGCGGTGATTGATGTGCCAGCTCTGTGAGTCCCCCCCCCCCCCACCCCAACCCCGTCCATTTGAATGATCTCCGGACTCACTGTGCAAGAATGGGATGGGAGCGGGTGCAAAAATGAGCTGTGTGGGGTTGAAAGGGCCTGGACACATCCAAATTTTAAGTGGAATGCTAAATGGCCGGATTAACTTTCATTCATTCATTCATTCATTCATTCATTCATTCATTCATTCATCAGTACAGCGCTGCTAAATTGCATTGTATTACCAAATAAAGAAAGGTCAGGCCATTCATTCATTCATTCATTCATTCATTCATTCATTTGTTTTCCAAACCTGATGAATCTTATTCAAGGACCAGGCTACAGGGAATTAATAAATGGCAGGGTGTGATTCATTCATTTATTGCTACAGTCTTGCTAAACGTCTGTTGTGGACCACATAGACAAAAGTGAGGCCTAACGAATAAAAAATATGCACAGGATTCATTCCTTCCTTCCTTCCTTCATTTGTTCTCTAATCCCGATGAACCTTACTCAATGATCAAGAGTCATAATGTTAGGCTATATGGATTTTAGATAAAAGAGAGTTTTTGTGATTGATTGATTGATCAATTAATTCATTCATTCATTATTTCAACTTTACTGAATAGCATTCAGGGGTGACAGAGAGAAAGGTGAAGCCAAACAGGATCAACATATTCATTCATATTTTCTCCAGTCCTGATGAATTTTATCACAAAGAGGACAGAGAGGCCAAAGAAGTTAAAATGCACAGGATTCATTCATTCATTTGTTCATTTATTTGTTTGTTTGTTCATTCATTCATCTGATCCTGATGAACCTCGTTCAGTTATCAAAAACCACAATGTCAGGCTACAGGAATTTAACATAAGAGAGAGTTTCATTGATTGATTGATTGATTCATTGTTACAACTTTGCTGAATATTATCAGGTTTCCACACAGGAAAAAGTGAAGCCAAACTGGTTTAAATATTAATTCATCTGCTCTTCAGTCTTGATGAATCTTACTAAAGGACCAAAAGGCCCATGGTCAGGCTACAGGAATTCCATTCATTCATTCATTCATTTATTCATTCATCTCTTCTCTTTTCTAATATCAATAAACCTTATTTTGTTATCAGAATCCATAATGTTAGGCTACAGGGATTTAACATAATAGAGTGTTCCGCTGACAGATTGATTCTTTCATTTATTTTAGCTTTGTTGAATAACATCACAGAGATAAAGGTGAATCCAAACAGGTTCAGAATATTCAGTCATCGGTTCTCCTGTTCTGATACATTTTATTAAAGGATTAATTGGCATAAGGTCAGGCTAAATTTTAAATTGAATTTAAGAAATGAGCGAGGTTCATTCACTCATTGATACAACTTTGATGAACAGCATCCGCGGACCACACAGGGAAAGGTGAAGCCACAGAAATTTAACATATGCACAGAATTAATTCATTGATTAATCTTTCCTATCCCTGATGCATCATATTCCAGGATCACATGGCATAAGGTCAGGGTGCAGGTGTTAAGTGTTAGTTTCATTCATTCATTCATTCATTCATTCATTCATTCATCACTCTCACCCTGTTTTGCTCGAAGATTAAAATGAGTAATCTCGGCTAAACAGGAATTCCAAATTCTTTTTCTTTCTTTCTTTTTCTTTCTTTCTTTCTGTCCTTATGTAGTTTATTCAACAATGAAAAGTAATAAGGCCAGGCTACAGGGATTAAATGAATGAGCAATTTTCATTCATTCATTCATCAATCTCACCCTATTTTGCTCGAAGATTAAAATGAGTAATCTCAGCTAAACAGGAATTCCAAAATTTCTTTCTTTCTTTCTTTCTTTCTTTCTTTCTTTCTTTCTTTCTGTCCTTATGTAGTTTATTCAACGGTGAAAAGTAATAAGGCCAGGCTACAGGGATTAAATGAATGAGCAATTTTCATTCATTCGTTCATTCGTTTGTTTGTTCTTTCATTCATTCATCACACTCACCCTATCTTGCTCAAAGATTAAAAGGGATACTCTCAGCTAAACAGCAATTTCTTTCTTTCTTTCTTTCTTTCTTTCAGTAAATATGCAGTTAATTCAATGATGAAAAGCAATAAGGCTAGGTTACAAGCATTAAATGTATGAGCAATTTTTCATTCATTCATTCATTCATTCATTCAGTCACTCAGTCAGTCAGTCATTAAATCATTTCTGACTTCATTCATTTGCTCATTCATTCCACTAATACTGTTGAATCTTATTCAAGGGTCAAAAGGAGCAAGGCAACCAAACAGGAATTCAGGATGTGAGTGGGCTTCCTTCTTTTCTTCCCCCCTTAATCGCTTTCACCAAAATGGCATTCAAGTGTGAAAAGGAATTTGCTCAGACCTTCCAAATACATTAAATGTCCCAATCATTGTTATCAGGTAGGCATATATGGCAGACACTTTACATCATCATCATTATGATTATGACTATTTTAATGTTTACACCTATTATTATAATTATGATTATTTTAATGTTTCCATCTTATTTTCATTATATACACAATCCAGAGTCAGGATGGTGGCTCAGTGTGTTACGACTCCCGGCCGAAGTGCTGAAATCCACGTGCGCCTGCACATTCCCCACATCTGCTTGATTTCTCCCTCAAACTCTTTGGTTTTCCTTCTTCATCTTCCAAAGCTGTGCCTCGGTTTAAGTCACGGTGAGTTATGTGGCGATGGACTGACTGACGCCTTATTACAGACGATTCCCACCCTGGCCTCAAAGCTACTTGCATGTTTCAGGCAGCAGTCACAAGACAAACAGCAAGCAAATGATGTCAGTGGAGTGGAGTGAAACGACTTGATTGTCAGCTATGAGTTTATTGTATTGATACCTAAGAAGACACTCATCTCAAAAAGTCCAAAAAAGTAAATTTATTGAGTTCATTCTGTCTTTATATAGCATCAATTACAGTAATGTGGTCCTAAGGAATTCTTTTGTTCAGTCAGCTCATCCGATACTAAAGAGCTTTGCACTATTTGTGTATCTTGGCTAAAGCGTGACACGGCATCTTGAAGGGAATCAAATCTCCGGAGATGAAATGAATCAGCCGGCCTCTCAGGGAGTGCTGCCAAATTTGTCCACGGCGCTTCAGAGTACAGATCAGCGGGGCTCTAATCCATCCTGCTATGGTCGGGAATGAGGGCACTGAGCAAACAGGGGCCTGACCGAGTTAAATAAGCAAACACCCCGGGATCAGTTTTAATTTGAACAGTGCTGGCACACACAGATGAGCGGCCAAAGGCTCGTGTTGGCCTGGCTGGAATTAGAAAACATTGGCTTGGGATTACATTAAAGTAAAGCTACAACTGAACACCAGCAAAACCAAGGAGCTGATGGTGGATTTTAGGAGGCCCAGGCCCCTCATGGACCCCGTGATCATCAGAGGTGACTGTGCAGAGGGTGCAGACCTATAAATACCTGGGAGTGCAGCTGGATGATAAATTGGACTGGACTGCCAATACTGATGCTCTGTGCAAGAGAGGACAGAGCCGACTATACTTCATTAGAAGGCTGGCGTCCTTCAACATCTGAAATAAGATGCTGCAGATGATCTATCAGAAGGTTGTGGCGAGCGCCCTCTTCTACGCAGTGGTGTGCTGGGGAGGCAGAATAAAGAAGAAGGACGCCTCACGCCTGGACAAACTGGTGAGGAAGTGCAGGCTCTATTGTAGGCACAGAGCTGGACAGTTTGACATTCATGGCAGAGCAACGGGCGCTGAGCAGGCTCCTGTCAATCATGGAGAATCTGCTGCATCCACTGAACAGGATCATCTCCAGACAGAGGAGCAGCTTCAGCGACAGACTGCTGTCACCGTCCTGCTCCACTGACAGACTGAGGAGACCCCACACTATGCGACTCTTCAGTTCCATCTGGGGGGGGTAAACGTTAACATTATACAAAGTTATTGTCTCTTATACCTGCATTGTTATTACTCTTTAATTAATATTTGTTCTTTATCAGTATGCTGCTGCTGAAGTATGTGAATTTCCCCTTGGGATTAATAAAATATCTATCTATCTATCTATCAGTGGACAGAAGAAATGAAACAAAGGCAGACGTATAAAAGGAGCAAAAGAGCTGGACACGTTACAGAATGGAGAACTGTGTAAGGAGTCTCCAGACGTTTCAAGCTCCAGACCCTAAGACCATTCATGATTAAAGTTCATTGTTCAAGGCCTAAACTGTAGAGTTAGGCACCCATTCTCAATAAGATTACCAATTTGTAGGTGTCGTTAGTAGTGCGGAGTGAAGCAGTCATTTCTTTTTGCGTACAATTTCACTAAACTGGTACTATAATTTGTTTCACATTTGAGCTTACAGTCTCAAATCTCACTTAAAAGGCCATTTTAAAGGCATTTTTGGGGTGGAAAACAATGACTACGTTAAGGTCAACACTGTGATGCAACCAAAATTAAAGGGATGACCAGCAGAAGAGTCGTAAAACAAGCAAGGAATTGTAACCACAAGACGAGTAGAAAAGATCATCAACCCCAAAATGTAATCCAAAAGTCATAGTAGGCAAGCATTAAGCAAAAATCAGAAATGAAAGGATCTTTAGAGCGTATTGTTTAAGAGAAAACACGCACAGAGATTTATTCAGAATCTGGCAAAATCGGTCAGTTAGATTTATGTTGTGCAAATCTTTTAATTGTCACATTAATGACATCATTTACAAAACTTCTGGGACCAAAACAAAATACCAGAATCAAAGTGAAAGTCCAAACTGAATGGTCACTGGCAGAAAAAGGAGTAAATAATAAATGGCTTCTTTTAGGGATTCATCCATCAAACTAATGGAAAATGATTGTTGTGACCATTAGGGGGTGTTGCAGCACCTTAATCCCCAAACACTACCAAAACGACACAAGATTTGGCACAAATAAAAAGGTTTATTAACCAAAATGCCTTAAGAGAGGTTTTGTATATGTTGTGTACCCATAATTGCTCTCTTTGCCTTTCTCTTATTCCTCCACTGGAGTGTTGTGCAGATCATTTCCTGACTGTGACACCCTGAGGCGAGGTGTTAGACCCCTTTTATGGAAGACCCTGGAGTACTTCTGGTGTTACACCAATTCCAGATCAGGTAGAGGTTCCTAATGGTAGGGACTGGTAGCAGCATATAGAACCCAACAGGGCTGTCTAACAGGACTACAACTCCCAGCATGCCCTGTGGGTATCTGTGCAGGCACCGTAGCCCAGGGAGACTGCCACCTGTTGTATTAAATACTAATAGTAAATAGTCCATGTGAGTGGTCTGGCCATGTGCCTTCCTTTAAAATGGCCTTTCAGTTGGGTAAGGAACATTGAAACTTCCCACCTGAAATGCCAACTGATGCTTGGTGTCCATGACATTGTCTAAATTGACTGTAAAACAATTTCCCATAATGGATGCTGAGGTCATGACATCTGAGCCACATCCCTAGCAACCTGAAGCATAATAGTGGAAATGTCAAAATAATTTCGGTTTTGCTATTATAATATTGTAGCTAAAGCTTGCATAATGTTTTATGTAAACAATTGTGTAGCTGATTAAGAATTCCACAATGCTGAGCTTATTCCACTGCTTAACAGGTAGAAAATACTTTGTTAGTTACGGTAATTATACTTTGGATCACACGATATTCTATATGGTGGTGCACAAGGGTCTCCCCTGTGTCCGCTGCTCTTTTCGATCTCCATGCTTCCATGACGTCCGATCATCTCAAGGCACAATGTGAGCTACCACAGCTATGCTGACAACACACAGCTGTATTTATCAATAGCGCCTGATGACCCCGACTCTCTTGTCTCACTGACGCAATGCCTTACTTGTATTTCTGAGTGGATGAGTAGTAATTTTCTCAAAGTAAATAAGGAGAAAACTTAGTTGTTGGTAAAAATTGATATAATGAAGGTATCAGAAATAAACTTGTTCCATTAGGTTTAAAAGTCAAGACAGAGGTAAAGGATTTAGGGGTAACTATTGACTCTGACCTAAATTTTAAATCACATATTAATCAGATTATCGGGACTGCATTTTTTCACTTAATATAGCAAAAGTTAGACCTCTTATAGCTTTACAAGATGCTGAAAATTGAGCTCATGCTTTTGTTTTTAGTCGGCTAGATTACCGTAACGCACTCCACTCAGGACCACCCAAAAAAGACATCAATCAGTTACAACGAGTACAGAATGCAGCTACTAGAATCTTAACTAGGAAAAGAAAATCCAAGTACATCACACCAGTCTTGACATCACTTCACTGGTTACTCGTGCCATTTAGAATTGACTTTAAAATACTGCTTATGGTTTATAAAGCCTTCAATAATCTTCTCCATCCTATATCTCAGAATGCTTTTCACCTTACACCCAAAATCGTAACCTTAGATCTTCAAATGAGGGTCTGATTAGAATTCCAAGAGCTAAACTTAAAAGAGGTGGTGAGGCGGCCTTCTGCTGTTATGCACCTCAAATCTGGAGTAGCAGACCGACAGAAATTCTTCAGGCTAATACGGTGGAGCTCTTTAAAAAACTGATAAAAACACCTTATTGTAACATGGCTTTCTCATAGCTATATTTTAGTGTAACCTTGATATTCTGTATATGTATTGAATTATCGTTTTTTTTGTGGATCCACAATCCATAATAACCCATACTTTCTCTGCTGTTCTTTTTCCATTTTTTCTGTGCTGCTGATCTGCGCCACCACCACGGTGATCAGGGCACCGTGATGTCCCTACCCTGAAAGGCCAGGGGTCAACATGACCATCAGCATTTAATTCTTCCACATGAAGCCTGAAAACCCTGAGGACAGATTGAGATCACTGATGTTAGTTAGAATGCCTAGTAGGGGCTGGGTGGTCTTGTGGCCTTGGAACCCCTGTAGATTTTTTTTTTCTCCAGCCCTCTGGAGTTTTTTTTTTGTCCTCCTGGCCATTGGATCTTACTTTATTCTTTGTTATTTAGTATTGCCTAATTTATTTTTGTTTTTATGAACTTTCTTCATCTTGTAAAGCACTTTGAGCTACAGCATTTGTATGAAAACATGCTCTAGGAATAAATGTTGTTGTTGTAGCCTTTTTTGGATTACAGTTGCAGGATGCTCAAATTAACACTGCTGTTAAACTGTGATTTTGCGCATAAAATACAATACAATACAATTTAATTTTTGTATAGCCCCAAATCACACAAGAGGTACTGCAATGGGCTTTAACAGGCCCTGCATTTTGATAGCCCCCCAGCCTTGACTCACTAAGAAGACAAAAAAAAAAAAATCTCTTGTATGGAAAAAAATGGAAGAAACCTTGGGAAAGGCAATTCAAAGAGAGACTCCTTTCCAGGTAGGTTGGGCATGCAGTGGGTATCAAAGAGAAGGGGGTCAATACAATACAATACAATACACAGAATAAAACACAAGTAATCATCAATACAATACAATAGTGCAATAGAAATATTACAAGTACAGAGCAGAATTTAACAGTAGATGATATCACAGAATATGATTTGGATTTGTTTAGAGTCCTGGAGACCTCAGCCATCAACCTGCCTCCACCTATTGGCCAATTCCACAGCTGAGTCTGCGCTGGGCCAGCCAATCCAATAAAAGGACCCCTCTACTCAACAATTCCTGTGATCCTCCTTCAGAGATTACTTTTTCATAGGCAGGTAAAACAACTTGGGAGGTGGGCAGTGGCACCAAGTGCCACATTTGAGTACCGAGAAGAGAAACAGAATAGGTGAGGGCCAGTAACAAATTCTAACTATCATGTTACTTATGTTTTAGTGCTGATGACTAACAACAGAGATGCAGTCTGCACAGTTAATCAGCAGCTCTAGTCAGGATATGCTAAACTGAAGTGGTGAGTCTTCAGCTGGGATTTGAAAGCTGAGACTGAAGGGGCATCTCTTATAGTAGCAGGCAGACCACTCCACAGTTTAGGGGCCCTGTAACTAAAACCTCGACCTCCCGCTGTTATTTTATTAATCCTTGAAATCATAAGCAGACCAGAATCTTGAGATCTTAATGTACATTCTGGTTTGTAAAGTCATCATAAGTTCAGACGAGTAAGCTGGACTTCGGCCATTTAAGGTTTTATATGTTAAAAGGAAGATTTTGAAATCTGCCCTAAACTTAACCGGGAGCCAGTGTAAGGATTTAAGAACTGGAGTAATGTGGTCATATTTTCTTGTTTTTGTAATAATTCTTGCAGCAACATTTTGGATTAACTGGATTATGTATAAAGAACAATTTGAACATGCTATGGACACCGCATTGCAGTAGTCAATCCTACTAGAAATAAATGCATGAATTAATTTCTCAGAATCCTGTTTATTTAGAAAGCACCTTAATTTCCCAACATTTTTAAGATGGGCACACATTTACACACATAAAACATAAAAGTACAATTCAGAAAGCACTAATAATTAAAATATTAAACAAGTAATGGAGGTAATAAAACAATTAACAAACAAAGCGCATGCAAAAGTTGCCCTTATGGAGATAATTATTTAACTAACACAATTCGACAAAATGCTGAGCACAAAACAATTGATTAAAAACACACAGTCCAGTATTACAAATGCAGATGATTTGAGGATGAATCCCCTCAGTGTGTAGCCTGCTGAATGAAACGTAATGTTTTGTTCTATTGGGATGCTGATGTAAGCAAAGATTTGAAGTGATTCAGAGTGCTACCCAGATGAAGACGTTTTCCAATTCAGATGAAATCACACATACAAACAGGCACAGGACAAGAGCTTACATCCAGATAAACTGCAATCGTATGGGATATAGTATTTATAATTTAGTTAAGGGTGAAGCTTTGTAACAAAAAAGACATTGGACAATTAAGATTCTACTGGCTTCTTCTGGCTCACTTTTAAAGTTGGCGCCATAACTGGTTTCTTCCAGCAGTTTCTGCTGCCCAATGGTGAAAAACTCCCTGGGCTACTGGGATTTGTAGTCCATTTACTGTCAGTAGCACTGCAAAGTGCTTTTGGATTTCCCTGCTGCTTTTTGGTAATTTCCTTTTCATTGTTATTTCTTAAATTTATTTTTTTATTCATTAGTGATTTTATTATTTTTTTGTTTTTCTTATTGAATTCCTTTCTGTTTCCGACTTATTATATTAAGCCATTTTCTTTGTAGTTCTTTTTTAATATCATTTCTCATTTTTCAGATTAATTACCTTATTATTTAATTAGTGCTTTAACTTTTCTTTAGTGTGTTTGTTTCATTCATCAAATTATAATTAAATATATTAATTAAAAGTTTTTGGTGGCCTTTGGAGGTTTGGAAGTTTGTTTTGGTTTTGACCTACCAGTTTAAAGGAAATCAAAAACATCAAAAATGTTTTAATGGCTAACCTCAGTTCAAGTGAAGAGAAAAAAGAGGAAGGGACGGGAAACCCTTGAATGCCCAAAGTGGCCAAAAATATCACCAAGAGTTTGAATAACCATATGGGACCATGGCTTTACCATCAGATCATAGGACCACCTGCCAATCACCATCAGGAACATTCCCATGGCCTATAAATCTGGAGGGTCTGCCACAGTTCCTGGTGGTTCATTGTGAATGCACTTTTGCCTGCCACTGCAGGAAACTGATTTTTTTGAGTTTAATGAGGAGATGCGTACAAAATGCAAACCAAAACAAAAGAAAAACAAAGTGATCGAAACTCAGACAATTGGTGAGAATCACAGTCAAAATTTAGGCACAAAGTTAAAAACCAGACAAGACACAAAAATCTACCACAAAGAGAATTACTATCAGGGTTTTAAAGGATTCATCTGTGGATCGGTAAAAGCTTAGTGCAACTGCTGACCTTTTATCCCATTTGCTGATGAACTCAAGGTCACAACCCTGGAGAACACGCCCATAGAAATGTGGGACGCATCACTAACAACGGTTACACAAAATGGCTTCCATTATGGAAAAATGCTATAAAATCCTAAAATTCAACCCTGATCATGACAGCTAAGGAGTTTGTGACTTTACTTTAATGTTCTTTTGTGATTTATTGGATTTTCAACTATCTGCTCTGTTTTTGCTTTGCACCCTCCCCCACAATAGCCTATTGTCTATGAGGGAGGAGCGAAAGCTTTAGATTCGTCAAAACTTTTGATCTCCGATTTTTGATGAATCTCAATGTTTTAGGGTCCCTTAATACAGAAAACATCGATATCTCAATGATGGGTGTATATCTGTCTTCCTCTGTGTGTGTGTATCACAGTGGATGGTCGAGAGCTGAAATGACTGGATGGAAAAATGCAAAATTTGAAACTGAAGCCTGTTATGAGATGACAATTTGCTGATTAGTTTTTGAGCCAAATCGTGCAAGAGAAAGAGAAGCCCTCAAATACCATAACCCTGCTATTATGAATTTGTCTTGTTAATTGCTATCGTAATGACCTATTTTATGATCAGAAAGATCAGCATCAGAGTGATAAATAATTACTGAAATGTTATTGAATAGTTTGGGTAACTTGGTTCCTAGGGTGCAAAGCCTACTGACGCTCATGTCCGAATTTTTTAACCTTACTTTTGGAATCTCTATTGGGTCTTATTTCTTTTGGATTGCCTTCTTGTTACAGGCAATTTCATTTTGCCTTTGAGCTACATGGAGAATATATTGTAATTGGAAAACAGTTTTTGTGAAGAACACATCTTTTATTTTAATAAGGTTCCATGGACTACTTTTGTGTCTAGTCTGGGTTTTTGAGGGGATTTCCCCCTCTTGTGGACATTTTTAGGAGTGTTTTGGGTACTTTGGGTGTCCTAGTTCACAATACAGAGAAAAGTTCTGAAGGAAGAACATCAAGGCATGGTAATTTACCTTCAACTATAAAGTCCAAAGCACTTTTAAGTTTAGTTATTGCAATGTGGAGTTTCTCCTCATTCAACATCTTCAGGCCCAGCTCTGAAAAGAGTTCAATTTAGTGAGAACAGAGTTAAAATGATTTACAAATAGTTCTGAATGAAATAAAAGGAATTTTTTTAATCTCATTTGCATTGTTTTCAATGAGCAATGATTTAGTTTTATCCTCCAAAAAAGGTGCAAAAAAAGCCACATCTTCAAAGACTTAGAGCCAACAATTTACAGTGTTTACAGTTTACAGCCAACAATTTACAGTTTACAGTGTTTAATCCACGACACAGCATATCGCGACCACTAATGTACAAAAGAAATTCAGCTCTTGGAAAAAACAGGTCATTTAATTCAGTTAGGTCCGAATAATTAATCATTCATGATTCGCAAATCATAACAAAACAGCAGAGTAATAAACAAGGGTAAGCACAGCAAACAGGAGACCATAAACATTTTCTGGCACCTGACTCTTGGAACTGAACTTGTCAGTACAGCAGTGTGGTGCCCACCTACAGCACTGCAAGGAAAAAAATTACTAAAACCTTCCAAAATATAGGGGCTTATTTATTTATTTTTTTAACAGAGCAACGAGGCAGAGCAAAAAGTTAATCCTGATTACAAGTAATGATGAACAAAAACAGTGAATACAGACAGTCAAGTCCACAATATGGGAACATTGCAAAAATTGAGATTGGGACTGTGGTGAGTGTTACTTTGGCACTGAAATGCATCATTTAGTTTAGTTTTAGACGTTTGATGCCAATTGTTGGGCTTGTTCCTTTCACTATTATGATGGTGGCATCACCATGATGCCATGATGAATTGTAATTTCACGTGGATGATGTCATGTATCACACATTCTTTGGGAATTTTGGGAGGGATTACCTAGGCAACATGAATGATACAAAATGCAGGTGCACGTGAACAATGCAAAATGGTGTCATGGGATGGCAAAACAAAAATAATTGATACTTTTTCAGGAAAATAGACAGAGAAAACCCAGTGTCAAAATGAGTTTAAAAAATCCCAGTTCAGCTGTAAGGGTGTCCAAGAAACTTCCAAGAAAAGCCACAAAAATAATGGAATACACCAATCATTATATAAATACAACAACAATAACACTATTTATTTATTTAGCACATTGTCATACAAATGATATAGCTCAAAGAGCACTATAGGATGAATCAAGATAAAAAAGACAAAATATAAAAATAATAAAATAATAATAAAAGTAATTAACATTGAATAAAAGTAAGGTCTGATGGCCAGCGAGGACAGAAAATACAAAATCTGCAGGGGTTCCAGGCCACGAGACCACCCAGCCCCCACTAGGCATTCTACCTAACATAAATGACCTCAATCAGTCCTCATGGTTTTCAGGTTTCACGTGGAAGAACTCGATGATGAGGGTCATCTGGACTTCTGGCCTTCAGTCCATCAATGTAGGGACTGCATGGTGCCCTGATCAGGTGGTTGTGACGGCGCAGATCAGCACTACAGAAAAAACGGAAAAAGAACAGCAGAGAAAGTAGGGTTTTTTGGAACCACCATGAATGATAATTCAATGCATATACAGAGTATCAGGATTAAACTAAAATGAAGCTATGAGAAAGCCATGTTAAAATAATGAGTTTTTAGCAGTTTTTTTTAAAGTGCTCCACCATATTAACCTGCCAAATTTCTGTTGGTCAGCTATTCGAGATCTGAGGTGTATACAGCTCTGCTGAAGATGTTTTGGCTCATCTTTACCCTCATTCACACCATGATCAAGTGTGCCAAGATCTTTTAAAAGCTAAACTCTGTGGAGTTTCTAATAATAATTGTACTGCCCAAGGAATAGAGCAGAGAAGAGAGGCAGATCAGGAGATGAATAATGCAATCAAAGAAACGAAGGAAGAGACAAAACCGTAAAGTCAAGATGAAGTCAAGATGTCATGTGGTGTGACTTCTAGGACACGCCCCCTAGTAACTGGTCATCATGACGTCGTAATGTAATTATAAAATGACGGTGCCCACAAAACAAACAAAATGACATTGTGGGTTTTCCAAAACATAATGCAAAAATAAAACATAAGTTATTCATAGAAAATGAAAGTACAATTGGATTCCCCACGTATCAAAACCAAAATGAGAAATTAGATCAGATTAAAGAAAAATATATTCAGCCCACCCTCCTAAAAATGTTAAAGAAACCAAATATAACCTACCATCAACCAGTTGCTTAAAAAACAAACTTCTGTTTAGAAAATACAGCCAAGTTAGACTTTCTCACGTCACCTTCAAGATCCCCTGGACTGGGCGGCTCATGATAGAAATGACTTGGCCATGTTGTTTTTTTTTTTTCACTAGAAGTCTTTATTGAAACACTGAATGGCAGGCCGATACATGATGAATTACCATATATGCTTGCGGATAAGTTCTCCTGCGGATAAGTCAGAATTTGATTTGACTGTATAATTTGTGGTATTTTATAATGTCACTCATATAAGTCGAGTGCAGAAAACTCACGCTATTGGTCCAAGAGATTACGATATGCTAACACCCACCTGAGAGAGTAACCACGGAGCACACGGCCTTTTTGTTTTCTATGTATTGTGCCTGTGTGACCACACGATAATACCGGAACTATTCTGAAGCAACGTTTGCACTGATTTGTGTTTTTTGTATCTCACACCCTCTTACACCTTTATCATAAGAGCATCCCTTATCTACGATGGAGTGTTCGATCAGAAGAAAATATGAAACTGGTCTTGAAATTAAAAGTCATTGAAGTGGCGAAAGAAATTGGTAACTGCGCTGTTGCAACAAAATTTGATGCGTCTGAGAAACTGATGTGAGATTGGAGGAGGAAAGAAGATGTAAAAAAAAAAAAATGTGTCACATTTTTGAATGGGCGTATAAGTTGGGGTCTGATTTTATGATCAATTTTTCAGGTTTCAAGACCCGACTTATACGTGAGTATATACGGTAATTCATATAATCGCTTCCAGACAGAAAATAAATGGTTAGCTTCTTGTGTCAATGGCATGAGTTTCGATGGAATGGAAACGTCATTTGTTATGTAAATTAAACAATGAATTTTGCTGTGTATTCAAACTTGGGCAAATCATTTTGATACAAATTGAATTTTGCAGAAATGACTTCACTGAGAAGTCAGCGTGTCAGAAATTTTTTAGCGATTACAATTTTGCACAAATCACTTTGCTGATGATTCGGTTTCACACAAATTGTTTTGCTGCAAATGTAATTTTGTGTGACTCGTTTCATTACAAATTCAGCTTCAAGCAAATCAATTAGCTCCGAATTCAAATCCATACAACTTGCTTTGCATCATATTCAAATTTTACTCAAATCTCTTCACTGCAAATTTAATTTTGCACAAATCTCTTTGCTGTGAATTCAGTTTCACACAAATTGCTTTGCTTAGAATTTGGTTTTGCACAAATCGGTTTGCTACAAATTCAGTTTTGCACAAATCGCTTCACTGAGAGTTTAGCTTTGCACAAATTGTTAAGCTGCAATTTCAGTTTTGCACAAATCACTTCGATAAGAATTTGGTTTCACACAAATTGTTTTTCGGCAAACAAAATGTTATGTGAATCGCTTCAATGCAAATTCAGTTTAATGCAAATTGATTAGCTGTGAATTCAATTTTGCACAAATCACTTTGCTGTAAAAATTTATTTTTGCGTAAATTTCTTTGCTGAGAATTCAGTTTCCCACAAATGGTGAATTCCATTTTACAAATTGCTTTGCTTAGAAATTGGTTTTGCACAAATTGCTTTGTTACAAGTTCAGTTTTGGACTAATTGTTTAGCTGCAAATTAGATTTTGCACAAATCGCTTCGTTGAGCATTTGGTTTTGCACTAAATGTTTGCTATAAATTCAGTTTTGCACAAATCATTTCACTGAGAGTTCAGCTTTGCACAAAATGTATAGACACAGTTTCAATTTTGTGTGAATCATTTCATTGAGAAGTTGGTTTTGCACAAATTGTTTTGCTGCAAATTAAATTTTGTGTGAGTCGTTTCACTAGAAATTCAGTTTCAAGCAAATTGATTAGCTGCAATTTCAATTTTGCGCAAATCACTTTGCTGTGAATTCAATTTTGCACAAATGTCTTTGTTGAGAATTCAGTTTTGCACAAATTGCTTTTCTGTGAATTCCATTTTACACAAATCGGTTCGCTTAGGATTCGGTTTTCCACAAATTGTTTTGCTGCAAATGAATTTTGTCTGAATCGTTTCACTGCAAATTCAGTTTCAAGCAAATTGATTAGCTGCAAGTTCAATTTTGCAGAAATCGCTTTGTTGAGAATTCGATTTTGCGAAAATTCAATTTTGCATAAATTGCTTTGTTGAGAATTTACGCAAATTGTTTTGCTGCAAATTCAGTTTTGATCAAATTGTTTTGTGGAGAATTCACTTTCACACAAATTGTTTGGCTGCAAATTCAGTTTTGTGTGAATCGGTTCACTGCTAATTCAGTTTTAAGCAAATCGATGAGCTACATGTTCAAGTTTGTGTAAATTGCTTTGTTGAGAATTTGGTTTTGTACGAATCATTTTGTTTAAAATTATTTTTTTTTGTGAATCCTTTCACTGCTATTTCAGTTTTAAGCAAATCAATGAGGTACAAATTCATGTTTGCGTAAATCACTTCTTTTTTCTCTTATAAATACCTAACCTGCATGTCTCTAGGGAAGTGGGAGAAACACACAGAGAGAATGCGCACACACCACAACGACACAATGTCTGGATGCAGCATCTGAACTCGGGATGCTGGGAACTGGCATGTGACCAAAGTTTAGATGGCAAAATAAATTAACAGAAGTACAGTGAATGATCAACTTAATGAAATAATAAAAGCAATAGAGATGAACCTAATAGGACCAATTTTAAATTTTAAGGGAAATAAACTAGAAACCCTATAGAAAGTAAAACCTTGGCGGTCACAGGTCCACTCCATTGACTCCATTGAATGTGACACAATGTGGCTGACACCAGCACTTACATTGTATAGATTTTAACTTTAACTCCATTTATTTTTCTTTCCTAATGAGTTTTCTGAGTGTTCTAGTTCCAAAGGTTGCAAGGTAATATTTAAAATAACAGCATGCCCTCTTCCTGAGTTACAAAAATAATACTTCATAAAAAAGGAGCAATCAGAGTAATTGTTTCCAAAGAAACAATTGTGCACAGGTTAGCACCTACAGCAAACAAAAAAGGGAAAATTAGATGAAATCTTTCAAACATTCAGATGCCTAATTATTTATGAAAAGCCACACAGTAAATTACATGTTAAAAGCTCTTATGCTCCGAGTACGGGGTTGCAAAAATAATTGCAACATGCATTACCTGTCAGGTGATTAAAGAAACGTTACAAAGCAGACTCTTTCAGTAAAGAACGCAATCCATAATTAAAACACAGTGTCAATTAGCTCTGTGATTAATGGAGTCAGACGTAGCCGGTAGGGTTCTGATATACTAAGAAGAGCTATGGTGACTCGAGAAAAGTCTTCAGACTCCTTCACTTGCAGTACAGTTTGTTACATTGTAGATTGGATTTGAAATGGACATATTTGCCTCTTTTCCCCATCAATTCATACTCAATAACTCATAATGATAAAGAGAAAATGTGTTCAGAAAAGTTTCAAAATTTATTAAAAATCAAAAACTGAAATTATTCATCCCTGGAAGTATTCAGGCCCTTATTTCAGTTCTTTGGTGAAGTCCCTTGGTCGGTTCCATCTTTGAGTCTTCTGGAAAAGTTTCCACAAGCTTTGTACATCTGGATTCAGGCAGTTGATACCAATCTTCCTAGCAGATCCCCTAAGGGTCTGTTAGATTGGGTGAGAAGCTTCTGTAAACTGGCATCTTCGGGTCTATGCATAGATCTTCTGGGCCTTGGTTGGGCCCCTCAAAGAGAGTTGACCCAAAGCCACTCCAGTGCTGTCTTCTCTGCATGCTTTGTGTCATTGTCATGCTGAAAACGTGAGCTGTCCCCACCCCCCTCAGTCTGAGGTGGTCATCATCATATCTTATCACGCCACTGCCATATCCAGGTAAGAGCTGCATCATTAGCATCCTTAAGATCTTCATCGGTGCATGTAGGGCCTCTGGAACATTCACAGAGAATGTGGTCCATTGTTGGGTGGGCTCACCAGCACTTGTTGTGAGGCCCCATCTTAAATAGGTTGTCCCTTGTTTTGTCCATCTTTGACCTAGCTTGGTTAAGCGCGACTCAGTCTGTTCTAGAGAGGGATGTTCCATTGGGTAGATGCTCTTGAGGTGTAGGTAGAGCTTCGTTGGGAGGGCTACAGTCAGTCTCTCGCCACCTCTCAAGACTATGTGTTGTGGACTGCTTTGGATTGAGGGGTTCCATTGTGGCAAAGCTCAGACAAGAAGGTAATTGGCGATTTACTTCCTGGTGGTGGTAGAGTGGGTGTCTGGAGTCCATCAGTTGCCTGAAATTTTCTACTCTTGAACTGGTTTCTCGTCATATATGGGGAGGTGTGATCCTGGCCAGCCTGTATAAAGCATGAAGGCACGTTGTTCGCAATGATAATTCGGCATGCACTATTTAGCTCATGGACAACCTTGTTGGCACGGGTTGACCTAGCCCACACTGGTGCACAATACTCTGCAGCTGAATAACAGAATGCCATGGCTGTTGATTGCAGGGTCTTAGGGTCTGCTCCCCAGGATGTGTTTGCTAGTTTGCTAAGGAGATTATTCTTGCTGGATATCTTCTCTTTGGGTTTAAGAATATGTTCTTTAAAAGAGAGTGTCCTGTCTAGATTGATGCCTAAGTAAACAGGATGTTTGGTGTTCTTCAATACTTTGTTGTTCCATCTGATCTCTAGAGTTGTGTTTGTTTGTCTGTTGTTAAGATGGAAGGTACATACCTACGTCTTCCCAGGGCTGGCATTAAGGAGCCATTTAGTGTAATACTCTGAGAGGATGCTGAGGGCATTGGTAAGTCTTTTTTGGAATTATCTTGGAAGGAAACAGACTGGGAGGCTAAGCAGAGATCATCTGCATAAAATGAACCTCCTAATGTTGGTGAACGCGGGCTGGTCATTGGTATAGATATTGAACAGAATGGGAGCCAGCACTGAACCTTGAGGAAGTCAGTTTTTCTGATTCCTCCAACGACTCTTTTTTACCTTCCATTTCTGCATTGAACCTTCTGTTGACAAGTAGTGACTCGATTATATGAACAAATGGAAAGTTTTGTATGACTCTAGCACATTTCAGAAGTGTTCTCTGGTTCACTGCATCATGGACAGCGGAAAGGTCTACAAACACTGCCTCTGTGTATTATCGTGGTATTTCTCTCTACTTACCCTATACCTAGAGGGTAAGTGTACTCATCAAATTTGTTACTGGGTTGGTCTAATGTTGCACCTTATGATTATCACACACACACTCATCAATATACACCAGCATTTCTCAACCTTTAAGTATTTGCTACCTGAGTTTTCATAACAGTTTTAATCGCGCCCCCCCAACATTTTTTTGAAATGTAGATGCATATTTTAGATAGATAGATAGATACTTTATTTTATTATATCTACTTAACTTTTATTGACATTTAGCTAACTCTATATTTATTGTTCTAGTATCAGAATGTAGTTTAAGTTAATTTGTTTTGGTTTCAACAGATGTTTTTTCATATTTATGATTCTTGTTTTCTTTTTTTCACTTCTTCGTGCCCTCTTTTTTGTTACTTTGCGCCCCCCTAGGGGGGCCCACCCCACAGGTTGAGAACCACTGATATACACATACACACAGGCCCTAATCACAATGGTGTCCCATGAATGACAAACACACACAGCTGGTTAACCTCCAGCACTTTAAAACACACAAGTACAATTCGAAAAACACAACCTGTCACTCTCTCAGCACTTCAAGAGACTTACTTATTATCGGCACAAACAACATACAGTGTTTTAAAGATATCTCAGACCTTAATATTACTATTACTGGTCTCCAAGAACACATTTAAACATACAAAGGCTCAGCATCCTTGACTATAGGCCATTTATCAGCCAAGAATGCCTTGCTTTACGTCCTGTTCCCTACTATAGGGTGGAGCTCACACCCTCAGCCTTAATAAACCTCACAGCACAGAGCGTATGGCAAACCTCCTGCTGCAACAGGTGCTCAAAGAAATCTACCTTATTACTTCAATCACTCTAGACATGAAGACAAAGCATAGGAAGTTAAAAGCAGCATGGTATTTACTACAGGAATAATAATACCAGTAGAGAAAAGCAGTAAAGAAAATGTGGATAGCAAAGTCTGGATATATATAGTCTTTAGAAAAAGCTTACGAAAAGTTAAAGGATGAATGTCGTAGGCTGCTTGTGATCTCGCACTCATAGTTGTTCATAATATGCTTTTCTGACAATCAGATGGGAATGGCCAACCCCCTCTTCTGACGTCACTCTGTTTCCTTCTCCTGACGTCTTCATCCCTTCTTCTTCCTCCCTCCTATGTTGCTTTTCAGATGAGGCATATTTATTATAAAATTCTTTTGCAAGATATGATTGTTAGGTAATTTTGATAATTGATTGTTCTGATTGGCTGGCTGTCAATATGATGAATGAATTCACTTGTCCGTTTTCCCAAACAAACTTTTTTTGATATTGCTTAGTATCTACTGGCATGTCTTCCTTTCCCAGGCTGTAAACCCATTTAGCAACTTATTGTCCCAGATGTCCATCCTTTTTCAGGTTATAAAGTAATTGATAGCCTGTGGCACTGCCATGTCTTCCTTTCTTTGTTGGAACAGCTGCTTTAACACTAGAATTACCAAAGCCTATGAAAAAACTTGCAATCCCGGCCAACCTTAAATCCATTACTCCTGGTGTAGCTGCGTTGTTCTTATATGTGAGTGGATGTTTCTCGCGGGGAGGGCTTCTGTTCTCTTTCTCCAATGTATAACCCTCATCTTCATCTCAGTTCATCTCTGTTATAGCACATCTTTATTTGAAAACAGCAATGTCAGATCAGGGGGAGCGTGAATGCGACTGAAAGAATAAAACTTAATAAAAATAAACGCTAACCTTTACAAATACCATACATTTACACAGGCTGTTACAGACTCAAATGAAATGTATGTTTCTGTTGTATAACAGTAACAACAAGAGCAGCTCACTACTCAAAACATTTATTTTCGAACAGGACAAGACTGGAATCTGCGATGTCTTGATTACGAGTCAGAAGTTTTTACTGCTGTTCTACCAAAGCAGTCATGACAACGAAGTACACTAACCCGATTTCTTTTTCTTTGGTTATAGTCTTGAATAAAAGCATGCTTCTTCTGTTATACTTGTACCTTTTGTGAAAGTGTTTATTCGATATTTGGACTTCAGTCTTCACACATTATACACTTCATATCAAAATTTTGTCGTTAGTACTAAAACATGTAAAAAATTTGTCTTTTAGGTATGTGTTCAACATTTCTGTTATCCTACGCTTACATGTAAACATGGAACACGCATGAAATGCAAGTGTTCCAAATAATGATATACTAGCAAAATACCCGCGCTTCGCAGCGGCGAAGTACTGCATTAAAATTTTTATTAAGAAGAAAATTTAACCTTTTTAAAGTGAGGGAAAATATGGCAATAATTATTTGTTAAGGATCTCTTTGTATACCACGTTGTCAGTTCGGCCCTCCGGTTGTAACATGACCAAGCTGTGCGCTGAGCTTACTCTTGAGCATGCAACTTACAGTTGGCCATGTGAACAGTAATCTTGTTTCAAATCTCACAGCATGGATTGCTGCTGTCATAAT
>JANRMT010062814.1:14082202-14111572 GCA_026402145.1 Polypterus bichir lapradei | reverse complement strand
TAGATAGATAGATAGATAGATAGATAGATAGATAGATAGATAGATAGTGTAAGAACAAAAAACAAAAAGCTCATGAAGATTTGGGGCAACAAAGTGATCCCCATATAACTGCAAGTTCTCAAATCAAAATTCAAATAGAAAATAAACACAAGATGTCTTCTTCAGCTGCATGTCAAGGATTGGCTGCTTAAAGATGGCAGAGGATTTGGTTTGGAGTGTTGGGAAGTGGAAGAGGCGAGTTCAGGTCACTGGGACCCGGACACAGGCAGACGGACAACATAGTTCCACCACACACTATTTATTTGCAACTATTATATACAATTCGTGCTCACAAACCCCAGTGCCTCTTGCACCGACTCCCCAAAGTCCAGGCCACACTCTCAGTCACTGTGCCTTTCCCTCGACCGCCTCCCGTCCTCTCTCCAGCTCTGTCCTCTTCCACCCGACATCCACTAATGACTGGAGGGAGGCGGCCCCTTTTATAGGAACCCGGATGGGCTCCAGCTGCTTCCCGGCAATCTCCCGCGGACACACCCCCGTGTGGCGTAAGTGCCGGTTGCGCACCCGGAAGCCGTCCGGGTGTTCCCTGTCGTCTTCCCCCCGGCACTTCCTGGTGTGGCGGAAGTGCCGGGCTCCCGGGATAATCAGGCACTGGGGCGCCGCCTGGCGGTGGCCATGGGTCCCTACAGGGCTGGGCTTCCAAGCCCTGTACCCGAGGCCCCCAACATAACCAGGACGGACGCCCCCTCTCGGTCTGGAGGAGGCACAAGCCCTCCTCCGGTCCTCCTGGGCGTCCTGGCCGGGCTCCTGCCTCGGCCGGATGTGGCAGATGATGGTCTGGAAGTGGGGCGCCGCCTGGCGGTGGCCACGGGCCCCTACAGGGCTGGGCTTCCATGCCCCCTACCCGAGGCCACCAGCGTAACCAGGACGGATGCCCCCTCGCGGTCTGGAGGAGGTACAAGCCCTCCTCTGGTCCTCCTGGGCGTCCCGGCCGGGGACCACAATAGATAGATATTAATTTTAGTATAGTTGACAGAATAGATAGAGAGATAGATAATAATTTTAGTATAGTCTGCAGGCTAGATAGATAGATAGATATTAATTATGGGATAGATAGATAGATAGATAGATATTAATTATGGTATAGTCTGCAAGATAGATAGATAGATGGATAGTGTCACACACCCCAGGATGAGAGAGACATGGTCAGTAAGAACATCTTCTTTTTTATCTATGCAGTGCTGAGAAACCGCTCCTTGAGGGTCACTGAACTCCCCCACCAGCGTCCCGGAGGCCCCACCCATGTGGACTGGGATGCTATAAAACTGAAATATTCCCAGAGGAGGTTATCTCACTTCAGGAAGGGCCTCCACATGGTGGAACTCCCAGTGACTGACATGTTCAGATGAGCCACTTTTACTACACAGCCTGGTTGGCTAAGATGGCACTTTGGAAGTGTGATTTCTGTTGCTTGTTTGTGTTTAGTTTCTTGGACAATTACACTAAATGGGGTGGTCCGGGTGGCACCCCAACTTTTCCTTGGTACTCCACTTATCCTTACATTTATCACAATAGACTTATCTATTATTTAGTATTGCCTACTCTTAGTTTTATTTTTATATTTTTATTTTTTCTCATCTTGTAAAGCACTTTGAGCGTCATCATTTGTATGAAAATGTGCTATAGAAATAAATGTTGTTCTTCTTGTATCTATTTATCTGTTAACAGACTGACATAGATTGAATAACAGACCTTTTATAGCCCTAATTGATGTAACTGACATTATGGTAGCACAAAGCTCATCATGGCTGCTTTACTGATACAACATATTGAGTTTGAACCTCATGCTAGATGTTGTCCATGAAGAATTTGCATGTTCCACTCCATGTCTGCATACAGTTGTCATTAAAAGTAAGTGAACCCTTTGGAATCTCCTGGATTTCTGCATAGATTGCTGATAAACTGTGGACTGTTCTTCATCTATGTTGCAATTCTAAACAAACCCAATCTGACTAAACTAATAACACACAAACCTGTTGGACTATTCATGTCATTATTGAGCACATTGTGTCACCATTCACAGTGCAGGCCAGAAGAAGTATGTGAATTGTTGATTTTAATATCTTGCACATCCTCCTTTCACAGGTACGACCTCCATCACTGGTTCTGGCAGCTGTTTAAAAAACTTGCACAAAGCTGCACCCTGCAACCATGAAATTAACTAAGTGGGTGTGATTATGTTATGCAAATTATACAGTTTTGTTTATATTTTTATAATGCATTTGAGTATAGTACAATTAGATGTGTATAGAAGTTGGACATAGGACTATCAAAGACAAGGTGGTGTTAATTTATCTGTGGTCATATTCAAACCTAGTAATTGCTTACCGTCATAAAATTAAGAAAATTATAAACATATTTCAAGTTGTCTTGACAAGATTTGGACATGGATTCAAATATATCTTTTTTTTACCCTAACCCTAACCCTACCTTGTATACTCCTCCCAATTATTGGCTGTCTGTATGGAGTTTACATGTTCTCCCTATGCTTGCATGACTTCTTCACCAGCTTCTCCCATCTTTCTCCTCCTTTTGGTGTCTGTTGTTAGGATACTCTAATTATGCAGGTGTCACATGATTCCAGGGGCAAGGAAAACAAAGAGGTAGAGCTTGGAGATGGCTTTGCTTTAGCAGTGAGTGCCTTTGCCTTTGGAGCTCCCCTAAGGTTCTTGTACATCGGTTGTTGTGTTTCTGGACCTGCCTTTGGGATTTGTATATTTTATTTTATGCTTTTGTTATAAAATGGTGACACAGGCCTGGTGAAAAGGATGTAGGCATCAAAAACATACCATAAGAGCCCCGCCTGGGCTTTCATCAATTAACCTCAGAAACAGGCCTCACCCCAGACAGCCAAACCCCAAACTCATAAGGTAGGCTTTCAAGCACAAGATGCTATAAAACTGCTTTAAACATTCAAAGTACTCAAAAATGTCCTTTAGGGTGTTATGCTTCAGCCAGGGGTTTAAATTCCTTTGTTATGTCCATTTTGCTTTTGTTTATGTTAACAGCTTTATTTATAATAATTATTGTTTTCAAGGCCAACCCTGACCACAAGAGATGTATAACGCTCGGTTATCAAGGGGGAACTCCAAACCCAAACAGGATGAACATTACTTTGAGACAAAAAAAATCCTTGTATACCCACTGCAAAACATTTTGTTATGCCCCTGGTCATGCATGGATAGTGATTGGAATTCTCCTGCTTTCTAAACATGGAGACAGAAAACAAGTTAGCGGCTGTGAAATTTCTTTATTTTTCCCGTTGAGTTCCCTTCAAGAAATCTTGTGAAACTCTCCATACAGTTTGTGTGACTCCACCCATGCACTTTGATTCTCCTAAAGTCAGCTTCTGAAGCTGCTTAATCTATTTGTCATTACAGAGAATTGCATCCCATCAGGGAAAAATGGGGAACTGACCACTTTGGTTCAGGTGGGATGCCAGCATAGTCATATTACTTACCACTGCAGCATCCTGATTAATTTTTATCATAACTGTCCTTTTACTCTGGCTCTTTTATGACATCTTCTGAAGCTGCTTAACCTGCTTGACTTCACATAGAGTTTGTTCCTATTCTGACACTATTGGGTTAAAGTCGTTAACAACCCAGGATGGGATGCTAGAATAACACGTTTGTGACACCATTCTTCTAAAATAGCTTAAGCTTTTTGACCTTAGGGAGAGTGAATCACATCCTTTTGGGGCAAGGTGGGGACCAACCATTTTAGTTTGAATGGGATGCCAGCATAGTCATGCTACACACCACTGCAACATCCTGATTCATTCATGTCATATCTGTCTGTTCACTCAGATACTCTTAAGAGATCTGCTGAAGCTGTGTAACCTGTTTGACCTTATATCGAGTTTCTTCCCATCCTGCCATCATTGGGGTATAGCAGGTACCAACCAAGGATATGATGCTAGTATAGAAGGTGTGTGTCACATCATACTTCCATTTGGGGTCACCTAATGTGGCTTAAGCTGTTTGGCTGTTAAAAGAATTGCATCCCATCAGGGGCTAAGTGGGGGGTCATGAGGTTGCTGTAAAGGGGTGTGTGGCATTCCCGATATCTCTGCAAAAGGACAAATATCCAAGTCTTTACAGTCTTGATGCTTCCTATCTTGCTATATGGTTGCAAGACATGGATGCTATCCAGTGACTTGAGGTAAAAACTGGACTCCTTCAGTACTGTGTTTCTGAGAGTCCTTGGGTACTGTTGGCTTAACTTTGTGTTGCTCATGGAGTCCCGAATGAGGCACATTACCTGTATTGTGAGGGAGCATCAGTTACGGCACTACAGCCATGTGGTGTGATTTCCCGAGGGTGATCCTCATTGTTGAGGACCTGAATGGCTGGACCAGGCTATGGGAATGCCCATGTAACACCTGGCTGCGGCAGATAGAGGGTTATTTCCTGAGGGTGGGACTGGACCGACCGCATGTCTGCCTTGGGGGTTTCCAACCAGGATCCAAAGCTGTTTTGTCGTGTGGTGGGTGTGGCAAGGCACTGTACCAGTGCATGCTCCCCAACCTGACCTGACCTGAGGGGCTAAGTGGGAACCAGCTACTTGGATTGGGATGGGATGACATATGTGTGACACCATCTATTCACTCCGGTTCTCCTAAAACAACCTTAGCTATTTGACCTTAGAGAGATTTGCATCCTATTGAGGTCAGGTGGTGATCAATCAGTTTGGTTCAGGTTGAATGCCAGCGTAGCAATATTACTTACCACTGCAACATCTTGATTCATTCTTATCATATTTGTCCATTCACTTCGGTTCTCCTAAAACAACCGTAGCTATTTGACCTTAGAGAGAGTCACATCCTATTGGGGCAAGGTGGTAACCAATCAGTTTGGTTCAGGTAGAATGCCAGCGTAGCAATATTACTTACCGCTGCAACATCCTGATTCCTTCTTATCATAGCTGTCCATTCACTCTAATTCTCCTAAAACAGTTGCTTAACCTGTTTGAATTTACATAGAGTTGCTTCCCATCCTTGGAACCAATGGGATATAGCGGGTACCACCTTGGGGTAGGTTGCCATTATAGTACATGTGTGTGTGACACCATCTATCCACTCCAGTTCCCTGAAAGCAGCTTAAGCCAGTGGTTCTCAACCTGTGGGGCGGGCCCCCCCCCCTCGGGGGGCGCGAAGTAACAAAAAGGGGGGGCGGGAAGAAAAAAGAAAACAAGAATCAAAAATATGAAAAAAAATCTGTTGAAACCAAAACAAATTAACTTAAACTACATTCTGATACTAGAACAATAAATATAGAGTTAGATAAATGTCGATAAAAGTTAAGTAGGTATAATAAAATATGCATCTACATTTCAAAAAAATGTTAAGGGGGGGAGCGATTAAAACTGTTATGAAAACTCGGGTCGCGAATACTTAGCTGGCTTAAGCCATTTGGTCTTTGAGAGTGACACATCCATTCAGAGCAAGGTGGGCACCAACCACTTTGGTATAGTATGGGATGCCAGTATTGTCATACTACTAATGACTGCACTGTTGTGATTAATTCTAATTATATTCACTCCAGTTCCTGCTTAACCTGTTCGACCTTCCAGAGAGTTTCTTCCCATCCTGGCACCAAAGATGGCACCAACCCATGATGGGATACCAGTATAGGTATAACTCTCACCACTGCCCCCCAAAAATGAATGCCTCCACCATTCGTATCCATCCATTTACTGAACTTGCCTATTCAGAAATGGGTTACGGGGAGCGGCCTTCCTATCCTAGCAACATTATGGAACCAACCTGGGGTGGTATAGCAATACAAGCTCTAACAATTGGTTCACATTTTAAGTGAAGAAACCATTAGATTTGTGTGGTAGATGCCAGATGTATTTCAGGTGCCAGCGTGTTTGGGTTATTTTTCATTTTGCTTCCCAATACCTTTGACAATAAATCCAGTTCAAATAAATGGCCTGGCACTCTCTCTTTCCTTTTTGTCTCGTCGTGAACACCGACTGTTTATAGCACACAGATCTCAAATTGACTTGCTAATGTTAACTTTTCTCCGGTATCCCTGGGTTACCATGCCATGTGATTTGACACCGAGTACAGACAGTGCTGATTAGTAGCATCCAGTTCTGTCCATCTCTGTGCATCACTGAACCATCTGGTCATTTATTCACTAATAAGCCCCTAATGGCCCAAATATTCACCGGCCTGTCATTGTGACATGGCATAAAATGCCTACATCTTTCAACTCGCTTTGACATGTTGCTTGTTTCACATCAAAACTCGTCATTTACAGGAAAAGAGCTCGGAGGGGTAAAAACTTGACCTAATCGGCGGTGTTAACATAGAGACAGGGGCTTTGTTATCTAGTCGTCTCGCTGTGATCATGTAAATGCATTCATTCCGCTTTCTTTTAGATATTTTCGATCTGCCATGATAGCCTGGAATAACTGTGTGTTTGAAAAGGGGAAGAAAAAAAAAGAAAGAAAGAAAGCCGTTTGATGTTTTTTTTTTCCCTAACGTCTTCAAAGCTGCTATCTTTTTTGAAAGAGCAATGCTTCCATCGTGCTTTTATAAATAAGCCAGCTGCTTGATGGCATTTCTTTAAAGGGCCTAAAATGTCTTTTGTTCCTCTCTTGTTCTAATGTGGTGCTCAGTATCCCGTGCTCCCGCTGAAATCTGATGGATGGACATGAGGTGCCCTAATAGTTGGGGGGCATGGGGGTGCAGTGGTTAGCTAGGCTCCCCTCGGGGAATTCTGCAGCTGGTTGCTGCCTGTTTGAAGTTGCCATGTTCTTCATGTGTGCAAGTAGGATACTCCGGGGCTCAGGGCTCCAGACAGCCATCTTCTGTACAGGAGGGGGCGCTGTGTGCAGCTGCAGCATCTTTTCTTTCCTCAGTTCGGATGTTGAGTGACCTCACTTCCAGTCTCTTACAAGTAAGTCCCGCTCCTTCTGGGAACCAGTGATATAAAACCAGCCAGCACCGAAAGGATTCATTCACTCTTGGACTCGAATGCGATTGAGGTGGTAAAACAGACAGGAGCTCCTCATTCTTCATTTGCTTTCTTCAGCTCTTCATTTTGCCTCCTTAACACTCGCGAGAGCCCTTTATTTTGATCTGTTTGCTGTTTCCAGCTACTGGCATTAAACGGGGACCTGCTGGGTTCCCCCACACTATTTGTAGCTTAAAAGGCTTATTCTGGGACAGCAGGTATGTGTGGGGTTTTAATTTGGATGAGAGCTCTGTGATGGACTGGCAGCATGTCCTAGGCTGGCGTTTAACCATGAAAAAGCGTTCACCAATGGCATTTCAGCCTCCAGAGGCTCCTTTTAGTAGTGGTGGACATGTTAATCCTGGAAATCCATTATCAGTTGTGGTTTACATGTACACCCGGCAATCTTACCTCTTAAATATTTGCTCTTCTCTCGTAGTCTTACTACTTTCTCTGTTAGATGTTAACATTCACTCTGTGATAGCTTAACAACAGCTGCGAGAGAGGGTGGGAGTATGCATGATAATGCGTTGCCGCACCCACCATGCGACAAATCACATGGACTGGGACCCGAGTGAAGCGGGCGACACCTCAGCAGCACACTGGAGCAGTATAAGGTTTTTATACAGAAAGAAAGAAAGAAAGTAAGTGGTCGGCTGTGAGTCTCAGGGAAAGGAGCCTTGGGCTGAAGAAATGGGAGCTCCTATTAAGAGAGGCTGGAGAGCAGGAGCAGCCAGTTGTGCAGTGTTGTCCCTGAGATGCCAAGGGACTGGTGGCGGAAGACGTGTGTGTGGCTCAATGTGGTGGACCCTCATGGAAGCCAAAGGAACGAAAATGAAGACCCCAAGCCAGGTGTTTATGTTTGACTGCACCTGTTGGTGGATGGCTCCTCTGGCTGCAACGTCCAGATAGAATAAGTGGATGTGATGTCCTGTTGTAGCAGCAAGCATTGGGGCTCATATTTTTGAAAGAACAGTCTTTGGATCTTAACCTCATTTTATTGGATTTATTTATTAGGACTTGTTAACCTTCTCATATTTATCACTGGTTTTATGGATTATTTATTTATATGGAAGAACATACACACTGCACTTTTTGAACTTGCACTGCACTTGGCACTTTGCCACCAACCCCTTGTTGCATGTGTGTGTCCTCATTTGCCCGGCTCAACATGGTCTATGACAATCGATGGTTTCGGATGTCACACACGTGCATGTAGGAGGAAGCTGAGTGGACCAAGTGAAGGTAATTACCCACCAGGCCAGGGGGTGGCAGGATGCACTAAATCTTCTCCTGTTACCTCTACAGACCAAAAAACGGGAAAACCTGTCTGTCTCATCCCTAAATGTGTCCCTTCCGGTTCCGGTGCCTAGAAGAACATCACTTCTAGTTATGACGTCCGAAGAACGGCACTTCTACTGTAGTTATGATGTCAGAAGAAGGTCACTTCCGGTTCCCTTAAACCATTTCCGGTCATTGGCATTTAAAGCCACCATCTTTACCACTATTCATCAGTTCTTGTTTGGACTCCATCGAAGACACTACTGTCTTATTCTCAAAGCCCATTGCAGCCAGGGATAATATACGGGTGGCTGCCTCAAACCTTTTTAAGTGTGTCGAGTCTGATATTTTCACACGGGTTAAGGAGTCACACGTTAGTGTCAAGGGAGCGTGGAGCTAACTTGGACCATCTCAATCAGGTGTTCCTTCACATGTTTTGGGATTTTTTCTTCTGATTCTGCCACCAGCTTTCTGAAATTAAGCTTACGTTAGTTTTTGTAATTTTATCCGGGCTATTTCTGCCACCATGTTGCATTTTACAGGCACCGCCATTTTCCGTCCACCGTTGGTAGGACAGCCACCCTTGTTGTTAGGTGTGTGTCCTCTGAAGTTGTGTCCCTTGCCTGTTGACACCACGAGTATAAAAGGTCAAGGAAAGAAGTATTTCCTATTTGAATTTGTTTTTTATGAACGTCCTTTTAGACCCTTTTCAAAACTTTTTTTCATTTTTTTTGGTCATTTCGCAAGTTTAATTTTAACTATCATTTTTGTCTCTTGTTGTTTCTTTGATTTATGGGCTAATTAGAGATGCACAATATACTGGAAAAATCGCTGAAACCCCAAATTTCAAAACCAGTATTTTGGGATTTTTGGATTTGGAAGTAAACTCTATTGCTTCGGCACGATCTGGACTTCATAGGGAAACGTATTTTTTCGATGCAATCAGGACTTCACGACTCTGAAGAACGAGGCATTGTGTATGGTCCGGAGCACCAGGTAGATTGGAGTATTTGTATTGTGTCACACACCCGCACTTACGAGGCAGCCAACAAGTCTAGCGGTGAGTGAAATATCGCAAAATAAAGAGTTGGAATAGAGCACTAACGCCTCTCTTCTTCTTTCAACAGACCCACAGAAGAATACCGATGACATTTTTTCCCACTTACCTCCATCATTTCCGGCTCCACTTGATGACGTGACTCCAAGCACAGCCTTGAAGACATCACTTCCGACTCCCAAAGATGAAGTCAATTCCAGTCCATTTCTGATGATGTCACTTCCGCCCGCCTGCCTGCCCAGTGTGACGTCACTTCCGGTGCAACTATGACAATGTCACTTCCGTCTGCCCGTGATGACGTTACTTCCTCTTCCACTACCACCTACTTCCTGTCGCCGTTATATAAAAAGAAGCTACAGTTCTTTGTCTTTAGTCAACTGTTTTGACTGTTTTTGACCAAATTATGCAGATATCTTCCACCAGATGTTATAAGGGGACCATTTCCCCAACTCTTTTTTGAGTCTCAGCCTCCATTATATTGTGACAACCAGTACTGGGGTCTGAATGCTGATATTGATACCAAAGTCAAAATCTTAGTACCCATCCAACATTAGCGCTAATTGATTTTTTTGTTTCGATGATTTCTTTGGTTTTAGGCCAGTGGCTCCCAAACCCGGTCCTGGGGACCTCCTGTTATAATAAGTTTGTTATCATATTAAGGTTAATGTCACTGTCTCTGTAAAACACTTGTATAGATTCATTCACATATGCAAGCCAAGTTTGGCACATGTGGGCTAGTCCGCCTGCATTTAGAAACCACTAGGTTAGCAGTTTGAAGAATGAAGGGGACAACTGCGAAGGCATTGTACTATTTTTGAGATGAAATTGAGTCCTTTACTGTCCTTGTTTGGAGACCAGAGAGGACCAGCACATGGCGCAGCCAGTATAAAAAGGCTTGGGTGACGGCCAAACCCTTTGAAGCTGACGGCCGGATGATGTTATCGTCATCCATCCTGAAAATCCTTTCAGCGCAGCAATGGAAAATGGCATACTGTATACATCAAGATCCGACCTTGTGTATTGTCTGCTATAGCTTCCTCCGTTTGTAAAGCCGCGTAAATCGTTATTAAAGAAAGCTAAGTATATATCTCTGATGTGATTTGTAACCGCCGTATCACTAAGGGAGGGATATTGCCTTTCAATATCATATCTCTATATTTTTCGGTTATTTAAAATGCCGCAATTTAAAAGAACGTATTCCAATTAGGGAGCTTTTGCTTCTAAAAGAAACACCTCCTATGGCTGTAAATGTTTGTTCCAAACAAATTTACAATAAGTGATAATAACTGATCCCATTTAGTTAGGCCTTTTTTTCTCTTCTCTTATTCTGCATTCAGAAAAGCACAGCAGTATATTTTAAGACATTTACGACAACAACAACAACATTTATTTCTATAGCACCTTTTCATACAAATGATGAAGCTCAAAGTGCTTTGCAGGATGAAGAAAGAGAAAACAAAATTAGGCAACACTAATTAATATAGAATAAAGTAAAGTCCAGTGGCAAGGAAGGACAGAAAAAACAAAAAAAAACTCCATACGGCTGGAGAAAAAAAAACAAAATCTGCAGGGGTTCTGCGGCCACAAGACCACAAGTGGTGGCTCTGAGGTTAGGGATCTGCACTGGCGATTGGAAGGTTGCCGGTTAGATTCCCGTAAATGCCAAAAGGGACACTGATCTGTTGGGCCCTTGAGCAAGGCCCTTAACCTGCAATTGCTGTGCGCTTTGAGTAGTGAGAAAAACGCTATATAAATGCAAAGAATTGTTATTATTATTAACACCACCCAGCGTCCTCTAGGCATTCTACCTGACATAAATGACCTCAATCAGTCCTCATTGTATTCAGGGTTCTTATGGAAGAACTTGATGATGAGGGTCATGTGGACTTCTGGCCTTTAATCCATCAATGTAAGGACATCACGTTGCTTTGATCAGGTGGTGGTGGTGGTGGTGCAGATTGACACCTCAAAAAAACGGAAAAAGAAACAGCAGAGAAAGTAGGGGTTAGTATGGACTTTGGAGCCACCATGAATGATATTGATAATTAATTGAATATACAGAGCTTACAGAGCATTAAACTAAAATGAATCTATGAGAAAGCCATGTTACAATAATGAGTTTTTAGCAGTTTTTTTAAAGTGCTCCACCGTATTAGCCTGGCAAATTTCTATCGGTAAACTCGTATTCCAGATTTGAGGTGCATAACAGCAGAAGGCACCCTGACTACTTCTTTTAAGTTTAGCTCTTGGAATTCTAAGCAGACACTCATTTGAAGATCTAAGGTTATAATTTGGAGTGTAAGGTGAAATTTAGAAATATTTCTGTTTTTTGCTATAGCTTTAAATACTTAACTCTCTTTTGTTTATTTCCTATTATTTTCCCTTGTTATATGTAGTCCGCTCCCTTCATTATGTCCTTATAGTGACAATTAAAAACAAGCAAAGCAGACAACCGGGCAGACAACACAAAATGATGAAAGGCTGCAACTGCTTCAGCGTCAGACCCCTAATTAGTCAATGATGAAAATGCAGAATGAAAATCAGGATGAACATAAATAAAAAGTAAAAAAAATACATTATCTACATATAGCGTCTTAGTCAGTCAGTCAGTCAGTCATTGTCCAGCCCGTTATATCCTAACACAGGATCCCGGGGGTCTGCTATAGCCAATCCCAGTATAGCTGCTTAATTTTTATTAAAATATATGAACATACTTACTTTTGTAAATTGTTCATTGTCCCCAAAATACACAAACTGGGAAATCACAGCTCACTTAATCAGATTTAGGACACAGCCGGCCGGGACACCCCTGAGATGGAAGGATGGGAGAAGGCAGCTTTTTGAGGACACTGCCTCCCCCGAGACACTAAATGGCAGCTCCCCTGGACTGCAGTGGTGCCCCGGATTCCCACAGGGCTCTATGGGAGATGGAGTTTGGCAACACAGTCCTGCTGGATACCGTGGGTGCCGGCAGAAGATGCTGTGGGAAGATGATGGGAGAATAAATTCTCACCTAGACCAGAAGTACTAATAGATCACGAGGACAGAAAGCCCCAAAGAACTTCCAGGCTGATTAAAAACTTGGATTCTACGTCTGACCTGGAGGTGCTGGCAGGTCACATGGATGGAAGAGCAGAAACACTTCCGGGTCAAAGGACTATTTAAAGGACTGCTGAAGACCCAGCTGGTGAGCCAGAGTCAGGTGGAGGTGGACAAAGCTTGCTGGGAGGTGTGGAGGAGATATATAAAAGAGAATTGCGATAATTGAATGTACTTGATTGTGTCATTGTGGCTGTGGTGCTTAGGGCACATTGTTCTGGAGAAGAAAATAATCTAAGATCTTCTTGGTGCTTTTAACTTGTGTCCTGAGTGTCTGTTTGTTGGCGTTAAAGGGGCAACAGCGACCCCTAGCATCCAAATAAAAACAGAAGTTGGTTGGAACAAAAACCTGCAGCCCCCAAGAGGGGTTCCCAGGACTGATTTAGTGACCACTGCTTTAGACAAAAGGCTTTTTTCTCCCACTCCTGGCCATTAAATACCTTTGGCTAGCGTGCTTTGCATAATGGAATAACAGAAAAAACGTGGCTCTGATGGGAGCATAATGAACTGCTAGTTGATAGAAGTCAGCATTTTACTTGTTCTTAGCAAAAACAACATTAATTCCTATAGCGCTCTTTTCATTTGAAAGTGTAGCTCCTAATTCTTCACAAACTGTAAATAAAAAATCAAAACTACAAAAACAGGTGAAGTATAAAAATCCCTAGTTCTGCAGGTCTCTAATAGCTAAAATGGCAAAAGTCAGTGTCCGACTAGAGAGTGCATCAATAAAACAGCAAAATGTTTGCTCTTTGACATCGGGAATCAATTACATGTAACAATTACATGTCCCAGTATTGATACCGTAAAGCATTTTTTACGAGGGTAAATAAAAAAATAAAAGTAATTTGAAAATTCTGCAGTAACCACCGTGGATAGAAGCTGACGCGATACAACACGTTTCTGATGGCTCATGGGTGGTTCAAACACGCATTATGCAGAGCTCTGCCGCTCGTTTAGTTTAAGCCAAGATCAAATGGACATGCACACACTGCTGCAGGATTTTATCATTGTTGAATAACGTGTTGTAGTGCGATTTCTTTGGGCAGAGGGAATGACACCTGCTGAAATTCACTGAAGGATGAAGGAAAGTGAGAGACAGTCAATGAGATGAGCGGCCCTATCATCACGTCATCCGTCTGAAGCTAAGCATGTTCAGGCCTAGCCAGCATGTGGATCGAAGACCATCTAAGAAAAGAAAACTTTGGGTTGCTGCTGGATGAGGTATTGGTGAGTCCAGCAGGGGGCTCTTACCCTGTGGTCTGTGTGTGGATCCCAATGCCCACCAGTGCAGTTATGATGGACACTATGCTGTAAAAATGGTGCCACCCTTCAGATGAGATGTAAAACTGAGGTGCAGACTCTCTATGGTCATTAAAGATCCCAGGGCATCCTTCATAAACAGTAGGGTGTATCACGATGTTATGACTAAATTTCCCAGCATACCCTAGTCTTTTATTGGCTATCTCTCTCACCACTTCATCACCTAGCAGTTAATGTGTGGTGAGCATACTGGTGCAAAAATGGCTGCTGTCGCATCTTCCAGGTGGATGCTACACATTAGTAGTGGTTGATGTGGCTCTCCACTCATTGAAGCAATTTGATTAGTGAGAATGGAGTAAACTATTATTATTATTATTATTATTATTATTATTATTATTATTATTATTACTGGATTAAGGTTCCATGCACCATAACCCTCTGTTTACTGTGTTTGAGCCAATTCTGCACCCACCTAAACACTACACCCTGATCTTTCACTTCAACCTCTCTTGTGGGACCTTATCAAATGTTTTCTGAATGTCCAGATAAGTAAGATCATACACATCACTCTGATCGTATCCCTTTGTTGCTTCCTCAGAGGATTTCAACACACTAGTAAAACACAACCTCCCTCATCTGAACCCATGCTGACTGTTCAATAAAACTCCCGTTCTTGTCATGTGTTGCTCAACCTCAATAATTCCTTCCATTGATCTACCTGTGATGCTCAGTAAACATACTGGCCTGAAGTTACTTGGATCAGCCTGGTCAACCAAGGTAATATTTGCCAAAATACATCCATCCATCCATCCATTATCCAACTCGCTATATCCTAACCACAGGGTCATGGGGGTCTGCCGGAGCCAATCCCAGCCAACACAGGGCGCAAGGCAGGAGACAAACCCCGGGCAGATTGCTAGCCCACCGCAGTGCCAAAATACAGTCTTTAGGAATTTCGCCAGGAATGCAGTGCCTTTCAGAAACGGTTTAGATCGGTGCACTCACTGACCTCCTTAAGAACTCTGTGATAAATGTTATCTGGTCCTGGTGATTTGTTTGATTTCAGCCTATTTAACCCAAGCAGCTCTTCTCTCTCTACAATTTCCAAATCAGTCAGTAGTTAATTTATGGTCCCTGTTAATGTTGTGTGGTTATTGACTTTCCTTGTATGTGAACACTTCAGAAAAATGCAAGTTTAGACCATCTGCTATTTCACTATCTGTATGTTTTAATTCCCCTTTACTATTCCTGATGCCCATCACCTCCTCCTTGACTGTTCTTTTACTACTAAAATACTCAACAAATCTCTTTGGATCGACTGTCACCTTTTCTGTAATGTGCCGCTTGGTTTAGTGCCCTAATATCCGTTTTAATTGTTGCTCTCATGGCTCCTGTGCCCTACAGTTCACATTGGTGTTATCAGTTATACAATATAACCTTATTAGCAAAATACCCACGTTTCGCAGTGGAGAAGTAGTGTGTTAAAGAAGTTATGAAAAAGAAAAGGAAACATTTAAAAAATAAAGTAACATGATTGTCAATGTGCTGCGGTGGGCTGGCGCCCTGCCTGGGGATTTGTTTCCTGCCTTGTGCCCTGTGCTGGCTGGGATTGGCTCCAGCAGACCCGTGTGACCCTGTGTTAGGATATAACTGGTTGGATAATGACTGACTGACTGACTGACTGATTGTCAATGTAATTGTCGTAGGCTTATTTGAGTATTGAGAGTGAATTTGATGATTGAAAAGAGTTTAATTTATGATTGTAAATGTTGTGTTTGAGAAATGCACATTTGTAGGATCTCCAGAGGTGACTGTGTGTAGAGGGTGCAGACCTATAAATACCTGGGAGTGCAGCTGGGTGATAAATTGGACTGGACTGCCAATACTGATGCTCTGTGTAAAAGAGGACAGAGCCGACTATACTTCCTTAGAAGGCTGGTGATCTTCAACATCTGCAATAAGATGCTGCAGATGTTCTATCAGACAGTTGTGGCGAGCGCCCTCTTCTACACGGTGGTGTGCTGGGAAGGCAGCATAAAGAAGAGGGACGCCTCACACCTTGACAAACTGGTGAGGAAGTGCAGGCTCTATTGTAGGCACAGAGATGGACAGTCTGACATCCGTGGCAGAGCGACGGGCGCTGAGCAGACTCCTGTCAATCATGGAGAATCCACTGCATCCACTGAACAGGATCATCTCCAGACAGAGGAGCAGCTTCAGCGACAGACTGCTGTCACCGTCCTGTGCCACTGACAGACTGAGGAGACCCTGAAACTATGCGATTCTTTAGTTCCACCCGGGGGGGTAAACGTTAACATTATACAAAGTTATTGTCTGTTATACCTGCATTGTTATCACTCTTTAATTTAATATTGTTTTTTATCAGTATGCTGCTGCTGGAGTATGTGAATTTTCCCTTGGAGATTATTAAAGAATCTATCTATCTATCTATCTATCTATCTATCTATCTATCTATCTATCTATCTATTTATCTATCTATCTATCTATCAGTTCAGCCCTCGGGCTGTAAAATGACCAGGCTGTCTGCTGAGCTTACTCTTGAGTGTGCAATGTACAGTTGGCCATGTGATAAGCAATCTTGTGTCAAGTCAATGGTGACCTTTTTTTGAGTCTGGCCCTGTGACTTATTTATTGTCATAGTGAAATCGGAGGCGTTTGAATTGGAATGGGAGGTGAAGATGGTATGAGAGGGATGCGAGGAATAAATCCAGTCTCCCCTGAGCCAGTTCCAGTGAAGACAGTTGCCTGAATGAGGTTCTTGTGAAGAGGTTTGATCTGAAGCCTGGTGCCATTACAAAGTTTTGGTGTAACATAATTGGTGCGCCGACCTTCAAAAATAAAGTATGCGGATGTATGCCCGGAGAATTAAGAGTGTGAAGAAACTAAATGAAAATGCAGGAGTCACCAGCAGGAAGACGTGAAGCAAGGTGAACAATAACAGGCTTGAAGCGGTGAACTAAAGAAGAAGGGAGCAGTGAGCACGACGAACTGCTGAGGAAAGGAAAGAAGTGAGTGAGGAGGCACATGAGCGCGGGATGTCATTAATGTTTATTGGCAGGGAGCCAACTACGGGGTAGGTGCGCAGAAAAAGGAAGGGGGACTGTGGGCAGCCCTTGTGTGTCTATGCTGTGAAATAAATTGTCTGTTAACGGAAATAAGGTATGAAATCGCCAAAAGGAAAGGTCAGTTCTGAAAGTTCCTGACGGCATAATGGTGAGAACCGCCAATAAGAAGACGTTATTTTCGAAAGTTTGTTACGGAGCGCGGTGCGAAATGAAATATATTTAACGTTTTTAAGTACAATGTAAAGGATGAGCATGGGAAATTTGAGCTTCCTACGTATATTGGAAGTTGCAGAAATAGTGAGGATGTGTTTCCCCATCTATATATACAGTTTAGGGGGTACATCCGTTTCCCGATTGGGTGTTGCAATAGGATACCTAACTTTTGTAAGTACACTGCAAGGAATGAGCACGCGAAATTTCAGCTTCCCACCTACATGGAAAGTGGGAGAATTAGTGATGAGTCAGTGAGGGCTTTGCCTTTTATATGTAGAGATAACAGCCGTTTATGTACTTCACAGTTGCGGCCACTAGGGGCGCTGCAGCAGCCCAAACCCCAGACACAAGTCCCTGTTCAAATAACTATGACTACCTTGTATAAAGGCTTCAAAAAGGGCCTAAACCAAACACAGTGTAGCAAAGTGTAATATGTTACTTGTAATTTTGTTTTGTTTTATTTACGAACCTCCCCAAAATCAATTATTCTTGTAAATAGTTAGTAGTATACTAAATGTATAATATGGGGGTTAATTAGTGTTACACCTCACAACCTGCATGCACCACGTTTCTTGGCTCTGCTGCCAGAAGCACGGTGGATGAAGTTGGGCTTAGGTGGTGTTTTCAGATCTCCCTAAGCTTTTTCTAAATTTATAATTTATTTTATTTGTCATATATATTATTTGGAAATTTTCAAGTGTGTATTCAGTTACGTGTATCTTTCCCAAGCTATTAAATGTAGTTTTTGTATGTCTAATTTTGAAAATGAAGAAAAAGTTAATGGTTAAATTTTTTTTTTAGCATGGTGAACAGAATGTTAAAGAAATTCGGCGCTGTGTACAGTTGACTATATGTATATTTTGGGTTTTTATTCTGCCTCTCATTTTATTTATTTTGTTTTAATAGTTACAGGTTGGGGGGCGTGTACTGGTAAAGGGGGTTGCCACACCCACCACACGACAAAACAGCTTAGGATCCAGTCCCACCCTCCAGAAATGACCCTATAACTGCCGCAGCCAGGTGTTATGTGGGCGACCCCTTGGCCTGGTCCAGCCGCTCAGGTCCTCAACAATGATGATCACCCTCGGGTAATCGCGACACATTGGGGTAGTGCCATAACTGATGCTCACTCACAATGTAATGTGCCTCATTCCGGATTCCGTAAGCAACACAAAGTCAAACCAGTGGCACCCAAGGATTCTCTGCAGAGACGCAGTACTGAAGGAGTCCAGTCTTCATCTCAGGTCACTGCACAGCGTCCATTTCATGCAACCATATAGCGAGACTGGGAGCACAACTTGGACATTCGTCCTTTTGAAGAGATATCGAGAGCGTCACACACCCCTTTCCAGTGACCTCATGACCCCCCCATTCTCTCTCAATCCATCTACTGACTGCACAGGAAGAGTCACCAGAGACCTGAATGAGCATGAATGCTACTCTTTTTTTTTTGTTGAAAATATATCGTTATAAAGTTAAAATATTTTAAATTGTTTGAGGCTATGTATATTGTAAATAGTTTTTTCTAAGGAAATCTGAACAAGATTTTGTAAATAGTTTTATATGCAATGTGTTCATCGCATTATTACAGAACGGAGAAGCACAGTGGATGCTGATGGGGGCATAAGTGATATGTATATTTTG
The DNA here is from genome assembly GCA_026402145.1 of Polypterus bichir lapradei. Lineage (NCBI taxonomy): Eukaryota > Metazoa > Chordata > Cladistia > Polypteriformes > Polypteridae > Polypterus > Polypterus bichir. The sequence continues at coordinate 14,092,904 of JANRMT010062814.1, read as the reverse complement.
GGTTTTAATTTGTATTCTACCTCTCATTTTATTTATTTTGTATTAATAGTTTTGTTTACAAGAATTTGTAATTGATGTATTATTTAATAGGCATAGGGGAGAAGCCGCTTGTGTGACGCCCTGTTCTTTTATTCCTTCTTGTTTCTGGAAAGAAAATTAAAAACTTCTGTTTCGTCCCTACGTGCCTCTGACTTGACTGTCCTTGATACAACATGGAGAAAGACAGATTCCAGTCGGCTACATCAGCACAATTCTTCTTCTCTCTTTCTCTCTTTTTCTCTCCTTCCTCTCCTCCTGGCGAGCTTTGTCCTTCGCCTCTCTGAACTCTGACACTTCAGGATGAGGTCAAACGGTTCCTTTCATCTTAGACCCGAGGGTACTTCCGGTGATAGGGCATTGCTAGGAAGTCAAACGGAAGTTCCAAAGAGAAGGGATCAGGTATCCCTGCAGCAACCCCAGAAGGCACCCAAGGAAACCCGACAAGTCTACTCTATCAGACTCCAGTTCCCTACATGCCTTGCAGGTATCTGGACCAGTATCTTCATCCAGGGAGGCTGCCATCTAGCATGTCGGTGAACACAGTAGCCTCACCAGGTTGTCTCCCCCCTGTATTTCCATCCTACTGGCCTCTCGACTGGGCAAGAGATCCGAAACCCATCCTGACCGGGACGCCCGCAGATGCATACTGTCCATCACATAGCTTACTTTTTATTTAATTTTTCATTTCTTCCAAATTTTGGGATGAACTTTTCTTGCGTTATATGTAAAACATTTTCAAACCTGTTCCACTGCTCTTAACAAATAACAGCTTATTCCAGTTTTAGAATCCTGAACTTAAAACAGTTTTGATTTTCACATTGGTAATCTGCCAGAACATTGTGAAATCTATTATATTAAGATCACATGACCCTAGTGGTTCAATCCCCTCTGAAAGATGAATTCTATCCTGGTTATTACAAAATACTAAATCTAAACAGGCTTCCCTCCACATTGATGTGTTTAACAAACTGAGTATGTCTTAAAAACTCCAGCTATCGTCTTTGTAAGGTGAGCACAGTTAATATTGGGGTAATTAAAGTCCCCCCAGACTCAGGGCGGTCTTAACAGCATTATAGGCCCCCAGGCAAAGCAGTGCACTGGGGTCCCTACCTACACAACCACTCAGCAAGTCACAACATACATAGATTAGCATGGGGCCCTACGCTCGTGGGATCCCCGGGCAGCTGCCCAGCATGGTCGATGCATTAAGACGGCCCTTCAAAGACTATAATATCCTCTTCAGAACTTGTCTTTTGAACATTATTAGAAAGATGCACATTGAAAGTGCTGTCTGCATTGGGGGTCTTTATTGCTAAAGTAAGGCCTCTATCTCTAATATACTGCTCAAAGAAAATTAAAGGAACACGTTTTAATCTGAGTATAGCATCAAGTCCATGAAACTTCTGGGTTATTGATCTGGTCAGTTAACTGGCAGAGAGGGTTGTTAATCAGTTTCAGCTGCGTTGGCATTAATTAAATTAACAACAGGGGCACTAGAGGGGCAACAATGAGACGACCTCCAAAACAGGAATGAATGGTTTAACAGGTGGAGGGAGGCTACTGATATTTTTCCCTCCTCATCTGTTTTGTCACTCGTTTTGCATTTGGCTACAGTCAGTGTCACTACTGGTAGCATGAGGCCATACCTGGACCTTACAGAGGTGGCACAGGTAGTCCAACTTGTCCAAGATGGCACATCAATACATAGCATTGCCAGAAGGGTTGCTGTGTCTCCCAGCACAGTCTCAAGGGCATGAAGGAGATTCCAGGCGACAGGTAGTTACTCCAGGAGAGCCGGACAGGGCCCCTCGTAGAAGGTCCATCAGCAGGACCCACTGCTATCTGCTCCTTTGGGCAAGGAGGAACAGGATGAGCACTGCCAGAGCCTACAAAATGACCTCCAGCAGGCAGGCCACTGGTGTGAATATCTCTGACCAAAGCAAAAAAAACAGGCTTCATGGGAGTGGCCTGTGGGCCCAACGTCCTCAACTGGGCACTGTGGAACTCGATTGGCATTTGCCATAGAATACCAGAATTGGCAGGTCCACCACTGGCGGGCGCCATGTGCTTTTCACAGATTAGAGCAGGTTCACCCTGAGCACATGTGACAGATGTGAGAGGGTCTGGAGAAGCCGTGGAGAGTGTTATGCTACCTGTAACATTGTTCAGCATGACCGGTTTGGTGGGGGGTCAGTGATGGTCTGGGGAGGCATATCCATGGAGGGACGCACAGACCTCTACAGGCTAGACAACGGCACCTTGACTGCCATTAGGCATCGGGATGAAATCCTTGGACCCATCATCAGACCCTATGCTGGTGCAGTGGCTCCTGGGTTCCTCCTGGTGCACGACAATGCCCGGCCTCATGTGGTGAAAGGATGAAGGAATTGATATCACACTCACTCGCCTGACCTCAATCCAATAGAACACCTCTGGGTGGGACATTATGTTTCGGCCCATCTGATGCCTCAGACTGCCCAGGAGCTCAGTGATGCCCTGGTCCAGGTCTGGGAGGAGATCCTCCAGGACACCATCCATCTGTCTCATCAGGACATTGTCAGGCATGAATACAAGCACGTGGGGGAGCGCAGCATACAAACTACTGAATACGATTTGGAGTTGCTGCAATGAAATGTTGGCCAAATGGACTTGTCTGCCTGCCGCATCATTTTTTCCCTTTGATTTTCGGGATCACAGGGGTCCGCTGGAGCCAATCCCAGCCATAGTTGGGATATAGCGGGTTGGATAATGGATGGATGGATGGATTGTAGGGGTGTCTTTGAATTCAGCCCTCTGTATGTTGATCATTTTCATTTCCATCAAATGATGTGCCATCCTTTCGTTCCTAACATATCACCATATCAGTCCATAGCAGTAGAGATAGCCAGCATGACTTGTTTTTCCCATTGAGATCTGATGTGTTTTCAAAGTGTTAATTTCATTTTTTGAGCAGTTCATTATGGCACTGTCAGACACAAGCTAAGAACCAACCCTGGGTGGGCTGCCACTACATCACACTTCAAAGCAGTTTCCATCCACCCATTATTCCACCCACGCTGCAAGAGCCCACCTTAGCCAGCCTGGTATGGATTGCCAGTCCATCACAGTCAAAAGCACCGCTCCATTGATGAGACATTTCAGGTTGAACGTTTTCCTCTCCCATGCCAACGCTTAGGGATGGATGTACTGAGCTGCCAGTCTGGAGCCTCGTTTAAAGAGCACCGCTGGCACCTTGATCATTTTACCAGAAGTTGCGCTTGGTGATCTACAGCGTGCCTCTTCAAATTTGCAGATGTTACCAAGATGCAACCAGAGCAGCGGGCGGCTCCGTTTTTGTTAAAAAAGTATGACATGCTCGACTAAATGAATTAAGATCAATTAGCTTTTTCCCCTTTTCAAAAAAGCACGAGGCGTGTGCCACATTTCGCCGGCGTCTAAAAGCGACGCCGTGATTAATGACATCTTAACTATCTCATTGCTCAGATACAACCCGGGTTCTGCGAGGAATTTCAGCGCCATTTATAGCTTGACAACAAAGGAGAATCTAGTTATCATTCATCTCATTTAAGTCCAAATGGGATTCGTGTTCAATTGCTGGATTTAAACCGGCAGTGGCAGCTTCACCTGCTGGTCCGGGCGCTCTGAATGTATATTTAACTCCCTGTCACTTAATCCAACAAGCTGCTTGGCGCTGTAAACGCAGGGCCTAAGTAAGATGGAAGACTGAGAAAGGCTTTTCTCGTAAAGCAGAAAGGAGAACGTCACATGCGGGCACCTCATTTCTGTGAGTAAAGCACCACATAGGGAAGCGTCGTGTCGAGGGGCATATGGGGGGTCTTTGAAACGAAAAGAAAGATTTTTAAGAGAAAGTGCCACAGCAAAGGCTCTGAATACCTCAGTGAATGAGAGATTGCAGTTTTTGATTTTTTAAGAAATTTGCAAACCTTTCTGGGTCATTTTTAGTGTAGATTGATGGTCAGTAACGGCAAATGTATTCAAGTCTATGACACGATAAAATGTGCAGGAGTCTGAATACTTTCTAAATGTATCCAGCAGGGGGCGATAGCTCCCTTGCTGGAATAAGTTCTTTTGTAACTGCGGCGTGTTACATAACCTGAAACTATATAGATATAATATAAAAAGACAATACCCCTCCCTTAGTGATATGGTGGTAAGAAATGACATAAGAGCAATAACTTAGCCTTCTTTAATGATGATTTACGCGGCATAACAGATGAGGAAGCCATGACAAGACCTTTCGGGTAGTGGGGACCCAATGTGTAGAGTCTGCCATTTTCGTCTCTGCGTTGGAAGGATTTTCGGGATCGGATGACGTTGTCTCCCATCCGTCCAACGGCTTCATATGTGTGCCGGGCAATGTTCCAAGGCTTTATTCTCTTTCTTCATGTGCAGGCCCCCACTTAGGCGAATAATACAATTCCAAACAAGGCAAAGAAAGGAAACAATTTTCATGCACAGAAATAGTGCACGTTGCCCATTTCGCAGTTGTCCTTAACTTGTCTTGTCTTCTAATGCTTTGCCTAGCAGTTCTTATATGGTGAACTCTTGTGTGCTAAATCTGGCTTTGTGTTAGCTGTACATGTGAGTAGAAAGAAAAGTAGATTTATAAAATATTTTTGTACAGAGCACAGTGACATATTAAACATATAAACTTATTACACTGAATCCACTGTAATCTATACTAATAAAAGGCAAAGCCCTCACTGACTGACTGACTGACTGACTCACTCACTCACCCACTCACTCACTCATCAATATTTCTCCAACTTCCCATGTAGGTAGAAGGCTGAAATTTGGCAGGCTTATTCCTTACAGCTCACTTACAAAAGATAAGCAGGTTTCATTTCGAAATTCTACACGTAACGGTCATAACGGTCGATAACGGTCGACAACGGTCGACAACGTCCGCCATGTTGAACTTTCTTATTTATGGCACCATCTTCACGAAATTTGGTAGGCGGCTTCCCTGCACTAACTGAAACCGATGTATGTACTTATTTCGATGGTATGACGCCACTGTCGGCCGCCATATTGAACTTTCCAACGTCATTAATTTTCCAACTTCCCATGTAGGTAGAAGGCTGACCCCATCTTCACGAAATTTGGTAGGTGGCTTCCCTGCGCTAACCAAAACCGATGTACGTACTTATTTTGGTGGTATGACGCCACTGTCGGCCGCCATATTGAATTTTCCAAACATCACTAATTCTCCAACTCCCCGTGTAGGTAGAAGGCTGAAATTTGGCAGGGTCATTCCTTACAGCTTACTTACAGAAGTTAAGCAGATTTCATTTAGAAATTCTACGCGTAACGGTCATAACGGTCAACAATGTCCGCCATGTTGAACTTTCTTATTCATGGACCCATCTTCACGAAATTTGGTAGGCGGCTTCCCTGCGCTAACCGAAACCAATGTACATACTTATTTCGGTGGTATGACGCCACTGTCAGCCGCCATATTGAACTTTCCAACGTCACTAATTCTCCAACTTCCCATCTAGGTAGAAGGCTAAAATTTGTCAGGCTCATTCCTTACAGCTTACTTACAAAAGTTAAGCAGGTTTCATTTTGAAATTCTACACGTAACGGTCATAACGGTCGATAACGGTCGACAACGTCCGCCATGTTGAACTTTCTTATTTATGGCCCCATCTACACGAAATTTGGTAGGCGGATTCCCTGCGCTAACCGAAACCGATGTATGTACTTATTTCGATGGTATGACGCCACTGTCAGCCGCCATATTGAACTTTCCAACGTCACTAATTTTCACAATGTCCGCCATGTTGAACTTTCTTATTCATGGCCCCATCTTCACGAAATTTGGTAGGCGGCTTCCCTGCGCTAACCGAAACCAATGTACATACTTATTTCAGTGGTATGACGCCACTGTCAGCCGCCATATTGAACTTTCCAACGTCACTAATTCTCCAACTTCCCGTGTAGGTAGAAGGCTGAAATTTGGCAGGCTCATTCCTTACAGCTTACTTACAAAAGTTAAGCAGGATTCATTTCAAAATTCTACACGTAACGGTCATAACGGTCGATAACGGTCGACAACATCCGCCATGTTGAACTTTCTTATTTATGGCCCCATCTTCACGAAATTTGGTAGGCGGATTCCCTGCGCGAACCGAAACCGATGTATGTACTTATTTCGATGGTATGACGCCACTGTCGGCCGCCATATTGAACTTTCCAACGTCACTAATTTTCCAACTTCCCGTGTAGGTAGAAGGCTGACCCCATCTTCAAGAAATTTGGTAGGTGGCTTCCCTACTTTAACCAAAACCGATGTACGTACTTATTTCGGTGGTATGACGCCACTGTCGGCCGCCATATTGAATTTTCCAAACATCACTAATTCTCCAACTTCCCGTGTAGGTAGAAGGCTGAAATTTGGTACTTATTTCAGTGATATGATGCCACTGTCGGCCGTCATATTGAACTTTTCAACGGTCTTTGTTACTTATGGGCCCATCTTCAAGAAATTTGGTACGAGGGTTCCCAACGCTAACTGAATCCTACTTACGTACATATATACGTCCATAGCCTGCAGCTCGGTCACCGTGTGAGGCGGCGTTGGGCCCCCCATCCCAACGCCTCCCACGTTGTTGGCTGCCTGCCTATATAAGGCCGTCTGTTGCTCCAGTCTCTACATTCCCTTCCTTGGTTCGCCATGGTATTCACGTCTCCCTGCTGATAACTACAGCCTTTTTATTTAATCCACGGCTTCTTCGCTGTTTTATTGTTCATTTATTACGATTATAGTAATTGTGTAGGTATTTTAGACTTACTTTACATTGTTCAGGTACCCATTTCCTTTATCATTCCAACCGTACCCCCATTAACATGTCTATCGAGGTGATCACCATCGATCAAAGAACTGTCACTTACCAAGTGGTTTCCATGCCCGGAGATGGCACCTGCCTTTCCATTCTCTTTGTTACATATTGCACAGCCATATCAGGCTCACTATTGATATTCGGAGGAACATTGTGTCTTATGTATTGAATGACTGGGACAGGTTCAAGGTGTGGACTGATGACGGTACAGGAGATAATTATACTACACAGGAGCACTAGAAGAGTGAAATGCTTAAGTGTACCGAAATGGCCAAATATTTTACACCTTTGGACAACCACCAATGCCTCTTAAACATCTTAGATTCACAGGTGACAATTTCAGTAGTGGACACTTTGATGTTTAGAAATGTTTAAACTCTCAAAAGCTGGATGTGAAGTTATCAATGAAACTGGTTGTATACTTACAACGCTTGACAGATGCCGAATGTCTCTTCAACACAAGTCCTACAAATACTGTCGTAACTGAAACAAACCATGAAACTCAAACCGATTGTGACAGCAGCAATCCAAGCTGTGAGATTTGAAACAAGATTACTGTTCACATGGCCAACTGTACGTTGCATGCTCAAGAGTAAGCTCAGCGCACAGCTACAGCTTGATCATATTACAACTGGAGGGCCGAACTGACAACGTGGCATACAAAGAGATCCTTAACAAATAATTATTGGTATATTTTCCCTCAGTTTAAAAAGGTTTAATTTTCTTCTTAATAAAAATTTGAAGGCAGTACTTCGCCGCTGCGAAGCGCGGGTATTTAACTAAAATGCTGGCGATTAATGACAAGCATGGTAGACACTGGGGCAAGTGACACCAACTGCTAAAGGGCCACAGCGATTCTTGTGTTATGCTCTTGTTCAAATCCTACAGGATTCATAATCGGAAAATTCAGAAGAACAAACTACTAAGAAAGCCAAAAAGGATTCTCATGGGGGGGGGCAACATGAAAGTGGTAGACATTAAGAGACTAAACACACTAATTCAGAACACTGGCTGTGCAATAGGAGAGAACCTGAAAAGCTTGGAAATCGGGGCAGATCAGAGAATGTTGTCTGGACTTCTATTACAGAAAACGCTAATCACCCACTTCATTGTGTTGGCCGGCACGGTGGCGCAGTGGTAGAGCTGCTGCCTTACAGTAAGGAGACCCGGGAGTTTGCATGTTTTCCCCGTGTCTGCATGGGTTTCCTCCTGGTTTTCCGGTTTCCTCCCACAGTCCAAAGACATGAAGGTTAGGTGCAGTGGCGATCCTAAATTGTCCCTAGTGTGTGTGCCCTACAGTGGGCTGGTGCCCTGCATGGGGGTTGTTCCTGCCTTGCACCCTGTGCTGGCTGGGATTGGCTCCAGCAGACCCCCGTGACCCTGTGTTAGGATATAACGGGTTGGGTAATGACTGACAGACTGACCCACTTCATTGTGTTGTGGTAGACTGACTAGTATAAAGTGTTCCACTGAGTGCATCACCAGAAGTCCTTCCTTCCCACAGCCATCAGACTCCAGAATTCCTCTTCTGGTCCGGTCAATCATCCTTTTTCTATAACGTACATTTTCAGTTACTTTGATGTGCAATAACTCGTCTGTTCTTCTCACGTGAATAACTTCTTGTTCTCAGAATGTGCAGCATATCCACTTAACGTGTCTTGTATATCTGTAATGGTAGGGTGTTGCAGGAGCCGACTGGGTCTCAAAACCGTCCTGGGCATCCTTCAATGAGTGAGGTGACGAGGTCGTCCCACTCATTTCATTATTCATTGTAAATTTCTTAAAATTTGTGATGAGTACGCGACTCGCTGCTTGCTATGAGCCTATGATATGAACTCTATCTAAACTTTTGCCAGACTTAATCTATACACTGTTGTTTAGACACAACTTAAAATTTGACGACATGCTTAGAAATTAAACTTAACGAAAAATTTAAATTTAGTTACACGGCTTACACGTTATTAGAGCACATGTCAAATGTCAATGTCATGTCCAAGTGCCAGTAACCTTGTAGGCTGGTAGCTTACGCAGTTCGTTGCTTTTAGCAGCCACATCATCAACAATACTGTTAGTGTCAAGTTTGGCTAGGATACTTTTCTCCACCGACATCAACATGAACGCCTCAAGATGTTTCTCCTCGTCTGTTTTGCTTCATCAATATTTAGCAACAAACACTGAATGGCTGAAATGAACGACAATGATATGAGGTCAAACGAGGACGAGGTCATGAGTGGGTGTTAATAGAACTTGACTTAATTCAATGCCAACTAATTACCCATATAGGCAGTTAGGCGGCCTAAAGCAAAGTGAGTAATTACAGGTATGAAACAATTATTTCCAACTTGATAATTAAACTGCTCATTTACAATGGAAAAAATTATAACCGAGGTTAGAATGAAAACCTCACATGATTGAAATGTTCCATTAACTTAACGATAAACTATAAATATTCCGTCCTAATATGAAAAAATTCCTATCCTGTGCTTTATAACTTTATGTCATCACACTAATAATCGCAGCTGAAAACCACTAATTATCGCTCATGCCAACAACCAGTGAACAACAAAATGTATAATACATAATCTAAACTAATTATTAGTACCGAAGAATTTAAATACTAGATATGAGATAAAATAAATTGCAATAATATATATGCTAACCGAAATGTAGCGGTATTGAAACAGAAATTGGGAAAAGGCAGTTTTGACCAAATTTTTCGCTGCAACGTTGTGTACTGACAACTAGAACAACTTAATGTAATGGTGTAATACGGTATATTATATAGGACTATATAAATCGCTGTACCGGACAGATAATGTTTAGTAGTTTAGAAAATTAATTTCAATGTCAAACAGTAACTAGTACATAAAATTTATTTCATGGCCCATGACCAGACCAGAGTAACCATGACCCACCGGCCAGTCCACTCCTGGGATGTTGTACCGTTTTAGCCATTATGGATGCAATGAGAAGTCAAGCAAAATAACTCGGCGAATAATAATTGGTGAACAAAAACAGATTACAATATGTAACACAGGCGCCTTCTTCAGGCAAGATGTAATTGCATCTTGAAAGCTTTTGTAATCTTTTTATTCACCAATAAAAAATCTTAATTTTACTTGCAATAACGTGCAACATTATTATGTGTAATACTTCAAGCTCATTATGCTATTACTGTTGTGGCAGACATCTGGGGATCCTGCCCAGCTGGGATGCTTGGAAGGAGGCAGAAATGTGAGAGGGACAATACCTCCCCCGGGCAACGAGAGCACAGCTGCACTGATCTGCATCGGGGCCACAGGATCAGAGCTTAGAAGCTCAACCCTATTGGAGCCCGTGGCCACCACCAGGGGGCGCTGCAGCTGATCAAGAGCCCGTATGGGTGATCCTTTCACCACACCCGGAAGTGCTGCCGGAAGTAGGTCATCAAACACCTGGAGCACTTCAGGGTAACATATAAAAGGAGCCAGCAGACAATACTTGGGGAGCCAGAGTCGGGATGGGGGAGATGAAGGTGGCCAAGGAGGAGTGGAGGAGAATGAAAAGGGAGAAAGAAAAAAAGAATAAGAGACAAAGAGTATCGTGGTGTGATTGTGTTTAATGGGACTGTATTGTGCCTGTGGGAAACGTGGAAGGTGTTTCCCACGAGGTGACGAAAAATAAAAAACATTTGTGCTTTTGTAAGTTCCTCCTGCATCTGTCTGTGTTGGGTTGACTGGCTGTAACACCCTCTACACTTGTCACAATATGTACACACGTACACACATTATCATCAAAATAATACTGATAAAAATGGA
>JANRMT010062814.1:14061051-14082192 GCA_026402145.1 Polypterus bichir lapradei | reverse complement strand
TGTGCAATTTAAAATAGTTGTAACTTTGTAAGTATATGTGATAGAAAGAATTTGTAAAAAGGATCAGAAAGCTTGATGCATCTAGTTTTGTTTTTGTCTTTAAAAGTTTTATTTTTTGCCGTATTTTGGGAACTGAAAATCCACACGAGTCCATTGAACACGAAAGAAATTCTCCAAAAGTTAATATGTGGTGTGCTTTGGGAAAAAATCGAGTCATTTTCTTCCCGCTTGTAGGAGACCATTTTAACCTCACAGCTTTGAGAAACCTCTCCTTGAAGGCAACAAAGTCTCTTCCAGTCCGCTCTTTATAAAAGGAATACACGCCCAGCAGGTGAAGCCTCATGTTGGACCTGACCATGATAATGTGTAGATCAAGAGTACAATGTGTTGTTGAGCAATAGCTAAATGGAACTGTCCCTCACAAAGATTGTTTCTTTGCCTTTTTTTTCCTGATTTGGGTGAATTAAATGGGGTTATGCCCAGTTGGCACCCCAAGCTATTGGATTTTGCCCTGCCTCGTCATTCACCCTGCTACACTAGTCACGGAAATGCTGTCTGAATTAATCCACGTTATTGCTTAGGGAGATGATTGGTGTAAAAGAACAAGATGCAGAAGACAGAAAGATATGGAAGAAGATGATCCGCTGTGGCGACCCCTAACAGGAGCATCCAAAAGAAGAAGAAGAAGATTGCTTAGGGAGGGAGATAAGTTCCATCATTAATGTTTAGTAACTCAGAAACAGAAACAATTCACTCTGTACTAATAGTCTAATGAATGAATAATTAGGACCCTTGAAATGATGCAGGGGGACATTGGAACAAATAAACTTCAACTGGCATGTTGGATTTGTGGACCCCATAAGTTGGAACTGCTCTAATCAGCACCTTTAATTTGTAAAAGGAAATGAGAGCACACATAAAAGGGGCTGGGGTACATGCAGGCAAACCCCATATATTATGGGGCAAAAACAATAAACAACATTTCGTGTGTAGTGTGAGAAACATCTTAGACATTTAGAGAAAGATGGCAGTGGTGCTGATGGAAACCCAGAACCGGTTGTGATGTCATATGGCCTTGATTTATTGGTTTCCAGATAAGCAGTGCAAAGGAGAAGGGACGCTTTATAAGGCAGCGCCAACCCATGGCTCAAGATGGAGTTACAATTCAGTAAGGCCAGGGATGCGTGTGTGACAAAATGATGTAAACCTGCAGTACAACTGAACAGATCTGACCCTCTTAATGCCACCTACAGGACTGGGATTGACAGCAGCAGCTCTTTGATTCAAGTCAGAACTTTTTAAAGTTTTAATATATGGGTGTTTATTTATCTATTTATTTATTTTACATTAATATTTTTCTTGAATTTTTGTAACTAAATATTTCACCACAATTTCCACCATGTGTATACAAGACAAATAAAATTTTATTTGATTTTGTTGATCGGTTGCAGAAGGAGTCAAGCGAAAGTGTGCGACATGTGACCTTAATCGGATCATACCTGATCTCACACGTATGTGCGTAGGGGTCAGCTGAAGTGCTCTAGTGACTGTAATTCTATCGGCGCTCCAGGGGTTGGTGCTGTGTTTTCATGCCTCCTTCTCCCTCCTTCTTTAGACTGGATGATTGACGGCCATAACACCGCTGATGTCACTTCCAGTGTCCGCCCACCTGGACCCGCCTCTTCCTGCCAGAGGGACTCGAAGCTGGAAGCTCCACCGTCTTTATTAGTTCACATGGAACTCCTGTCTGAAAAGAGGTGCCCACAACTATACGGGGTGACCAGGGTGGTACCCCAACTCTTTATCATTGTCACGTCCTTCTATAACACTATAAAAGTCAGCGTCATACACCTCCTGATTGTCCACAATTAGATTCTGTCAAAGACTTTTGCTCAATTTCTTGTTTAAAAATTCTTGCCCTGTTTTAAATGATTGGGCACTGCTTATGTGTTTCTTTCTCACTTTTTTTGAGTTTCAGACTCACATTCTGAGCTTGTTTGCTTAATTGTCTGTCTTTCAGGTTTTGAACCCTTGCTTGCTGTTCTCTATTTTTTGTCATCTCTGCTGAAAAGACCTTGTGCAGTCAGAGCACAAACACAACATAAATGGAAGCAGATCAGTGTTGTGGTTTTAAGGTATTGTACTGTGCAGAATTCACTATTGGGAGAATTGTGTATTTTTAACAAAAAATAGAAAAAAAAAAATAGAAAAAGATTCCGCTGGCACAAACACAAATATGTGGACGACCACCTGGCTGCTGGACAGATTAGGTGAGAAGGTTCATGTGTGACCTCAGATGTATAGCATCCTGAATAGTTTTTATGTAGTTTACAAAATGGACGTTTTTACACAACTATAAAGGTGGATGTCTAGGGAATTGCCATGGGGGTTTGGGGGTTTTCAGTGGCTTCCATTACTAAAAATCCTGAAATTCTGGTACCCTACTGCTTTTTTTTTTTTTAACAGAATCCCATTGCAACTTTGGCCACGCCCACACTGCTATAGTTGATTACGATTGGTTTCTTTCATTTTTAGCACCTCCTTGACATGTTTGGACTGATTTATAAATCTCATTGTACCCAAGCATGGAGGTGTTTAGGGGAGATGGCAGTGGAGTTTTTAACCAGATTCTTTAATGGAATCTGGGAAAGTGAGAGGATTCCTGAGGAGAGGAGAAGAAGTGTACTGGTGCCGATATTTAAGAATAAGTGGGATGTACAGGACTGCAGTAACTACAGGGGAATAAAACTGATGAGCCACAGCATGAAGTTATGGGAAAGAGTAGTGGAAGCACAGTTAAGAAGTGAGGTGATGATTAGTGAGCAGCAGTGTGATTTCATGACAAGAAAGAGCACCACAGATGCAATGTTTGCTCTGAGGGTTTTGATGGATAAGTATAGAGAAGGCCAGAAGGAGTGGCATTGCGTCTTTGTGGACCTGGAGAAAGCAAATGACAGGGTGAGGAGAGAGGAGCTGTGGTATTGTATGAGGAAGTGACAGAGAAGTATGTGAGAGTGGTACAGGATATGTACAAGGGAATTATGACAGTGGTGAGGTCTGCGGTAGGAGTGATGGAGGTGGGATTACATCAGGGATCGTCTCTGAGCCCTTTCTTATTTGCAGTGGTGATGAGACAAAATTAGACAGAAGTCCCCGTTGACTATGATGTTTGCTGATGACATTGTGATCTGTAGCGATAGTAGGGAGCAGGTTGAGGAGACCCTGGAGAGGTGGAGATCTGCTCTAGAGAGGAGAGGAATGAAGGTCAGTAGGAACACCAAGACAGAATACATGTGTGTAAATGAAAGGGAGGTCAGTGGAATGGTGAGGATGAAGAGAGTAGAGTTGGCGAAGGTGGATGAGTTTAAATACTTGGGATCAACAATACAGAGTAATGGGGATTGTGGAAGAGAAGTGAAGAAGAGAGTGCAGGAAGGGTGGAGTGGGTGGAGAAGAGTGTCAGGAGTGATTTGTGACAGACGGTTATCAGCAAGAGTGAAAGGGAAGGTCTACAGGACGGTAGTGAGACCAGCTATGTTATATGGGCTGGAGACGGTGGCACTGACCAGAAAGCAGGAGACAGAGCTGGAGGTGGCAGAGTTGAAGATGCTAAGATTTGCACTGGGTGTGACGAGGATGGACAGGATTAGAAATGAAGACATTAGAGGGTAAACTCAAGTTTGACGGTTGGGAGACAAAGTCAGAGAGGCGAGATTGCGTTGGTTTGGAAATGTGCAGAGGAGAGATGAGGGGTATATTGGGAGAAGGACGCTAAGGATAGAGCTGCCAGGGAAGAGGAAAAGAGGAAGGCTTAAGAGAAGGTTTAGGATTTGGTGAGAGGGGACATGCAGGTGATGGGTGTGACAGAACAAGATACAGAACACAGAAAGATATGGAAGAAGATGATCCGCTGTGGCAACCCCTGATGGGATCAGCAGAAAGAAGAAGAAGAAGCGAGAGTATGGAGCAGGTTGAGGAGACCCTTGAGAGGTGGAGATCTGCTCTAGAGAGGAGAGGAATGAAGGTCAGTAGGACCACCGAGACAGAATACATGTGTGTGAATGAGAGGGAGGTCAGTGGAATGGTGAAGATGATGCAGGGAGTAGAGTTGGTGAAGGTGGAGGAGTTTAAATACTTGGGATCAACAGTACAGAGTAATGGGGATTGTGGAAGAGAAGAGAAGTAGAGAGTGCAGGAAGGGTGGAGTGGGTGGAGAAGAGTGTCAGGAGTGATTTGGGACAGACGTGTATCAGCAAGAGTGAAAGGGAAGGTCTACAGGATGGTAGTGAGACCAGCTATGTTATATGGGCTGGAGACGGTGGCACTGACCAGAAAGAAGGAGACAGAGCTGGAGGTGGCAGAGTTAAAGATGCTAAGATTGGCACTGGGTGTGACGAGGATGGACAGGATTAGAAATGAGGATATTAGAGGGTCGGCTCAAGTTGGACGGTTGGGAGACAAAGTCAGAGAGGTGAGATTGTTTGGACATGTGCAGAGGAGAGATGCATGCTGGGTATATTAGGGAAAGGGTGCTAAGGACACGGAAGAGAAAAAGAGGAAGACCTAAAAGACGGTTTATAGATGTGGTGAGAGAGGACATGCAGGTGATGAGGGTAAGAGAACAAGA
The DNA here is from genome assembly GCA_026402145.1 of Polypterus bichir lapradei. Taxonomy (NCBI): domain Eukaryota; kingdom Metazoa; phylum Chordata; class Cladistia; order Polypteriformes; family Polypteridae; genus Polypterus; species Polypterus bichir. The sequence goes on along the minus strand of JANRMT010062814.1, from coordinate 14,077,565 downwards.
TCCAGAGGACAGAAAGATATGGAAGAAGATGATCCGCTGTGGCAACCCCTAATGGGAGCAGCCAAAAGAAGAAGAAGAATTGTACCCAAGATATTCTTTTTTTTACTTTTATTTAGTGATCTAATTCTTCTCAAGAAAGTTTTTTTTATTTTTACTGTTATACCACAATGACATTTTTGTTTTTCTTTTCTTTATTCTTTTCTTCATGAAAAAAAAGTCTTACCCACAGGACATGGTGAGTGGTTCAAGGGTGAAGAGTGAGAGGAGCAGAGGTCACCCCGCCCCCCGATGTCTGATTCTAAGTAAGTCATTTTTCCACCACGCCACCAAGTGATGCAAAGCTGACCATTGAAACAGCTGGCTGAAGCCTTTCCTTATTCACCCGATTTAGCGTCTCATGATTTCTGGTTGTTAAAGATTAAAGAAAACTTTGCTTGGAAAAGTTCTGGAGATGCGTGATAAATTGATTAAGATGGCAAGCGAGCAAAATGAGAACATAACTGAAGAGCATGAAAAAGGGGAACTGATGCTGCTTGGAAAGGCTAAGGATTTTTGCAGCACCTTTCATGTAAGATTTGACTGATTGGTTGAAATGCAGTAGTTTTGTCACAGTGAACCTCTTACTCGTATGTCTGAGCCACATGCAGCACGTCGCCACTCCCCAGTGCCACATTTGCAGGCCTTCACGGTGAGCACCTTCATTAAATGCTGTTTTTCTCTGATGGTCTGAATGTCTGCGTGTCAAATGGCGTCTCTAATTTTACACAAAATGAATCTCCAGCTCCCCAACCCGACACAAACAGATGTGGATACAAGTTCAGCACTGCACACAGGTTTTTATTCAGGTGTGGGAAACTCTTCCCAATACTTTCCCACCTGTAATGCACAGTTCAGTGAATAGGCGCAATAATAAAGCACACAGCACTTTGTCTTTGACTTCTTTTCTCTGTCTCTTCTCTTCCTCTGTCCTCCTCAGGGCCGTCTTAACTCATGGGCATGATGGGCAGTTGCCTGGGGGTACTACGAGCGTACGGGCCCCATGGTAATCTATATATGTTGTGACTTGCTGAGTGGTTGTGTAGGTAGGGGCTCCAGTGCACTGCTTTGCCAGTGGGCCTATAATGCTCTTAAGACGGCCCTGGTCCACCTCCACTCTTCCTCCAACAAGCTTTGCCCTCCAGCTCCAGACGCTGGATTCTGGAGCAGTGATAGCGGCCTTTTTTAATCCTGCACCCGGATGTACTTCCGGTGGCACGTTAGCGGCTCCACAATCCCTGCAGCACCCCTAAGTGAAACCCCTGGAACCCAACAGGGCTGAACTATTAAACTCCAACTCCCAGCATGCCCTGTAGGTAATCCGTGGAGCTGCTGTAACCCACTGAGGGCTGCCATCTAGTGATCCGGGGGAGATAATGCTCCTGTGCAGGCTCTCTCCCCTGGTCCTTGCTTTAAGAAGGCGTCCCAGCCAAGCGAGGGTCCTGGCCGTCCACCACAAAAAAAAAAAAAAATTCCAACTGTTACATTAATCCCATCTCTGGGAGATTGGATGGGATAGATGTCTAGCTAGCACCCAGGCCCCCGTTTTGCTGTCGCAGTCTGCTTCTTCATTCTGTTTAATTACACATCATCCCTTTTGTGGCATTTTCTCGCTTACTGCGCCTCTCAACTGCCTCCTTTTCTGTTGTATCTATCCAAACGAACGCTGCTCACATTGTGCAAAACAATTCAATTAAAAGCAGGAAATCAATTAGCTCTCCCTTTTTTTTTCCGAGATTCAAGTGCTGGCTATAATTACTTACACACCTCATTCAAGAGAAGAAAAAAAAAAAAAAATCAGGTTAAAAGCATGTACCGTTAGAGGGGACACAAGTTGTAAGTCTGCCGGTGACAGCTAAATCTCAGCAAGCGGAAAGACTCTTTATTCAAAGGCGATAATAAAAAGCAATTATTTGCACTCGCTTTTCTTTTATTGTGAAGCTAAAGCCATTGCAACAGAGATTAATGTTTGCAGCCGCTCTCGTCTCGGAATGAGAAGCAGTTGCCGAAAAGCTCTCCGGCGTTGACTGACATCAGGGACTTGGAGACCGCGCTGCTGTGAGCTGCCTGTGAATGTGTAATATCCAGACATAAACTTCTCTGTCAGTATGGGCAATCATGGCAATTCATTGTCCAGTGCTATCATTACAATATTGTTATCATCTGAGCTTGAGTCTGACACCTTCTCCAAGACCTCTCCAATAACCCCGAGACTAGGCTTCAGTAGCGAGCAGTCAGGGCAAATCTCTTCTTTGTGCTTGTCTGCTTTAATAGACTGGATGTCACTTCTGCCTGTGGAATGTGCCCACTCTTCAGCTGTCAGTCAGCCCTCGAGGTGTCAGCAGAGAGCGTGGCTGGAGCCGTCTGGATTAGAGGGTAGTTACCATAGCTGTCAGCTGTCTGACAGCCCTGACACCCCCACTTCCAACTTCCCTTTAATGTTGCTTTTGTTTCTTTCAAGCAAGCTCGAGACGGGAACATTACCCAGAAGTAAAAGGCAAAGCGAGTTGAAAGTTCTCATCCACTTCAGACGGACGGATGACGCGGTAAACAGTGCCGGTCAGCCGAGACCCTGAAGGATTTGCACCCTTTCTCTTGCGTGCCCGTCACATCTGCAGCCCTAGGCAGGGATGGAATGGCTGCCTCGGATTTTAATGCTGATGTTTTTGGAGTTGTAAATTTGTAGATGGAGGCCATAGCAGGTCTTTGTGAGGTGCAGGGGTCTTCAGATCTAAAGGGACCCCCTCATCAGATCTACACAAAGCCAGCCTCTTCCTTTGTGAAAACAAAAATCAGTATTTTGTACATTTTTAGGCTAAGCAAAGCAGCGAGAAACTGGTGTGTCATCTCGTGATGTTATAAATCACTGTGCTTAAGAATATATTGTAACAGAGCACAGAGAGTGTCTGGCTTAGTATACAGTCTACTTTTAGTCTCCACTACACTCCACTCCTTCATAATGCAAATCCCATCATCATCGCCAAGTGAACTGTTATGGACTCATCTCAGATCACAGAATTCCAGTAGTGAACTGTTGGTGGTCAGTCGCAAACCTGCAACATCTGGACCAGAAGTGGTCTTATTGCAGCATAAGCTGTCACCTGTACAATGACCGTTTCTGAACCACCCCCACCCCCACCCAACTCAGCACGCTGCCATTTCTCTACAATACCGTCACTGCACTCCACCTCTCCAAAGTGCAAATCCCATCCTCATTGCCATGTAAACTTCTATGGACTCACACCATGAAACATCTGTGAACCAGTAATGTCTGGATCAGAATCATTCTCCTTTTAGTCTGCACTACACTCAACCCCTTCATAATGCAAATCCCATTCTCATCGCTAAATAAACTGCTATGCACTCACACCATGAAACATCTGTGAACCGGTAATGTCTGGATCAGAATCGTTCTCCTTTTAGTCTCCACTCCACTCCACCCGTACACAGTGCAAATCGCATCCTCATAGCCAAGTGAACTGCTATGGACTCACACCATGAAACTTCTCAGTTCGCAGAACTGCAGTGGTGAACTGTTGGTGGTCAGTTTCAAACCTGCAACATCTGGACCAGAAGTGGTCTTCTTGCAGCCGTGAGCTGTCAGCTGTACAATGACCGTTTCTGAAACCCCCCTTCTCTCTCAGCCTCTACCATTTCTCTGCAGCACTGCTACTCCACTCCACCCGTCCACAATGAAAACCTACATCCTCATCGCCAAATGAACTGCTATGGACTCATCTCAGTTCACAGAATTGCAGTAGCGAACTGTTGGTGGTCAGCTGTGAAACTGCAACATCTGGACTAGAAGTGGTCTCCTGTCAGTGTAAGCTAATGGGAGAATTCAGTTAGTTGTATAATGACTGTTTCTGACCCCCCTCCCCCAGTCTCCTACCTTTTCTTCACAACTCTGCCACTGCACTCCACATGTCAACAGTGCAAATTCCATTCTCATCACCAAGTGAACTGCTATGGACTCACACTATGAAACCTCTCAGTTCACAGATTTGTCATCAGTGAACCGGTAACATCTGGATCAGTAGCGGTCTCCTTGCAGTGTGAGCTCACATGAGGACTCCATTAATCAGCCTCAAAGATACCATATTTGAACTCCTCCCTCTCTTAGCCTCTTCCTTTTCTCAACAACACTGCCACCACACACCACCCACCCACAGATCAAATCCCATCCTCATCACCAATTGTATTTCTATGGATTCATATCATAAAGCAGCTCAGTTTGCAGATTTGCAGTGAAGAATTGTTGGTGGTCAGTCGCAAACCTGCAACATATGGATTAGAAGTGGTCTCCTTGCAGCGTAAGCTCACAGGAGGACTCCGTTAACCCTTAAACTGCCACATACTTGGGGGTTAATGCACCCTTGGACGCCAAATAGTTTTTTGCTGCACTTTTTAAGTAAACGTCAAAATTCACAAACTTAATGTGAAATTTTAATGGGACACATTTTTTTCATGCAGAGAGCATCACAATTACTGCAACACTGTTCATTTTACACACTGCCAATAAACTGTAAAAACTTTAACTTCCCAATGAAGAGGCGTATCTGTGAGAATTGAAAGATTTGTTATTTGGTGAAAGTGAAAATATCTGAATCTACAATAATCTGTTTGCGTTCGTATCATTGAATGTTCAAAATGTAGATTTACACAATTCAGGACCATACTCTATGAGAATCTGTTGTCCCACAACAATTAAAGCTACTACAAGTTTAATTTCAAAGAAACCACAGTTCGGTCAGGTTTATAGTTATAATCACGGAGAAACGATGCAACATAGAATTGAAAGAGTTACTGTATATACTCGAATATAAGCCGAGTTTTTCAGCACCCAATATGTGCTGAAAAACGTCACCCTCGGCTTATATTCGAGTCAGGTCCCGCTGCCCCTGCCAACCCGACAGAAAGCTGGAGTGTACAGTACAGTGGAACCTCGGTTCACGAACATCTCTGAACGCATACAAATCAGGTTACGAGCAAAAAGTTTACCAAACTTTTGCATCTGTTCACAACCACACACTTGGTATAAGAACAAGCCAGTTTCCCTTTTGGTTTGTGCGCGCAGATGATTTCCGCACATGTTCAGTCTCTCCCTGTGCAAGGAGCGGAGAGAGAGAGAGAGAAAGAGAGAGAGAGAGAGAGAGCACGGCACACACAGAAACACGTGCGAGAGAGACACACACACGCGAGAGACACACAGAGACACACATATGCCCGCGCAAGAGAGACGCACGCTCACGCATGACACACACACACGCGCAGACGGAAGAGAGAGGGCTGGCTGCATAAGGCCTAGAAGACAGTTAGAATGCACTGGGCTTTTTTTTAAAGAGACAGATTTGAGCATTGTTTTAACCTCGTTGTATTTAATGAAGACTTTTTTCTATTGGATTTTAACCTCCACTTCACTTCTCTTTACAGCGATCGGTTCGTAGCGTGCATTGTTGCAATGTTACTTTTCTTGGTGGTTTATTAAATTACGGATTTTTCAAATGTTCATTTTTCCCTGTGCTTAAAACTCATTAAAAAAAAAGTGTTTTTAGCGAGCGGTTCGTAGCGCTATAGCGCAAACTATTGTAGTGTTAGTTTTCTCTGTTGTTCAAGGTTTTCTCAGTGTTATTCGATGTTTTTACATGTAGTTTACTATTGCGCTGTATATTCTATGGTATAATTAACTATATTTGTGCTTAAAAATCTATAAAAAATATATTTACATACAGTTTGTATGGTCTGGAAATGATTAATTGTATTTACATACAATCCTGTGAGGGAAATTACTTCGGGTCACGGCCAAATCGGGTTACGACCATGAGTTTTGGAACGAATTACGGACGTGACCCGAGGTTCCACTGTAGTTAAATTTTCACTATAAATTTAGTGAAGCGTAGCAGTTACAATAGCTACAATGTCATAACAAGCTTTCTTATTTGAATGGGAAATTTTAATTCTAACAGGTATACCAATGTGTTCTTCTGTTCCCTGGTTTGTGTTTTTGCGTACAAGTTAGTAGATATTGAGAAAGTGTTTACATATTTCCAACTGTAGTTTTACATCCAAAACATTTGATCGTAAAAGGTAAGTAACTTAACTGCATAATAGTTATGATCGTATAGGACGTGTGTGCACATTCCCACTCATATCATTTCACTTTTGCAGATCAAACACCGTAGAGGTTATGGCTACTTCAAGATGGAGCTGCTCGAATAATCCAGACATATTTTGCACTATTTTTGGGGAATACACACTGAAAGCAAGTAGAAAACCTATTTCGGAGTTTGTAAAAACAGCATACTGTATGTAGGTTATTTTGGTGGCAAGCTTGGAGATCAAGGTAAGCCATGGACTCCTCAAATTGTATGCAAAACAAAAACAACAACATTTATTTCTATAGCACATTTTCATACAAATGATGGAGCTCAAAGTGCTTTACATAATGAAGAAAGAGAAAAAAGACAAAATACATAAGAAAATAGAATAAGGAAACACTAATTAACATAGAATAAAAGTAAGGTCTGATGGCCAGGGAGGACAGAAAAAACAAAATAAAACTCCTGACGGGTGGAGAAAAAAAAAAAATGTAATCTGCAGGGGTTCAGAGGCCACGAGACCACCTAGCCCTCTCTAGGCATTCTACCTGACATCAGTGATCTCATAATCAGTTTTCCTTGTATTCAGGGTTCACATGGAAGAACTTGATAATGACGGTCATGTGGACTTCTGGCCTTTAATCCATAAATGGAGGGACATCGTGGTGCTTTGATCAGGTGGTGGTGGTGCAGATCAGCAACATAGACAACCGAAAAAGAACAGCTGAGAAAGTAGGGGTTAGTAAGGATTACGGAGCCACCATTAATGATAATGATTATTAAATGCATATACAGACTATCAGGATTAAACTGAAATGAAGTTATGAGAAAGCCATGTTACAATAATGAGTTTTTATCAGTTTTTCAAAGTGCTCCACCCTATTAACCTGGTGAATTTCTATCGGTCTGCTATTCCAGATTTGAGGTGCATAACAGCAGAAGGCTGCCCGCCTCACCACTTCTTTCAAGTTTAGCTCTTGGAATTTCAAGCAGACCCTCATTTGAAGATCTAAGGTTACGATTTGGAGCGTTAGGTGTAAGACATTCTGAAATATAAGATGGAGCAGATTATTGAAGGCTTTGTAAACCATCAGCAGTATTTAAATGTCTATTCTGAATGACACCGGTAACCAGTGTAGTGACACTAAGACTGGTGTGATGTGCTTGGATTTTCTTTTCCTAGTTTAGATTCTGGCAGCTCAATTCTGCACTCATTGCAGTAGATTGATGTATTTTTTGGGTGGTCCTGAGAGGAGTGCGTTACAGTAATCTAGTCGACTGAAAACAAAAGCATGAACTCATTTCTCAGCATCTTATAAGGGATTCTAATTTTTGCTATATTTCTTAAGTGAAAAAAAGCTGTCCTAGTAATCTGATTAATATGTGATTTAAAATTCAGGTCAGAGTCATCAGTTACCCCTTAATTCTTTACCTCCACCTTGAAATTTAATCCTAATGCATCAAGCTTATTTCTAATAACCTCATTATATCCATTATTGCCAATCACTAAAATACCTGTTTTTTCCTTATTTAGTTTGAGAAAATTACTACTCATCCATTTATAAACACTAGTAAGACATTGGGCTCAGTGAATCAAGAGAGTCGGGGTCATCAGGCGCTATTGATAAATACAGCTGTGTGTCATCATCCTTGCTGTGGTAGCTCACGTTATGCCAGTGGACAAATGGAAAAAGAAGCTGCCTGAAATGTGGAGTATCAAAAATTTAGAGAGAACCATAAAAACACTTTGATGACTGTGAATTTTGGATTGTTAATATCATAGGCATCAATCAAAATAATCGTGACAAGTGGTCTTGCCTCTGTTCTGCACTCAGATCTTGTACCCGTTCCAGATGAGTCTTGCATGTCTAGTATTGCACAAGGTAAAGAATGTGGGGGCAATGACAGTGTTTTCCGAACAACTTCACATAGTGAACGTTTTGAGCAGAATGAATTGAGTGATTTGAGCAGGGACTTAAATTGTTCTGAACTGCTTGCCTCCAAGACTAAAGGAAAAGAATGTACTTCAGCCTGGAACGAAAATTGCATTTTATCGAAGGAGAGAAAAGGATTTGCCGCCATTCTTTACCGAAGACAGCAAATACAGTATTCTGCAATGACATCGGAAACCTTCTGAAGAAAACTGGTCTTTCTGAATATAACAAAGTGAGTGGCGTCTTTTCATCGACAGTTCAAAACGTAGTTTGAAATGTATTCCTTTAAATAATGGCGAGGAATACGGTTCTAATCCAATCGGTCACTCCACCAGGTTGACAGAAGAGTACAAGGCCATCTCTTTAGTGTTGGAAAAAATCAATTTACCAAGAACATCCATCCATCCATCCATTATCCAACCCGCTATACCCTAACACAGGGTCACGGGGGTCTGCTGGAGCCAATCCCAGCCAACACAGGGCGCAAGGCAGAAAACGAACACCGGGCAGGGCGCTAGCCCACCGCAGACCAAGAACATCAATGGGTGATTTGTGTAGACTTGAAGCTGTTTAATTTTCTTCTTGGTCGTATGTCCTGGCATATCCCACTCTTGGAAGTCTTACAAAATAAGCTTCTTGTGTGTCGAATGACTGGAAAGTTTGTTTGATAAATCTGTGCTTTTGGTATGAAATAAGTAGATTTTCACTTAGTACACTTTTCTTGTAATATTTAATATGTTTCCTTCCTGCTTAAAAGATGTTAATTTAAACACTGCATTAAAATATCCTGATTTTTTTATGGGTGAGCTGAGGGAAGAGTGGTATATGGCATATGTTCTCTATCTCAAAAGCTAGAGCTGATAGGGGGAAACTGGGGCCATTTTTGGAATCAGCAGGTCAAATATACCCAGAAACAACAATTGAGGCACCAAAATGTGTGTTGGCCAGTTAATAATTGTTAAAAAATATTAAATAATGAAGAATGATTATCAAAAAAAACATCTGTAAGAAGAACCGGGGCTGATTAACAGAGAGACGCTTTCTAATGACTTCCATTTCTTGTCCCACTGCGTGTTTCTCATTTGCTTTTTTTATGGCGTATTGATGACCTCTCACGTCCAACATCCCTTCAGATTTTATCTAAGCCCTCAGCCACACTGTAAATCAACATTTTAAAGTTGCAGTTATTGCGAGCCGAGGCAAATTGGAAGAAAAATGAAAAGCTTTCCTCCATCTTGTTCACTCTAATTTGTCATCGGACACAAAGTCTCCAAATCCAATCTACTTTTATAGCAATAAATGGAGAGAAAAAAATTGGAAGAGATGAATTGTCATGAAAGACGGCTGCCTCTTTAACATTTAGGATATCTTCTTGATGGCTTTATATTTTGAAAACTGTTAAAAAACAACTCATACCATCTTCAAGTATAAAGTTTGTAAATGACAGGAAAAGCCAAATCTTGATTTAAATTAATGAAGTACCTTGAAGAGCTCAGCTTTCAAGCCATCCTTAAGTAGAACATGAGGCCGTGTGGCTCGCCAATGTCAGTAGATCCCAGTGCGGTAAGAGAAGTCCAGAATAATGTTTACTCAAACCAGGACTTCCCTAAGTGGCATCCCACCAGTTGCAAACTAAGGAACCTTTGATTACAAAGAGGCTCAAGCATCTCCCAGATCAATAGCTACTGAACACCTTCTTCTCTTAAGGCCGGTTTATACTTCATGCTCAGAGCATGCTGGCGGCCACGCGCTTCCAGCATTCATTTGTCACATCCTCTGAGCACGTCCTCAGAAATTAACGGGGGCATCACAGTGTGTTCAATGTGGAACGGGACGTCAGAGTCTCTGTTTACACTCAACCTGTCACAGCAAGCCACTTTGCAGATCCTACAGGACCAATGTGTGTGCTTCGATGTTTGATGAGTGGTTCGATGTGGTGAAGCAAATCATCAAACTTAAATGCTAACATACAAATGTATCCATGGTGCTTTTCATCACCTATTTCTTGCATAGGCAATACAAGCATTGCATATTTTCCCTCGTAATGAGGCGATACATTTTAAAGGTCTCACATACCATCTTCTGTGCTGTTTGTACGAATGCATATTTGAGCCACAGAGAAAAAAATTAGGAAGACGGTAAAGAAAAAAAAATCTACCATATATACTCACATATAAGTTGGGTCTTGAAACCCGAAAAATCGATCATAAATCAGACCCCAACTTATAGGCCCATTCAATGATACGACACTTATTTTTTTTTTTTTTACATCTGCTTGCCTCCACCAGTTTCTCAGACGCATTAAATTTTGTTGCAGCAGTGCATTTACCAATTTCTTTTGCTACTTCAACAATGTTTTATTTAAAACCAGCTTCATATTTTCTTCTGATCGAATGCTCCATCGTAGATAAGGGATGCTCTTACGATAAAGGTGTATGAGATACAAAAAACACAAATCAGTGCAAACGTTGCTTTGGAATAGTTCGGGTATTACCGTGTGGTCACGTAGGCACAATAGAGAGAGAGAGAGAGGTTAGGAGCACACGCTGATACAGGGCATTGCCGCACCCACATAGAAAAAAAGGCTGTGTGCTCCGTGGTTACTCTCTAAGGTGGGAGTTAACATATTTCAATTTCAATTTCAAATTCAATTCTTTATTGTCATGTGTACAAGTACCATGTACAATGAAATGCTTGCCTGCATGTGCCCCCACAGACAGTGAACATAGACAAAAAAACACAATAAATAAATGAATATAAATAAGTAAATAAATTAAACCAGAACCCTAGGAATAAATAGAGACAGTGGCAGAAGTACCGTATTTACTCGTGTACCATGCACCCTCGTGTAAGACGTGCACCCTAATTTTTACAAAGAAAATCGCCAAAATCATTTTGCCCCATGTACAACGCTAGTTGTGATTGTATAGGAAGCGTTTAGAGAGAGAGAGAGTGCAATCGAGCGAGAGCGCAAGCAGGCGAGAGAGAGAGAGCGCGAGTGCGTGAGCAAGACAGAGAGTGCGAGTGCGCAAGCGAGCGAGAGAGAGAACGAGCGAGCGAGTGAGCCCAAGCAGAAGAAGTAAACATTACAGAATTACATGTCCTCATGTATGATGCACACCTGATTTTCTAATGCTAATTTTCGGGAAAAAATGTACGGTATATGTGCAGGTAGCAGTGGAGGTGACACAAGATTATTGATTGTTCATGAGTCTGATTGCAGTTGGGTGGAAACTGTTCCTGAACTTGGAGGTGCGGATCCAAATGGACTTTAGTCGCTTCCCAGATAAGAGGAGGGTTAAAAGTGACAATGCAGGGTGGCTGGGGTCCCGCCTGATACGGTTCACTTTCCTGAGACAGCGTGTAGTGTGGATGTCATGGATTGCAGGGGACTGTGTGCCTGTGATCTGCTGTGCTGTATTCACCACCCGCTGCTGAGCTCTGCACTCCTGAACTGAGCAGTTGCTGTACCAGGATGTGATGCATCCTGTCAGGATGGATTCCAAAGTACACCTGTAGAATCTGCACATGGTTGTGGGGGACATCTGGGCCTTACTCAGTCTCCTGAGGAAGTAGAGGCATTGTTGCGCTATCTTGAATACTGCCGCAGTGTGACTTGACCATTTAAGGTCATCAGTGAGGGTGACTCCAACAAACTTAAAGCTGCTGACCTGCTCCACAGCCTCACCTCCGATGTAGATGGGGCTGTGCTCTGTTGCCTGTTTGTGGAAATCCACAATCATCTCCTTAGTTTTGCTAACGTTGAGGGTGATGTTGTTGCCCTGACACCATTCTGCCAAGAGTCTGACCTCCTCCCTGTAGGCCGTCTCATCGTCCTCGCTGATCAGACCTATTACAGTGGTATCGTCAGCAAACTTGAGGATGGTGTTAGAGCTGTACTTACTGTAGCTACGCAGTCATGGGTGTAGAGAGAGTAAAGCAGTGGGCTCAGCACACTGCCCTGTGGGGTGCCAGTGTTGATGGTGATGATGGAGGAGATTTTTCCACCAATACACACTTGCTGAGGTCTGCCGGGGAGGAAGTCCAGTACCCAGTTGCACTGTGAAGAGCTAAGCCCCTGATCTAGGAGTTTAATGATGAGCTGGGATGGAATGACGGTGTTAAATGCAGAGCTGTAGTCCACAAACAGCAGCCTGGCATAACAGTTCTTGTTCTCCAGATGAGACAGGGTGGTGTGAAGTGTTATGGAGATGGCATCCTCAGTGGACCTGTTGCAATGGAGGGGGTCCAGACTGTCAGGGATGATGTCCTTGATGTGTTCTAGCACCAGCCTCTCAAAGCACTTCATGGCTATGGGAGTAATTGCTACTGGGCGATAATCATTAGGGCAGTCTACTTTATTTTTCTTTGGGACAGGGATGATGGCTGTGTGCTTGAAGCAGGTGGGGACAGATGAAACTCTCAGAAATGTGTTGAAAATATCCGTAAAAACAGCAGCTAGCTGGTCACAACATGTTTTTAAAATGCGACCTGAGACTTTGTCTGGGTCGGGTGCTTTGCAGATGCTGAGTTCAGGAAAAAGTCTTCCTCACATCATCCTCGGAGAGCCTCAGGCTGGAGTCTCGCGGCGCTACCTGGGGTCGCACAGGCTTGTCCGTGTTAGCAAGCTCGAAGCGAGCGAAAAACACGTTTAACTCATCCGGGAGTGAAGCGGCGGCAGCTGTGGTCACGTGTGTCCGGGGTTTGTAGTCCGTGATCAGCTGAATACCCTGCCACATCTGACAAGGGTCCAGCTTCTGGGAAGGCTGATCCACAAAGTGTAGGGTGAGTGTGTTGATGGGAATTTGTGACTAGGAGAGCATTTGTGAGGTCAGGCACTGATGTTGGACAAGAAGGCCTGGCTCGCTCACAGTTTCCACTCAAATTTATCCCAAAGGTGTTCTGTCGGGTTGAGGTCAAGGTTCAGTGCAGGCCAGTCAAGCTCCTCCATACCAAACTTGCTCATCCATGTCTTTATAGGCCTTGCTTGGTGCACTGGTGCCTGCGCAGCCATGTTGTCATCCCCAAACTGTTCCCACAAAGTTGTGAGCATGAAATTGTCCAAAATGGCTTTGTATGCTGAAGCATTAAGAGTTAATTTCACTGGAACTAAGGGGCCAAGCCCGACCCCACACCATAATCTCCCCCTCCACCAAACTTTACACTTGGCACAATGACGTCAGGCGAGTCCTGTTCTCCTGTTAACCGCCAAACCCAGAATCATCCAACCCAGACTACAGAGGACGCGTCTCCACTGCTCTCGAGTCCATTGGTGGTGGGCTTTACACCACTGCATCTGACACTTTGCATTAAACTTGGTGATGTCAGGCTTGGGTGCAGCTGCTCGGCCATGGAAAACCCATTTCATGAAGCTCTCTCTCTACGCTGCACTGTTCTTGAGCTTTTGGAGGTCTGTAGCTATCGACTCTGCAGAAAGTTGGCGACTTCTGCACACCTCAGCATGTGTTGTACCCGCTCTGTGATTTGACGTGGCCTACCACTTTGTGGCTGAGTTGCTGTTGTTCCCAGTTGCTTCCACTTTGTTATAATATCACATGGAATATTTAGTAGCGAGGAAATTTCACAAATGGACGTCTTGCACAGGTGGCATCCTATCATGGTACCACGCTTGAATTCCCTGAGCTCCTGAGGGCGACGCATTCTTTCACAAATGTCTGTAGAAGCTGTCTGCATGCCGAGGTGCTCGATGTTATACACCTGTGGCCATGGAAGGGATTGTCAGGCAGTCGGTCATCGTCCAACCTGCTATATCCTAACACAGGGTTACGGGGGTCTGCTTGAGCCAATCCCAGCCAGAACAGGGCGCAAGGCAGGAACACATCCCCGGGCAGGGCGCCAGCCCACTGCAGGGCACACACACACACACACCAAGCACACACTAGGGACAATTTAGGATCGCCAATGCACCTAACCTGCATGTCTTTGGACTGTGGGAGGAAACCCATGCAGACACGGGGAGAACATGCAAACTCCACGCAGGGAAGACCCGGGAAGTGAACCCATGTCTCCAGGAAGTGATTGGAACACCTGAATTCAAGGATTTGGAGGGGGGGGAATCGCAATACTTTTGGCAATATACTGTATTAAGGGGTGAATAGCTTTGCTAGGAAGTGTATAACGCCTAACACTAAGAGCACCAAAGCTTCGTAATTAGATTACAACAGCAGATCTCCCTTAATCTGGCGCAGCACTCCACCACGACCTGACTCTGCCTCAGGCCGTGCAACCTGTTTAAATAAGCAAGGAAGGTCATGATGTGCCCGTAAAGCTAATGAGAGCCGGCGGCTGACGAACGCCCAAGTACTAAACAACTGCAGTTAGTTGCGGAGCACAGGTTAATATTCTTTCATGTTCTTCTCCGCTCGTTCCCTCGTTTTATTTTTTTTTTTTGTCCTCTGCCAGTCTTAATGAAAGTTATGAGACCAGCCACTAATGATGAAGAGCTTCTCAGACATCTACCGTGTCAAAGCTTAAGCATTATGCTTCTCTCTCCCGTCCGATATTTTGCATAGCCTAAAGCATCTATTAAAATCCCTTGCAAAATTCATAAAACAAAATGCGGTGGGCTCAGTCTAGAGGGAGCGAAAGTAAGCTTCTTATTAGCAGGAAGTAAAAAAACACGGAGCCAATTACAGATCTGGACAGGACGCGGCTAAGAGACTGCGTGGGGAATAATTCTTCCTTCTAGTCCTTCTGGCTATGGAGAGCTAGTGGTGTGAAGTGGGGATGGCGGGCGGTGGGGGGGGGGGGGGTTTGGTCGACAGGATTGGGAGGGGGGGCCTACAATGTAAAGGTATCTACACGGAATATTCCATGCGGTAATTAAAGCGAACGGAGCAGCACAAGAGTAATTCGAGTACAAACTCATGTAAATCTCGCCGCCTTCTCCGGCTCCTAAATTGGTAGGGTTTAAGAAAGGTCCCCTAAGGAATGACTGGGGTTGGAAGGAGAAGACGTCGAGCTCAAGAGATATGCAAAGAATCCCAGGCTGGAATTTAAAAGGCTACAAATTAGATCAAACATTAGCCTTTTCTTCCAGTGAGATGGCAGAAAGTGAATAAAACAGAATAAATAAGTCAAGGAGCGCTTTTTTTGTCACCCCCCCCACACACACACACACACACCCCGGCCCCCCTTCCCCAGCCCTGTCTTGTAAGCTGACATTAATCCTTTTCTGTGTGATGACAGTAACTGGTTCTCAGTCGCTCCCTTGATGACAATGTAAAGCTGAAATAATACCCATCCATAAAAGAGAACATTAATAACCATTTATCACAGACAATTTATCGGGATCCTGCATGGTTATTTATTTATTTATTTTAATGGAAAAGTAAAATCGAATAAGTCTCCGTAACATCTCATACACGGGATCACAATCAAGCATATGTTCATTAAGTCAGTTGTAAACACACAGAAGGGCAACGTGTGTCAACTCTTTGATCACAAGTTGACATCACGGAACACCAGCACGGAAGGGCGGCCTGACACTCCAATGTGTTACCCGTCCATTGACTGAGTCCTGAAATTTGGGCGCAAGTTATGAGGATAATTATAGAAAGCTCAGGTACCATCTACACTCTTAAAACTCCTGGTTCTTTAGTGGCATTTTGTGGTTCTTACTGGGTTGTTTGGTTCCTTGCAGAACTAATGCTTGACGAAGCGTCATTTCATTTTGGGATGGGTCATTTGCATTTAAAGCTGGTTTTTGTGCTTTGAAAAAAATCCTAATAAGTAGAAAAAAACTCAGAAATCTTTAATGTCTGGTAGGCTAACAGAACGAGAAAACCTGTACTTGCCTGTGTTATTGTATACAGAAAGAGTCCTCTTAAAATTATGACTATTTGGTATTTCACAAATCTGTTACCATCTGTTTGTGGTTATTTACTTTATGGAGCCTGTTATGGATCAAAATTAATGAAGGTCTTCCTGGAACCATCATGTGGGGGGTCATTTGGGAAACAAAAAATGTCCCCCATGACATCGCTCTAAAGAACCACTCTGGTACCTTTACTATTAAGAGTGTGCTGTGGGGATGTGGAGAAAATCTGGGTAAGTAAGCAAGCTGTGTGGCCAATATCACAAACGGAGACTTCTCACTCTGGGTGGTAGTTTCAATCCAGCTGTGCTGAAATCCCCTGGTGTAGCGCACACCCTTCTTCAGACCACCTTCAAAAATAAAGGTGCCAAAGTGGTTCAACAGAGTAAACCAACCGGTTTGGAATGGCATCACCCATTTTGCTTTTCTCTGGTGCACAAGTTACCCAGGGACAAATAAAATTCTATCTATCTATCTATCTATCTATCTATCTATCTATCTATCTATCTATCTATCTATCTATCTATCTATTTGTGATATAGTGCCTTTCTATCTATCTATATATCTATTATATAGTGCTTTTTCTATCTATCTATTATATAGTGCCTA